>CM053598.1:5578924-5602602 GCA_028646575.1 Pseudocheirus occidentalis | reverse complement strand
CCTTCCTTCCTTCCTTCCTTCCTTCCTTCCTTCCTTCCTTCCTTCCTTCCTTCCTTCCTTCCTTCCTTCCTTCTTTCTTGAGAAGAATAGAGCTGTAACACCCATGAGCTATAAAGATTCTTTGATAACTAAATTCAGTCAGTGTATAAATTTCTGAGAATCATAAAATATTGGAACTAGGAAGAGAGAACTTTTGCCACCCTCTACATCAACACCATCCTATTAAAGATGAACACATTGAGGGACAGGGACAGAGAAAGAAAGAAAGAAAGAAAGAAAGAAAGAAAGAAAGAAAGAAAGAAAGAAAGAAAGAAAGAAAGAAAGAAAGAAAGAAAGAAAGAAAGAAAGAAAAAGGAAGAAAGAAGGAAAGAAAGAAAGAAAGAAAGGAGGAAAGAAAGAAGGAAGGAAGGAAAGAAAGAAAGAAGGAAACAAAGAAAGAAGGAAAGACAGAAAGAAAGAAAGACAGAAAGAAAAAGACAGAAAGAAAGAAAGAAAAAGACAGAAAGAAAGAAAGAAAGAAAAAGGAAGAAAGAAAAAGGAAGAAAGAAAGAAAGAGGAGGAAAGAAAGAAGGAAGAAAGGAAAGAAAGAAGGAAAGAAGGGAGGAGGAAAGAAAGGAGGAAGGAAGGAAAGAAGGAGAGGAGAAAGAAAGAAAGAAGTAAAGAAAGAAAGAAAAAAAGAAAGAAAAAGAACCCCAGAGGTAGAGTGACCTACATTGGGTCCTGTGCCTCATTAATGTCAAACTCAATTCAGTCAATTAATAAACATTTATTAAGCATCTAATATATGTCAGGAACTGTACTAAATACTGGTGACATAAAAAGAGACTAAAAGCTCCTCAAGGAGCTTCCAGTTCAATGCAGAAGACAACATGCAAATAAAGCCATTTTTGTGTTCACTCCAGAGGAAGGGTAGAGCTGCTGCTGGTGGTGGGACAGCTTTGAAAGTCCTTAGCTTCACAACTTTTCCAGGGCCAGGGAAGTAAAAAACCACAATTCAACGACTAGGACTACTTTGATGAACTTTGATTTAAATTAAATTAGTTCAATTCAGTTCAGAGGACCCAAGATCTAAACCTGGAATGGACCTTAGAGGCCATCTAGACCAACCCCTTCATTTTAGAAATGAGGTTAAAATAAGGCACAGGAAGATTAATTAACTTGCCCAAGATAACACAAGAAGGGACAAAGTGTAAGCTCAAATTTTAAGTATCCCCCTCTACTATGCCACTGCCCCCATCTAATTCAATGTGCATTCTTTAAAGGATGCTCTGTGCAAGTCCTAGACTGGCACCAGAAAAAGAAAGGCAGAAAAAAAAGCCCCTGTAAGTTGAGGAAGACATAAAGAAGTTTAAAAATCAGACCACAACTTTGCCTAAGGGCGTTTGCTTTATGCCTATCTGTGTGATTCTTTGGTTCTTACAAAAAAAAAATGCTGAAACAACCCTTGGGACTATGGGTTAAAAAAACGCTGAGGTCCCTGTCTTTTGTGGATGGCAAACATGCTATTCAGCAGCGCACCAGTGGATGTCAGTAGAGAATCAGCAGAGAGCTGCTTTTAGTGGAGAGACCCAGCAGATGCTGGTCAGGTAGAGTCAGTGGTTGCTAAAGGTCACTACAGTCTAGAGCACAATGGGCAGGTTGATGATGTCACCACCCCAGCAGATGGCACCAGGGACTCTGTGAGGAAACTGGGATTATTGCATCGTGGGCACCATGAGTTGTCTTGTTTCCAGTGCATAAAAGCACCATGAGAGGTGCAGGAATTGGTGGATGAGTGACCCCCTTGTAAAGAGCAATTTCTCTTGCTAGGCTGTCCGGTGAAATATAATTGTTTTTAACTTTTATGACCTCTCCTTGGTCTGGCAGAAGAAACATTGGTGGGGGCTCATTAGTTTTGCTTTTGAATGAATTCCAACTCAAAGCATGCTAAGAACAAGGTGTAGATTTCAGGTTGCCCAAGTTAGAAGGGAGGGTGACTTAGGCCACAAGAGGAAAGGCATGACACCAAGAAGGTGTTTCATGAGCCTCAAAGTGCTGTGGAAATGAAAATTATTCTTATACTTTATTCTTTTGCACCCAATACCCTCCCTAGCCTCTTTCAGTTCAATCGCCACCTCCTTCAGGAAGCCTTCCTTGATTCTACCATTTGCAATGACCTTTCCCCTCAGACTTATCAGGGTATTCTGTTTGTGCCTCTGAAATGCTTTATGGGCCTTGTAATGCTTTATGTCCATGCTGCTCTCCTGGACTAGAAGCTGGAGACATTGGACCTGGGAAGGAGAGATGCTTAAGACGTGTTTGTTAAATGAGCTACGGAAAGCAGAGACAAAGGACAGCAATCTCCCTCCACTGCTGCCTGAATGAGGCAGCATGAGTCTCAGTAGGCACAGGTGTGGTTTAGGGTGGTAGTCCTGGGGAAGGAGAAGAGAAAAGGCATATTTCAGATGAGCTATGGAAGGAGAAGGAGAGTTAATGAGGTGGGTCCACACAGGAAGGCCGTTCCAGGTGGCTGGGGACACAGAGGAGAAGGTTCTGTACCCAGGGAGGTGAGATCAGGCAAAGGCAGAGCCCTGGGTCAGTCACCTGAGGAGGGAGAGAGGGGAGAGAAAGGTCTCTGCACTGGCCTGTGTGAAGCAGGGTGTTAGAGTGAGAGGGAGATGCAGGAAAACAAAACAGTAGACTTGTAATGGTGCTGAGGCTGTACTAGGCTTCATCCCAGAATGTATATGCATGTGTGTTTGCATGTGAATGTGTATGTGTATGTATCTCTCTGTCTCTCCTTCCCTCCATCTCTCTCTCTCCCTCCTTCTTCTGTCCCTCCTTCCCCCCTCCCTTTCTCTCCTCTCTCTCTCTCTCTCTCTCTCTCTCTCTCTCTCTCTCTCTCTCTCTCTGTTTCTCTGTCTCTGTGTCTCCCTATCTCTCTCTCCTTCTCTCTCTCTCTCTCTCTCTCTCTTTTCCCTCTCCTCTCCCTTGATCTGTAGAGATTATCTCTATAGATACATTTCTATAAAGATACATGGAGAGAGTTTAAGATGTATATATATATATATATATATATATATATAATGCATATAAGTATCAATATAGATCAGCAGTTCTCAACCTGTGGGCTATGTTCAATTTGTAACAATGAAAATATATCCTGCATGTCAGATATTTATATTACAATTCATAATAGTAGCAAAATTACAGTTATGAAGTAGCAATGAAAATCATTTTATGGTTGGGGGTCACCACAACATGAGGAGCTGTATTAAAGGGTTGTGGCATTAGGAAAGTTGAGAACCACTGATCTAAATGGATATGTGTACATAAAATGTGGGGCATAAATACATCATGCATATAGCTAACTAATTGTATGCAAATGCATTATAGCACACTGTATACACATAACCCGTGCCTGTGTGTATATGTATACATGGATGTGTTTTTCTCCATCCTGTATAATGCATGCACACATGTGCACGCATATGAGTAGAAAAAGAAAGCACAGGGCAGCCTGCAGCATCTCAGATCTCCAGGCTATTGTTATAACCATAGACTTGAAGTTCCATGAAATAACTGTGAGACTCATAAAAAGCCTGACACTGAACCCATTTTTCTCCAATACAATATTTACAGCTGGGCATAGAGGACTGCTCGGTATTGATTGGAGGAGCAGTTTAGCGAGCACTCTTGACCCTCAGAGGGAATCGCGCTGGTCTCAGCAATGGCCAGCTCTCTTCTCCATGCCTCTGCCACCCCCAACTATGATTTTGAGAGAGCTGTATCCAATATACCAGGGTATTTTTAGGGGGGGAGGCAGGAGGAAGGAGGAGATGCTTTTTGAAGGCACTAACAATAAATAAATAATACATAGGTGAGAAACTTGTTTTTTACCCTGGAACATTTCTGTGGTTAATGCCAGCTTAGAACTGGTTGTATTTTTCATTCAATCCTGTGCTTCCCCAGACTCTCCCAAGGTATGTGTTGAGCACATTCACAAGAAGGCAAAAGTTAGGAGAGGCTAACTAATTTTCACTACAACCCTCTCTCCCCCCCAAAAAAAATCCATCTTAGCAAAAATGAAGCTATCAGGATCTAAGAAGGGCACCCTCATTTAGGACATCCACCTCTAAATCCTGTTGGCTTCAGGGGAAGTGTCTAGTGTCAGAGAAGTGGGAATCTCAAAAAGAACAAGGCACTTGACTTTCTATGGGAAATATTCCCATCCTGCTATTTTGTTTCCTTGTTTGTTTTCCTGTGAAAGGACATTTGGTGAGTCTGGAAATGGCCTCTGAAAACATTCAGCATCCAAGGAATTGACATGGCCAGCCCAGATTGTAATTGAGTGTTTTATCGTTGTGAACCCGCTTTCTTGACGGCAGGGACCCCAGTGGTCTTAACGAATCTCCATAAAATGCATAACCAGAAGTCAATAGGGAGCATAGTTTATATTGTAGCTAGACATTGAAGCCATGTGACAAGTATTTCCCCTTCTCCTATAGACTCCAAAACGAAAGAATAAAAAAGGAGAGAGAAAAACATTTAAAAAATTTTTTAATGCATTTTCCCTTTCACTTGAAAAAATATCAATAGCCAGTGCCCCAATTTTAAAGGTGTGTATTTATGAACATACATATACACGCACGCAGCAATGCTAAGCTACACACATCTATATTATATTCTGTGGGGAATGTATTAAAAACAATGCAGAATGCTTCCTTCGCGTCTTATGTAACTGTTACATTTTTTCCCAGGGTTTTTTTGGGGGAAAAGAGAGAGAGAGAGAGAGAGAGAGAGAGAGAGAGAGAGAGAGAGAGAGAGAGAGAGAGAGAGAGAGAGAGAGAGAGAGAGAGAGAGAGAGAGAGAGAGAGAAAATGAAATCCAGATTTGTAATTCCTAGCAGGAGAAACGCGATCCTTTTCAATGTTTAAGTAATATTTCCTGTAAAACATACGAGGCCATCTGCAAAGCTGTTTCCAGACACATTTTGAAGTGGCAAGGGCGTCTGAAGGAGACAGGAGCCGAGCCCTGCATTTCACCTCTGGGACATGGAACATTAAAGGTTTCAGAAAGCTGGTGCTACAATTTTGCAAAGTATTTCTACCACGGCCAAGTTCATAATTTGTTTAATTTACCTCTCTTTTACAGACTTGGGTGGGGGAAGGGGAATGAAAGGGTCCGTTTACAAACCAGGACAGCTGTTGGGGGCGGGGGGGGGGGGTGAGTGGTACGCGTGATCTCTTCCATCCAGAATGCCCCCTTGATTTCTGTCCATGCCGATCGCGCCTCTCTTTAGCAGGCCCCGAATAAGAGCACGGAGGGCAGTCACCTAAAGCAAAGGACAAAATGGAATAGATTTGGCTGGCCGGACCCCGACCCACCCTTTCTGGCTCTTTAAATCCAGTATAAAAGGCTACTTTATTCTGGATCTCTCGGGTCACCTTATGAATTGGTGTCGGTAAAATGTTACAGCCTGGCTGTAAGGGTGCATCGGCTGAGGGCCTCGCTTTCAGACTCTCTTCCCCGGTCAGAGGAGAAGCAAGGTCTGTGGCTCCCCGCAGGTCTGCCCCCCCCACACACACACCCCCGCCCATTTCAATGCCTCCATTCTCTTATCTCCTGTCCGTGAGACCATTGGCCCTGGATGGCTGAAAACACTCCATAATTTCAGATCGATGCAGAAATTACCCCTGAGAATGCTTTGAAAACATTCTCAGGCTTGTTTGGTGTCCTATGATTTATATTTTAGGGAATAAGATTATTTGTGGATAGGGCTCATTCCCCCTATTAGAGAGGGAGCTCCGTGAGGATGGGGGGCTGTGTTGTTTTTCCATTTTCCTATTACCAGCACGGGACCTTGAAAATACATTTAAGAACAGGTTGATTTAAGTTGATGTGGGGTTATTCTTGGGGATTTTGAGGTAAAATATTTTAAATGAGTCTCCTTTCATATGATATGGCATTTCTTGCTGTGTGGCCACAGGAAAATCACTGAAGCTTTCTGGCTTGCTTCCTAATATAAAAGTCTCTGAAGGTGAGTAGTTGCTAAAGTTCCTTCTGACTTAAATCTACGCAAGCTATTAAACAGAATGTCCCAGACAAACACACTGTCTTCATGTCATTGATAGCCCAGAGGCTGACATCATTTGCAAAGTGTATAAATAGCTTTGCTTCTAGCTGGAGAAGTCTGTCTTCCAAATGGTTCAGTCTCTTTAATGAGTCTTGGGTCCTAACTCCGCAATTTGATCCCTTCATTCCCTCCTCCTTCCCTTCTTGCCTGCATTTGAACCCTTTCCTTCCTCCCTTCTTCGTTCACGCCATCGCGGAACAAGTTGGATTTAAGCATGGAGTCTCTACTCCAGTGGAATCGCTTCCTAACGACCCAAGCTTGCCCCGTTGCCCAGGAGCTCTCCCGACTCCATCACAAGCAATGGTTTTTTGGTAGACACTGTAGCTAATTAGGCGCTGCCTTCTGGGCGTCTGTCTCGTTCTTGGACTCTTGCCCCGACCGAACATCTTTACGTTGCCCAAACGTGAGAAAAGCCGACTCTGACGGTGACGAACAACTGTCCCTCTATTAGGCACGCGCTCTGGACTGCGCCTCATTTAGTGGGCTGCTCTCTGACAGCGAACCTCGCATGACTTTGGGCTGCAAAAAAGCTCGGACGCCATTTTGAAAATGATTTGAAACAATGTTGCCAGATTGGTAGCGTGGGGGCTCATCTGTGCAAGCAAGAAGACAAGTGGTGTGTGTGTGAGAGTGTGCGTGTGTGTGTGTGAGTGTGTGTGTGTGTGAGTGTGTGTGTGTCGGTGCAAAACTGAGTATTACCTGGCAGGTGCCCAGAGACGCTGCAAAATGAAAATACCCCTTTACTGGATATCTTCCTCCTTGTGCATGAGAGGCTGATAGCTGTATCTACACACATGTGTGCATATGTATATACGCATGCACGCACACACGTGCACATTCATGTATGCACACACAGGCAATGCAGACATCTAGGCACATGTCACCCATACACACGTAAACACATGTGTATCTCTATAAATATATGTACACACATGCATCTCATTCACATGCATATATATGTGTAATGTGGATACACATGCACACAATGTGTGTAATGTTGTAGATGTGTGCATACATGTGCATACACATGCCTGTATGTACTGGCACCAACTATATGTATGCGTGTGTATGGGTGTATGCATATATCAGTATATATTGCATATGTATATATGTGCTTATATATTATGCACATATATACAAAGTATCCCCAAAGTTTTGCTGCTGTTTTATGTTTATATAACCTAAAATTGCTCTGGCATTTGAAACATTACATATATGTATACACATACATAATAGGCATACGCATAAAACATATGCACAAACTCATGAAATACACATGTGTATATCATGTATGTGTGTATGAATGCACACATATGCGTGCATATACTTATGTATCCACATCCATATGTGTATGTGTATGTGTATCTGAGTTCTGAGTTCTTTCTGAGTTCAAATCCAGCATCAGATACTTACTGGCTATGTGACCTTGGACAAGTCACTTAACCCTGTTTGCCTCAGTTTCCTTATCTTTAAAAAGAACCAGAAAAATAAATGGCAGACTACTCCAGGTTCTTTGGGTTTGTAGCAGGACAAGACTGAAAATGAGTAAACACACAGGACATTCATCACACGTGCGTACGCAAGGTGTCCCAAAAGTTTGGGGACTGCTTTAAGTCTTTATAGCCTAAAACTACACTAAGACATTTGAAACATCACAACACACACACCAGTGAGTATATTATACATGTATACATCAATCAATTAGTGAGCATTTATTAAGCGCCTACTATGGGCTGAACACTGTGCCAAGCACAGTCTATATCTATATTTGTGTAAGTTGTAGAACTGGCTACAATACACGGCATGTCTTTTACAGAAAATTCTCTCTATTTCTGTGCAGATTTCATAGTTTTTAATTTGGATGAGGTTCCCCAAGTTTAATATGAGGATACAGTATTTTGTACGTAGTAGGTGACTTGACTAAAGCCTATGACCTCATGTACTTCACAGTTCCACTTCCCCTTGTGGGCACTGAAGGCCACTGTTAAAGGGGGCTGCCCTGACTTTCTTGCCTGAGCTCCTATTATTCCTTCTAACCTCCATTCCAACTGACACTTCTTCCTCTCCACCAGTATCCCACCCCCTTCCTTATACTGGGCTCCATACCTTATATTTCCCTTCCCACTTTCCCCCAGTACCGGCTGCTCCTCCAGGACTCCCACAGAACCTGGCTGTTCTTGAATCACCAAATCATCTAAAATCTGCCTGTTAATGTCCTGACTGCTCTTGGCTGTAAACCCCACGGGCGCCCTCTTCTTATCTAAACGGAAGCCAGATCTCTCTTGGGGCCCAGCTTGGTTCTCTGCATACAGTAGGCATGAACTTAAAAAAAAATTCTATTCTCTCCTCTGCCTTTGTCTGTCTTAAATTGCTCAAGTCCTTGGGTTATAACCTGAGTTTCTTTGTGCACTTTGCTTCCATCCTCCAGCCTTTGCTTAGCTTGTGGTCTGGGGAAGGCCCCTGTTAGATCACAGGGATACAAAGACCTTGCCATCCAATGAGGGAGAGCCGTGGCAGATACAGAATCAGAGATGGGACAGTGTGACACATGGAAAGACACAAAGACGAGATGACCATCAAGTGTACTAAGGAGATTTGGGAAGGAAGCCTGGACTGGGAGGGACTCAGAAGCCTCCTGTTTACCTCCCTTCTGGGCAAGAGCGTCTTCTCCAACATAGCCCACTGGTGGCCTCTGAGCTCTTGGCTGATAAGCCCCTACAGTCCCTCTGCCCCCCACCCAGGAGCACCTTTGGGGGAAAGGGGATGGGAGGAGGGGCACTGTTCTCCCACATGGGTCTGATCATTCCTCGAGCTTGGCTTCTTCTTCCTACTGGGTTCAGACTGACAAATTTCACAACTCTTTTCAGTATCCTTTAAATCAATGAAGACGTCTCTACCTCTCCCTAATCTTTTTATTTCTCTTTTTTTTTCCCTTTTGAGTTAATGTTCCCGGTTCCTTAAGATAGCCAAGGGGCACCACAGTGTGCAGAGCCCTGTGCCTGGAGTCAGAAAGACCTGAGTTTAACACAGACCCCAGAGACCTACTAGCTGTGTGACCCTGGGTAAATCACTTAACCTCTGTTTGCCTCGGTTTCCTTATCTCTAAAATGCAGATAATAAGCAGTTATGCTACAGAATGTTTATAAAGATCAAGTGAGATAAAATGTATAAAAAGCATTTAGCACAGTTCTTGGCACATGGACAACCACCCATTAAGCGACTTTGAAATCCACACGATTGTATTCTTGGCTATTCTAGGTCTTTCCACATTTTCTCCGAGAATAACATGAGGAACTTGACGAGATCCTTTACAGAAATCTAGGCATGCTTTATCAACAGAATTTTCACCTGGAAACTTGTCAAAAAACAAATCCAAGATAGTCTGGACATGGCTCATTCTTGTTTTTTATTCTCAATGCTTGAAAGTTTTCCCTTTTATTCTCCTTTCTTAAAACAAGTAAACACACACGCACACACACACACACAATCAGTGTCCTAATATTTTCAGATGCCATTATCTGCTTTTGAGAAAATATTAATCAGGATATTTCACACAGAACTTTCATTTCCAAATGAATTCTTAGCCCCTTATTCATGAGAATCATCCTTTTCAACAAAGAACATTAAAAGAGAGACACAAGTAGTTAAGCCAAATCAAAAAAAAAAAATCCTTCAAAGGAGTTCCTCGGTGTGTCTGCTGTTCTGTAGCCACACTTCTCAGACGCCGTGCTTAGTCACTATAATTACACAGATTTAGTTTCTTTTTTCCCATCCCACTTATAATATTCTTAGTTTACCCTACATCAGGTCATACAATCTTCTCTAATTTCTTTCATAAACATCATTTCTTACCCATTCCATTCATGTGCCATAATTTGTTTAGCGATTCCCTAATTGACGGGCACTCGTTTTGTTCCCAGCTCTTTGCTATCATAAGGAATTCTTCTACAAATATTTTGGTCCACATGGGACTGGTTTGTCTCTGGTTTCTTTGGAGGGTATGAACAGGGTTCTCTGAGAAGATTACATCAACATTTGAGTCACTTAGAATAATTCTTCTAACATTGACTATGGACATCTTTTGTCGTATTTACCAATGGCAGATTTATACTGCAAAGTTGTTTTAATTTTCCTTTTTCTTACTATAATCATCAGTTTGAAACAATAAAGTAGTCTTTCATATCACAGTTAAGAATTTTCAGTTCTTCCAGATGATGGTTTGTTCTTACTTTTTGTGTCCTTTATCCACCGAGGAACGGTTCTTTATGTTTGTGTCAATTCATAAGTAGATAAAATTATCACTGAAATGAACCTTAGATGTTCTCCAGTCTGACAAAACGGAGATCTAGAAAGACTAAGGGCCTTTGAAAACATCACGTAGATAAGTAGATCACTGATAAGAGACAATTAGCATGTAGATTTGATGAGAAAATTCAATTTTTACTTGTTTTTTTTCTTGTCCTAGTTGAACTGATTTTGTTTCTGCAGAAACTTTTCAATTTCATTCAATGTAAATACCTAATTTCTCTTTTGTGATAAGTTCAATTCTATTTTTGCCAAGAACTTTTCCTGGCCATAACTCTGAGATATCTACTCGACATTTGTAAAATAATCCTGAAGTAGTTGAATTGATACAGCCCTAAGCATGTAAATTAAATTAGGTAACAATAATTTCCTTTTATTGGCATGGCCCTATCACAACCACCAAATATTCTTCCTATCATTTGCCATTTTTATTTTTTTAAAGAATGTTTTAATGCTTCTTCTATGTCTTGGAGTGTGCTTTGGTAAATCATCTCCCATGCATTACATTGTATGTATGTCAGAGTTATTTTCAAAGTGATTTCCCTTTATATTATGTCTTCTTGGATTTTTTTTTCTTGTTATCTCACATTTTCTCACCCAGAAGCTCCCCAAACCAATGAAAACAAAGCTCCAGTCTCTGTCTGGGTCCTGTATAAAGCATGTTATTGATTTTGGTGAATTCAGTTTGTTTCCCATTCATTTGCTCAATGTGTCACCGCGGTTAGCTCATTTGCTAATTTTCTCAGATTTTATAACCCAACATTCATGTCATCAGTAAATAAGTATAATTTAATATCTTCTTTCATTTCATTTATGCCTTTAATTGATTTTTCTTGTCATATTACTAACATTAGAATTTCTATAATTCTGCCAAATAACAGTAGGGGAAGAAGATATATTTTCTTTATTAATATATTTTTTAAAAAGCTCATCGTGTTTGCCACTGTAAATACCACTGCTGTTCAGATGTTTTTCAGTCATGTCCAGCTCTTCATGACCCCATTTTGGGGTTTTCTTGGCAAATATACTAGAACAGTTTCCAATTTCCTCCTCTAGCTCATTTTACAGATGAGGAAACTGAGGTAAACAGGATCAAATGACTAAGTGACTTGTCCAGGGTCACATATCTAGTATGTGCCTGAGGTCAAATTTGGAATGAGAAGATGAGTCTTCCTAATTCCAAGTCAAGCACTCTATTCACTGTGCCACTTAACTGTCCTATATGGAAGTAGTCCACCTTTGTGTTTAGACACGTCCTTTTTAAAACTCTCTTTGAAAGTGTGTTTGTGTCAACTATATTAGATTGTTTACCATTTCAGAGAGGGGGGAGCAAAAAGAGGGAGGGAAGGATAGAATTTGGAACTCAATTTAAAAATAATTTTAACGGGGCAGCTAGGTGGTGCAGTCAATAGAGCATCGGCCTTGGAGTCAGAAGGACCTGAGTTTGAATCCAGCCTCAGACAGTGTACCCAAAAAAATGAAAAGAAAAAAAAAACTAGCCGTGTGACCTTGGGCAAGTCAATTAACTCCAATTGCCCTCCAAAAATAAAAAAAAATAAAAATAAAAAAAGGAAGAAGAAAAGCTTTAAAAATATAATTTCAACATATAATTGGAGAAAATAAA
This sequence comes from Pseudocheirus occidentalis, assembly GCA_028646575.1. Taxonomy (NCBI): domain Eukaryota; kingdom Metazoa; phylum Chordata; class Mammalia; order Diprotodontia; family Pseudocheiridae; genus Pseudocheirus; species Pseudocheirus occidentalis. The sequence continues at coordinate 5,590,558 of CM053598.1, read as the reverse complement.
ATATTATACTTGAAAAAGAGTATATTTTGGTGGGGGGGGGCAGCAGATAAATGGCACAGTGGATAGAGCATTAGCCTTGGAGTCAAGAGGACCTGAGTTCAAATTTGGCCTTGGACACAGATAAACTGTATGACCTTGGGCAGGTTGCTTAACCCTATTTCCCCCCTCACCCCTAAAAAAGAGTATATGTATTTCTTAAATTTGAAACTGAAACACAAAGAAGAACATTTATTATACAAAGAATAACCACAAAAGATTGATTCTGCATGAAACCATGAATTTCAATTTTATACCATTTTTAATGTACAAAAGTTACATATTTCAAAAATTTACTATATATTTGCGATTCCTTCTGAACTACATTCTGCTGTCTTTCATGCATTGAAAAAAATGTTATAGCAGCACACTTTAATTTTCTTTTTTTAATTTTTTAAATTTATTAATGTATTTATTTATTTTTAGTTTTCACCATTCATTTCCACAAGATGTTGAGTTACAATTTTTTGTTCCCATCTTTCCCCTAACTCCACCCCCAAATGACAAGCAGACTGAATACCCTTCCCCCAATCTGTGCTCTCTTATATCCTCCCATTGCCAATTTTCTAGTAGGGCAAGATGGATTTCTGTATCCCAGTGCCTGTGTATCTTCTTTCCAAGTTGAATTTAAAAAACATTTTCTAAACATTTGTTTTTAAAACTTTGAGCTCCAGATTTTCTCTCTTTTTCCCTCCTCGCCCACCCCCATGGGGAAAATAAGCAATTCAATATAGGTTGTACGTGTGTAGCTACCCAATTTATTTCCATAGTAGTTATATTGTGAAAGACTAACTATATTTCCCTTCATCCTAATCCACTCCCCACTTATTCTGTTTGCTCCTTTGACCCTGTCCCTTTTCAAAAATGTTTGTGTCTAACTACCCTCTCTCCCAATCTGCCCTCCCTTCTATCAACCCCCTTCTTATCCCCTACCTCTCTATTTTCCTGTAGGGTAAGATACCCAATCGAGTGTGTATGTTACTCCCTCCTTAAGCCAAATTCAATGAGATAATTTAATCTATCTCCCCCTTTCTCCTCCCAATAAATTCCTCTCTCACTTCTTAATTTTATTTTTTATATATCATCCTTTCATATTAAACTCACAGTGTGCCCTCTCTCTATGTATACATGAACATACATATGCCCACACTCACATATATACATATATATTATATATTTATATATACATACACCCTCCTATACATACATATATAGTATACAAACAAGTATATATGTATGTGTGTGTATATATATATGTGTATGTATACACACACATACACACACGTATATATTCCCTTGAACTACCCTCATACTGAGAAAAGTCTTATGAGTTACAATTATCATTTTTTCCATGTAGGAATGTAAATAGTTCAACTTTAATAAGTTCCTTATGATTTCTTTTTCTTGTTTACCTTCTCATGCTTCTCTTGCTTCTTGTATTTGAAAGTCAAATATTCTGCTCAGCTCTGTTTCTTTTTCCATCAAGAATCTTGAAAATCCTCTATTTCATTGAATGACCATATTTTCCCCTGTAGCATTCTACTTAATTTCTTTGGATAGGTGATTCTTGGTTTTAGTCCTAGCTCCTTTGACCTCTGAAATATCATATTCTACACCCTTTAATCCATTAACGTAGAAGCTGCTAGGTCTTGTGTTATTGTGTTTCCACAGTACTCAAATTGTTTCTTTCTGACTGCTTGCTTGACCTGGGGGCTTTGGAATTTGGCTACTATATTCCTAAATGTTTTCTTTTGGGGATCTTTTTCAAGAGGAGATCAGCAAATTCTTTCAAGTTCTATTTTTCTGTCTGGTTCTAGAATACCAGGGCAATTTTGCTTGATAATTTTTTGCAAGATGGTGTCTAGGTTCTTTTTTTGATCATGGCTTTCAGGTAATCCAATAATTTTAAAATTATCTCTCTTGGACCTCTTGTCCAGGTCAATGGTTTTTCTGATGAGATATTTCATATTGCCTTTTATTTTTTCATTTGTTTAGGTCTGTTTTATATCTTGATTTCTCATAAAGTCAATAGCTTCCAATTACTCCAGTCTAATTCTGAAGGACTTATTCTCTTCAGTGAATTTTTGAAATTCCTTTTCCATCTGGCAAATTCTGCTTTTTAAGGCATTCTTCTCCTCACTGGCTTTTTGGGCCTCTTTTACCATTTAAGTTAGGCTATTTTAAGGTGTTTTTTTCTTCAGTGTATTTTTAGGTCTACTTTGGTAGGCTATTGAATCACTTTTCATGATTTTTTTGCATCATTATCATTTCTCTTCCCAATTTTTCCTCCACTTCTCTTGTTTGATTTTTAAAATCCTTCTTGAGCTCCTCCATGGCCTATAACCAGTTCATATTTTTCTTGGTGGCTTTTGATGCAGGAGTTCTGATTTTGCTGTCTTCCTCCTGCTCCATGCCTTCATCCTGTTTGTCCCCAAGAAGAATTCTATGGTTTGCTTTTGCTTCCTTGGCTTGCTCATATTGCCAGCCATTTACTTGTCTTTTTATCTCTTTGCCACAGTTGAACTCTGCTTCCAGAATGGAGAGAGCATTGTTCCAAATCACTGGGGCTTTCACAGCTGCCAGAGATATTGGGGGGGTGCCCTCTTCATAGCCCCCACAAGCTCTGGCTCACTGGTCACACACCCCAGGACCACCACCCAAGACTATGATTAAGATCTAAGCAGATCAAAGCAAGAGCAATTATCCTCTGAATGTTCACTTGGTCCCTCTATGATCTGCAGGCCAGGAGCTCCTGAGGCAGCCACACAGTGCAGCCAGCCTACCTCTGATTCTTCTCACCCCTAGGACAGGGGCTGGACTGTGCTCTTCTGCCCCACCTTCCAACAGAGTTCCACACTGACCTTTTACTTTGTCTTTGATGTTTATGGGTTGAGAAGTCTAGAAACCACCACAGCTACTGCTTATTCATTCTCCTGAAGTCTGCTCTAACTGCTGCTGGTCAGGGCCAACCTGGGTGGCAATCCATGGCTCATGTGGGACTGTGCTCAGCTCCCAGCTCAGTGACATAGACCCTTCCTGTCCTCTTGCCAGTGTTCCTTCAGCTAGAGATTTGTTTCTCTCTGTCACTTTGTGGGTTCTCTAGGTCTAAAGTTTGTTTAGAGTCATTTTTGTATGTATTGGAAGTGATTACAGCCAGAGTTTGTGCTTCTACTCCACCATCTTGGCTCTGCCCCCCCCAGTAGCACTTTTTAAACATTAATTTAACTAAAATATTTCTGACCTTGCATAAATTGTTCATGTCAGTCTGGGTCAGTTTCTACCACTCCCCTATATTTATTCTCTGGAATTGTATCATTAATTATTTTTTACCCTACAATGTACCATTGAAGTCATTGTCTAAGAGGCAATCTAGAGTACCCTCACATTATAATTCTTTGGTTACCCCCACACATACCCACATCTTTTTAATCTCTCCTTCAGGATTTGGTCGTTCATTTTCTTTGCAATTATTCTCTCTCCAGTATTATTCTTCCTCTTAATCTTCACTCCCATTTCTGGGTGTATTTTTGTGCCAGTCTCTGTGTGTATTTATGTGTGTCCCTATTTTATTCATTTAGGGTGGGAGCACACCACCCATCCCTTCCTATGTGTTTGTATAGTCATCTTCTCATATCTTCCAATTATGAGAAACAAGTTGCACCCCTTTTTTCTCCTGTGTTTTCCTTTTTTTAACCATGTCTTCTATTCCCCTTTCTAAATCCTCAGAACAGAATGAATTAACTCTAGGACTTTATCTTCCCACCCAATTTAATCCCTAAATGGTCTTTTAATACATTAAGGTTCTGAAAGGCATTTGTTTCTTCTCACCCTATTACAATAATGTTACTAAATCATCATACAACTCCTTCAAATTGCTCGAATAAATTTACTGTCCTAGACGGCACTGAACTTAGGTCCATATTTCAAAATTTCTAATTACATCTGGTCCTTTCCAGAAATGCTTAAAAGCCTTGTACTCCATTAAAGATCCATTTTCTACTTAAAGTAGTAACTCAAATTTACAAACTAAGACATGCTTAGTTTGTGTTTCTATCACTTTTACATTTTGTAATTTTGTATTCCATGATCTCCTCTCATTTGAAGTGGAAGATGCTACATCCTGGGTAATTCTGACCATAATTTCTGGAATTTGAGATGCTTTTTATGAATGTTCAAAGCATTTTTCTTCCACCCCTCATCTCTGCCTCAGTTTCAAGGGCTTCTTTCAAGTCTTAGATAAAATCCTCCCTTCTGATAGAAGTCTTTCCTGATCTTCCTCCTCTGACCTTAATGCTAGTGCCTTCTCTTTGTTAATTATCTCTACTTTATCCTATATGTGTATGTGTGCGTATGTATCTTATTTGTACATAGCTGCCTGCATGTTTTCTCGCCCATTGAATGTAGAGTCCTTGAGAACAGGTCTTCTCTTTGCCTTTCTTTGTATCAACAGCACTAAGGACAGTGCCTGGTACACAATAGGCACTAAATAAATTCTAGGTGACCAATTTGTTGTAGAAACTCCATATTTTAGACCGGACAGGCCTGGGATTTTTCCACTTTGATTTTTACAGGAGGTAAGCTATTTCTATCTATCTCTCTATCTATCTATCTATCTATCTATCTATCTACCTACCTATCTATCTCCTTTCTTTCAGTTTCTAAAAAAAGTTTTAATTTAAAATTTCTTGAAATATAGTGTCCAGGCTTTTATTAAAACAAGATTTCCAGAGAAACCAATAATTCTTTACTTATTCCTTCACATTTTCCAGATTAGTTGTTTCTGAGACCAGATCTATTACATTTTCTCCCATTTTTTCCAATTTTTTGCATTTTGTTCTGGTATTTCCTGATACCTTATTAGATTATTGGCTAGTGTGATTTATTACAGTTTTCAGAGAATCCATTTCTTGGGAAGTTTACCATTTTGTCTTCTAAGCTATTCTTTTTAAATTTTCAATTCTTTTCTCCAGAGATTCTATTCTTTTTTTTCAAATACCTTGTGTGTGTGATTTTATATATATATATATATATACATATATATGTATATATATATACATATATAGACATGCATAATATGCACATATATATGTATAGTATGTATGTCTTTTTATTTACACAGTCATTGTGATAATAAATCTCTATCTGCAATTATTATAGAATTACTTGAACCTTGTTCCAGGATCTGCCGATTTGCAATAATTTGATATACTGGTCAATGTTTTCTTTCATTTTCTTATCTCTCCAGCTTTACTTTCTTTGTATCAGGTCTAGGAAATGCCCTCTGCTCAGTTTTGGGGTAAGATGGTTAGCCTAGTTTTGTTTCACATTGAAATCCCTAGATTTTTCTGCTGATCTCCACTTCCTAGGGTTAGTATGTCTTGGATCTTAAGGATTCAGAGTGTTAGATCTCCAGGGATCTTTCTAATGTCTCCGGATCTTGTTAGGGCTCAGAGACCCTGAGTGTTCAGTGTCCTGGTCTGAGTGCTGCAGCATTTACTGGTTGGTAACTTCTTTGTTGGTCACTGCCTGCTGTTGCTCCCCATAAAATTCAAGGTCCCCTCCTGGCTTTCTCAGGGAATCTTCTATTCTTCTTTCCTCTAGGCTCAGAGCTATATTTGTTATATTTGTCTCATCTCTGATCTAGATAGTGATTGTTTTGCCTCCAGGGTTCCCTTTTCTGTTTTGTTGCTTATTCACACCCGACTTCATCTTGGGATTTTCTTGGCACAGTGCTTTGTCATTTCCTTCTCCAGTTCATTTTACACATGAGGGAACTGAGGCAAACAGAGCTAAATAACTTGCTCAAAGTCACAAAGCTAGTAAGTGTCTGAGGCTGGATTTGAACTCAGGAATATGAGTCTTCCAGACTTCAGGTCTGGTACTCTACCCACTGGATCTCCTAGTTGTTCTTGCCTTTGCCTATGGGTTGTGGACTTTTTCTGTAGCCCAGAGGCAGAATGTCTGATGTATTGTAGCTTCTTGTTGAATTTCTCCACTGTTCTTCTATGTGTAGAAACTTTAGAGTTATGCTTGAATAAATATTTGGGACCTGAGTGAACAACCTTCTCTTTAGACAGATATCTTGACAGTATCCTAGAGATATACATTTATCATATTAAAAAGAAAACTTTATCATGTTCATGCTTTGTAGTGTGTTCAGCATAAATATGATATGCGTATGATGAGTGATCAATAAGCCTGCCTATTTTCATTTATAATATGATTAACTATTTTTAATAACTTTGTCTCTGTCTGTTTTTATCCTTATATGTCTTCTTCAAGGATGCCTCAGATAGAAACACACACACACACGCACACACGCACACACACACACCTAGCTCTCTTCTTTATCTCTATCTCCTCATCTTTATTTCCATCTCCATCTTTCTTACCTTATCCTATGTCTTTATCTCTATTCACACGTATGTGCTTTCAAACAAATAGAAGTGTTTTCAGAAAAAAGCCTCTATGAAATTTGTTTAAAATTCTATTTTTCTCTTGAAGCAAATGGAATAGAATTAAAAGGACCTTATTTGTCTTGAGTCCACATGGCTAATCATGTTGAATTGGGAACAGTGTAAGGGAAAGACCAGAGCAATCAGTCTTTTGTTTATTGGGTGTTTCTACCAATGGCCTAATGGGAATAATGCAAAGGATGGCTAGTTATTAGCCTACAAATGCCAGCCATCTTTGCCTCCTCATCAGAGGAAGGGCAGGTTTTTATTTTTTTCCCACTCAAATTCCGGGACTTGGGGCATTTGTCAGCTCTTGTTTACATGATTGTGGAAAGCCCAGACTAGCTCAGCCCATGTCAAACAAGGTCAATGAACAGTTTTCAGTCAGGTGCCAAGTAAACAAATGCAAATGTTAAATATGGTGATTTAGTGCTCCCTTTCATTAAGTTCCTCCTTAGGAGGCCAGCGTTTTATGGAACACAGGGGACCTTTCCATTGGGTCAGATGGAGTTCTAAAACAAGACATATTAGAGTACTTTTCTCACACGTTGAGTTTAACAATAAAGAGGCAAACCGAAAAGGCTACTTTAGTTGAAAAATGTAACATAATTAGATAGGTATCACTACATTTTCCAACTAGCTCTGCTCTGGAAAATACCAGGGGGCATTCAGGTATTTTTATAACAAGAGAACAAAAGCATATCAGGAATTAGGCTGAACCGACTTATTTGGGCACTGGAAATAGTCTGCCCCGATGAGTTCGGGGAAGCTCGTTTGGTGAGTATTCACTCTGCTAATTTTTTATTAAAAAGGTTCTCTGATCTCCTTGGGAGTCGTGGTATCTCATGTCACCATTACACTCACAGAGAACCATTAAGTGGTGACTCGCAAATTGAAAATGGGACAATTTAGACCTGCATCGCACTGGATTTTTCTACAATGTACCCCAAATGCCTACCACTGTGGAGAGAAGTCATTGGGGCATTCTCTTTCCAATTCTGGGATTGTCATAGGTTTGTTTTTTCCCCATATGGGATGTCCTCATTACTCATCTAACTGGGGGAATCACTAACTTCCACCAAAAACCATCTCAGGGACCATTGGGAGAGAAGGCTGTCCTGTGAATCTTTTTAGTTTATCTTTTTCTCTCTTTCAGAGTATCTGTTCATGAATTTATATTTACTCATCTATTGAGCTTTTGTATTCTGTTGGTAGACTGCAAATAGGGACTGGGGAAGGGAAGCAAAAGGCATGAGCATTTATAGATCACCTCCACACATGTATATGTAACAAATATTACCTCATGTGATCTTTATAATAACCCTGCAAAGCAGATGTTGTTATTACCCCAACTTTAAATTTGTAGAATCTGAAGCCAACAGAAGGGAAATGATTTACCCAGAGTCACACAGCCAGTAAGTAGTGGAGGCTGGATTTGAACACAGGTCTTCCTGAAGCCCAGCACAGCCCTCCATGTTTTGTGGCACCCCCTAGTTGCCTGACTATCTCATTACCTGCCCCCCCATCCCAATGCTTAGCACAGGGCTTGGCACAGAACATGGAATTGCCTAAAGCCAGGGAGCCATCTTGCTAGCCATATGTGCCCAATGAAAATGAGAATATGGTGGAGAGAGGCAAAAGACTGATACAGTAGATAATTCTGTGATATTTCTACTGAAGGGTTTGCTTTTTTAACTGTGACTTCTTTCCTGCCCTGTTCCTCCCCACCATAATTTTCACGTTTATGACTGACAACTCTAAGATTCATAAAAAAAAGGTGACTGAGATGTACACTAGTCTTGTAAGATTTTTTTTTGTCAGTTCTTATAGTCTCCCCACAGGTTTGAGGTCAAGTTCCCTAAAAGACTGATTTAAGAGAATTAAACATGAATTATGGAGACTTTGTTATTATATTAGAAGACAGGCTTGGGACATCAACTTCTGCTCCTGGTGACTAGGAGGAAGCAGAGACCCTCAAGATCAGGATTCCTCTTCTGGAGAAGACACTGACCATAGTCAAGACCCTGAGAAAGCCAAGGTTTCTCTCCCTTTATGTGGAGAAAAACAGTGAAGATTTCTCTTGGGCCTGATCATGGATGTGTGCAAGGGACGCCTTCCTAAAATGAGTAAAAATAAGCTTTTGTGAATCAAGCTAAGAGAAATGGTCACGTTCACTTGACCTTTCATGGGGAAGAAGACACACTGAGCTGATAACTCCAGCTGAAGCCAGATATTAGAAGCAAAGAAGAACTTCCCAATTGTGTGCCCAGGGGAGTCATACCTAACCCCAGCTCAGACCAGTAGAAAGTAATTCCATGTGAGACTACTGGGACCAACCATTCTGGGAAGAGCTATCCCTCCATGTGTTCACCACGGTCATACATTTTCCTTTGATTTTCATCTCTTCATATTTGTTTCCTGTGTGCATCCTCTCTTCCTATTTATAGCTCTCTCCCTCTCTCCCTCCCTTCCTCTCTCTCTCTCTCTCATGCACACATACACACATTCAGACACACATATCATATGTTGAAGTTTATGGGATTAATGTTCTATTGCTACTTTTTTGTTAGTAAAAAGTAAACACATTGGTGGGGGCTCATGAGTTTGGGTTTTGAGTGGGTACAACTCAGAGAATACCTTGAATTTGGGGTAGATTTGTCCTCCCTTAGGGGTCGCATGTATTTTGTTTTTAAAATGTGTTGAATTGAATTGAATCAGGATGATGAATGTTTCTGCCTAGAGCTGGATGTCTTGTATTATTTATATGTGGCTATAGGCTTATCTTGGCTTACCAAGCTGGGATATTTCAGGAATGCATCTCCCAGATGCTCTTGTTATCTCCATGTCCCTTCCTTTTTGAGACAAGCCCTGGGTAAAATCTTGAAGTAGGTAGTGTCTGCTACTCTGTCCTTCCTTTCAGCAAAACTTGTGGCTGGCTGTGGGATCTCTGAGAACTTTTCTACCTCTAACTTCATGATTATCTGATCCTGCATTAACTATCATTTATTTAAGGGGCACAAAGCACTTTAAATGTACCCTCTCATTTGGTTCCCAAAGGGCACTGAAAAAATGCATGCCGAATGAAAGGCACCTGCAGAGTGAAGTTAACTTTAAAGTCTTATTCTTAGGTTTAAAACTCAATCACACAATATGGAGGACTCATGAGAAGCTAATAATGTATGAGAAAAAGATCAGGGAATTTTAGGAAGTCACAGTCTCAATATGAGTCAACAGGGTACCATAGAAGCCAAGGAAAATGATGCCACTATTGGCTACCATTTAGAGTGTCATGGCATTATGACTTCCATTAATAAGAATGGGGAGGTTCCAACTAAGCCTACTTCTGGACAGTCCTGGAGCACTGGACACAATTATTACAAACAATATTGATCATCTCTCCAGTTTCCAGAAGAAGGTGATCAAGACAGTAGAGGGATGCAAGTTCATGACCTCTGATAGATGATCCCCAGAGTTGTGTTCTGGGTCCTCTGTTCTTCTCCCTCTGTAGCATTTCACTTGGCCATCTCATCAATTCTAATGGATTGACATATCATCTCTATTCTGATGATTCTACAACCTACTTATTCTGCCCTAACCTTTCTGCAAACCTCCAATGTCACGTCTCCCACTGCCTATTAGACATCTCAAACTGGACATTCATGAGTCATCTCAAACTCAAAAAGTACAAGGCAGAGCTCATTATGGTTTCTCCTAAACCCTCCACATTCCTACCCTACCATCCTCCCAGTCTCTCAGGCTCAACCTAGGAGTTATGTTGGACTTCTCACCTACTCATCTCCCATATCCAATCTGTAACTGAAGTCTATTGGTTTGACCACTGTAATAACTCTAGTATATCCCCCCTCTTTTCTTTGACACTGGTACCATCCTGGTCCAGCTTTTCTCACCTTCTGCCTGGACTGTTAAATGTTGATGGGTCTCCCTGATGAAAGGCTCTTCTCACTCTAGTCCAGCCTCCTCTCAGCTCTCCCTGGAATCTTCCTCAAGCCCAGGGCTGACCATTTCACACACTCAGACTCCAGTAGGTCCCTCTCATTTATGCTTCTTGGCTCCTTTTGCATCCCAGCTAGACCCCCCTCCCTTCTAAAGGACGACTTTCTAGAGTATCTTCTCTCTTTGGATTAGCTCTGATTTATGGTGTATGTGTCCTGAATGTACACAGTTGTTGGCATGTCATCCCTCCTGCTGTAGAACACTCGCTTCTTCAGAGCAGGGACCACCCTTTGCCTTTCTGGGTAACTCCAGTGCTTAGTGCAGTGCCTTGCACACAGTAGGTAATTATAGATGGTACTTGTCTGAGTGACAAGATTGTTGAAGGAATGTTTGATCTGAGAAGGAGAATGATGGGGAGTGCATTTATGGTTAGTTAACTCAATTCTGATAGAGTGTTTAAAGGGATGCTTTGGGGAAGCTTCCTTAACAGTACTTACCAGAAGTACTTACCAAAGTACTTACCAGAAAGGATAGGACTGGGAGCAGTCAGACAAGGGGATTGCACAGAGGAGCGCATCTATATTCTGATCACAGCCATCCAAATGTGGAATGGGTTTTCTTATTTAGGAATTTGTGAGTTCTCCCTCCTGTGAGTCCCTTCTCTCTGAATAAGAGAGTGCCTTAGAATCCAGGTCAAGGACACCGAAGATGATGTTCATATTCTGGTACAAGCCAGGCTAGTTGTGGATGACCCCAGTCAGAAATTGACAGGGTTTGGCAAGTGGGCAAAGGGCCTTCCTGAGGTAGTGTATACCCAGAAAAAGAGGAGAAATGGAGAATGCAGTCACCTTAAGCAAGTCAAATTGGGACCTCCTCAGAAGATCAAAAGATCTGAAGGAAGGCTGCCAGTAACTTGGGGAGCTTTTCTAGGTGATTTCTGGAAAGACAGTTATACAGCAGGACCAACATGGGGTTTGGGACTACAGTGTTGAAGGGTTTGCCTGCATTATGGATCTACCAGCATACCCCAAAGGACTTTAGCTCCCCAAGATATATGCAGGCAGCTGCTCTGGGGGAAGGCCTGTGGTGGTGGATAAGCCACACTGACAACCAGGAGGTTTAAACTCAGAAGGCATGGTGGAGGCTAAATGTAGAAGCAGAGATAATTAGATAGACATTCCAGGAGGAG
>CM053598.1:5552158-5578424 GCA_028646575.1 Pseudocheirus occidentalis | reverse complement strand
GAAGGAGGAGGAGGAGGGGAGGAGGAGGAGGAGGGGGAGGAGAATTTACACAGTACTTTAAGGTTTAAAAATAACTTCACAAATACCTCAGCCGATCCTTGCAGTAGCCCTTGGAGGTAGATGTTGTTATCATTGCCGTTTTACAGATGAGAAGACCCAAGGCAGACAAAGGAAGAGGATTGCCCAAGGTCACAGAGCAAGTGTCTGAGGTGAGATTGGGCTCAGGGCTTCCTAGAGTAGTGCTCTATGAAGCCTGGCTCACCTGGGTGCCCCTAGGTAGACCTTACTGATGAGGGGGTCAGCAGTGATACTAACCAGAACCTGGGGCTTTGCTGGCCGTCCCCATTCTTACTGAATTTACTCTATTTCAACCCCCTCTGAGGAAATGCACAGGAGGCTACTTCTCCTGGGGCCCTGTTTATTTTCTATACATGATCCTGCCATTGATCGCCATCTCCGCCATCAGCATTAGTCATTTACTATTTGATTGGCGGTAAACTGATCCAGGTCAATGCACCCGCGCTGTGGATGCTCAGTTGATATTAGGATATATTCTCATACTTTGTTTCCAGCCAGATGGCATCCCCAGAATTTATCCTGTTGGATATTAAAGACAGTTACAATCAAATCACAGAATTTAATCCGTCACATGAATTTAATCAGTCATATATAAACTTAACATTGGTGCAAGTCAAGGATTCAAGGAATCTGAATTTTCATTTCCTACTATTTATTGCATACATAAAGAAATGGGAGGGGAGACAAATCTAACTGATTTTTCTTTCCCTGCAGGAAGGAGGTTCTCACTTCCCAGCTGGACCTCTGTGACAATGTTTGGATGCATTTCTTGAACTCTCATTAATGTAAGTGTATCCCTAATTAGGATGATGGGCATGTATTGAAGGGAGCTAAAAATTGAACATTGGCCTCTCATAGATAGAGATACAGATATGTGCATCTCTATAAACAGATACAAATACATGTATGAATATGGAGATACATGAATATATACATGTGTACAAATATACATTTATATATGTATGTGCATGTACTTTGTGTATCTATACCTACATACATATGTATTATGTGTATATGGATATATGGATGTATATGTCTCCAATTACCTTTCTGGTTCAAATGTTTGTTTTAAGAACTCTTCTGGGTCTCTCCTGTTAGCTGGTCTCCTGACTCAGGATTAGAGTCTTTGGGTTTGGTAAAGTTGCCATCAATATTTTACGTGTCTCCACCTTTAATTAGGTTATAATATTATCAAGTGCCACGTAGGGCTCTCTTTCCACAAATTAGACCTGAACACCACAAACAAACTAATTTGTGTCTCAGGGCTTTGACTGGGCCTCATGGCCTACTCTGGAGCTCATACAAGTTCTCCTGACCCTCTGGATTTCAAATGCCTGAGGGTAAAAAGCAATTATAAAAACATGACTCTCCCAGATCAGCTTTCCACTCTGCCTTGTCTCTGTTTTATTGATGGGAGATTGAAGGAAGATTCAAATCAGCCATCCTTCAATTCTTTACCAGCAGCAAAATACAGAAATCATTAGCTTTCTCGTGTAAATGACTTTGTCCTGTCTTATTATTCCAAACTGCTTGGCTCCATGACTTAAAACGAGCCTGCTGAATATTTATTTTGAGTTTTCAGCAGTGGTAGCATACCATTACTTTGTTCCCAATGTTCTTTTTAAAAAAATGATAGTGCTTTTTATAGCAATTAAAACAAACATTAATTAATATGGTGAAGGTATTAGCACTATCTGCCTTAATTTAAGAGTCTGTCCCTCAGATAGCTTGTCCTAGGTAGGTTTCTACCATCAACAACGGTAAGAAATTAGCATATATGAAATGTATCCCCTCTGATCTATGCCCCTCTCTTTATAAGCTAGAACCGCATGTTGCAAAAAGGTTCTAGGATTACTCAGACTTGTTTGTTTGAGTGGAGAGAGATGCCAGTTTGGTTTCATCACATCTCTGACTATTGTCTAAAACAGCCATTCATTTGTTTTCAAAGGTATCCAAAGGATCCACATCAGGGGGAAAGAAGTAGAATTAAAACTAGAATTAGGTGACTAGGACTTTGCTCCAGGCTCCCAAAATTTAGAGGGCACTGACAGGAAGCCATCCTAATTTGAGAGTTTGAAGCTGTTAAACTCCATATTCAAACAAGAAGAATGTGTGTCCCTCTTGGTGTCTCCAGTTCTCTCCATGGACCCTTTGGTCTTTAGAGATGAGGTCTTTTGCTAAATCCTTTCCCCACAAGCTCCAACTGAACTTGCTTTTAACAGTTGGGATTGAGAGTATCTTTGGTTCAGTTTACCCAGGGTTTCATGATAGCTCCTTTTGGCTCTGAAAGAGGATCTGATGCTCTTCCCCAAAGCCAGTGCTCATTCTTGCAGCCAGAATATTTGGGAGAAAACCAGGTCAGTGCTTTGGCTAATTTTAAATATAGACATACTGATACTATTTCTGATTCCCTCCTGGTGGACACACTGATGATACTGACCTCATGCCATGGGGAGCTGTCCAAGGTCAAGTGTGCAGTGGCCTTGTGGGGCCATCCCCAACCACTAGAGGCAAGGCCCAGCCAGGGCCTCACGATCTACTTTTTTGATTTGATTTGTCTTTGAAGCTCTAATTTCTGTCCCCTGATTTAATTTGTTTCTTTGCCACCTCATATTTATTTACTTCTGAGTCTGAATTTTCCTTTTCTCTCTTTTAAAACACATATATGAAATATATATATTTTGAATGTATACTTTTGCCATTTTCCCCAATTGGAAAATGAGATTAACTTTAAGATTTCCTGGTTTCTTACTGGAGCACAAGATAGGCATTATAATGAAATGTGACTTAAAAATTAGAAAGAGCAAGCTTTGGTCCAAGGAAGAGACATGAAAAGACATCCTGCCCCCCACTACCTGGTAGAGGTGGGGGTTCACAGATGTGGGGATGTGATTGTTACCAGATCTTTTATGTTTGGTCAATTTTATTGAATCTCTCCCTCTCTCTCTCCCTCCCTCTCTCTCTCTCTCTCTCTCTCTCTCTCTCTATTCCCCTCCATCCATCCCTCCCTCCTCTGTTTTTTCTCTCTCTCTTCTGTCTCTTCTCTCTGTGTGCCTGTCTTTCTTCTCTCTCTCTTCCTTCCTTCGTTCCTTCGTTCCTTCATTCCTTCGTTCCTTCGTTCATTCGTTCGTTCGTTCTTTCCTTCCTTTCTCCCTCCCTCCCTCTCTCTCTGTATATATATATGTACATATATTTTTCTTTCTTCCTTCCTTCCTTCCTTCCTTCCTTCCTTCCTTTCTTCCTTCCTTCCTTCCTTCCTTCCTTCCTTCCTTCCTTCCTTCCTTTCTTTCTTTCTTTCTTTCTTTCTTTCTTTCTTTCTTTCTTTCTTTCTTTCTTTCTTTCTCTATGTCTCTCTGTGTCTCTCCCTCTCTTCCTCCCTCTCCTCTCTTTCTGTCAAAAAATTCTTTGTCACCTGGGATGGGTCTCTGGGAGAGAGAAGGAGGAAGGGTGTAAGGTTGAATTTAGGGTATGTAAAAACTAAGTTATAAATAAAACTATTTTTAAAATAGTGAAATGTGAAGTTTTGAAGCTTAGCCATAGTGAAGTTTTGTGATGATCTTGATATTTATAGCATAAAATTTGTCCTAAAAATCTGAGCAGCAGACTTTTAATTTTGTTTTATCTTATACATACTCTACATGTGTATACATGATGCATGCATGTACACTCACATATTTGTAAAGATATATTTCTGTGTATTTCTAGGTCTGTATGCACAAGGGCTGGCCCTACTTACTCTAGGTGTCTTTCTTAGGTGGGAATCAGTCCAGAGGAGAGGTGATGGGACACAAGAGCTATGGATCCAAGGTCGAAGCCCAGCTCCTCAAACCTTGACAAGTTATTCAAACTTTTTGGCCTCATTTTGCTCATTGTTTGGAGATGAGGCTATTGGCCTAAGGGGCCTCTAAGGCCCCTCAAGGCCTAACACTATGATTCTATTACCATAGGTGTATCTTAAACACATACATTAGATGAAGATGTTGAGCCAAACTCTATAAGTCTCAGTTCTCAGGAGAGAAAGATGTGAACACAAGCAAGATTGTGTTTTTTTCCTTTCTTATTCATAGGGCAAGGGGGCATGTTCTCTTCTCTGTAAGCCGGCACCATGCCCACAGGTCCAGGTGCCACAGTCACTGAAGAGGACACCTTATGGGAAAGGGAAAAACCCCACAAAAATGGAAAGGGCGAGTGTTTTCTTTGGAGAATCTCTTGATGAAAAGGTTTTCACAGAATCTGTGGTGGGGGAGGGGGACAGGCAACTGGTCCTCAGCCTTTAAACCATCTCCTGGTTCCCCCCAGTAGAAGGCAGCAGGGTCATCCTCCTGTGAATCTACAACGGACAAACTTGGGATCTTCCACACAGGGTAGGGGTCACACTGAAAACTCTCCAAGCATCAAGTCCAGAGTCATTTTGTCGTCACTTTTAAATGGCCAGTTTTATTTTTAGAATCCCAGAATGCAAATCAAGTTTAATGATGCTGGAACTATAGCACTGAACTTCTCCTTGGGTAAAAATTCATATTTCAGAAACTGCACTCATTCTGCCACTCGCTGTTTCCATCCAAGTGTAACCTCAACATGCAACACCCTCCAATTGGACTTTGCCTCTGTTCCAACAGTAGCTTGTCTGCTCCCTCATGAGGAATGGTGCAGTTGGAAAGAAGGCTTGTGCCCTTCCCTTTTGTAGTAGAGACAAAGCTGCTCGTTGATATGTCAGCCACCAGCATGCAGAACCAAGATCACCACTGTGTATGTGTGGTCAGCATATTGAATCTGAGAGGACTAAGGGGTCCTTGATCCCCAAAGGCACTAGATCCCACTCCTCAAGGGTAGGTCTGCTTGGCTAGAGTATCCAAGTGGCTTTCTGGATTCTGCTGTTTGGAAGTTATTGATTCCCTGAACATTCCTTAAACCACTATTTGTGTAGGGTTCTGCTTTCGACTTTGTAGATATGAAGTAAGACATGAGTCAATTAATAAGTATTAATGTGGTTGTGGAAGGCACTGTGCTAGGTACTGGGTATGAAAATGTCCCCAAAAATCTAGCAATTCAGACTTCAAAGGGGTCTGTATTCTAATGGAGGAGACAAGCAGATGTGAAAATGTGTGCAACAGAATAGAAAATTAATCAATATGTTTATATATTTATATATGTGTGTATGTGTATATATATATACATATATATATATATATATATATATATGGGCAAAGGGTACAAATCTGCATTCAAACATATATATGTGTATATACACATATATAGGTAAAAGATAAAACACATCTCTCTCAATCTCTCTCTCTTCCTCTCTCTCTCTCCCTCCCCCCCTTATTTCTCCTTCTCTCTCTTTCTCTCCATCCAGATACCTCTAGCTATCTCTATACAAAGTACTTAAATGCAAGGTTGTTCATGAGGGTGGATACTTGCTCTCAGGGACTTCATACTCTACTCGTCAGGGTCCATTAGGAAGCCTAATGATTTCTAACCCTATCATGCTGTCCAGGAAGCTAACTCGCAGCCTGACTTTACCGCTTCAAGCCCATGTGACCTTGGAGAGATCAATTCCACCCTGCATCTCCTCCCAATGAGTCTCAACTTCCTGAGCTGTTAAATTTGTGGTGAATGAGTTGATCTCTAAAATTCCTCCCACATCAAAATCCTATGTTTCTAGAATTCTGTTAACTAATTGTTCATATGGAAAAGACTCTATGCATGACATTTCTTTTTTGTTTTAATGAACTAAAAGGTTCTGGTGGGGTATTAGATACATTTGATGAGACTTGGTGGGGGAAAATAAAACTTCATCATTAGAGCTGAATAAATGAATATCAAATTATGTTGAGATACATTATTTCTTACTAGTTTGCTTCCCTAGATTCTCGAGAGGATAGAAGAAATAGCTAAACAGGGCAGAAATCTTGCTAGGACAGAATGAAAAGCCTGTGACCTCTAGACATGGTTCATTCCCCCATATTTTCGTGCTGTCTTGATCTTTAAATAACCACAAAGAACAACTGAAAGGTGCCATGCTGGGCATGGTAGGAAAATGGGATCTGTTTGTGTTCAGGTTTTACTTAGTCATGTCCAACTCTTTGTGAGCCTGTTTGGGAATTTTTTGGCCAAGAATCTAGACTTGTTTGCTAGGTCTTTCTCCAGCTCATTTTACAGAAGAGGAAACTGAAGAAACAGAGTTAAGTGTTTTTCCTGGGGTGACACAGTTAGTGTCTGAGGCCAGATTTGAACTCAGAAAGGTGGATTTCCTGACTATAGGACAGGACTATATTTCCTGACATTGGACAGTATAGCCCAGAGAACATGCCACTCACTTCCATCTTCCCCAGAAAATAATAGGGCTACCATTCTGCCTGTGAGGTCTTGGAGTTGAGTTAATCCTTGAGAGCCGAAGGTTTATTTTGAACAGCCTCTGTGCTGGGAATATCACTGACTATAGGGTCCATACTCTATCCACTGTACCACCTAGCTGCCATCCAAATGGCATCTTAGATTCTGATGTGGAAGAGACCATGAAGAGAGCACCAAGTCCACACCCTCATTTGAACTTGAGGCATGCTCTCCACAATGATTTGTCCATGGTAAATGGAGTAAAAGTCACTGTAAATGATACGAAGCACCAGGGAATGAGGTGGTGTGCCCACAGATTGTGGTAATAGATGGTTTTCTAGAGCTTCAAAATATTAAGTAGAACCTCTATGCATGGTCTGTAGAAAGACAAAAACAAGAATCCCACAGGTTAGACCACCTTAGAAGGGCAGCCATTATTCTTGGGGGGGGGTGGAGGGGCCCATGCTAGTGACTTTGAACATCATTCACAAAGCATCTCTGAGTCTACCTTGCCTATCTCATAGAAGGGTTAAAAGCATTTCTTTCAAATTTCTATGACTTGCAACTTGATCAACTAGGTAGGTGGTCTTCACACACACACACACACACACACACACACACACACACACACCTCCCAGTTGACGCAGGGAAAACATACTCATCTCTCAAGTATTCCAAACCTCGCCTGCATCCAAGTTTTATTTTTTTTTCTCCTCTCAATGTTGAGGCTAATGTCTTTTAAGTGAAGAGTTGTGGGAGATTGGTTCTTTAAAATTATTGTCAAGAAAGCACTGGAGGTATGTAATGGGAAAAAAAACAATGTTTTCATCACCATTAACTGTTTAGACACCTTGGGTTTACTGTTTGTTTGTTTTTTTTGTTTGTTTGTTTGTTTGCTTGCTTTTTTTTTCTGGAAGTCCACTAAAATTCTGGTTAAAAGTGTTTTATCTGTTTATATTCTGAACTTTTTATACTAAAAAGTTTTGGTTTCCAGAAATTAGCCCAAGAGCTAAGTATATTGTGCATGTTTTGAAATATTTTGTTAAATCCTAAAATCTGAATGATTAAAGACCAGTAAATGAGTAATCAGCTTCTGGTCTGGTCTTGGGAGCTGCTCTCATGTTTTACTTATAGCAGATAAACGATTTTTTGGCACATTACTGTGTAAGATTCTCCTCTATATCCCATTTACAATGAAGCATGTGCCTCAGTCATTGCCCCCCCCCACCTCTGTGCCACTAATGCTGGACAGACTTGCCAGTGGAATGTTTACCTAAATTGATAAGAACCTGGGATTCAGGTCTGAAATTGGGCTCTTCATTCTGGGTTGTAAATCAACTCAGCATCAGTATTTTCCTGATATCCCTTTTAAGGTTACCCCATGGTGGGGCCTATTTCACAGTCTCCCTGGAGCATTAACTCTTTCCTCCTCAGACTGCTATAGACCTGGGTTGCTCCAGATAACGCTCAGTGTATTTTGTGGTTATCTGTGCTTTGTCAGTGATATTCCCAGCACAGAGGCTGTTCAAAACAAACCTTCGGCTCTAAAGGATTAACAACCCCAAGACCTCACAGGTAGAATGGTAGCCCTATTATTTTCTTGGGAAGATGGAAGTGAGTGGCATGTTCTTCTTTGGACTATACTGTCTGATGTTGGGCAATCAGCCAACATCATACAATGCTCATCTTCCAATCCACGACACTTGGAGCTTTGGGGCGAAACAAAGGAAGCTATAGCGTTTCAAGATTTGCCTTTCAAGATTTTACAATCAATTAAGTCCTAGTGTTTGGATTTCGGGGTTCATCTAGAAGTTTCCTTAGTTACCTTGCAATCAGAAGACAAGACTGATGATTGTCAGGTGCCATGAGCATTCACAGAAAATGAAGAATGTTTCTCTCTCCTTTCCTGTCCCCTATTGGCCAGAATCATTATTCTACACTCTTATCAGCATTTTGACTGAATTTCCCAGGTGAAGATCCGCTTATCTTCCCTCCAAAGTGCTGGTAATGGTGAGTACACAAAAACGCATGAAGGTGCTGGAAAAGATGTAACAAGGAAGGAGTATTGGGGCTTTGCCTTGGGGAACCATATTGGATAGGACCATATTTCAAAGACTTTTGTCATTAGTAGCACAGAAACAGCAATGTTTAGCACCTGTTAGCAGGAATGGTTAGTTATAGTAGAAGTTATCAGATAGTAGACTGAAGTGAGTCTTTGATCATCCTGCCTTGTTCTTCTCTACTCCAGTCCACTGATTCATGGCAGTGCCCCCAGCAACAGCCTGGTGACAAGTTGCAAAGTCAATATTAGAGCATTCCATCTGCCAAAAAGCAATTAGTAAGCACCTCCTGCTTACCAGACCTTGTGTGAGGTTATGCCAGGTTATGTGGGCACTCAGTAGGGGTATAGGTGAGAAATCCAAAGATCTTTGGGGAGCCATCTTTATTCATCTTTGGCCAGAGAAGATGCCAATGTAGAATGCAGAAATTGTGAAAGCATTTAGAAAAGCACCCAGTGAGTTTAAATTCACCCAAAGTTGTTTTTACTTTTATGTCTTCTCAAGCGCAAGAGATACTAGAGGCAAGAAATCTGATCAGACTTTTAGTTCGTTACTTTCAGTTTAAATAATTGGAGATTTCAGGGTATCAATTTCGGAGGCTTTATAGCATGTCCACCTTTTTGCTTCTACAAATTGATTAAGCTTTTTATTTGATATTCCAGAGGCCTCTGGAGACTTTCAGCCTATATTTCAGCCTTTGAAGAAATTCATACCCACAAGATATTTCTGCTGGACAATCTTCAAGGTCATTAATATAATGCTTGGGAATTTCCAAGCAAAAGTGGATTAAATCAGACTTTCTTTGTGCATCTGCTCATACCAACTCAGAATGGTTCTTTTTCTTAACTTATTTTGGACAAAAACAATCCTACCTTTGTCTAGCTCCTTTAGGTGTAAGGAACTAAAAGACATTTTATTTTTTTTAAATAATAGCACAAGCAAAAGGATAAAATCACCTAGATTAGTTTAATAAGATTTAATTTTGGTACTAAAAAGGATTGTCTAAGCATCTAAATTTAGTTTCAGAATAATAGGACTTTATATTCCAACAACCATCAGTGAAGTCCTCTCAGAAAGTCTTATATAAGATCCTATTGAACATGGGAAGGGAAAGGGGTAGTGGGGAGGAAGGGATGGTATATTTTGTCTTTGTTCTAAAATGAAATAGTGCCCAGTCTCAGATCTAAAAACCTGAAGTAGGGACTGGTAGACACATAGAAGAGGCAAAAATGAATTCGCCTGTCTTTTACCTTTCCACAAAAGAGGGTGCAATGGCATTGATTTTCTTCTGATCTTTTGGACCCCATTTTAACATTTAAAAAGCATAATGATGGGATATTGTATTTGAAAGGGATTGCAGTGAGGATTTGGTATATCCTATTGCCCCCCCCCACCAGCAACTCTTTCTATAACCTACCTGTGAATTGCTCATCCAGTTTCTGCCTGAAGACCTTCATGACAAAAGAAATCCACCATCTCCTCAAAACAATCCAATCCATTTGGGAAGAGCTGCAATTACTGGGAAGTTTCCTCTGAAATCCTGTGCCCATTTTTGCCTCGTTGTGACTTCCAGTAAGTATTGCTTATTCTTCTCTCTGAGGCCAAAGCAATTCTCCATTACAGGAGAAGACAGCTGTTTTTCTGCCAATAACTCAACTCTTCCCAAAACTAAACATATTTCACTTTTTAGTTGCTTTTTATGTGGCATGGATTCAAGGTCCTTCACCATCTTGGTGGCTATCCTATTGGAACTCTACAGCTTTTTCATGTGGCTCCTAAATTTTAGTGATTAGACCTGAGCAGAAGATTTCAGATATAGCACTGCCTAGGCAGAGGATGATGGATCTATACCTTCCTTGGTCCTGGAAACCATCCTTCATGACCTGAGAGACAATAAAGGCTCATGATTTGAAATATGACTCATTTTTCCCCTGAAAGGTAATGGGATAAATAAAGACTCTGGACTGGGCTTTAAAGGTGAACTTATTGGTCAGCCCCTCAATTCAGCACCAAATGCTCTCTAAAAACGTTCTTTTATGGTATTAGCGAACAAAAATGAAAAAAAAAATGCAGATCATTTTAGGTAAAATTTAGGGGTAAAGGTAATTAGTTCTTAGTTTCAAAAAGGTAGGACCACAACTGCTGGGGTGGGGGTGGGGGTGGGGGAATAAAACCCAGAGTCCTTCTGGTTCTTTACATTCCTTCAGACTTATGTGGTGTTTCTAATTGGTTTTACTGATAAAAGTGCAAATGCTAAGAGTCTGGAAGGTAGTTCCTTCATGTTCTCAGCAATCTGACAGTGGAACTTTGGTCTTTCCTTATATACATGGAGGGCTTTTGTTTACTTAGGTAGAATATAAGCTTTGCGTCAGTTTTGCCCATTTCAGATTTAACCCATATGAATATCATGGTGTTCGAGTCTAAACTTAGCAGATCGGTGTCAGACCACGATCTGAGAAAGAATGTTCCTATTTGCCCAGTACTAGTGTGGAAAGTGTTTCATTTTGTATCTACTCCTTTTTTTTTTATGATGTCGACCCAGCCAATATAAATTCATACAGTCTTCTTTTGATTTCTTTCTCTTTTTACCCTCTCTCATTCTGTGTTTTGTCATTTTCCCCAACCCTCCCTGGAATAATTTACCTATTTCATTTTTAAAAGAAGATATAGCCAAAGGATTAAAAAACCCTTTTATGGTGTTCTCTGTCCTTGGCTGAATAACATCCCATTGTGTTCTCACACACTTGAGAATGACTTTTCCAGTTTAGGGGCTCAATTAAAAGTCAGGAAGCAGTTTATACCCGGGAAATGGGCTTAGCAAACTTGTCTTTTCACCCTGACATGAACCATTTATTGTTTGTGACTTGGGTTGAAAGTCCTCATTGTCGTTAAAATAAAATCTCAGCTTCCCCAAGCTTTATTAGAGAGAGGTTTTTTTTTTTTACCTCTAACATTTGCCATTCTTTTCACCTTGACATTTATGTTAAAATTTAGTGTGTCTGATCTTTCCTGATCCATTTTCTCTTTCACTTAATCTAGAAGTTTGTCACGGCATGGCAAGAATTGTGCAAAGTGGAGAGAGGGAAACACCTCGTATCTGGATTTAGAGGGAGTGAATAGAGAACTCTACATGGGGAGAATAGTCTGAGTAAAGGAAAAGTGAGCAGCGTATTTAGGGGAAAGTGAAGTGACCAGCCTACACATGACAGATTTGTTTGGGGGCATTGATGGCTAGAAAACTTCTGGGCGGGGGCCAGATCATGGCCTTGAATGCCAGGCTTAGGAGCAATATTACAGAAGCATCATAACATCTGGAGTCAGAAGAATAAGCTTCAGGTGCTCACTTGGCTCCTTGTTCTTTTTTCCAGTTTTTGACTGTCCTGATGCCTCCTTGGACTCCAGTTTTCTCATCTCTAAAATGAGTTGGTTTGCTAATCTCTATGGTCCCTTCTTCATCTAGCTTCTAACGCTGTGATCTTTCAATTCACGGCAGGGTCATTTTTTTTCTTTTTTAGACAACTTTTCTAGGTTTCTGTAGGAATAATATTAGAGCTTTCAAACTCTTTGGTTTGGGAAATGAAAGGCAAGGCAGGTATGTGTGCATTATATATGAAACCTCCTCTATGCTTGCCAATTTCCTGATTTTGAAAGCAGTCAGAACAGCAAAAGTCATTGGTATTTGGGCAATTCCATAATATTATTCTCCTGTTAATATGTTTAATGGAATTGTTATATAGATAGGAAGTAGACTAAATATCTCCTTCAGCTGGGCTAGTAAAATGTACCCATGAGTGGGGGCACCCCAGCTTTGATTCTGAGTGGGGGCTTTTAGTTAATCCAGGGATGTCAAAAGGAAACAGAGACTGACTGATCCTGTCCTAAGTTGATGACAATGCTAACAGTTAAGTTAAATCACTAATGAGTCACAACTCATCCACTGTCTCCTAGAAGAGAGGATCCAGTGAGAACATATATTCAGAAAGATTTTTTGTCCATCCAGTGCCATATGAATGTATTGGAGCATAAGAGGTGAATGCTTGTTGGCATGCAGAAAGCCCTAGCATTCCCTTCCTGGGTCCCTTGGAGAGTTGTTCTGACTCTTTGAATGACATGCTAGTCCTTTCTGATCCAAAGAAATGAAGGGTGACTGAAAGAGGGAAGGAGCTCAAGCGCTCAACAAAGTGAGTATGGAGGAGTACCTACAGTGACTCACAGCTGCACTTGAGCAATCCAGCAGAGCAGGAGAAGCCGCTAAGAGAATCACCAGGAAGTGCAGGTGAAAGGAACAATGGGGTTCCAGCAGCAGATTTTGCATCCCAGGGGTGTGACTGGGCAGAGTCTATTTTTGCTGAGTTCACATAGAGGAGCAGCCTCAATGTTGGTCATTCCTTTCTCCCCTTTTTACTTTTCCTTCCTCTAAATACCCTGAGTTTGTGCAACCGTTCTCAAAATTGTTTCTTAAAGGTTATTTACCTTCCTGTTCCCCATATCTTTAAAACCAGTTTTAAGATAATTGCAATTAACCACTGCATTGCTAATCCATGTGTTTTACTACACAAATGTGGCAGAAAGAGACAAAAGGGGAACACACCAAAAATTGATTTGACAACTATGGTGTATTTTACTTGAGAAGTTCTCCTCTGGCTGGGGGGTCAGAGTATAAAAAGAGAATTATTAATTCATAGTCTTCTGACTTACAAAGTGTACTCAACAATCAGTTATGAAATTCCCATGAAGTGTTAGGCACTGCGCTAAATCCTGGCAGTACAAAGAAATATAAAATAATTTACAAAAGAGTCCCTGCTTTCAAGGAGCTCAGAAAATAATGAAACCAATAGTCTAAAGGGAGGATATGTGATATAGGACCCACATCTCTAGGTAAGCAGGTTCACCTGGGGGGAGGTCTGATAAGCTAGCTGTCATTGGGAGATGGAGCCCTGGATGCTTTTCTTTCCATTGTTCTCAAATGCCAGTTGGAAAAGAAGGGCAATCTTTGAGAGGAGAAGTGCCCAAAATGACTGGGAAGATATATTCCAACATTCATGACAGTGAGAGCAAAGGAGAACAACATGTCCAAAATTGTCATTATTTTTCCCCAAACCCTTCCCTCTTCCAAATTCCCTATTATTGTCAAGAAATCACTTAGAGTTCAATCCCACAGGTGCAACCTAGGTGCCACATTTGACTGTGCACGTTCTCTCTGACACCCCTCTGCCATGTTTTCCCATCTCTTACTAAGGATTATCAATCAAATATGTCCCCTTCTCTCCTCTGACACTGTCCCCACTCTAATGAAGAATCTAATCATCTCATGACAGAACCATTACGATAGCTTAGTGGTGGGCTTGCCTGCCTCAAGCTTCTCACTCTATTTCATTCTCCACAGCTGCCAAAATGATCTTCCTACAGTTCAGATCTAATGATGTTAGTCCCTAGGTGAATAAACTCACACACCTCAGCCCCTGAATTCTGCCATCCAGTAGAACTAGATTCCTTCCTCTTCCCATAAGACTTCCTTTCCCACTCCAGGTATCTGTACCAGCTGACTTTCATGCCTGGAGTCCTCTCCTTCCTCATCCTGTTTTCTTGGTGATGATTTTGCTCCCTTCAAGTCCAAGTTAAAATCTTAGGTTTTAGAAGAAGCTTTTCAGGACTTTTCTTCATTCTACTTGTTCCCCTCTGTTTTATTCCCAGTTTATTCTATACATCGTGTGTTCATACATGTTTGTTTACATCTTGTTTCCTCCTTTAGATCGTGAGTTCCTTTAGGGACTGTCTTTTATCTTTCTTTGTATCCTGAGCACTTAGCACAGTACTTTGCACATAGTAGGCACTTAATAAATGTTTATTAACTCAGTGACCAAATCACTGTGCTCCTCAAGGAAAGAGATGGTTTCTTCTCTCTCTCTCTCTCTCTCTCTCTCTCTCTCTCTCTCTCTCTCTCTCTCTCTTTCTCTCTCTGTCCCTTTCTCTCCTTTTCTGATTTCTTTCTCTTTCTTTTCTTCCTTCCTTCCTTTCCTCTCTTTTGTCTTTTTAACTTCAGTGAGAGGTATAGTACCTGGCATAAAGTAGGCAGATAGATGGTATAGTGGATAGAATGCTAGACCTGGAGTCAGAAAGACCCATGTTTGTCATTTCAAATCTGGACTCACACTCACCAGCTGTGCGACCCTGCACAAGTCACTTAACCGTGTTTGCCTCAGTTTCCCTATCTGTAAAATGTGCTGAAAAAGGAAGTGGCAAACTGCTCCAGTATCTTTAGCAAGAAACCCCCCAATGGGGTCATTAAGGGTCAGACATGACTAAAAGAATAGCACAGAGTAGGCACTTTATAAATGCCAGTGAAGTAATTTGGCCAGTTTTTCTTGCCACATTAACCTTATGAATTATTTGTTCCAGTTCCCTCTATCTGTCCAGTCATAACCCACAGGCCCATTGACGTTATGAAACTTGCCCATAGTCACCCGTTTTCCAGGTCTGTCTTGATCTTTATCCTTTGTAGTTTCCCCAGCTACTGCTTGCTCCCTAGATCCATCCTGAGACTCCCATGTGCTGTTTATACATGCAGCTTTCTGCCATTGGGATCAAAGCCGTGCACGCCACTACTCATTGGCAAACACACAGTGGGATGATCCAGGAGTGTTAATCTCTCAGAGTAAAGTGTGATATTGCTGTGTTTTCAATCAGGCCTTGGGCTCAGGTTCTCTCCCTCCCACATCAAGCTGCCAAATCCATTGAGTTTCCTTCTTGTGAGTCTCTCCCCTAATCTGAGGGTCACTAGCTATTCATGGAGAGGTCAGATACACCTTTCTACTGATGAACCTCATTGTAATGGCTGTCCTAAGTAATCCAACTTGGACAAGCTCACCAGGAAATTGGTGGAACAGCAGCCCATTTCTTTCAGCTTTTCTTGTTGTTGGTTTTTGCCTGGGCTCTTTTCTTTCCAGGAAAGAATTCATTAACTGAAGGGAAGGACACTCTTTTCCCAGAGCTCAGCTGTGGGTGAGGGGCATATCCATCAACCATCATTTGGGTAACCGTTTACTTCCAGGTCTCTGAGATCTGGGCCAGCCCTCACTGCCATTTCCCAGATTCAGGTGGTCTTAGTCTAGCCACTGTCATTGTCTGAGACTGAGGTGAAGGAGTTAGATTGTGAAGAAAAGACTTAGACTGTTAAGAAAACATTTTCTTTTCCATTGCTCAGATTCAGGGCCCTGTCAGCAAACGAGGTCAGGGGAAGAAATGTCGAAATAACACGGGGGTGTCATTCTCCCTTTTTTCTCATTTCGTCAAAGCCTCTACTTGTACAGAGCCATGTGTGATGAGCAGGACCACTCCACCAGTCAAGTTTCATCTGGTAGGCTGAGAAGCCTAAAGGGAAAAGATGTCGTTTTCCAAGTACCAGTTTGGGGCTTTGCTAATTTCCCGCTCTTTCTGTATAATTCCAAATTCCATTTGAAGTTGCAAGCAGACGAACTTTCAAAGGACATTTTGATAATTTATGTTGAGGTTTCAGGGCCTCAGTGTCAAGACTAAAATTAAGATGTCTTGTTGGAACTTTTCCTCTCAGGAAAGATAAGGAGTGGAAAGTCCCTTGGCTTGGGGAAGTCCATGCAAGCACGAAAGTCTTATCCAGCTTCCTGCATGGCCAGACAGGAACCTTCCCTGGCACAAAGAGACACATTTCCCTTCTGCTGCCTTCTTCCCCACAATCACTTCTTCATCCTTGAAGGTTTAATTTCTTGTGCCATTAAGTTCTGTCTTTCAGTCTGCAATTTGCTTCTTGTCAGTTCAACTCTCCCCTCAAATGCAGGCTTTGACTTGAGGCTACTTTTTGATTCCCCTCGTCAATCTCACATTTAGCCAAATTCAGGATGTGCATATCCCTTCTCATAATTATCCAGCTCATGCCATTGTTCCTCTTCCCTTCAGGACCTTGCTGGCAAAGTTTCTGCTCTCCTGGGTTTCCTGGTTGTGAGAGTTATTCATTCTGAGTACAAGCCTTTGGTTAAGACAATGTCCTCAGGGTTGTGCGGTTACTTGAGTAGCAGAAGGAAAACTGATTTCTGCCTCCTTTACTCCACTAGGTTTAATCAGACGGGCAAAAGGCCTTCCATCGGTGCCTGTCTGTGTCAGGAGACACTGATCCAGATTCAATGGGAGTCAGAAGAAGGGTGGGGGGAAAATTCCACACATTTCCACAGGACTCTTGTTTTTCTCTGAAGGTGTACAAAAGTGAAAGGCAGCATCATTCTGTGGGATAATAACCCTCTATGAAAGTACTTGGTAAAGGCCCACCACTAGAGTAAAAATGGCTCTATGCAGGGCTGTCTTTTCTTTGGATGCTAGTTTGATGGGCGTGTGCTTAGCTTGGTATCTGGTTTCAAGATTAAAATTCACCTGTGAGCAGGGCAAGCAGTCTCAGAGCGTCTTCCTCTGGATAGCAATTAAGGCTGCAGCCAGTGTGCTAGGCACATATCTCCAATTTGGGGTTGTAATTAATGGTAATCAATTTGTTTGATATTTAGGGCTAAGTAGATCAGATACTTAGGGCTAAGTATAGAACTCTGTCCATTGGTGAAAAGGTGTGAACTCCCCTGTTGACTTGGGAGAAGGCCAGTGCTTATAAGCAGGAAAATTTTAGAGAGACAGACAGATTTTGGATTTGGCTCCTCCATGAAGTTGACTGAAGATATGAACAGGATGGGATTTTGTTTGTTGGTGGCCTGGCTGATCCTTGAGTTCCAGGCAAGAGAAGTCCTGAAGGGTTTGAGGTGTGCTGAACCTTGTGAACTTGAGTGTGTTCCGGGGATTGCCTTGATGACTGGACAATGACCCGGGAACTGTTCATATCTGAGGACTGGACAAGAGCCTGGCAGCTTTCAGCTCCTGAATCTAGGTGATTGTCTGGCAGATTCAGGAGGGAGCTGGGACCAGGGAAGAGGATCCAGGGAATCAGAGAGACCACCCAGAGTCAAAATGAAGAAAAGGCTTCACCTTGGACAAAACTGATGTTTGCTGAGCACAAGGACCTGGGAGCTGTTCATCCCTGAGGACTGGACAAGAACCTGTAAACTTTCTGCTCCTGACTCTAGGTGATTGTTTGACAGACTCCAGAGGGAGCTGGGACCATGGAAGAAGATCCAGGGAATCAGAGAGACTACCCAGAGTCAAAATGAAGAAAAGGCCTCCCCTTGGACTAAACTGAGGTTTGTTGGAAATCAAGGGGTGGAAGGTTTGTGTGGTTGTCTAAGAACTTTGTTTGGAACTAAAGTTAATGGTTGCCTCATGAGTGGAAGATCAGTATATTGTGAATTGTTGATTGAATCAACTCCCTCTTAGGGAAACTAGGTCATTCCTTTTGTTAATTTATTGATTGAATCTTTAAATGTGAAGTTAAGCTGGTTACCCTCTTAGGGAAACCAGGTGAATTGATTGATTGAATCTTTAAATGTGAAGCTGGTTTCTCCCTTAGGGAAACCAGGTGATTCTTCTCTGGTTCCTTGTTCCTTTCTGTAATAAGATATAATATTGAGACTTTCTTTGTTCTAAATATTGTATATGATATTGTGAATTGTTGATACTGTGAATATTGTACTGCATCTTGATTTTGTAGTGGAATAAACAGAGTGTTCACTAATACTGTGTAATCCAAATCTTAAAAGCTGTTCACAGTAGCATCCTCTCAGGAATCTACTGCTGATTGGATTTACAGAGGTGACCATTAGCTGACTAGCCTTATGTCTCCTAGCTACTTTTCATTTTTCAGCCCGCCCCCATCATTTCTTTACACCATCACTTGAAGGTCACAATACAAACACTGTACTGGAAACAAAGAAATGAACAGAAGGGCAGGATGTTCCCAGCCCTTGTGCAGAGAGACAAATCCAAACCTAAAATATGTATTGAGAAGGAAGCAGCCATTTCCTAGTGCATGACCCTTCCTGCTTCTAACAATTCTCAGGGCTCTCCCACTCTCACCAAATTCCTTTGGTTTTCCTTGGCATATGTTTGGTGTTTACCTTTCTCTGTATGTGCTGCCCCCACTCCAATAGAATGGGAGTTCCAGGTAGAACAGGGCTGTCATTTTTTTTTGTCTTTTAATCTCCAGCCTCCTTATCACACAATTTCAGGCACATGGTTGCATAGTAAACGCATTTGGGAGTGAATTGGAAAAATGAAACAATGTATAAATGCCCAATGGGAATGTTTGGTGCGTCATCACTTCCTCATTCATGTGAAATATCTATATACAAGTAATAACATTAAGATATAACAGGAAAGTAGAGATGGGTTCTGGCTTAAGGATATTATTTGGAGACAAATAATCCTCCACCCAACTTATGTTTTGATGCCTCATCGTGGCAACAAAAGTGAGCCTGGATTCACAAGAGGCAGTGTTGTATATGAGGATGGAATATAGAAATGTTGGGCTTATAGCCTATAGCTGATGCTTCCTTAATGGTAAATCTAAGAAACTTATTGAATCACTCTGAGCCTCAGTTTCCTCATCTGTGAGATGGATTATAAACCTATCCATTATGCCAACATCACAGGTTGGTTGTGAGGTAGTGATATGGCAAAATGTGTAAGACATCTTGCAAATTTTACAAATAGTTATGACTATTCTCAAGACTGTGCTTGGGGCCCCAAGCTCCCATAGGTCCAAGGTGGCCAATTTTCCATGTCAGAATAGTGACAGATTGAGTCTCTTATTTTATGACTTATCATTTGTAGACCAGCCACTAGATTGTGGCTTCTTGGACATAGTAACAAAAGGGAAGATGCAAAATGTAGCCGTCTTGAGTAGCAGCCTCTTCCACATCTCTTATCAGGGTGGCAGATGGGCAAATAAAGGGGGAGAGGGATGGAAAAATTACAATTGTCCATAAACAGTATCTTGCTTTCTTGGTTCTCTAAACCTCAAGATTCTTCTCTAATTACCAGTAATTGGACCAAATGGAAGGGTGACTCCTTGGACACACGCATTAAGCATGTAGCAGAGTTCATTTCTTCTTGTGCTTAATAGAATGAATAAGCAAAAAGACACCATCATTTCAAGAGCTATTTGATAATCTCATCTTGTAGTGCCCCCAGTGTACACAGACAATTAACCATCATGGAAATGAGTACAACTTGTGCCCCAACACCTCTTGCAGAGACAAGTTATGGAGAACTCCTTTGGGGAACTTGAGAAGATCCTGCAAACCATGTTGACTTGAGAATAAGTTCTTAGTAACTTCAATGTGAAAACTGGCTGAAAAAAGGATGGTGAAAAATAGGTTTAAATACATTCAGGATTAAGGAATTCAAGAGGCTGAAGGCTTATAGAATTTTTGGATCACTCACAAAAATGAAAACTACATTTTACAAAATTAAACTTATACACAGGCACCATTTTCCAGTCAGTTTTCTATGTACAGTCAGATATTCAACTCATTAGAGCAAAGGTACAAATAAACAATGAGCCAGAAGAATAAAGCAATGCTCAACAGAAGCTGCTTATGCTGACTACAAGTTCAAAAGGAAGGATTTGACAAGTTATTGATTCAAATCACACCAAGTAACATTTCAGCACCTACAAAGTACGAGGGAAGAATGTTCTAGATTATAGGAAAAGGAAGGTGGAAAATGAAATTACTCCTGCTCAATTAATGTTGGGACATAGATAAGGGGATGAAAGTACATCCAGATAGATTTAGGATTAATGTCAGTGAATACTCTTGATGATCATTTTTTTCTGTATGAATTGAATATACTTATACATGTCCTCATTCTTTTTCATGTTTGGTTTTCTTTCTTTTTTCCCTGTATGAATTGAATATACTTATACATGTCCTCATTCTTTTTCATGTTTGGTTTTCCTTCTTTTTTCCCATTGTTCACTCCATTGGTTACAACCCTTCTATACAACCAGACTATTGTACAATGTGAAAGTATATGCAGATAGTATACTTGACTGCATGATGCTATGGGGAAGGGAGGAGGAAGGGAAGAAAATTTGAAACTCGAGGGATTGTGGAACTGAATCTTGTAAACTAAAAGAAAATAAATAAGTCAATGGGAAAAAAACCCAAAAACTGTTAAAGCAAAAAAAACCAAGAACGGAATATACTTTTTTTTTTTTAGCAATTGGTGGTTTCTCCCTCCTTGGTAGTCTTCAATAAAGAATGAGTGACCATGTGTCAGAGACCATGTGCTGTAAAATGGGATCTTTTTAATTCATGACTTGAATTAGGCAGGCTCTAATAGGGTCCCTTACAACTCTGAAATTCTCTGATTAGATGTATGGTCAATCTAACAAGATTTATTAAGCAGTTAGAGTTAGTTAGTATTAAGCAGTTAAGTTAGTTCATCTATTAGTTGAATATCGGGTAAAAATGTCCCCTGACAGGAAGGATGAAATGGGCTGGAATGCATTTGTGACATAATACAATTGTTTCATTGATTGCACTTTCCTTAATGATGCTACAAGCCTTCATGTAACATTAATGTTCTTCTAGGAATGTTAGATGGCTGTAAGTCATGGAATACCACAATCACAGTAGCACAAGATCTGCAACAGAGAGGTGCTGGCTAGACATGAGTTGACTAGAGCATATTATGATGAAGTGGTTGTAAATCATTGAATAAACTGTAGCATTCAGGAAATGCATAAGCAAAAAATAAGTTGGTCAATTACATATTGTGATCAAGTCATAAGGGCTAGAAAGCTTAAGAGCTATGATGGTGTCCAGAGAAAGTGAGAAGGACAGCAAGATGGAATGGATCTGTTCAGGGGATGAGGTGCTCCTCAGTGTGTGGCTTAAGACAAAAGGCTGAGAAAGATAATCCCAGAGGAGAAGGTGAGGTGTTTGGCCATTTGCACATGGCTAGAAAATCTCCCCATGAGTAGCTGAGGTTTCCATGAAAGAGCTGAAGGAGAAGGAACTGATACTCTCAAAAAGAGAATGAGGCAGTTTTGCATTAAGATTTTAACTGATTCCAAACATGGAACTTCTCCCTTTGGAGACCCATTGTATGGGAGACATTAAAGTCCAGAATTTTGTTTGTACTCATGGCTTCTGTGTTTGCGTCTAGTACCCAGCTCCTTCCATCTGGGAACCAGGTCCCCTGCATCAAGGGGATGCACATTTTGATTTTTGAGTGATTTTACCTCCCAGTCTTCAAGTAGAAAGATGTCATCAATACTGTTCTGCTTGTCTTAACAATCAGCTTCTAAAAAGCCTTTGTCCAGAAATAGCTATATTCTTTTGGAAATAAACAAAAAGTGTATAGAATCTAAGACACAATGGAATGCTCTTCTCTCTCCATTTAGAAAGATGAAGAAGTTAAGGCTGGCCATAAAAACTGTGATTTTGCCAAAGTATGCTTGGGCTGACATAGACACTTTTGGTGGGTGTGAGATGCTTCACCTATATATACATACACACACATATGTATGTATGTATACACACATGTATGTACATATATACATGCATATTTACTGAATTTCCAATATATTTCTCTGGTAGAAGCAGTGTCAGTCTTATTCCCATGTTTGCCACCTTGACAGGATAATTCAGATTAATTCAGATCATATATGTGGGTGCTCCTTGTTAACCAGGAATATTAAAGAAAAACCTGTATAATTTTATCAGCTTGGTCTGGGATGATTTTTATTTTAAATCAGGTATTTTGTTTGGACACATCCAGTCTAAAGTAATCTTTAAAAAAACCGTTTACCAAGCGTGTCCTGTATGCCAGGCACTCTACAAGGCTCTGGGTATATGTTATTGTTCAGGCATTTCAGTCGTGGTTGGTTCTTTGTGACCCCTTTGGGATTTTCTTAGCAAAGACACTGTAGGGGTTTGCCATTTCCTTATCCAGCTCATTTTTCACATGAGAAAACTGAAGCAAATAGGGTAAAGTGACTTGCCCAGGGTCACACAGCTAGTGTCTAAGGTCAGATTCGAACTCAGGAAAATGAGTCTTCCTAACTTCAGGCCTGGCACAGTATGCACTGTGTCATCCAGGTGCCCACTGGATATGTACTAATGACATAAAAAGTTCCTGTCCTGGGGAAACTTGTCGTGTCCTGACGGTCCAAACAGGTAAAGAAAGAAAGAAGAAGATATAGAATAATTTGAGGTGGGAATGTAAAATTTATAAGTAAGGGAAAGGGGAATGCTTCTTCTATGAGATCATACATCAATCACCTCCTGAGATTCTCCATTTGTATCTGCTCAGAAAAGCATTTAATAAAACCATCTACCCAGCTCACTGCAATTCATGCCATATGCATGTTTTTGTCATTATACATTTCCTTACTGAAATGGAAGAAATGTGTTTTGACCTCAATTATTTGGAGCTAACATTAGTTATTATATTATACATGAATCCTATTGACTTTTAGTTTTATCTCTCCTTCAGTTATCATAATGATGACTATGTTCTTTGGGTCAACTTCCTTGGTTTAGCAACAGGTCACACAAGTGCCTCCAAATTTTTCTGATGTCTTCGTAGTTGCCATCCCTTATGACACAGTAACATTCTATTATGCTCTCTTGTCATAATTATTCAAGCAAAATAGATAACCATTGGATATGTACTGTTTTTTTTTACAACTTTTTACTTCTAAAATATTCACCTTGAATATTTGAAGGTGCATATATGATCTTACTCTGTGTTATTGGAAACTCTGGGCTATAAATCTGGGAGGAGGATTGCCCATTCAAAGGGTGGGAACAATTTAATGTATTTTGTCACTTCATTGTAAGTAGTTGTGCAAAATGTTTGGACTAATTTCTAGTTTCACTGTGTAGTATTAGGCTTGTCTTCCCAAGTTCCTCTTTGCATCATCTTTGCCAATTTTGTGGATGGCATGTGAAAATTTGGAGATGTTTTCATTTGCATTTCTCTCATTACCGGTAACGTGGAATATTTTTCATATGCTGTTTCATATGATATAGTGTGGATTTCCTTTAGAGGCATGAGTCAATGCTGGCATCAATGGAAACAATGATAAAATTAAAAATGAATTTTGAAATTGTGTAATAATGACCAAGCATGGCCAAGAAGAAGAAAAAATGCAAATATATCTCTCTCACCTTTGTGTAGAGGTGAGGGATCATGGATGTGCAACACAGCATACTTCATTAAAGCGTTCATTGGTTTTTCTGATCTATGCCCCCATCCCTTTCTTTTAAAATATTTGTTGTATAAGATAGCTTTCTAGATTGTAGGAACTAGAGATGTATTAAGAAATCTGACTCGTGAAAAACAAGAAATATGGCAACACATTTAAATTCAAAAGAAAACTTTGCAACAAAGATGAATCATCTATACTATCAGATTCAGTTTATGGAGATTCTAGTCTATTACTAGTCGTATTTTAATTATTCTGAGGATTTTATATACACACACATATATGTGCGTAGACATGTCTATATGCATATATCTGCAAAATCTTTTGGCTTTGATAAAAAGAATTGTAAATTTTGTCTTTCATTAAATCCTATACACCTTGTCTGGTTATGATTTCTTCCCCATAATATGGTCATGAAGTAAAGAACTTCCCAATCTCTTTTGTTCATGTTGTAACCATTCATATTTTGACCAGTTATTCATCTTAAATGTATTCTAGTTTTTTATATAAAAATCTGGGCTCAATCTATTCTCTGCCAAGTTGCATCACAACTTACCAAGAGGTATTGTACCCAACATTCACTCCACCAGAAGGTTGTGTTCTTAGATTCCTCAAACCCTGAACTGTATCCACTTACTTCTAAGTCTAAGATATTTGTCCATTTCTTTTAACTTCCTAATTTTTTCAGCTTGTAATCACATATAATATGCTTTGAAACTGATTATTTTACATTTACATTATGACTTAGAACTTATTATTTTTTATTTCTTTCCATTTCAAAAGGTTGTTTCCTTTTCTTATTGATTTTAAGTTAACAAGGCTACCCTTTTACTAATAGTATTTTTAAAAGAGCTGATTTTTTTTGTGTATTCATTCAGTAGTCTTTTTGCTTTCCATGTTATTCATTTCTCCTTTGATTTTCAAATGTTCTATTTTTGTTTATTTATTTTAAGGGGTTTTTACTTTTAATGGAAGTTCCTTTTGTTAACTTCAAAATGATAACATGTTTTCATGGTTGTATATTTTTATCTGAAAACTGCTTTAGTTTTGTTGTAGATTTTAGTATATTGCTACAATGCAATCATTAAAAACAACTTACTTATTGCTTCTATCTTTGATGTACTGATCAAGACATTACTTAGTCTTAATTTAGACTTATTCATCTAATATTTAATTTCTTATTTATATTTGATTTCTTTTATTTTGAAACCCACACATTAAAGTCATCTATAATTATTTTTATGATTGAGTTATTTTTACATTTCAGTTAGCTTTTATTTCTTTAGACACTAGAACTTTTGGAACATGTATCTTTAGTGAGGACATTTGTCTCTCCCACTTTCCCTTACCATTATTCCACCATTTTTGCATGATTTTTTTTAAACTTGCTTTTGCATAGAACATCTATTTGCTTTTTCCCCTAATAAATTCAAAATAAAAAATAGCCTTAGAAAAAGTCTAGAAAGTATGAGCAAGGTAAAAATATAGGAGAAAAAAATCACTAGAAATTACACTTCATACTAAAGCAGTATCATCAGAAGAAACTGGTATGAGTCAAACATTTAAAAACAGATGTTGAAAGAGACTAGGTAAACGAGACCCAGAACCAAGCAAGAAAGGTAACATAATCCTTAGTAAATCCAAGTAAATAAACTACTTGGGGGAAAGAGTCCCTACTTATGTAGAACTGTTGGGAAAACTGGGATGTAATTTGGTATAAATTTTCATTAACCTAGTGTTTTACATAACAGACAACAATGTCATAATATAAAAGTAATCTAAATGTAAGGAATAAATGTTAAATTTAAAAACAAAGTAAAAATGGAAGAGAAAGTGAATTTCAAAACTATTACTGGATTGAGGAGTCTTTAGAAAAGGGTGGATTAGAAATGATAACAAAAGACAAAATTTTAAAAAAGTCTTAGCAAATTTTTAAAAGCCTTATATTTAAAACTTAAATAACAATGTGATTAAAAAAAATCAAGTGCCATTAAAATAACATAAAATCTTGAATAGGAAAAGTCTTTGTATTAAATATCCCTAATA
The DNA here is from genome assembly GCA_028646575.1 of Pseudocheirus occidentalis. Lineage (NCBI taxonomy): Eukaryota > Metazoa > Chordata > Mammalia > Diprotodontia > Pseudocheiridae > Pseudocheirus > Pseudocheirus occidentalis. The sequence continues at coordinate 5,552,777 of CM053598.1, read as the reverse complement.
AAAGTCTAATATACAAATAGAAACTGAAATAAATATAAGACCAAGATCCATTCTCCAATAAATAAGTGATGAAACAATATTAACAGTTTTTAAAGAGCAATTGTAAATTGTCAACAAACACATAAAACATGTTCCAAATCATTAATATTAAAATAATTTCAAATTGAATTACTAAACTGCTCATATATTTTCACCCATTGATCTCACTATGGGTCATATATACTAATTAAGTCAGTAATCCATATATTAATAACATTACTTTTTGTTGTAGCCAAAAATTGTAAATAAATTGAGTGCTTTAGGACTGGGGAATGGCTGAACAAGCTGTGACTTATGAATATAATAGGCTGCCAATGTGTTGCAAGAAGCAAGGAATTACAAGAAACAAAGCAAGATTTGTATGAATTACGTAGATTAGGAAGCAGAACCAGAACTAAAAATACAATAACTATAGTAATGTGAATTAAAACAACAGCCAGAAGAAGATGAACTTGGATTAATTATAGTGTGTGGTCTCACACCAGGCTTAAGGAAGGAGGTAATTCCTCTGTTTTTGCATAGAGGTGGAGGATGCAAAAGCTTACATAAGTCATGAGCAGGGTGGGGGTGCAGTGGGGGT
>CM053598.1:5524200-5551658 GCA_028646575.1 Pseudocheirus occidentalis | reverse complement strand
CTCACTGAAAGCGCACCCCAGGACCACCACTCAAGACCCCGATCCAGATCCAGGCCGCTCAACGCAGGAGCCCTTGGCCTCGATGGGTCGCGTCAGCCCCCCTACTATCTGCAGGCCGAGGGCTCTGAAGCAGCCCAGTGGGGGCCGCTGTGGCTCTCAGCCGTTCCTGCTGCAACAGCCACCTCCCGCTGCCTCCTTGCCCTGGGAGCAGTTTGGCCGGACCTGCTCTTCTCCTCCCCAGTTAGCAAAATCCACTGACCTTTCTCTTAGCCTTTTTGTCTTCTGGCCTGATAAATGTGGTAACTCTGCCTCCAGTGCAGCCGATCAGCTCTCATATAGCCGGGGCTCCCAGCCCGATGCCCCAGGGCCTGTGCCGGCCCGGGTTTCGGGTCTCAGACTGCTGTGAAGAGCCCCACCTGCTGCGCTGCCTGTAGCAACAGATGTGCCTTCTGTCTTGTGGAGAGTTTTGGAGCTTGAAAATCTGTTTAGCATCCCATTTTATGAGTTTTTTAGCGTGTTTGTGTGGGAGCTGTGGTGCTTTGCTGCTTCTACGCCGCCATCTTGGCTCCGCCCCTCATGCCCTCAATTTTCAATTCTTTGCCAACACTCAAAAAAACCCAACCTGTTATAAATATTTGTGTACATGTGGATCCTTTTCCCTTTTTTCTGCTCTCTTTGGGATATAGACCCAGTAGTGGTATTGTTGGGTCCAAGGGCATGCACATTTTGATAACTCTTTGAACATAATTCCAAATTGCTTTCCAAAATGGTTGGATCAGCTCACAACTCCACGAACAATGCATCCATATTCCAATTTTCCCACATCTTCTCTAGCATGTATCATTTTCCTGTCAACAATGTTAGTCACTTTGAAAGGTGTGATATTGAAGCTCATCTGTCTTCCAGTGATGTAGCCCTCCACACAGTAGGTGGACAGCCAAGGGACAATAAAACTTGTTAGGGATCACATCTACAAATGTAAGTGTCTTGATACTCTAGAAAAAGCCACTTAGAAGGATCCAGGATTGTGCATCTGTTGCTTAGATGGCACAGACCCCACAGCTTCCCTGGCACCAGTCTACTGGCCAGCTTCTTCTCAAGCTGGAAATGTGGCTCAGGATTGTTGTTGGCCTCATTGGGTGAGGGAATATTTCCAGTCTCACACATGTAGTAAGACCAGCAATTATGTGGACATTAGGTAATCACATAGCATATGTTAGTCAGTATGGCAAGGAGAATCTGGGAATGATCTGCCCATCTTGTAAAGAGTAGATCATTTTTAACCAACCTTGAGGGGGAAAGGGACTAGACAAGTTCCCAATCTGGCACAGTGTTCAACTGCCTGGAGGTACACATGGGGTGCTCAGGAGAGATATTTGGAATGACTAAAAGCTTTATGGGACACAGAATGTTGGCAGGCAAAAATCATGAAGGGCAGATGTCCTCACCTCCACCCCCAGGACTGGAGATGCCAGCTCACTGAGGCTTTTCTACTACCCATGTGAACCCTCCAGTTGGAAAATGGGTAGCAATGAGATAGTGAGAAGGCAATGGAGGCCTTTAGGTTGACAATGAACAAAGCTTTGTGGACAAACCAAATAGTTTGAAAAGCCAGTGAGACCTTTGCTCCCTGGGACATCTATCAACTTCATAGAAGCTGTGAGGGCAGGAACAGGATCTGTGAAACAGGTGAGAAAGCTTCCTCTCCTGATGATGGTCAGTGGCATCTTCCCTGTGACTCAGAGTCATAAGAAGTCACTGAAAACAATAAATGACATAGGGTCACAACTCCAATATGTATCAGAGATGAGACAGGTCTTCCTAGTGTTGGGACCAGATCTCTATGTACTTTCTCCATACTGCTTCCCAAAGGCAAGAGTTCCAAGAAAAAAATGGGCTGCATCCTTCATGTTGGCTCCAGCCCAGGATGAATTCTTGGCTTGCTGAATGGGCCACCATACATAGGGTGAGCAGACCCACCAAGAAGGCACCTGGGTAAGAAAACAGGAGGTTTTTTGGACCTCCTCCACAAGTGTAATTTTGTGGAGCTTACTAATGGGTTCCTGGGGAATTTGATTTATGATGGAAAATTGGTGCCACCTCCAAACTGTGTGCTCTGTTGCTGAAAGATATTTTGGGAAGGGGAGCTCCTGCAGCTCTTCAGCATTTCCCACAGATTGAAAAAGGACCAAAAATGAGAATCTGGCTTCCAAGCAGCTCAAGCACCAGTGTTGCCACAAACTGCAGGATCTTACTCTTCTTGGACATTAGTACCATATCACTTAGCACCCAGCTTCATAACCCTCACCAACCTCCTTGATGTAGGTGGGGAGTGGTGGAGGGAAGGGTCACCTCCTTGTTCAAGCCAAGTCAATATAGGTTCAGTGTTTCTCTCACTAGAGTTTAACTTCAATAATATATACTGAGAGACAAAACTAAGGTGGGGTAATAAAGATGTTGATGGTTGGTATCAAATTTTAAAGGGCACTAACAGCACTTATAGGCAACTAGCTGGTTCAGTAGATAGAGCATTGTGCAGGAGTCAAGAAGACCTGATTTCAAATTCAGCTTCAGATACTTACTTTGTTTGTAGCCCTGGGCAAATCATTTAATTCTGGTTGCCTTATGGTTTGTCATTTTTTAAAAAAATTATTTACTTTTAGTACACAACATTCAATTCCACAATTTCTCCCCCACTCCCTCTTCTCCCCACTCTTCCCATGGCAGCATGAAATGTGATATAGTTTCTACAAAAACCTCCACATTAAACATTAGTCAAGTTGTAAAGAAGAGTTATAACCAATGGAGTGAAGAGAAAGATGGAACAAAACAAATCACAAAAGAGAGAAAGTAGTTTGCTTCCATCTGCATTTAGACTCTGCAGTTCTTTTTCTGGGTGTGAATATTCCTTTCTCTCATGAGTCTTTTGGAGTTACCTTTGCTTTGCTGAGAGGAGCCCAGGATATCAAAGTGAGTCATCACAGAAAACCATAACATCAGGGAGAAGATGACTCACCATTTACTCTGATTTGTGCAGTCACAAGCCTCACTTTCTCCTCCACAGCCATCTGGGTTCAGTGGCCAGATATCAATCAGCAGGACTGGAGATGGCTCTCAATGCAGTGGGAGATGCTAGCCCTTTTAGGCTAAAGTCTTTTCAGGTTCTCACTTTCAGTGAGATAACTCCAATTCAGTCACTAAGGATAGGTTAAAAATGAGACGAACAGTGGCCTCTTTAATTTAGTCCAGAAAAAAATCCAATTGGGAAGGGAAGAATTTCAGGGTTTTGAGCCAACACAGAAACAATTCCTATTTACTCTGAATCATTCAGGGCTCAAAAAACAACCAAATGGGATTTGGCCTGGGTCATATTGTTTGCCAATCAGTGAGATTAGAAGTGAGGAAATAACTATATTAGCTATTGGGTATGCAATAATACTTTTTTCCAAATAAGAAGACACCAGCTAGATGCTCTATGGTTTTTATCTCCAACAGCTGTGTTTCAAGTGATGTCTTCCTGGGCTGGGCTGGCCTACAGGAGCCATCTAAGAACTCTCTCTGAACCCCATGGAAAAGCACCTTTGAAAATGTCAATGATCTGTGATAGTCAGGCTGCATTTGTTATGACAATTCAGATTTCAATGTCTCTCTCCAAGCTACCCTATCCCAAACTATTTAAAAAGAAAGAAAAGCCTTCTTACACTACCTGGCACAGTGCATATGAGAGTGGTTTATATGTCTATGCACATATGCATATGAGTGTGTATGTATCTGTGTTTGTATGAGAGTATGTCTGTGTGAACCTCTCCTCTCTACCAACCAAGAAGTTGACATTATACCTAAGTCCCATGCTCCCCAACTGACCACAGATTGGGAATATTACTCCTTCACTTATGGGACTCATTCTTCCAAAATCTTCTGTAAAGATAACCCTACTTGTCAGTACCTGCCTTCATCTCTGCAAAGGCATAGCTCAAGTTCATGGCATGACAGCTGATGCATTCTGGTATATCTTGGAGAATATTAAGGAACAATCCTTGAATTAACTGTATAGGTCTCAGGTCTAATTTTACAGAATATGACAGTTAATTCAATCTCTATCCTATTGAATTTCAGAACAATAAAATTTCCCCCGGGGATAAAAAGAAAGGCCATTGAACATAATGGAGAAAACATCTTTATACTTTTTAAATGTAAAGTCTATTTATAGATTTGTTTTCATATTTATCAAATAGTCAAACATATGTCTGCGTACAACTACACGTGTCATGTCTCACCAAATGCTGTCGGTTTAAAGTTTCCTACAATAGGTTTTATTGAAGGGGAGGCCATGCATGTATTTTATTCCCCCTTGGTATAGAGTGCAAGAGAGGATTCCATTTGCAGGCTTGCTGAAATGGCTTCTGAAGTCCAGATTCAATGGCATTTGACAGTGAGAATCACCCAGCAGGTGAATTTGTTACTTCTGCATGAGCTCCTGGGGTCCCAGTTTGTGGGGCAATGCATTCTGTCGTCATCCTTCAGGATGATTCATCCCAGGAAATACAGAACTTGGATTCCTTAAGCCCAGGGCACCATGTGTTTATGTCCTTAGTGCCTCAGGACAGCCGGAGAGAATTAGCAGCTTCTGCCCAACTCAGCAAGAGCTGAAGTGTTTCTAACTCTCAAACCTGTGATAGTCATTCTCAGTGTTACACATAAGCCGGAGGTGGACGGCTTACCATTGGGAGCCTACAGGAGGTGTCCACTGAAGGGACTCAAGACACAGTCAGTGAGTGATTCAGAGAGGCTCTCCTTCGGCCAGTAGGTACCACGTGCATGTGTCATGAATGGTGCCCCCCACGTACATGGCAACTGACTTGGTAGATGTATATAAATAAATATAACATATGTTATATACATATACACACATGTGTATATATACATTTATGTATATGTGTATAATACGTATATATGGGTTTGAGGCTTTCATTTGCCAGGTACAAGGTATCTCACTCCAGGCAATGTAGCAAATGTCTCATGACTGAAGCAACTTTCTGAAATGATAAGATGCAAAATGAGTGTCACCAGCATCAGTGAGAGGAGGTTTCAGACGAGCAGATTCCTGTTGATGAAATCATAAGTCTAGAGATTTCTCTCTCCCTTCTTTTTTCCCCTCTCTCCATCTCTGTGCCTCTCTCTCACTGTCTCTCTTCTCCTTGTATGTGTGTGTCTCTGTCTCTGCCTCTCTGTCTCTTTCCTCTCCATTTCTTTCTTCTCTATCTCCTCTGTTTTTGTCTCCATCCCTCTCTCTTCTTCCCCTCTCTTACCTCCTGTACTCTCTTCTCTTTTTATGTATATACACACATACATATATATATATATATATAGTGTGTGTGTGTGTATATTATATATATGAAGATATACATATGTGTATGTGTGCATATACACATGCTCTGTCCATCTTCTCTTTCCCCATCTCTCTTCTTTCTCCTTTTTCCTTTCTTCTCTCTCTTTCTTCTTTCCCTTAGTTTTTCTCGTTCTTTCTGTCTCTTCTCTTGCTCCTTCCTCCTCTCTACCTCTCTGTTGCTCTTCTTTCTCTCTTTCCATCTCTCTCTTCTCTCCTGCACTCTCCCACACTCTTAGAGGTTATCTAAGACAATAAGAGAGTAAATACCCAACCCAATGTCCCTCAGATAGGTGCCACGGGTAGAACCTGTGCCTGACTTTTTCTCACTCTCCCCTTGCCATCTCACAAACACATAGTCAGGCATTTCTTGATCTGTACTTGTTCATATTCTTTAGCATTAACATGAAAAGAAAGAGTTGTAGAGGAGTGGGAGATTGGTCTTTAATTAGCGGTGTTGCTTCCATCATCCCTTCTCTTTTTCTCTCTTTAGGTGCTTCTCACAGGGTTGTGTTTCTAATCTAGACCAAATTATATGGGCAGACATCCTGACCAAGTCCTAACCTTCTGGGGTCAAACACAGCAGATATTGGAAGGTCCCCTGGGCTAGGAGACATAGCATCTGTCAGAGTACAAGCCTACAGAGCCCACCCAGACAGTTCCTTGTGAGTGTTACAGAAAGGACGGGGCATCGTGCAGCACCATTGTGGGCATGAAGGGGGAGTGGCTTTCCTGCCACATGTCCCAATCCCATTCATTTCCCTTCTTCCACTTGGGCAGAAGCAGCTATGACCCTACATGTTATATAAAATATCTCTTTTGTTCAGTGAACTTGGGGTGATAAGGATAAATGTGCCCTGGCTGATGGTGAGTCATTTGCCAGGGCTCAAGTTAAACTTGACTGTTTGGGGCCAAAAGGATGTGGAGAAAGGAAGTGAAGGTCCTGGCAGTGAATTTGTCTCAGAAAGGAAATGAATTCTCCAGCACTGAGATTAAATGTTTTCCTTTTTTATGAAGCCACATGAAAATATTCTGGTGAGTTTTGATGCCATACAGAGAGTTTTGGAGCACATCTGTCTATCAAGTTTGCATTAACCACGGCATGCCTGCAGGGGGAGATTGCTTATTGCTGTTATGGAGATGACCAGCACAGCCCCAGATTGCTTCTGTCCCCTAGTGGCTCCTCACCCAGTGGAGGCCCCTGCCAGAGGTTTCATATTTCAGCCAAGAAGAGGATAAAATTAGTCCTGGTGTTAGACCAGCTTGGAATGCAAACTTAGGGCATATTTTAAAGACTAGTCAGAATGAAACAGGGAGGGTCTATTTTTAAATCATGGGAAAATTGCTTACAAGCCCTGGGGGATTTGCAATAAACTTTGGAGGATAATTTACATGTTGTCTTCTGCCCCAGGTGTTGGAGCGGCCATGACCGGCCCTCAGGTGTCATTAGATTTAGTTTCATGTTCAGTGACCATCACAGGAAGAGCTCCCTGGACCTGAGAAGTCCTGAAATAGTTCTGTTTCTGGAGGCAATGAGTGGATAGTGCATTTGGGAGGGGGAAACATCACCAACAGAGAGAGGGGACTTTGTGGAAAGCCTCAGGATGCAGTCTCCTAAATTGCTTCTTAGAGTCCTCATTTTCTTGGTTTTCTGTTGCCTACACTTTGCACAGCCCAGTAAGCCCTTAAATTCTTTATCTACTCTGAGTGTGTCTCTGTCTCTCTTTCTGTCTCTCTGTTTCTCTGTGTCTCTGTGTCTCTCTTTCTCCCTCTCTGTCTCTGTCTCTTTCATCTTTCTATACCTATGTGTCTTCCATCAGGCATTCATCTCCTGTCTCTACATGTGTTCAATCACTCAGCTATCCCATCTGTCTGTCAGTTACCTCTTTCCATAATCTACCATCCATATCTCTCTCAGTCATCTAGCTATTGTCTCTCAGATCCATTAACTCTACTAGTCTGACATTGGTTTCCATTAGAGTACAGAGAGTTTAGGAGGGATAGCGTCCAGTGGTGGTAAATGAGGTGGGGTGGGGAAAGCCAGAGGAAGGAAGGAAGGGGACTGATTATCTTTGTACAAATGCCCATTAGCTTGCTGTCCACTTTCTCCACTCTCAGGTATAATTCCAGGGATCAGAGGTTTATCTCCAGATCTAAAGCCTGATCCTCATGCAGTCCAGTTCCATCCAATTATAAATGAAGAAGCAGGCCTATCAGGGGGAGATTCCATAGCTAAAAGGTGCCAGAACTAGGATTTGAACCCAAGTCGGAGGCTCATCTGATCACTGAATTAGAGCTGGAAAGGGGCTGGGGTTATCTAGTCCAGTTATACCATTTCACATTTGAATAAAATTGACACCCAAAGAGATGATGTGACTCCCGCACAGTTACCCATGGCAGAAACAGAGGCTCTGGGACTTCAGTCCAGGTGTTAGGATTTTTCTCACAATTTTACAATAAAATAAAGTTATAGACAATAGCACATGGTCTGAATGTCCCAGAAGGCATAAGCCAGTCCACACTCTTTGCTCTCCTATCCTGACCCTGTTCAATGGTTGACTTGTCATTCAGGTGAAGAATGAGGGATGTGCCATGTGTGGTTCCTTCACAGTCTCAGAGCTTGCAGTCATGTCTAATGAGACATAGTAGGATAGTTCCAAATTCCCTCTAAGGACCATCATCTCTTCTTAGCAGAACTTAGTAAATATAACCAATAATTGCTTCACTATCAGTTTTGAGTGAGCAGTGGGTGTGGCATAAACAGGAGAAAGTCACAAGGGAGGGAGGGCATAGAACACAGGAACGGACAGTCATTTCATTCCCTTGGGACTTGACAACTTTACATTGTCCAGATTTCTCTGTCCAGTGCAAAGGGTCCTGCCAGGGAGAACCCCTCCTATGTTTGGTGAGTAATACATTGGAGGAATATATTTTTTTTAATTCTTCCCACTTTACACCAGAAGAACTGACTAGGGATGACTAGAAAAGCAAACTTCTAATCCATGATTTGGGCTTGGGCTTATCCTACATTCCCTATTGATCCCCCAAAACAAGGTGACTAAGCAATCCCTGCATGAACTTTGAAATACAGTGTTGGAACTTACGGCCTTAAGAGTTGTGTTTATAAGGGACCTAAGACTATGGCAGTTCTCCAGAAATCCTCTCTAATTAGCCATACTCATGTTAGGGTATAGACAAAAAGCTTGGGGAATTTAAACAAGACAAAGTCGTTTCAATTTAACAAACATTTAAGAGTCTTCTCTCGTCCTACAGTTTAATGCCCATGTAATTGTGGTCTCTCATTTGGGGACAATCTTGGTCCAAATATGACCTTTGGAATCCTCTGCCTTCATCATCGTTCAAGTGGTCTCATCAGCAAATGGCACATTGGTGATTTTAAACAAGATTTAATGTAGGAAAGTTCACAGTCAAAAATCAACATCAAGTTGAGTATCAGTCTTGTGGCCAGAAACCAAAGAACTTCAACGCTGCTATCAGTCTGGCTGAACGCTCCAAGGTGCCATTGGCTGTTTTACCCAATGGCTAGGACCTGACTGAGAATGAAGCAAGGACTTGATAAATGCTTCCTTTATCTCAAGAGACTATACGTATGTCAGTGCTTCCCTTTAAATGTATCTGCATCTTCCCGTCTGTTAGAAAACTGAGGAACATTAAAAAAAAATCCCCTCTGCTTCTCCCTAGGACTCCTCACTGTTTTGAAAGGAAGCATTTACTGGAAATTTGCCTCATTTCAAGGGCCGTGCTTCAGGCTAAGATTACTCTTGAAAATGAGCTTCAGAAAAGTAACCAACAAGCAAACAAACAAATGACCAAATTCTGCCTTTCTTGTTTTAAACTGATTTAACTCTAATAAGTGCCTAATTAGTGTGGCCCCTGGAGCTGTTCCAGTGGCTGTTTGTAGAAGTGAGAAGCATATCTGGGAGAGGAGGAGCAGCTAGTTCACTTCCTGTTTTACAGGTAAGGAAACTGAGGACCAGGGAAGCTGTATTTTGTTCAAGACTAATCAATAAATCAAGAAGCATTAATTAAGCACCTACTATGTGCCAGGCACTGTGCTAAGCGCTGGACCACACAGGTAATAAATGACCAGAGGTAGGATAGGAAAACAGAGGTCTTCTGACTCCAAAGACAAGATTCTTTACACTAGGGTCCCTAGATAGTACTTAAGAAATGTTTTCTGTATTCACAAAATGGGGCCTTGTTTGTGTGTTGAGATCTGCCAATGAGATCTCTAAATAGAAATTCATGAGAGGGATAAAATTCAGATCAATTCCATAAGCATTTATTAGGGGTTTTGCTAGGCACTACAGTCACCAAGATCAAAATGGAGATAGTCCCTGTGCTCCAGGAGCTTATGTTCTTTTGTAGGATATAATATGAATATAAAAAAACAGAGGCAAAGACATTCCAGGACAGAGAGAGCACCAATCCCTTGGACAGTGCAGGACAGAATTCCTTAGATGAGCTGCCATAAGAATGGAGGGGTAGGGGTCCATTGGATCAAATTTACTCACCCCCACTTAAATGAGTGACCAAGATACTCTAGACCTGTCCCTTTAGTAGGTGTGAATGCCTCAAAGGCCTTAAAACATACACACAGACACATATGTATAGGTAGATATGTATGTGTGTGTATGTATGTATGTGTATATGTATGTGTGTAAATCCTTTATCATTCAGAAGGAGTGAAAGATACTGGTTGAAATAAAACAATGCCAAAAAAGTGTTTTGGGGTTGACTGAAGAAACTCAGTCCTTCCATTTGGATCCTGGATCATATAGCAATAGAGTTTGGAACCTGGTTGTTCCCATATCAGACCAGCTTAATGGTAGAAAAGCCATTGTGGCCAAGCCCCAGAGAAGGAATCATTTGGGGCAGAAGAAGACAGCTGTTGATAGCCATAGCCAGTTGGCTTAATCTTAGTTCTGCTATTGGACTTCAATGGCTCTGGAGAAGAGAGCGAGGCTGATGATTTTTTTTTTTTTGCATTTTGGAGGGCAGTTGGGGTTAAGTGACTTGCCCAAGGTCACACAGCTAGGTTTTTTTTGTGTGTGTGTGTGTATGTGTTAAGTGTCTGAGGCCAGATTTGAACTCAGGTACTCCTAACTCCAGGGCCGGCGCTCTATTCACTGAGCCACCTAGCCGCCCCTGAGGCTGATGATTTTGTGCATCTCTGCCTCCTTAAATCAAGTTCATGCTCAAGTCTAGACATTGCCCATGATGCCATTGGTCCTCTTTGAAAAAGAAGAATCAACAACAGCAAGGTGACTCAGAGGCTAGAGGCCTAAGTCTAGAATCAGGAAGAGCTAAATCCAAATTCAATCTCAGATGCTTCCTAGCTACATAAGCCTAGGCATATTACTTAACCCTGTTTGCCTCAGTTTCCCCATCTGTTAAAAAAGAAGCTGGAGTAGGAAACGATAAACCACTCCAACTCTTTGTCAAGAAAACCTCCAATGGAGTTACAAAGAGTCATACATGACTTAATGACAACAACATCTTGCCTTTTGTTCTGCTTAGTAGAATGATAACTAAGAAATGCATCCCTGGTAGATAGGCAATACAAGATAAGAATGCAGAGCAGAGATGGAAGCATCCCCCAGAATGCTTCCCCTCTCCCTGCCCTCTTCCCCTAAGTTTATTTGCCTACCAATAAGGGAAGATTATAGTGCTCAGGGACCCTTGTCCACCTGGTCCCTATCCCTTCAAAACAGACTCTTTTTTTAGTTTCCTGGAGTAGTTGATATAGATTTTTGGCATTATAGACTGATGACTAAAATTTCAAAGAGAGCTAAAAAGGAATCTGCTAACCCCATATGAGACAGTTGGCTTAAGCTAAGCATCTCAGACCAGCACTGAGAGGAAACTGGTCAAAACAAGGAACTTATCTTAGACCAGGGGCTTCTTGCACATTTTGCTGGTTGCATCATTAGCCTCAGGCTATGCACTAAAGAATTTTAGTCCCCCTTTTCCAGAGGCAGGATTACTAGCAGATGGTAGCAGAGAGCAGCAGATGGCGCAGAAGGAAGTTTCACCACAGTTGAAGACCAGCAGATGGTAACAGAGAGTAGTAGCCACAATTTTGGTAAAGATACCCTCCTTCAAAAAAGAAAAAACAAGGAGCAAAGCAGAGCAGAGGGAAGTGAACCTTGGCTGCTCAGAAGAGGGACTTTGACCAAAGATGACACCAGAGGCATTTGCAGCATCACAAGTATGGCTGCCCATGACAGGCACTTTCCATACCCCTCCTCATGGCTATTCCCTGGATGTCCCCTCTGCAGCTGTCAATGTGGGGACCTGGGGTAGAGCGGCTCACGGAGCACAGGAAGGAAATCTTCCTGGTCACTTATATTTTACTACCATTTGTCAAATTTCTGGTGCTTCCATGTAATGTGTCTTTCCTGAATGGCTTGCTAAAAAACATCACATCGGGAGAGACTCAGGAGTTACAGTTTTGAAGAGATCCTGATTCAAACATGCAATATACCTCCCATGTAAGATATTTTGTTCTGTGTGTGTGTGTATGTATGTGTGTGTGTGTGTAGGAAGAGACACGGTTTTTTGCATCTCCTCTGCCCTAAGGGACTGATAGCTACTAGAATGTTGGGTCCAAGCTTCTTTTACCTTTGTATCTTCTAAAATGAGCAGGTTGGGGAAACTGTGCCCAGAGCACTAGGCCTGGAGTATGCAAGACTTGAGTTCAAATGTGCTTTTAGGCACTTACTAGCTGTGTGACCCTGGCCAAGTCACTTAACCCTGTTTGACTCAGTTATTCATTTGTAAAATGAGTTGGAGAAGGAGACGGCAAACTGGTCCAGTATCTTTGTCAAGAAACCCCCAAATGGGGTCACGAACAGTCAAACAGGACTGAACAACAACAACTTCTAGAACACTCAACAGAATCAGTTAGAAAGTCTAGAAGCATCTATTAAGGACTTACTGTATGCCAGGCACTGTGTGATAGTGTTCAGTAAATATTTGCTAAATGGATTTCCTCTCAACTGAGATGTAGTTCACTTTTGAACAACTTAATCTTCACAAAATCGTTTCTTGCCATGAATTTGAAGAAGCTTAGCCTTCAGCCTGCTTATCCAAATGCTCTAGACAGCAAATGTTAACTTCAGGAAAAATACCTTGCGATTCCATCGGGCTCATTGGAATCCAGTCAGGAACTGAGAAGTCCTTAGACTAGGGCTCCAACCTGAGTCCATCCCAGGGAGCCCCTGACCTCTGGATCGGCATTCTTAATGATTTTTACTGAACTGAAGGTTTCTGCTTTTAACACCACCTGATAACATTTGCCATTAAAAATGTTTGTTGGACTATATCTTATCAAAGTATTGTTTGTGCCTCAGATTAGTCACCGCTTAGCTCAAGATGTATGTAATCAGCTTATTTCAAGATTAATTCATGGGGGGAAGGGAGGGAAACCACCCTTACAAATTCATATGACTACTTAATTTGTATCAAGATATTTACTGCATTTTTAACAGAGCAATTAAAATGAATATGGCTGTGGCTGAGCCCACCAGGTCATGTAAACATTTGAAAGGATGATCTTGGAAATGCGTCTCTTTGATCCCCCAATGTTATTATGCAGCCCAGACCTTTGCGCTTTGCAGAATAGAGAAAGGTCACTGGTGAAATGAGATGAATATTCCCAGCCTGTCCCAGGGCAGCCTGGGCTCCCAGCCTCAGACTGGCTGCTAATTCATCACTCTCCCATTTGAGAGGTGGCAAGAGGGTTCATAGGAAGGAAGTGGATGGATGGGACCCTGGAGAGAGAGCATCCCTTGAGTGCAAATCACAGGCGCCTCGCGGTGCAGTTTGAGGAGCCTTCTGCTGTCCTTGAGCTCTCAGGATCACCAGGTCTTATTTGGGAGTGGGCGTGGATCACATTTCTGTGGTATGTATTCTGTCCATGAGGCTGGCATTTTGACAGGAGGCAGCCTCCTCCCAGCTGCATAGTACCTCAAGCAGGCTGCACATCCATGAGAGTATTGGGATGAGTAGAATCAATAGGAACCATCCCTCTCCCTGCTCCCCCCTTAGCTTTTAGGGTTTACTCATTGATTTTGCTAGTGTGTTGCTCCTTACTCAATCTAAACCCCTCACTACAATAATAATAATATTAGCATTAATAATAATAATAAAGTTCCCACTTAAAATGCCCCAAACACAAACCAAGGTATCCAGTGCCAGAATCTGGCTGTCAGTTCTGCCTTCCTCCCTTCCCCAATGCATTTGATTACTCAGATTATAAATGTTCTGAGAACAATCTGGGCCTTTAAAGCCTTCCAGAATTAGACATTTGGTTCAAGCAAATTAATCCAAATATGTGATGACTAAGAACCTCAGGGAAGACTGGGCTTTCCACATTTGCTTCCTATTTGGCTCCATTTTAAAATTGTGTTGTACAGTTGAATAGTTTCCATCAAGGAGAAGAGCTATTATTATTATTGTTATTATTTTAATTTTCCCACTAATTCTTTCAGTTCTTGTCCACTGTTAGCCATTTTCATTTCTCTCATGATGAATAATTATAATCTAACATATCCCGATAACTTTCTGCTTACAAATCTATTAAAATATTGCTCTCCTAATCTCTACCCCCTTCTTTCCCTTTACATAGCCACACCCTAACCCAGGCTTTCATCATCTTTCACCTGAACTCCTTCAAATGCTTCCTAACTGGTCTCCATATCACAAATCTTTCCTCTCTCCTTTCATCCTCCAATCAGCTGCAAGTGAATTTCCAAAGGACCAAATCTGCCTAAGTCATCACTCCCCACTGCTGCTAATCTCAATTATGGAGTCTTCTGCTTCATTTGGAAAGTCCTTGGAAAGCTCAATGGCCATTTCCAGGCTTACTGTGCTTTCCTCATCCTCACATATTGTATGTTCTAGGAAAACTGACCTTCCAGCTGCCCTGTACACAACAATCCATCTTTCATCTCTGTTTCTTTGCACTATGTTCCCCAATGCCTAGATCAACTCTTTTCTCCCCTTTGTCTCTTTGAATATCTACTTTCCTTTAAAGATCAGCTCAACTGTCACCTCTTCCAAAGGACTTTTCCCGGCGCCCTCAGGTGCCAGTATTGCTCCACCAAAATGACAGTATAGTTCTTATCTTTGTACCTGTTGTCTCCCACTATGAACAGAAGCTCGAGGAGGACAAAAACTGCCTTACCTTTGTCTTAGCTCTAGCATCTTTGTCATTTCAGTCCATAGCACATAGTAGGTGCTTTTTAAAACTATTTTTTCCAGTGATTGACATGGTAACCACTAAGGGAGAGCTAAATCAGTTTCACTAATTATCTTATCATTCAGATTGGTGCACGTGCAGGTGGATGGGAATTCAGAGGCAGTGTTTCTAGATTGTTTAGCATAAAATTCAGTGCCTATATTGTGCCTACACTGAGCCAAACCTTGGGGGTACAAATACAAGAAATTAAAACAAGATTTGGTTTTAAGGAGCCAAAATTCCACAAGGTGGAAATAACATTTGCAGAAATAATGTGAGGGCTCCAAGAAATTGGGCAAGGGGATCAGGAAGGACCTCATAGAAGACAGTGATTTGAGTTGAGTTTGGAAAAGATGTAGGATATTGAAGAAGCAATTAAAAGAAGTGGAAGGGAGAAGATATTAGGAATGGAGAATGGTAGTTTGGGCAGTTCAATGTAGGTGAGAAAGGAGGGCATTCTAAGCATGGCAGACAGCCTGTGTCCCTCAGGACAACAGGAAAGAGTGAACAGTTTATAGGCAAAGTCAACAAGAACAAAAATGCTCTTTCTGGGAACATTCATTCTCAACCTACTACACCCAAACCAGGCCAACAACTTGCTGTTGTGATAGGACAGAGGAGTCATTTAAGCCAGTTTAGACAGTGTCTTAATTTGCAGCCTATAAAACCTTAAATGACTGATGAGCTCAGGGTGGCAACATGTACACCCCCTTTCATCATCAAAACACATATGAATGCCATGGTTTTGTTTTGGAACCGTCCAAGTGATGTCATTGGCCCAGGGAACTACAGATGAGAAAAATACCAATGCAAGTCAGAGCCTGATGCTAAGTGAAAGTTCCCAGTGACTCCTAGAGCTGTCCACACATAGGCCCAAAGAAACACCCCTCAAATGAGACAACTTTCAACAGTTTCAATCTATCTATTCATCTATGTAACTTTTATCTATTTTCTATCTATATACCTACCAATCTTTCTATCAATCTGTCATCTACCTACCTACCTACTTATCTATTACTTATTATTTTTAACCTATTATATTTCTGTTATCTACCTACTCATCTCTCTCCGTCTTTCTTCCATCTGTCTATCTATCCATCTGTCTGTTTATCCATCCATCCACCCATCCATTTATCTATCTATCTATCTATCTATCTATCTATCTATCTATCTATCTATCTCTATCTGTCTGTCTATCTATCTATCCATCTGTCTTTCTGACTCTCTCCATTTATCTACTTATCATCTATTATCTATCACTTATCAAAAAACTACACTAGCACTTAAAGGAAACACTCAGAAGTTCTAGATGGAGTGTACTGTACTAGACAGAAAACCAGCCTCAAGGAATGGGGTTCAAGTTCTGTTTCTGACACACACTGACTATATGACCCTGTGGAGGTTACTCAACTTTTCAAGGTTCTTGGTAACAGTCTAACTCTCCAGGAAGGTGCTGAGCTGCAATGGTGTGGAGAGTTTCCTCAAATGCTCATTTCCTATACTGATGAAAACACAAGTCCATTTCCCCTCACCAGTGTGTGAATACACATGTGTGGAGGAGCAGCAGCATGTGTGATACAGTCTATATTCTATATATAGGTGATACAGTCTATATTTTATATATGTGTGACACAGTCTATATTCAGGGCAATATGTTACCTCAAGGAGGAAAACACAAACAAAACAAAACCAAAAGAAATGACCCAGGTACAGTGTGAGACAAACCCTCGTAGTGCCAATTTAGGAGTGGTATCTTCCTACCACATATATCTTGTTTATAAATCATTGCTTGCATGTTGTCTTCTCCACCAGACTGGGAGCTCCTTGAGCTAGAGACCATCTTTGACTTTTCTTTGCAACTTCAGCAGCAAAGACTGTGCCTAGCACAGAGCAGGTGCTTAATAAATGTTTACCAACTGACTGACAGATGAACTCACAACATAAGGATATTAAAGTAGTTTTACCAGAAGCAGAAATGAGGGAAAGGAGCACTTCAGTTCAAAGGTGTCTGCAGCTTCAAAGCTGACTGAGGGAGCCCTGAGGATATGGCTGAAAGTCTAGAAGGGATGCTCTCATGAAACTGTGATCTTATTGATGGAGCACCTCCACCCCCAGGGGTCACAGCTGCAAACCCTCCAAACCCTGACATTAGGTGCTCTTCTCATCTACTCTGCCCTTTAGACTTCCATTGAATGTCTATCTATCGAACATCCCAGGGGTATCCCTCTAATTCTTTTTAAAGAAAGGGTCACAGATACCCACAGATACATAGGTATCTGCGGAAAGCTATGTGCTGTGATGCAATGGGGATAAAGCAGTCTCCCCACACTCAGTTTCCTCCTCTAAAGTGGAAATAGGACCTGCCTCACACAATTGCTATCAAATCACATCCAACTGGGTAGTTAATGTGGAGTGCTTGGGATACCTTACAGAGCTACCGAAATCCTCCTTATTTCAATCTTTCATTTTCATCATGGAGTATCCCAGTTTTGACCTAGAAGTCTTAAATGCAGCTTTTTGTTTGAAAGTCCTGCTTGGGACTTGTTGTCACCTGTTTACTCTGACTATGCATCTTTGAGTTCTCTAGGTTACCTGTGGTTGTGACTCTTCTATGATAGCATGCCATGATTTGTACCCAACATACCACATGGAGAATGGAAAAGCTGGGTATGGCAGAAGGAAGCATTTCTTGCTTTCAGGAAGCTTAAACTCTGGTGGTTAGAAGATGGTTATACAGATAAATAAATCAGCCACATATAGCAAGTAAATGAGTACTTGTGCACACACTAAGGCCAGTTTGCTCTCTTCCCCTTGTGTTATGCTGCTTTGTGACCTCCATCCCTTGTATAGATTGCACAGCCTTGAATCCTGCAATTCAACTGTTGCTTTTCTATCCATTATTTAGAGCCAAACTCAAAGGCTACCTCCCCTAGAAAGCCTTCCTTGAGTGCCCTGTTGGTAATATTCTCTCACCATGGAGTTCACTGAGCTTGTGTATTTGTGTATGTGTGTTTTTCTTATTAAATTGTATTGTTGTCATTTTTAGTCATTTTTCAGTCATATCTGACTCTTTATGACCCCCTTTTGAGTTTTCTTGGAAAAGATACTGGAGCAGTTTGCCATTTCCTTCTCCAGGTCATTTTACAGATGAGGAAACTGAGGCAAACAAAGTTAAGTGATGTGCCCAGGGACACACAATTGTTAAGTGTCTAAGTTCAGATTTGAACTAAGGAAAATGGGTCTTCCTAAGGTCCAGTGCTAACACTCTCTGCAGGGTCACTTTGCTGCCCTTCTAATCCGATAGTTATATCATATTATGTATTAGAACTATCCACAGTAATGTCTTTGCCTTTACAAGAGGGTATGCTTCCTGAAGCTGGGAACAATTTTTTATCTAAAGTTTAAGGTCCCTAACCCTTCAGTCCTCAGGGACCAGCAGTTTAAAGGTATTCCCAACCTTTCACCTTCCCGCCTCTCCAGACTCCTGCCTCCTTCCTCTACCCACTCCATTTGCTCTGGCTGACCTATTCTTCCACAAGCCTTTCCACTGTTGTCATATTCATCTTTATATATTCTTGGCTTCCTTAAAAATGTAGCCCAAACACAACCTGTGTGGAGCCTTTCCTAGTGCCCTAAGCTGCTAATGCTAATGTCTTGCCATCCAAGGCTACATGCTGTTACTTTTCTGTGTCCCAACTATACATGAAGGTGCACATGTTGTCTCTCCTGCTAGAATGTAATCTTTCTGAAATCAGGAGGCTGCTCTTTTGTCTCTGTATCCCCAGATATTAGCACAGCATCTAGCACCAGGAAGGCACTTAATAACTATTTGCTCTTTTTGAGTAACTGATGAAAATTTGTTTGATTTGGGGAACACATTCAGCTGTGGGTTGTGTAGTCAGTCTGGAAAGGTGGCTTGGAGCCAGTTATCATGGGCTTGAAATGGCAAACAGAGAGATGTGTCCTGGGTCCTAGAGTGGTGGAAGAGAGCATGCCTGTGGTTCCTTCTCACTCTAAGCTTTGTAGGCATAAGGGCAAGTGAATTGAAGGATATAGCAAATCCCCAAAACTGACATATCACAAAACACTACTTTTTTATAAAATATTTTGAGCCTAAACTACTTTTTCTGCTTAAGAAAAGTTGTTCTTGGATTCTAGCTGCAGTGAGGTTCAGACTGTAGTCTTCTGATCCTAGTCCTTAGGCAATCCAAGTGTGGGCCCTCATCCACCTGCTGTTGAGGCTGAGAGTGAGTTCACCTTCCTTTAGCGTCTGGTGACTATGACCTAATGACTAGGTCTCTGTGCTGAGAAGGAATGTGTCCAAGACTAGAGCCCCGGAAGAAGAGGCAGGCAGGCTGATCAGGAAGTCAGAGTGGCCCTACTACTGCCAAGGCAGAGGGATTGCTGAATAGGCAGGCTGTTGATCTTGTAACAAAATCAGAGAGGGTGCTCTTGTAAATGATTATTTTATTGGGCCAACTGAGTGTGGTATTTCCTTTGGCACCTTGCAAACACCTTCATGGCTGCACAGAGGGCCAGGAAAGGGGCCATGGCATTCCGCAGCTCATGAATGAGAGTTTTCACACTGTTCCCTGAGCTTGGAAATTCTTAGAAACACCTTTCTGCTGCCGCTTCTGTGTTTGTCTCATACCTCATTCCCCCTGGGGTTGCAGAATGATGCTTGTTAGGCTAGGAGTTGGAGGACTTCAGCTTGCATCCCAGTCTTTCCAGTGACTGTGGGACTTTGGATAAGTAAGGATTCTCTGGGCCTTCATTTCCTCCTCCATAACTGGATGTCCATCTGGCTCTAAATCTATGTTCTTCTAAGCCTGAAGATGTCAGATTATTCCCACAGCTCTGATGTAGCACTGTTTTCCTGACCTTGGATGTAGTTGAGTTGTTATTAACCAGTTTTTCAGTTTTTTCTGACTCTACGTGACTCATATTTTTT
This sequence comes from Pseudocheirus occidentalis, assembly GCA_028646575.1. Classification (NCBI taxonomy): domain Eukaryota; kingdom Metazoa; phylum Chordata; class Mammalia; order Diprotodontia; family Pseudocheiridae; genus Pseudocheirus; species Pseudocheirus occidentalis. The sequence goes on along the minus strand of CM053598.1, from coordinate 5,532,056 downwards.
TTTTTACAGAGGCTGGAGTGGTTTGATGTTTCCTTCTCCAGCTCATTTTACGGTTGAGGAAACTAAGGCAAGTAGAGTGAAATGACTTGCCTAGCGTCACATAGCTACTATCTGAGGTCAGATTTGAAGTCAGGAAGATGAGTCTTCCTCACTCCAGGGCCAGCCTTCTATCCACTGTGCCACCTAGCTGCCCTAGAGGTGGTTGATACTTCATGTGAAAGACCCTTAAACTTCTGCATGTCTATGACATGCAGTCCTTTCAAACTATAATTTCGACAGTTCTCTTGGTGTCCAATCCTCACTTCGTAATCTTGAGATTCTCTACCAGCCCAACAAGCTCTCTCCTCCTCTCCAACCACCAAAGAAGTTCCTGCTTGGCTAGGAACTCTTGGAGGCAGCATGGTAGGCCTAGGGTGGGCCATAAGTAGCCCTTCTCTAGGAAAGGAAAGAGGGCAGTAGGACACTCTGGTCCAGAGAAGTAGAGATTTTCAGGTAGGAAAGGAAATTGCAGTGGATGAATTGCATGTGGAACCTTTTTTTGGGTAATTTTTAGTTTTTCATGGGGTGCCTGGGAAAGAGTGTGTTCTGTTTTGTTTAATCTTTTGGAAGGATTGCACAAAACTGGTTTCCACTGGGGAACAAGAAGAGGAAGATGAGCAAGAAAAAGCCAACGTCTTAGAATGTTTTTTTTTTACCCTATTTAAAAAATGACAATGGATAAGTTGAGATTCCAATCTGAGTTGGAGCTGGCCACACTCAGGAGATTCTGAGATATCACATCCACACTGCTCTGTGGTTACTCTCCCCCGCTTGGGGAAGACAAAGTTGAGTTAGAGCCATCACTGACAATCGTGCAGCCATCCAACACACCAATGTCATGTTTCTGACAGCACAGATGAGTTATCTAGCATCTCCTCTGTTCAAAGGTGGAATAATTTACAACTCAGGCATGTTTTGAATGGTTGTGGTATGCTGAGAAAACTTGCTAGACTGATCTAGGAGTGGTGTGATGAAAAAGATCCCTGGATTTGGAGACAAAAGAGTATTGGTTCAAATCCCAGCTCTCTTCGGCATCTAATAAACCTCAATTTTTTTCAAACATTTATTAAACACTTACTCTATACTGGGCACCGATGGGGTTTTTTGTATATTGAAATGTTTGTATTAGTTGGTGATTGTTAAGTTCATGAATAATTACAATTAAAAAACATTAGACCTCACAACCCAGACCAAAAGGGACTAAAGACACACTTACATTTTCTTTATTAATGGAACATGGCATTTCTGTGAGTGCTGATCACAGACACATCACATGTTCTGTAAGATGCAGCAATTTTAACAGAGGAAGCAATAACATGACAACCCCAAAATTCCCAATGTGCAGTGTCACCTTTGTATCACCTTTCTTATTAGTGTTTGATTTCCCCCAAAAGATTGCTTTTTAAAACTTTGAACTCCACATTCTTTCTCTTCCGTCCTCCTCATCATTGGTAGGCAAGCTATTCTCTATAGTTGATAAATGTGTAGTCACGTAAAAATTTCCATAATGCTCATGTTGTGAAAGAAAACATAGGCCAAAAAAGGCAATCAAATTTTAAAAAAGAGTATGCTTTGATCTGTATTCACACACCATCAGTTCCTTCTCTAGAGAAGGATGGCATGTTTCATCCTAAATCCTTCAGAATTGTCTTGGATCATTGCATTGCTGAGAATAATTAAGTCACTCATAGCTTATTATCCATTACGCTGTTACTGTGTACACATCAGCTCAAGTTAAGTCTTTCCAGGTTTTTCTGAAATCCACACACATCATTTCTTATAGCACAATGTTACTCCATTATAATTATATACCACAACTTGTTCAGTCATTCCCCAATTGATGGGTATCCCCTCAATTTCCAATTCTTTGCCACCAGAAAAGAGATGCTATACTTTTGTGTATATAGGTCCTTTTTGTTTTTTATTTTTATCTCTTCTGGGATACAGACCTTCTAGTGGTATTGATAGGTCAAAAGATATGCTTGGTTTTATAACTCTTTAGTCATAGTTCCAAATTGCTCTCCAAAATGGTTGAATCAGTTCATAATTTCACCAGCAGTGCATTAATGTCCCACTTTTTCTACATCCCCTCCAACACTTGTCATTTGCCTTTTCTTTCCTATTAGCCATATATAAAAGGTATGAAGCAGCACCTTGGTATTATTTCAATTCCATTTCTCTAAATAATTATAGCATTTTTTCATATGTCTATAGGTAGCTTTGGTTACTTCATCTGAAAAATTCATATCTTTTGATTATTTATCAGTTGAGAATTGACTCTCATTATAATAAACTTTACTCAATTCTATATGTGCTTGAGAAATGAGACCTTTTTTCAGAGAAACTCATCTCAATTTTTTTTCATTCTTTGTATTGCTAACTGCATTTTCCTTCTTCCTATTCCCACCCCTCTTATTTTGTTCTCTGTCTTTCATGTCCCTTCTCCCTCCTCAAAAAGGTTTTGCTTCTGACCCCCTCCCTCAATCTGCCCTCCTTTCTATGACCTTCTCTTATCCCTTTACTCTCCTCCTTTCCTGTATAGTAAGGTAGATTTCTATACCCAATTGAGTGTGTATGTTATTCCCTCTTTGTGCCAGTTCTGATGAGAGTAAGGTTCACTCACTCCACACTCCTTCCCCTCCACTGTAATCACTTTTTTTGCCTCTTTTATGCAAGGTATTTTACCCCCATTTTCCCTCTCCCTTTTCCTTTCTCCTTGTACATTGCTCTTTCACCCCTTAATTTTATTTTTTTAGATATCATCATTTCATATTCAACTCAAACATGTGCCCTCTGCCTATATACACTCAAACTTCTGTAATAATGAGAAAGTTCTTATGAGTTAGAAGTATCATCTCCCCATGTAGAAATGTAAACAGTTTAACATTAAGTCCCTTATGATTTCCCTTTCTTGTTTACCTTTTTAAGCTTTTCTTGAGTCTTTTATTTGAGAGTCAAATATTCCATTCAGCTCTTATCTTTACATCAAGAATGTTTGAAAGTTTTCTATTTCATTGAATTTCTATTCCACCCCTGCCAGAAGGATTATACTCAGATTTGCTTGGTAGGTGCATCTTGGTTGTAATTCTAGCTCCTTTGCCCTCTGGAATATCATATTCCAAGCACTCCCATCATTTAATGTACAAGCTGCTAAATCTTGTAGTATTCTGTATTTCCTTGATACTTGACTTTTTTCCCCCTTTGTAGCTGCTGGCAAAATTTTTTTCCTTGTCCTGGGAGCTCTGAAATTTGGCTATAATTTTCCAGGAAGTTTTCATTTTCAGATCTCTTTCCATAGATATAGATAGCTGCTTTCAATTTCTATTTCACTTTCTTGTTCCAGAATATGAGGGCAATTTTCTTGATAATTTATTTAAAGATGATATTCAGGCTCGTTATTTTATGATGGTTTTCAGACTTTCATGATGTCTCCTGGACTATTTTCTGCCTCAACTGCTTTTCCAATGAGGTATTTCATATTTTCTTTTATTTTTTCATTATTTTGTAATAATGTTTTATTGTTTCATGATCTATCATACAGTCATTAGCTTCCATTTACTCAACTCAAATTTTTAAGGAATCATTTTCTTCAGTGAATTTTTGTACATCCTTTTCTATTTGGTAAATTCTACTTTTTAAGGAGTTTTTTTCCCTCTTTCAGTGAATATTTGTACCTTTTCCCCTTTGGCCAATTTTTCTCTCCATTGAAGTTTTGTACCTCTATTATTATTTGGCCCAGTCTGTTTTTAAGTTGTTACTTTCTTCAGCATTTTATTGTGTCTCCTTTAGCCAGCTATTGACTCCTTTTTCATGATTTTCTTTCATTGCTCTCATTTCTCTTTCCATTGTCCTTCTACCTTTCTAATTTGATTTTCAAAGTCATTTTTTGACCTTTTCCATGGCTGAGACAAATTCATATTTTTCTTGGGGTCTTTGGATGTAGGAGCTTTGACTTTGTTACCTTCTGAGTGTGTGTTTTGATCTTCCTTGTCACCATAGTAACTTTATATGGTCAGTATTTTTTTCTTTGTTTGCTAATTTTCTTAGCCAATTGCTTCATTTTTAACTCTTTGTCAGATTGGGACTCTGCTTCCAGGGTGGAGGGTGCACTGTCCCAAGTTCCAGGGGTTTTGTGCACCTTTTTCAGAAATATTTTAACATTTGTAGGAACGAAAGGTCCAGAATATTGAGGGAATTAATGAAATAAATGCTAGGGAAGGTGGCCTAGCCATATCAGATTTTAATCTGTATTATAAAGCAACAGTCATCAAAACTACTTGGTACTGGTTGAGGAATAGAGTAATGGATCAGTGGAATAGATCAGGTACACAAGATTCACCAGTCAATGACTAAAGTAATCTACTGTTTCATAAACCCAAAGACCTCAGTTTTGGGAATAAGAACTCACTATGTGAAAAAAAAATCTGCTTAGAAACCTAGAATATAATAAGGCAGAAACTGAGTATAGACCAGTATCTAACACCATATACCAAAATCAATTTGAAATGAGTATATGATCTAATTATAAAGGCTGATGCTATAAGCAATCTAGGAAAACACGGAATAGTTTACCTGTCAGATTTATGGAGAAGGGAAGATTTTATGACTAAACAAGAGTTAGAGAACATTATAAAATGTAAAGTGAATAATTTTGTGTATATTAAATTGAAAATTTTCTGTACAAACAAAGCCAATGTAACCAAGATTCAGAGGGTAGTGGAAAATTGCAAAAGAATTTTTGCAACCAGTGCCTCTGATAAAGAACTCACTTCTAAAATATACAGAGAATTGAGTCTATATGGATACAAGTCATTCCCTGAATGATAAATGGTCAAAGCATATGAACAGGCAGTTTTCAGAGGAATAAATTAAATATATTTATAAGGATATGAAAAAATACTCTAAAATCACTATTGATTAGAGAAATCCAAATCAAAACTACTCTGAGGTACCACATCCCCCCACTCATATTGGCTTAAATGACAAAATAAGAAAATGATAAATACTGGAGAGGATGTGATAAAATTGGCAAACTAATGGATTGTTGGTGGAGTTGTAAACCGATTCAAACATTCTGGAGAGCAATCTGCAACTATGCTCAAAGGGCTATAAATAAGTGCATACCCTTTGACCCAGCAATACCAATTCTAGGATTGTATCCCAAAGTTATCAGAGAAGTGGGAAGAGGCCCCATAATGTACAAAAATATTTATGGCAGCTCTCTTTGTGGTGGCAAAAAACTGGAAATCAAGGGGATGCCCATCAGTTGGGGAATGGCTAAACAAGTTGTGATATATGAATATAATGGAATATTATTTTACTATAAGAAAAGAGGAAGAGATGGACTTCATAATTACCTGGAGAGACTTATACAAATGGATGATGAGTGAGAAAAACAGAACCAGGAGAAATTTGTACACAATTACAGACACAACATATGTGTGATGTCCGACTTTGATAGACTGGGCTCTCCTCAGCAATGCAAGGTTATAAGACATCTCCAAAAGACTCATGATAGAAAGAGATATCCGCAACCAGAGAAAGAACTACAGGATCTGAATGCAGATTGAAGCAAACTACCAGCTCTCTTTGTCTTGTATTGTTTTGTTTCCTCTTTACCATTGTTCATTCCATTGATTATAATTCTTCTTTATAACCCGACTTATATTTAATGTGAAGGTATTTGCAGATCCTATATTTGATTGCATGATGCCATGGTGGGGGGGGGGGGAAGGAGGCAAGGAAGTGGTGAAAATTTGAAACTCAAGGGATTATGGAACTGAATCTTGTAAACTAAAAGTAAACAAATATATTAATTTTTAAAAATAAAAAAAATATTTTAAGAATCAGTAAGTTTTCAGTTCTTCTAAGGTGATGTGATCTAAGGAGAGGTGTTTACTACTCTCCTGATCTGTGATATGATCTGTGAGTGACCACAAGGACTCTTTTCTGTCCTGGAACTGTGAGGACAGTCTTCCACTCCACTGTGCCTGCAAGTTCTGTTATTCTACTGTTCCTCCTCATCCTGGGATTGCAACCCAGGACTGTGACCCAGGTCTGAGTATGGAAAGCAATAGAGTTCTGTCTCAATGCTAGCAAAGAGACCATTGTAATCTTCTGACTGGTTGTTCAAATCCCTCACCATCTGTGGGCTGAGAGTTCCAGAAGCAGTCTCTGCTGCTGCAGATTCAGAGGTTTCCAAGGCCTACTCCTGGTTTTCTGGGACAGAGGCTATGATGGTGTGGCCTTCACTGGACTGTGCATCACTCTCATCCTAGTATTACAGACCTTTCCTACTGACCTTCTAAATAGTCTTGGGCTAGGAAATTGTTTCACTCAATCTTTTTTGTTGGTCATGCTGCTCTAGAATTTGTTTATGTGTATATGAAAAGACTTGCTGCCTTGGTGAGCTGAGGCACAGATGCTGTAAACTATGGTATAATTAGTCCCCTGTGAGGAGGGCACAAGGAGACTTGCAAGGATGGCCATAAGACGATCCTCCATTTGTTCCAAGAAGGATATTGCTTGACCCAAAACTCTGCAAGTCACCCAGGCATGTCTATTAGCTTATGCTAATAAGGAAACCAAGGGCCTTCCAAGAGTGTCTTCACTTAATTACAACTAAAGACAAAGGAAAAGTTGAAGAATCAGATTTATTCAAAGAAGTCATCATTGCTGGTAACTCTGGCTTTGCTCAATTAAATCTGTCATGGAAGGCCATTCCTCAATGTGGAGTGACTTACCTTGAGATTACTAACAATTTCCAAAAAGCTTGAGATACCAAGTCCTAAGATCAGAGTCATTAAACCTATTAGAATGAGTATGGTCCTTGAAACAAGTGCTGGTGTCTGGAATGAGTTTTCACAAAATGAGTTTGAAAAACTTTGAGTGAATGTTGGCCATGGCATGTCACCCACATACTCTGTGTGTGTTGAAGTAGGGCATCATTAGGTAGTCCATCAAACTCACAACTTCCAAATTCAATCCTCTATTGGGTACCTCATCAGATTAAGGTTTCCCCTTGAAAGACCTAAGCATGCTTGACTAGAAGACAAGTTTGATGATTTGTCCTTGTAAAGGTTGGAGTGCTTCTTCCCTCCCTTTTTTAGATATAATGGAAGGCGAAATAATTTCTTTTAAATTTAAATTATATATATAGATATAGATATATACTTATATATGTGTGTATGAATGTGTACATATGTGTGTATACTATCTAATATATAATGCATGTGATTTAAAAAAAATTTGAATTACCCATTATCTATCTTCCTCCGGCCCTTTTACCCACCCATTAAGAATACAAGCAATATTATAGCTATTAATAATGGGAAATCACATAAATCATATTTCCATGTTAGCCATATTGCAGAGAAGAAGGAGAAGAAGAAGAAGAAGAAGAAGAAGAAGAAGAAGAAGGAGAAGAAGAAGAAGAAGAAGAAGAAGAAGAAGAAGAAGAAGAAGAAGGAGAAGGAGAAGGAGAAGAAGAAGAAGGAGGAGAAGAAGAAGAAGGAGGAGAAGAAGAAGAAGAAGGAGAAGAAGGAGAAGAAGAAGAAGAAGAAGAAAAAGAAGAAGGAGAAGGAGAAGAAGGAGAAGAAGAAGAAGAAGAAGAAGAAGGAGGAGGAGGAGGAGGAGCAGGAGGAGGAGGAGGAGAAGGAGGAGGAAGAGGAGGAGGAGGAGGAGGAGAGAGAGAGAGGGAGAGAGAAAGAGAGAGAGGAGAGAGAGAGAGAGGAGAGAGAGAGCGAGAAAGAGAGAGAGAGAGTAAGAAAAATAAAGTGAAAAAATCTGTTTCAATATGCACTCAGAGTTCATCAGTT
>CM053598.1:5507649-5523700 GCA_028646575.1 Pseudocheirus occidentalis | reverse complement strand
TGTAACCAATGGAGAGAACAATGGGAAAGAGGAAACAAAACCAAACATGGAAAAGAGCAATAGTATGTAGACTGTTTCAGTCTCCATTTGAACTCTATTCTTTCAAGATCTTTGTCTGATTGTAGATGTCTCCTTCCATCCTGAGACTTGTAGAGTTGTCTTATAGCTGTGTGTGCTGAGAAGAGTCCAGTTTATCAAGGATGGTTATCACATATACAACGTCTCTGTGATCATGTGCAGGTTTTTCCTGGTTCTGCTCTTCTCACTTAGCAACAATTCATATAAGACTCTCCAAGTGAATATGAAGCCCATCTCCTCCGCATTTCTTATAATACAATAGTATTCTATTACATTCATATACCACAATTTGTTTAGCCATTCCCTAATTGATGGGCATCCTTTAATTTTCAATTTTTTTGCCACCACAGAGAGCTGAAATAAATATTTTTCTACATATGGGTCTTCCTCCTGCTTCCATGGGATAAAACCCCAAAAGTGATATTACTGGGATATAGGGTATGCAATTATTTATAGCCCTTTGGGCATAGTTCCAGATTGCCCTCCAGAATGGTTGTATCAGTTCATAGCTCCACCAACAATGCATTAGAGTTCCAATTTGTCCACATCCTCTCCAGCATTTGTCATTTTCCTGTTTTGTCATCTTAGCCAATCTAGTAGGTGAGAGTGGTACCCCAAAGTTGTTTTGATTTGCATTTCTCAAATCAAGAGTGATTTAGAGCATTTTTCGTATGCTTATAGATATCTTAAATTTCTGCGTCTGAGAATTTCTTATTCATATCCTTTGACCATTTGTCAGTTGGGGAATGACTTGCATTCTTATGGATTTTACTTAATTCCCTGTATATATTAGAAATGAGGCCATTATCACAGAAACTAATTGAAAAATTCTTTTCCAGTTTCCCACTTCCCTCTTAATCTTGGTTACATTGACTTTGTTTTTACAAAAACTTTTCAATTTAATGTAATCAAGATTATCCATTTTACGTTTTATAATGCTCTCTAACTCTTTGGTCATAAAGTCTTCCCTGCTCCATAAATTAGACAGCTAAACTATTTATTGCTTTCCCATATTATTTACGGGATCAGCCTTTACACCTAGGTCATGCACCCATTTGGACTTGATTTTGGTGTATAGCATTAGATGATGGTCTATGCCAAGTTTCCACCTTACTATAGTCTGGTTTTCCCAGCAGTTTTTGTCAAATAGTGAGTTCTTATCCCCAAAACTGGGTTCTTTGGGCTTATCAAACAGTATATTACTATAATCATTGACTATTGAGTCATTTGTACCAAATCTATTCCATTGATCCACTATTCTGTTCCTCAACCAGTACTAAATAGTTTTGATGACTGCTGCTTTATAATATAGATTAAAATCTGGTACACTTAGGCCATCTTTGCTAGCATTTCTTTTCACTATTTGCCTTGATATTCTGGAGCTTTTTCTCTTCCAAATGAATTTGGTCACTGTTTTTTTCTAGCTCAGTAAGTTTTGGGAATAGATTGATTGGTATGGCACTAAATATGTAATTTAATTTAGGTAAAATTGTCATTTTTGTAAGATTACTTCGACCCAGCCATGAGCAATTGATTTTTATCAAGTTAGTTAGATCTCATTTTATTTGTGTGAAAAGTGTTTTGTAGTTGTGTTCATAAAGGTACTGGGTTTGTTTTGGCAGGTAGATTTCCGAATATTTTATTATGTCTACAGTAACTTTAAATGGGGTTTCTCTCACTATCTCTTGCTGGTGGACTTCATTGGAAGTATATAGGAATTCTGAGGATTTATGTAGGTTTTTTATATCCTGAAATTCACCAAATTTATTTATTTTCTCAAGAAGTTTTTTTACTTAATTTTCTAGGGTTCTCTAAGTATATCATCAAATCATCTGCAAAGAGTGATAGCTTAGTCTCTTTGCCTAATTTGATTTCTTTTTCTTCTCTAATTGCCACTGCTAATATTTCTAGTACCAGATTAAATAAGAGGAGTGATAGTGGACATCCTTGTTTCACCCCCGATCCTATTGGAAATGCTTCTAGTTTATCCCAATTATGTATAATACTTCTTGATGGTTTTAAATAGGTGTTACCTATTATTCTAAGGAAAATTCCATTTATTCCTATACTTTCTAGTGTTTTTAATAGGAATGGATGTTGTATTTTGCCAAAAGCTTTTTTCTGCCACTATTGAGATAATCTTATGGTTTCTGATAGTTTTGTTGTTGATGTGACCGTTTATACTGATAATGTTCCTGATATTGAACCAACCTTGCATTCCTGGAATAAATCCTACCTGATCAAAGTGTATTATTCTTGTGATGATTTGCTGTAGTCTTTTGGCTAATATTTTATTTAGAATTTTTTCATCTATATTCATATAAGAAATTGGTCTGTAATTTTCTTTCTCTGTTTAGTCTCTTCCCGATTCAGGTATCAGTACCATATTTGTCTCATAAAAAGAATTTGGTAGGACTCCTTCTTCAATTTTCCCAAATAGTTTGTAAAGTACTGGAGTCAATTGTTCTTTCAATGTTTGGTAGAAGTCACTAGTAAAACCATTTGACCCTGGAGAGTTTTTCCTAGGGAGTTCATTGATGGCTCATTTAATTTCTTTTTCTGAGATGGGTTTGTTTAAGTAGTTTACTTCCTCTTCAGTTAGTCTCAGCAACTTATATTTTTGTAAACAGTCATCCATTTCACTAAGATTGTCAAATATATGTGGGTATAACTGGGCAAAATAATTCCTAATTATTGTTTCAATTTCCTCTTCATTGGAGGTAGATTCACCTTTTTCATTTCTTATATTCATAATTTAGTTTCCTTCTTTCTTTTTTTTTATCACATTGGCTAAAGGTCTATCAATTTTGTTGGCTTTTTCATAATACCAACTCTTAGTTTTATTTATTAATTCAATAGTTTTCTTCACTTCAAATTTATTCATCTCTCCTTTGGTTCTCATTATTTCTAATTTAGTATTTAATTGGGGATTTTTAGTTTGTTCTTTTTCTAGCTTTTTCAATTACATGCCCAATTCATTGATCTCCATTTTCTCTGATTCATGTATGCATTCAGGGACATAAAACTTCCCCTAAGAACTGCCTTTGCTGCATCCCACAAGTTTTGGTATTTTGTCTCATTATTGTCATTCTCTTGTATGAAGTAGCTGATTGAAGTTTCTATAATTTCTTGTTTGATTCACTCATTCTTTAGGATTAAGTTATTTAATTTCAATGTAGTTTTTCATCTGTCCTTCCATGGCCCTTTTTTTACATATAATTTTTTAAAATGTATTTATTTTCTTGTTTACATTATTCATTTCCATGAGATTCTGAGTTATACCTTTTCTCCCCATCTTTCCCCCACCCATCACCCCAAAACAGCCATCCCACTGTATAAATCCTCCCCCAATCTGTTCTCTCCTGTGTCCTCCTCCATTGCCCCTCTGAATTTCCAGTAGGGCAAGATGGATCTCCCTTCCCCAGTGCCTTATATCTTAATTCCCAGTTGCATGTAGTTAATAATAATAATTATATATATATATATATGTATATATTTAACATTTGATTATAGAACTTTAAATTCTAGATTATTTCCCTTCCTCCCTCATCACCTACCCCCCACTGGAAAGACAAGACATTCAATACAGTCTGTACGTGTGTAGCTATCCAGAACATCTCAACAATGGACATATTGTGAGATGCTGATATATGTTCCTCCTTCCTGTCCTGCCTTCCTCTTGTTTTATTCTCTACCTTGTCTCTGTCCTTTTAAACATATAATTTTTATTACATCATGATACGAGAAGGATGCATTTAGTATTTCTGCCTTTCTGCACTGAATTGTAAGTTTTTTGTGGCCTAGTATATGGTCAATTTTTGTGTATGTGCCATGTGCCACTGAGAAGAAGATATATTCCTTTTTATCCCCATTCTGTTTTCTCCAGAGGTCTACCATATCTATCTTCTCTAAGATTCTATTTATCTCCTTATCTTCTTTCTTGTTTACTTTTGGGTTAGTTACTCTATTTTTAAGGTGTTATTTTCTTCAGTCTGTTTGTTTACTCTCTTTTCATGATTTTCTTGCATTCTTCTCATTTCTCTTCCCAATTTTTCCTCTGCTTCTTTTATTTGGTTTTCAAAATCCTTCTGTGGCTTTTAACCAGTCTATATTTTTCTTGGACGCTTTTGATGCCAGAATTCTGACTGTGTTGTCTTCCTCCCGTTCCATGCTTTGATTATTTTTGTTCCCAAGAAAGGACTCTAAAGTTGGATTGCTGTGCTTGCTTTGCTTCCTTTGCCTACTCATGTTGCTGGTCAATTACTTGACTTTTGGGCTCAGTAGAACTCTGCTTCCAGAGGGGAGAGCTTTGTCTCAAATCACTGGGGGTTTTGCAGCTGCCAGAGCTATTAGGAGGCTGCCATCTCTACAGCCCCCATCAGCTTTGGCTCACTGATCACACATCTCAGGACCACTATCCAGGACCGTGATCCCATTCCAGGCTGGTTAATGTAAGAGCTCTTAGCCTCTGAATGATCTCTTGGTGCCCCTGCAATCTGCAGGCTGGGAAGGCTGCCACTGCTGCTTCTTTCCCTGGGGGCAGATGGCCAGACTCTTTCCCCCAAAAATTTAGCCAAGTTCCACTGACCTTTCACTTAGTCCTTATTTCTTATGGGTTGATAATTCTGGTAACCACCACATCTCTTGGTGATCTGCTCTCCTGAAAACTCTGGCCTGGTCTAGTTCTGGCTGCCCTAGGGTTCCAGCTGTGGGTTCATGCAGTGCTGGTCTGGGCTCCCCATGTGCTGCAATGAATCCCTTTCTGTCTGTCTGCCAGACTGCCTTCACTGGGAGTTTTGTTACTCTGTAATTTTTTGGATGCTGGAGCTCTAAAATTTGTTTAGAGTCACATTTTATAGGTATTTGAGGTGATTATGGGGGGGAGGGGCTGTGGTGTTTTCCTGCTCCTACACCTCCATCTTGATTCCACCCCTGAATTCTTAGCCCCATTTTACAGGTAAGAAAACCAAAGTTGAGAATATGCAAGTGATTATCCTGTGGTCAGAAAGCGGCATTTGAATTCAGACACTCTTGAGTCTAGGTCTAGTTCACTATTAACATACCACAAAACATAAAGGTCAATCAACTGTTTTTTTAATCTAGAATCAGGTCATGTTCACTCATATGTGGCCACACACCTGACCTGTTTTGTAAGCCCTTTCCATGTTATTCCAGTCTTCAATACACTCCACCTCTTGAGTCTCTGCTTTTTGTTTTTATCTACTGAGGTCGGCTAATGATAAGAAGAAGTGCATCTAACAGCGACAAAGTGTTTGCTCTGTACCAGGCCCTATGCTGAAGACCTTTTTGATGATTATCTTACTGAGTCTTCCCAACAGCCTAAGAAAATAGATTGTTGTTCCCATTCCATAGATAAGGAAAGTGAGACAGACAGAAGTTAGCTGATTTGTTGAAGGGCACACAGCTAATAAACACCTGAGGTTGGATCTGGGGCTCCCTAAGCCCAACCCCCACTTTCTATCCACCGAGCCGCCTTGCTGCCTAGGTTGATCTCAAATCTCTCATTTGTTATTAGCATTCTGTTCATTTCTAAGGCTCTTCAATTTGTAGGTTCATTAGACATTCAGATCCTGACTCTAAATGTTTCCCAACTTTATCAACTACATATCAGATACTGTTGTTTTTTTCCTGTTTAACCATCTGGACATTAATAGAAATCTTCCTGAAAACAGACTGAGGTATGTCTTCTAGCATTCTTCTAGGCACAGCCATGTAAATACATTCATACAGGCACAATGCATGCACAAACATTCACTTCTATACACACATATTTGTGTACATACATACATATGCATTCAGACATGCAAACACATATCAGATTCATATCCAAATATTGTAAGATGTATTGCTTTGAGGATGTACAGGATCATAGATTTGGAGCCAGAAAAGATATCTGAGGTCATGTAGGCCAGTCAGCTCATTGGGAAGGTGAGGAAGTTGTGCAGGATCACGTGTAGTAAGTGGCAGAGAGAAGGTTTGAGCCTGTAACTTAGGACTCCAAATATAGTCATGTATGACAAGTAACCTAGGAGTTCTGTAACTGCCAGACTTGTCCTCAGGAAAACCAGAGTTCAAATTCTAGTTATAATAAATTATATTATAATATTATATAATGATATGTTATAATAATTATAATATTATAAATTGTATTATAATAAACAAACAATATTATATATAATACATTACATGATAATGAATAAATTATATTATAATAAATAATATAATAAATTATAATAAATTATCCAGGTGAACATGATCAAGTCACTTGCCTCCTATGAGCCTCAAGCAGCATTTTAACACTGGATGTTATGAATGAATTTCCATTTACGTCAGGGGAGGGAGTGTCCATACCAACTGAAGGATTGCATTCAAATGTACTTTACATTATCAGTAGTACCCTTAGGGTGGCTGCTGTCTTCACTGACACAGATCACAATTGGGCTGCCTCTGAGCTCCAAACCTGTGACTAATCCAGTGATTAGCCTGTATGTGTGTTTTTTTTCAATCACCTGGAGAAAGTTACAGAAAGCAAGGATGTTGCTTTGCAAGCAGGGATAGCTACCACATTGGAGGAGTGAATCAGGAATGAAGATCTGGTTGGGACAGAACACCAAGCTAGATCTGAGATAGTTAAAAGTCACAGGGAGAAAAAAAAAGGTCCTGATTTGTGTTGAACAAATCAGCTTCTTACACAGGTTAACAGCTAAGAGAGGCATGGGTAGAGAGCAGTCCCTCTGAATCTAAGTTCTGGGATATTTAATGTTGGACTGTTGGTGGTTCACCCTATGGAATATTCCACGGCTACCCTCCCAGCCTTCAGCACAGGTGGAGAATGTGTTGCTTCCACAACCCAGCCTTGCAAAATCCCTAAATTTCTTCAGAGTGCAGCTCAGATGTGACATTCCCCAGGAGCCCTTTCCTTACCCTCCCAGTTTTTACTGACACTCTCTCAAAATGATTTTGTGTCACTTTGTGAACTGAATGTAAGCCCTTTGAGGGCAAGAGCTGATTTTGTTTTCTCTTCCTGTTCTCAGCATGTAGCACATACAAGTTCTTTGGAATGGATGGAATAAAAGTAAGTTTTGTTGTTAGTTACCTTTGTGTGTGCTCTGTCTCCTCACTGGAACGGAAACTCCTCGAGGGCAAAACCTGCTTGCTTTTGTCTTTGTCTCCCAAGCGACCTAGTGCCTGGCACAGAGTAGGCACACAGAAAACATCTTGTGATCGAAATGCACCCACACATGAGTCACTTGTGGATTGATGGGCAAAGACCCCTTTTCTTCATCAGGGCTCAGATTCAAGGGATCCACTAAAGAATTTGGGTGATGATTCTGTGCGACATTTGGAGGAGAGATGGTCCAAACGGCAATGTGCTCTAATGGAGAGAGCCTCGGCTCATCGCTAACGGCTGAGGCTGGGCTTGAATCCTCTCTGTGGTATTTTAAGCTCTCTGACTGAAGACAAAAACTGTCATTTCTCTTAGTATGTTTCATGAGATTTAAATGGGGACAATCATCCCTCTAGAGCAGCGGTTCTCAACCTGTGGGTTCTGTTCAGTTTGTAACAATGAAAATCCATCCTGAGTATCAGATATTTACATTATGATTCATAACAGTAGCCAAATTACAGCTATGAAGGTGCAACAAGAATAATTTTATGGTTGGGGGACACCACAACATGAGGAACTATATTAAAGGGTCATGGCATTAGGAAGGTTGAAAACCACTGCTCTAGAGCCTAATGGGACCAAATGTGAAATGCACATCTGACCATGTTCAGAAATGAAAAGCACTTTAGAAATACTATGTAAGCATCAAATATTCTTATAATATTATATGTGAGCATCACACTGTTAACAGTGTCTGGTGTACAGTGAACACTAGCTGGCTGGCTGACTTCCTCCTGGTAGAGCTTGAATAGGCCTGGTCTTCATTCTGAAGATCCAAGTTCACTTACAGCACTCACACCAGCTACGTGACCCTGGGTAAGTCACTTCCCTCTAAAATGGTTCCATCAAACTGCAAAAGATGGATAAGAATAATTGTACTGCCCAACTTGCTGGGTTGTTGTGGCAATGCCTTTGTGCCTTAAAGAAAGCCTTATAGAGATGAGCTCATATTTCTTACTGGGTCTCCTGCTGCAAGCATGTTCCCCATTCCTGTCATGGGTACCTTTAAAGGCAAGGGGAAGGAGCTGTAGTTTGCCTGTTTTCACATCTGAAATGGGGCTTGGGGGCAGGGGATTGGGGAGAAACTTAGGAAATGCAGAAAACATTTGTTCAATTCTCCAAGGGCAGGAGAAGCCAAATCCAACAAGCATATAATATATGGATGTATGCCTCTTGGGGCAAAGTCACACCTAAGCCCATATGTTTCCACAAATTAAGAGGTAAATACTTTGCAGGAGTTACAGTTTAGGCACTTCAGAACACCTCTGGAAACAAGATATTGGGGCCGCAACTGCTCATTTCAAGAAAAAGCACGCGTATTTTTCCCTCACTTTGAAGAGAAATGCTTGGGCCTGATTCCCAGGGAACAGGATTTGGTGCTGCCTATTAACCCTTGAGGGTACTGGGGCCAGTGAGCCCAGGCTGTTGAGACAGTGCCCAGGAAAGGCAGGGTAGCAGAGATGCTTTGGGACCAACTTCTGCATCCACATGGAAAGACAAAGGTTCCTCTCCATATGCTGGAACCAAGGCCATTACTACTGTCCTTTCCACCAAAAGACAAATGAGAACAGCCCCCACATAGTTAAATTTCACTTGCTAACTTTTCATCTGAGTCAGTCGTGAATATATCTCAGATACGGAGGCCGTCAAAATCTCGCCACCAGAGACACAAAAGTCTACTTACACAGGGTTCCTGGAATTGTTCATGTTCTTATGGAAAATATCTCGGAAATCCCTGAGCTGAGAATTTTGATCTCGTTTGCCGATGTGAGCGAGGCAGAGAAGGGGCTGAAGAGGGAAGAGAACACTTTTCTCGCATAATTTCCTTTGTCAGGAGAATCTCGCCACTGACATTGGAAGAGTGATTTAATTGACTTTAATCAGACACCTGAGAGTGGGAAATTGAGCCCTCCGTCCGGAAAAATCATGCCAGCTTTCCACGAGGGGAGCTAATTCTCGGCTAATAGTTTTTTTGTGTGTTTTTTTTTCCCTTTAAGTTCTGTTGTGAAATTTAGAAAACAGAGATGAGAGGCAAGACCAGAGCATGGGCCGAGGCCAGGGCAGCCTGGGCCAGGAAGAGCATGCTGCTTCCCAGAGGCCCTTCCCCAGATCAGGATCTGAGCTAGGCCCACTCTCAGATGCAAGGTGCAAACAAGAGCCTCAGCCCTGTCTTTGGGTAATGGAGAGAAATATCTAAAAAGCACTTCAAGGATGGGATCTGCTGTATTATCCACAGGCTGGCAGATAATTGTAGACAGCTACTCTGAGCTACTTTCCAGTATTCTAGGAAACTTCTTGGTTTCTCCTCTCCCTTCAGACTTATTTATAGTCAGTATGTCAATTAAGCTCTTATCATGTGCTAGGCACTGATCCAATCTAGAGGACAAAGAGTCAAAGCACAGTTCCTGCCCTCAAGGAACTTCCATTCTAAAGAGGGAGATAGTGGGTAAATACAGAGGAACAAAGAGGATGCAGAGAGAGATGACCAGGATCTGAACCAGAAAGGCACAACAGTTTCAGAGACCCGGAAAGACTTGCTTCAGATAATGGGATTTGAACTGAGTCATGTAGTGGAGGTGAGGAGGGCCAGTGTTTCACACACAGGGCAAAGCCAGTGAACATGAAGCAGTGACAGGCCCACATGGCTGGATCTGAGAGGGCAAGGCAGGGTGTAAAGATAAGGACTGTCAAAAGGCCTCCACTGCCAAACAGAACACTTTGTGGTGGATCTCGGAGGTCACAGAGAGCTTGTTGAGTGGAGGAATGGTGTGACTGTTAGAAAGCCTTTAGGAGAATCACATTGGCATTAATGTAGAAGATTTATGAGAGTAGGGGAAACATGAGGCAGGAAGACTAGTTAGGAGCTATGGTCATAGTCTAGTCAAGGGATGATGAAGGCCTGAGGAAGGCGGAGGGAATGTGAATGGAAAGAAAGAGGCAGCCATGTAGATGTGAAGTTGAATAGGCCAGATTGGTCAATGGGACTGGACATGCGGGGTAGAAAGGTGAGGAGAGGAGGGTGCTAGTGAGCATGTGAGTCTAAGTCTATGAGACAATGAAGGTGCCTTCAACAGTATTAGGTAATAGTAATTCAGAAAAGAGGAGAGTAAGGGGAAAAAAGACAGTGAGTTCTGTTTTGGACACATTGTGTTTGAGATTCCAGTGGGAAAGCCCATCTGGACTGTGTCAGGTGATGTGGGATGGTAGTTCAAGAGACTAGGGTGAGACAGAGATTTAGAATTTCTCTCTATAGAGATAAGGGAACCCTTGGGAACTGATCAGATAATCAAGAGAGATAGTATAGAGAGAGAAGAGAAGCTAAGCAAGGTTGGAGAATTAGCAATGTAGATTTGCAGCTAGAAGGGAACTCTGGTCATCTGTCCAACTTCCCTGATTTTACAGATGGGGAAGCAGGCCCAAAGAATGTGTGGCTTGCCCAAGGCCACACAGGTACCAAGTGATTGGCAGGTTTTGAACTCAGGTTCTTGAATTCAGAGCCAGAGTTCTTTCCATCATTTCCAGTGGCCTCTCAACTTCATGAACTCTTCCCTCAGTCCTCTATTCTTGTCAAACTGGCCTGTCTGGCATTTCTCATAGAATTTTCATGCTGAATTCTGCCTCCACTGGAGTGCCATGACTGCAACCCTTCCTCCTCACCTCATCCCCATTGAATCCCTGGAAGCATACAGCACAGCTACCATCTTCTATGTGAGCCTTTCCTCACCCTGCCCCCCACCCTTCTTAGCATTCTGTCTCTCCTCAAATTACTGCCTTATTTACTTGGGCACCTGTTGTGTCGCTTCCTCCTGGTTCCCCCACATAAGCTCCTTGAGGTCAGGGATTGTTTTTATTCCCATCTTTGATCCCAGGTACCCTGCATGGTGCCTGGCTCATAGTAGTACTTAAGAAAGGGTAGAATTATATCCCATTGACCCCAGGGCTGATCCTGAGGTCCAAGGAGGCCAGTAGGTGAACTATTGGAGAAAACAGAGACAGAGAGTGGAGAAGGCATCCACCCAGACATCTCAACTGCCCTTTGGTGGGCCTCATTCCATTTCTCCTCTTCCCTCCCAGGTTTTAGTCAAGTTTTATTTGGATGCAGGCTTTCCTCCTAAATGGATAAACATGAAAAATAAATGAGGTCTGCTTTCATCCTCTTTAATTCAATCCATGATAAGGAAATGCTGCTGCATAAAAAGTCTTACTGTGGAAGCTGGTTTATCCACATAAGAGAAGTCAGATTAGCTTTGTGTGGCAAGGAGCCAGACCCTTTCACATCTGCTTCTCAGCACAGACCCAGTGACCTTTGTGTCCAATAATTAACTATTGTTCACATGGGGTGGTGGGCAGTCAGTGTTCTCCTCTTCCCCTCTGCAACCAAGAGAAAATTCAGCCCTTGTGGTTCCATCAGCCCCACGTGCAAAGTCACAGCCCGCAGCCAAAATGTGCACATAGGCTCTCTATTTGGGGGTCTACTTCCTGGGCTTGCTGCAAGTGCAGAAGGAAAGTCCAAGGAATAGTGATTCTAAACATATCACCAACTGTTGGCTCTCCACACACATACATGCATATACACATGCAGCATACAAGCATACACACACCCAATACATGTTCATGCACATGCACATGCATATAATATAATGCATGAATGTGCACATATACACACTTCCATTCACACATGTGCTTTCACATGCAAACATGTACACACAACCAATGCAGACCAAACTATAGTCATGCAGGTGGCAGCATTGGGCAGCCTTGGGTGGTAGGAAAGCATTTGCTTTCACTCCATGTGAGTTTGAATGCCAATTCTCTGGCTCCCTCTTTGGGTCACATTGGGCTAGCCCCTTAACATTTCTACCACTTACTTTCCCATCCATAAATTGAGGAAGTTGAACCAGAGATTCTCCATGTTTACTTTGGACTCTAAATCCATGATTCTATGGTTGAATAGATTTGGAATTCAATGATGTGAGTTTGAATCCTCACTGTGCCATTAACCAACAATGGGACCAAGGGAAATTTCCTCCTCCCCTGAAATCTCAGTTTCTTCCTCAATAATACCAGAGTGCTGGATAAGATGATCTCCAAGGTTCCTTCTAGCTTTGAATCTATGAACCTAGATATGTCTTTGTTCCATTTGCCAGCCTAATGTTGAAATTGATGAGGTACTTGGGATAATTAAGTGGCAAGATAGGTAAAATGCTGGTGTTCTCTTTAAACACATTCTAATTTTACTGTAGTAATTCGAAATTAAAGCATCATTTTACTTTGGCACAATAGACAGGGTACAATGCACCTCTTGATTTCTTGCAAACTAGTAGCAGTGAGAATGTCAGATGAATGCTACATCATCAAGATTCTCTATGAAGAACTACACATGATTCCAATCATTCTTTTCAATGTATCTTTCAGTGGAGTAATTGATGAAATATCACATGTATTCTCTTTACCAAATGCTGATGATTTTGATCAGACCCAGCACTTCTATAATGCTTTGAGGTTTGCATAATACTTTACTTACACTATTTGAGTTTCATGACCACCCAATGGTGTAGGCACTGAGAAGGCATTATACCCATTTTACAGAGTCAGAAATTGAGGCTCAGAGACATTAAGGGACTGGATGATAGCTACACAATTGGCTCTGTTTGAACTGGGTATCTCCTGACTCCAAGTCCACAGGATGCCAAGAGAGAAACTAACATGGAATCCAAATAAAATGATGTGTGAATGGGAGTGATGCCATGCAGGTTGCACCCCTTAGATGAATACTGAGCATTCTTATTTTCACACTTTGGGCATATTGGCATGCTAATATAGTCCAGAACCTTGCAGGTAGGAAACAGTGGTTAAATGTATTTTGAATAGAATCAGAAAAAGACTAGGGATTGGAGAGGTGGCCCCTTCTTGTGGTTTTGTCATTGATTTACCAAGAGACTTTGGGTAAGCCACATACATTTGTGGTCTCCAGTTTCTGTACCTGCAAAATGAGTGGATTAGTATTGAGCTTTCAAGCATTCCAAGAACATTATGTTAGTCTTTATATTTCCTAAAAATCATTTTCTCATTAGAGGGAACACTATCTCCGATAGGGCAGAATGCCTCCCATCCTTGCTTTCTCATTCTCTGTGATCCTCGCCCACAGCCTTCCATAAATCCTCCACGAAGAACTTACCCAACAATAAAGGCCTTCCCCTGGACCTTTCACTGTTTAATGGATCCCAGTGGAAGTCTCAGGCTTACAGTGGGCTGCTTATTCACAGTTTCCACTTGTTGAGTGTCCCTGCTTTCTTTCTGGTCTCCTGGCTGAACACATCCTGGATGAGACCTTTTAATGCCGCTTCTCACATTCAGATCCCCACTAACCATAGACTCTATCCTTCTTACATCTACCCGTTCCTCCCTTTGTCCTGTCATGACCTTGTCCATCTGTAAGTGTGATTTTCCTCAGATCCTGTATATTTAAATATAGACGGATTTGAAATGAATGCATTGTTCCCTTCTTCATGCTACTCATACTTTACACAGTTTTCACGTATTTCAATTTATCGAGTCATTTCATGACTGATGGATATTGACTTGATTCCAGTTCTTTGCTACTAGAAAAGAAAAAAAATTCTTTTTTTCACTCATAAACAAAAAAAACTGCATCATGAAAGACCCCATGTTCATTTGAAGAGATATGGAATCAAACCCAAGCTCTTCATTTCCTTCTGATGTGACTCTAGGCAAGTCACCCTTTCCCTCCTTGGACCTTGGTTTCCTCACTGTCAAAGGGGGAAGTTGGACTTCATGGTTCCTAAGGTCCCTATCAGCTCTGTAACTAACCCTTCACATGTTTTCAATGACACTACACTCTGCTATCGAAAGATGGAGGTATTTGTTTTATGATGTCAACTCCATATTTATGTATATGTATATATATATATATCTGTCTGTCTATCTATCATCTATCTTTCTATCATCTATCTGTCTGTCTATCTATCTATCTATCTATCTATCTATCTATCTATCTATCTATCTATCCATCTATTGCCTATCTATCTATCATCTCACAGTACAGACTCAGAGACCCAATAGACAGTAGTAATGCACTGGGGTCTACTTTGGAAAGGTGGTAAAGAACCACTCTCCAGCTTTGCCCGTGGTGAGTAGCATCCTACACTTAGAACTGGGCGCTAGGACTTTTCATAGGACTCCATCTCGAGGCTGTGGCATGTTGACTTGTGAAATCTAGCCTTCATTCATAGATTTGGTCACTCATTCTTAATACTTACCTTTAATATTTGTCAATGTTTTATCAGTTAAAAAAAATCTTTGTCACTATTGCATATAACCCTTCCCAGAGGGTTATTCATGTTACAAAGAATTAAAAAAAAAGAAAGTAAATATGACTCATGAACACATTGACATCTGCTACCCTGTGCAACCCCTTCCCACCTCCCCTCTTCTCAAAGAAGAGAAGATGACTTGCCTCATCCCCTCTGCACGTTCATTGTTTCTAAATCCAGAGTATTCTTCCATTGCCTTCATGTACCGCAAGCTGTTTATTCATTACTCAAACATTAGGTCTCTACTTCCTTTTCAATTCTTTCTGTCACAAATAAGCTATAGGGGTAAGGGGGAAGCTAGGTGGTGCAGTGAATAGAGGTGGGCTTGGAATCAGGAAGACTAATCTTTATGAGTTCAAATATAGTCTCATACAATAGGTAGCTGTGACCCTACCCAAGTCACTTAACATTGTTTGCCTCAGTTTCCTCATGTATAAAACAGGCTGAAGAAGGGAAAGGCAAACTATTCTAGTAGCTCTGCTAAGAAAACCCCAGACTGGGTCACAAAATGTCAGACACAACTGAAAATGACTGGGCAATAAAATATTAGGTAAATGAAGAACCTTTTTTTTCTTCAGCCTCCTTGGGACACACATCCAAAGGCCGGGTTTTTCAACAAAAAGACGTGAGCATCTTCGTGATTTTTCTTTGCATTTTCCTGATACACACTCACACATGGGAGTATTATGTATTTTGCATGTCTTTGCATATGTGTTATGTATTCGTTCCCCCAATAGAAGGCAAATTCCTTGAGGGCCAGAAGTATTTCATTATTATCTCTACTCGATTTGCACTCAGGTCTTCCTGACTTCAGAATTAGAGTTCTTTTCACACACACATATGGATGTATATGTGTTCATATATATATACATATATATATATACACATACATATATGTATTTAATTTAGCATTGCTATTGCTAACAAATATATAATTTATTTATATATACATACACACATATACTTATGCACACACATATACACACATATTGCACAGTGCTGAGAACATAGTAGGTACTTTACAAAATGCTTACTGTTTGATTTATTTATTGATAACAACCCTTTCTCAGAGACTATAAGTGTAAATATCTCCCCAATATATACTTGCCTTATTTTCCTATCTTATCTTCCTTCATTTCATCTGTGAAGATTTTCATTTTATATAATTAAAATTATCTTTTCCAAAATGTCTTTTATGATCATTTGCATCCCTTACATTAAAAACACAATCCCCTCACCATAGCTGTGAAAGGTACCTGATCTCATTCTCTCATTAATGATGTGGCCTTTAATATTTTTTTTTAATCTTTTTATTTTAATTTATTTTCTTGGTTACATCATTCATTTCCACAAGGTTTTGAGTTACAAATTTTCTCCCCTTTTTGTCCCTACCCCCCAGCCCAGAACATTGATCCCACTGTAAGACCCCTCCCACAATCTGTTCCCTTTT
>CM053598.1:5473908-5507149 GCA_028646575.1 Pseudocheirus occidentalis | reverse complement strand
TATAAGACAGCTCTACAAGTCTCAGAATGGAAGGAGATATCTACACTCAGAGAAAGATCTAGAAAGACCAGATTTTAAATGGAGACTGAAGCAACACATGCTATTGTTCTTTTCTTTTCTTTTCTTTTCTTTTCTTTTTTTTCTTTTCTTTTCTTTTTTTCCCCGTTATTTGCTCCATTGGTTACAATGCCTGTATACAGCCAGACTATTGTACAATGTCAAAGTGTGTGCAGATTCCATACATGATGGTACACCACCAGGGGGAGGGAAAAGGGAGGGGTAAAAATCTGAAACTCAAGTGATTCTGTAAATGAATCTTGTAGACTAAAAGTAAATAAAGAAGTCAATATTTTTTAAAAGCATAGAGAAAAAAGAAACAGAAAAAAACCAGTTCCTACTCCCCAGGGTAATTGTAAAGATCAAATGCAATGACATTGCTCAAATAATTTGCAGGTCTTGAAGTGCCCTATAAATGGCAGCAGCAGCGGCAGCAGCAGTGGCAGCAGCAGCGGCAGCAGCAGTGGTAGCAGCAGCGGTCATATCATTGTCATTATGAGGATAGGTCAAAACCCTGAAATCAGTTCGTTCTTGTCCAGATGAGGACTGGAGAACCTAGGAGTAAGTCGGACCTAATATTCTGCCAAGATAATTGAAGGATGTGAAACGTGAAAATAGTAGAGAAGTTATTTGGCTCTGCAATCATTCCCTAAACGATGTTGTATCTATTTTAAATGTAATTTATAATATCTAAGGACTGTATGTTTATATAAATGATATATATTACATGTATACATAACTAAGTACACATACATGTATGTGTGTGTTGCCATACCTTAGATAATATAAATTCTCTGAGGACCGGGACTGTTTGAGTGTCTTTGTCCTTGTATCCCCCATATCAGCTTTGCATATAGTAGATTATTTTTTTATTTCTGAGTACAGTATATTCTTAATAAACAGTTGTTGATTTTCTGATTCCGTAGAGATGGTGATTACTGAATGTTTGTTGAAATGTTAAAGGCAGACTAGATTCCCGCCTATGTGCCATCCATTGCTATTTCCTACAACTAGTGGATTAGAGGAGGCATCATGGGATTCCTTCCAACTCATCAATTGCTTCCAATGGCGTGCTTGCCCCTTCAACTCCAATGGGCACAAACAACAGCAGCAATGCCTACAGAGCTCATGCAGGTTTCTAAGGCTTATACCATCTTATGTGATCTTCACAGTATCTTTGTTAAGCCAAGGGCTAAGCTGAAGGTGGTGTGGCCCAAACTATCAGTGAATCTTCAGCCGATCAGACTAAGGATTGTTGGCATGCCCAAATGGCCAACCATCTCTGCTTCACCTTCTTCCCTCCAAGTACCCTACAGACAATGGATCACCTGCTATGTGGCAGAATCTGATGACTATGGATTAGGGGAGGAATCTACGGGTTCCACCTCTGGAGCAGTGGCTCCTGGGAGGACCTCTGGAAAATGCTAGTCTGAGCTACACAGAGTCAGTCTCCTATTTCACTTTACTAGTAAATCTTCACAATGTGGAAATTTGAAGTCATAATAGATGCTGCTACAAAGGGTGCTCCTCCACATTCTTGTTTTTATTTCAAATTGTATCAAAGGCATATATGTATGGCCTTCAAGGGAATTCAAAGGATGTAAGTATGAAGACTGTAGATATCCTGTAACAGAAAACTTCTTTTCCACATTTCTGAAAAACTACAGATGAAGTTCCACCCTGAAAAACAGAGTTTTCCAATTGGGACAAGTTGGGGCTGGGGAAGAAAATGTTGTTCAATCAGAAGGGAACAATTCACTTCAAAGAGAATGTGAAACAAATTCGTTTTGATGTGTTTCTTCTTCAGATGGCTTAAAATCAAGTCCAGGCTACAAAATAACCCAAAGTCTGTTCATTTGGAAGGCCTCCTGACTGGTGATGCTGAAACAGGAGGAGACTTTATTAAGCACTTACTACATGCCAGACATTGTGCTAAGCACCAGAGATACAAATTCAAGCAAACAACACATCCCCTCAAGGGGTTTATACTCTTATTCAGGAAAATATATATATGAAGGCAAGCTGGGGAGGGGGAAGGAAGAGGCAATGAGCCAGGAGACAAGAATGATGAGGAATCTGTAGAGAGAGTTAGGGAGTTAGTGAAATGGAGTGTGGTTGGGGTTCTTCCTAAAATGAAGGGTCATCAACCAGAAAAGAAGAGCCTCAGAGCACAGGCTTCTCTGGGGTAGCAATGTCAGAAGGGAAATTAAAGAGCATGTAGTCTAATTTATTTAGTAATATAACAGAGGGGTAAACTGAGGACCAGAGCGGAAGGGATCTGCGCAAGTTTGGATAGGAAGCAAGAATTAGAACCCAGATCTCCACAGATTGAATCACTTTGTCTTTCTGGTTCTTAGTCTTTGTGCTTGTGAAACGGAGGGAGGGATGCAATAGTTGTTGGTCTCTGAGGTTCATTCTAGGCAAAGGTCTATGGTCCCAGGCTGTAGAGACTGGAAGAAATCTCTCAGAGGTGTTCTGTTCACTCCCTTGTCAGAAATCTGGCCTCTTAACTTTTTAATTGCAATAAAATTGACTTTAAAAAATAGACCTTAGAAGTACACACAGTGAAGAGATAATCACAGCATAATCATTGATGGAATTAGATACCAGAAGTCACTTTGCATACCCAGAGATAGAACACAACTCTCCTTTTACAGAGAAGGAAACTGAGGCCCAACAAGGGAGACATAAGAACTGCTCCAATGAAATCCCCCAAGTAATGAGTAGCAGAGGCCTATTCCAATGTCCTCCTGCTCTCTCTCAGTCCAGTCTCTCAATGTCCTCCTTCAGTTTCCTTAGGCCAACATCTGTCAGGCACGAAGAATTGATGCCCTGGGAGTAACATCCTTTTTTACAGTCTGGCCTCTGATTTTTAATTGTATTTTTTCTTTTAACCTGCCAGATTCCTGTGCTTCCATTCAGTGCACATTTTATTTCCATTTGTACATTTTATTCATTTGATTTATAGTTTAAATATATTTCTTGGCTGCTGTTTTGCTTTTTGCTCCTGTGGTGCTGCCCTGGGAGGTACAATGTCCCAGAGCTAAGAGGCCTTTGAGACATAAGAAGCAGAGGTTTCCTTCCTTAAAGCTAAGGGAGGGGAAAAGGGGGGGTCCTGGCCAATATCGGACCCTGATATTGATTTGTCTTCCTAGGTACTCATACATATCTAAAGGGCAAAAAGGGACATGTGCTCAAGCGTCCGCTCCCAGCCCTGGGGCAGCACATTCTCATATGCCAGCTGTGGTTCTAGTGGTTGGCTGCACATATCCTGACTATTGGCTCAAAGTGTAATTTCCCTCCTAGTGGGAGCCTGGCATCCCTCTCAAAGGATAGGCATTACTGTCACCCGGGCCTCTTTCTTTTTTACTAAAGAGAGAAAACCTCCATAGAGTCTATTTGGTTGTTCTTTTTGATTTGTTTGTTGGATTTCATTTGAAATCCTGCTCTGTGATTACTGAGGTTTATTAGCAACTGATTTTGTTGAGAGTATGGATAATTCTTGCCTCCCATATCCTCCAGAGGCTTAGGGCTGACTGCACATGGCCAAGCAGAGAGCCATGACACCCAGTCATCACAGCACTAGTGGCTGAACTTTTGGACTGAAACACTCCCTTATGAAGAGAGCGCTAGACATCATTGGTCCCTATCTATAGACTGACACAGTCTCATTGAAAATGTTTGTATCTAGCCTCGTCCCTCCAAGTGGCAAACTCCCTGAATGTCTGACACTTATGTGGCATTTACCCATTTTCCTCCACAGTGAAAAAATGGGCTGTGCAAGTTCCGTAGTTGTTGCAGAATTGTGGAACCAAACAAAGCCATGAATTCAAATCCCAAACGGTAAGAGGCGAGAAGCGATGTGCTCAATCCTCCACTGTCTCATCTCGAGCTGTTTAATTGACATCTCATATGGGATGCCCAATGGACAGCTTAAATTCATTATGGCCAAAGCTAAATAGTTTCTCTTCCCCCAATCCTTCCCTTTTTCTCTCCTCCTTCCATCATCCTTTCAATCATTCCAGCTTGCAACTGAATTGCCATTGTTGAATTTCTTTCACACACACACACACACACACACACACATACGCACCCTCCATTTCTAATTAGTTATCAAGCCCTGTAATTTCTACCTCCTTAGCATCTCTTGTGTGCTGTCTTTGGTGCTGCCTTCACCCAGGCCAAGTCCTCTTCTCCTGATGTCTACACTGTTACAATAGCCTGCTCATTCATCTTCCTGCCTCAATCAATCAACTTCAATCCTTGCTGCACTCAGCTATACAATTGAACTTCTTCCCTGTTATCTCCAGGATCAAGTATACAATCCTTAGTTTGATTTTTAAAGCCATTCATATCCTAACTCCTCCTGTCTGCCCAGTCTTGTTACACCTTACTCCTCTCTACATACTCTGAGACTTAACAGCACTTGGCTGGCCTACTGTTGTTCATACAAGATGCTCCATCTCCAAGCTCCCAGAGTTTTCCCCAGCAGTCCTTCACATCTGTCATGTGACACCCCCTCATACATGTACTTACTGGGTTTAACCCTGCTATAGCAGCCCGAGAGCAGCAGAGAAAGGCTTTTGTCTAGCAGAAGAACACAAAAAGGAATGCTATAGCCATGCATTGCAGGCTGATCTCTAAAGATAGGGAGGGCATAAAACACTACAGTTTCATTATGAGCTGTCCCAGAAACATGTTACACCCATCTAGGGTTCAATAAGTCTGTGCCCGCTCTTACCTATGGACACTTGGTGCTTTGTTGACAGAGTGAGCCCTAGGCTTGTGAGTGAACCAATACTCTCTTGGCTGCTGTTGTTTTGTGTTGTTATTGCTGTCGTTCCATTTCTTTCTGTTGATAAATGTTGCATGATGAAGGTCTAATGGCCTCCCTTTGGCTAATTTGTTTAAATGAGAAGAATGCCAGTGAAGGTTCAGGAGCTACAATTATGAGAAGCAGATACATGTCTCCTCCCACATGACAGTTACCCTTAGCACCCTGAGAGGCAATGGTGGCAGTCTAGCCAATCCACTGGAGAATGGCTTTGACTCATCAGAGGGCACTCAGATGGGATGGACAAAGCAGCCGAACTCAGGAAAGGAGAAAGTATGAAAAAGGACTGTTACATGGTCTACAAACAGAATAAGTGTGATGTGAATTCAGGGGGAGTTACTAATAAGAAGAGCAGCAGGAAAGACTTCAATTAGAACCTGACATTTGAACAGAGCTTTAAAGGACGCTAGAGGTTCAAGAAGCATGAATGAGGAAAATGCATTCAAGGCCTTGTGGGAGAAGGGAGATGGTCATGTAACAATGCACAGAGATTGGCTATGTATGCTCTTTTGGATGCTATGTGTGATACAAAATATATATGTAGTGTGTAAGGAATAAAAAGGCATACTGCACAATCCTGTGTGTGAAGGGGAGAAAGTTTATGGAACTATGGATCAGGGAAAGTTTTGAAGAAGTTGTAAATCCCCAAAGAATTTGTATTTTGTCCTAGAAGTAATAGGGGAAAACACTTGGCAAACCCATCAAGATTTCAGAGATAAGATGATGATGTGATGATGATGAAGAATTGCACCCAGTCAGTCTTCAGCATTCACGCAATTGATATTTATGACTTAAAGCATCCAGGCAATGTTATTAGGAACCTCATTTTCTCTTTCACATTGGCGACCGCACCCATTCACACTATACGCAGTAGAGAAAATGAATGATAGGTGACATATCTGAAGAACTAATAAAAGTTCCTGAATCTGCTCCAGCAACCTCTCAAGTGAGAGATGAGAGAACTGAAAAAAATGAAAAGCAGATAAGTTCGTGGGTAAATGAAAAGGTGGTGAAGCCCACCAGCTCCCCAGTGTCAGGGCCACAGTGGGAGATCAGAGCTCAGATACAGACTCATCCGGAAGCCTTTGCTTTTCACTGGGGAATGGTTGCAGCACAGGAAGGAAAGGGAAGGTGGGGACAGCAGGTGCTGCCCCTTTCTCTTTTATACTTCATGCTTCTTCGGACCTCACTACACCTTCCCCTCTTTGTCCCATCCAGGGACCTCTCCTCTCCCTTCAGTTTTATGGGTTATTTCATGGTAAGCATACTAAGAAAAGTGCATATAAACAGAAGTATTGTTTTGTTTTAAAGGACTGTGCACAGAAAAGTGTATTTTCAGCAAAGGAATGAAAGAAAGATGGTCATTCTAGGTGGCTGCAGGAACCCACCTTCCTCTTTCCCACAGGGTCAATGGGTCAGCACTTGTATTTTTTACTTTCATGCCATTTTCCCAAAGAAAAGCTTCCTCACGAAAGTGGAGGATGGACAGCATTACTTAAACATAAGGTGACAGGATTTCTAATTGGTATTATGGAATTAGTGATTCAAGGTCAAAGGGAATGGTGAGGATGCTGATAATTACAAACATGTTAAATCAGCTTCTCCTTTAAAGGCCTACTGGCTGCCTCTGCCATGGCCAAGGAAGACATGGAGGCAACAGAGAAGGAGGAAGAAGGCAAATGGAGGGATGGGGGGCAGGCTCTTCCTAGGCCCCCAGGTTCTTCTGGTAGCTGGGGAGGCCGAGCAAGAACCTGGGAATTCTGGCAACTTGGGCCTAGGTGACATGACTGATTTAATTAGCACACGGGTCACTATGATACAATTGCTCCTAAGAGTCAAAGTACCATGTGGGCAGGCACGTATGTGTCTGCAAATGTGTTCAGATGTCGATGCAAATATGTGACATAGATTGTGCTATGTGTCAATAATGACATATATTACACAGATATTAAAACAATACACCATGTATGTGACAGGTGTAAGTGTAATAGCATGACATATACATACATATATACATATGTGTGCATGTATATACACACATGCCTATACACACATAGTGCGGGTACATATGTGAGTGTTTGTATAGATTTTTCATATGTGCACATTTAGGATCACCTCTATTTCAAATGTTCATGGGGACTTTTTGTGTCTGACCAGTGTGAGACCCTTCCAAGCTCATGTGGGTCTGATCAGCCATAATCAGACACACTAGACCTTGACCACAACATAGTAGGTATCATTTTTGTCCTCTTCTGAAATGGAAGACAATAATCAACTAATGTTTTATATGTGAATGTTATATACACGTAATGCATGTATGTTTGCATACATTTGCGTGTATGCATATATTTGCATATATATACACATACAACATTGGCAATAGATTGAAGGAGGAGTTGTGCTTTAATATGGTTATCTGTACTGTTTTTGTAATTCTATCCACTACCATCTAATATATGCAGGGGAGGGGGGATTGTAGATTACAGACTGACCCCATTTATAAACCTCACAAAGAATCTAACATGACATTAAGGATAGTAGTGACTAGGCATATTCTTGAACTATACTAAAACCAAGCACAAAATCCAAGGAAACAAGCCAAAAATAATGATACCGTATGTGCTCTAATATAGATGGTGGACACCATTCAAGTAGGAACACCATGAAAGCAGATGAAATGGACTCCAGACACCAACAGTTTTCTTAAGTACCATTATCATCTCAAAACAGAATCAGAAACAGACTTAATCAGCCCTAATTCCATCCAATCCAATCCAATAAATATTTATTAAGTGTCTATACTGTGCCAGGAACTATGTCAAGAGCTAAGGATACAATTAATAAGAAGAAAGACAGTTCCTGCCCTCAAGAAATTTATAATCTCATAGGGGAAGACACCATCCAAAAGGGGGCAGGGAAACGGTGTGGTATGGGACACCAGGGCAATGGGGGAAGCATCTTGTTCAATGTAATTGAACCAACCAAAGCAACAGATGAAAATCAGAGTGAGTTGATTGTCTACGTTCCCCCTACATAAAGGAAAACTCTCAGAGCACTTTGGTCCTTTAGCCTCCAGCTCTCAAATTAAAGAGAAAAGTAGGCTGATAAAGGTGATATCAGTGAAAGCTTGAGTTAGCAGCATGGTGGTGTGTTGGGTCTCTTGTTGGTAATGGGTTGAACTGGTCTTCAGCTAACAGGAGTGCACGTGATGACCTGGGGGTGTAATGCGAGTGCTGCAGGTGCACATTTATGCACAGTGGCTCGCTGTGGCGAGGGCATGGCCAGGGGAGGGGCCCTAAGGGGCCCTGGAGAAAGGACTTAAATACAGGCTACCCGGAGTCAGAGGGAGTTCCAGCCACGCCAGGCTTAGAGAATGTAGCTAGAAGCAAGCCATGTTCCCTGCATTTTCTGTGCAGCTGTTTCTCCCGGAGAAAGCGGGAGCCGGGGACGCCCGAAGCCTGTTGAGGAAGTATATAGGTGAAACCTGTACAGCCTGACCCAAAAACCGTAGCAGTGGTGTATGGGACATTCAGGGAGGACTAGCACCCCTGGTGTGAGGGCTCTCCAAGCCCTTTTCATGGTTGCTTGTCCACCTTTGGTGTCTACCTGGAACTCATCTGTCACCTGTTCCTCCAAGAAGCTGTGTGAGCAGAGGCCACACCCTGGTAAATTGTTTCAGCAGACTCTCTAAATGAGGTCAAATCTAGGCACAAACCCATCAGTAAGTTAGAAAGGTGCTTCCACAAACCATGTGAAGACTTCCCCAGGTGGAATGGGTAGATGAGAACATTTTATTCCAATAGTCATGAAGTTAATGGAGCAAGTGTTGTAGAGTGTGCAGAGCTTGGTCAGACATCAAAGATGCCATGGTCATCTACTGCATCCAGCACCATCACCAGTTGTCTTGACTTTTTTGGATTTTGATGACTCTGGAAGAGTTTGAGGACTAATGACTTTGTGCAACTCTGCTTCACTTAAATATAACTCACAAGCAAGCCAAGACTGTGATCTCATTGGTCTTCATTGAAAAAGAAAGACAAACAACAGCAGAAACATGGTGATGAGATCTGAAATGATGAGTTTATCTTAGGAGGGAAATCAGTTCTAGTCCAAGTTTTCAATTTGCTTTTTTTGTCACCAATAACCTCAACCTCATGTTACAAAAACAGATGTAGCTGGGAGGCATAGAAGCAGAAAACTACATGAACTCCCCCCATAACCACTCAAATATCTATAAAATATGACTCTAAACACATTTGAGAGCAACAGAACCCATAAAGTGAGAGAAAAAAATCCCCACTGAAAGCATCCTGGCAGGTGGACAAGAAGGGCCCAATGCAGCATGCTGGGAGTCAATCCCAGTCCTGTGTAAGCCCACAGTTTTAGCCCCAGGGTGGCACTGACCAGTAACAGTTGGAGACTGGATCACCAGCAGCTGTGGTGCTTTCCAGAAATGTCAACCCATAAATGCCAAAGAAAAATTAAAAAGTCAATGTGGATCTCTTTTTGAGCCAGGGGGAGGGAATGGAGGACCATGGTCCAGCCTCTGCCACCAGAGTGAGAAGCAGTGGGGGCATGAAAGCTATGAAGCCACCACCACATGGCTGCTTCACAACTCCTGGCCTGCAGATTGTAAGGGCACCTGACAACCATTCAGAGGTGTAATCACTCTTGCTTTAATCTGCCTGGATCCAGATCATGGTCTTGGGTGGGAGTCCTGATCTGTGTTACCAGGGAGCCAGAGTTTATGGGGGCAGCAGAGAAGGCACCTAACTAATATCTCAGGCAACTGTGAAAACCCCAGCAGGTTGGTACAAAGCTCTCCTCTCTGGAATAAGAGTTTTACTGTGGAAAAGAGTTCAAAAGTCAGATAACTGAGTGGCAACATGAGCAAGCAAAGGAAGCAAAGAAAGTTCAGCAATCCAACTTTAGATTCCTTTTGGGGGGGACAAAAAAAAGATCAAAGCATGGAACAAGGGGAAGTCAACTAAGTCAGAACTCCTACACCAAAAGCTTCCAAGAAAAATAGGAATTGGTTACATGCCATGGAGGAGCTCAAGAAGGATTTTGAAAATCAAATAAGAGAAGTGGAGAAAAACAATGGGAAGAGAAGTGAGTATGATGCAAGAAAATCATGAAAAGAGAGTCAACAACCTGACTGAAGTAAATAACAACTTAAAAATAGATAAAGTCAAATGACAAAAGAGGCCCAAAAAGTCAATGAGGAGAAGAATGCCTTAAAGAGCAAATTTGCCAGTTGGAAAAAAAGAATTTCAAAAGATCACTCAAGAGAATAATTCCTTCAGAATTAGATTGGAGCAAATGAAATCTAATGAATTTATAAGAAATCAAGATACTATAAAACAGATCCAAACAAATGAGACAATAGAAGGAAATGTGAAATATCTCATTGGAAAAACCACTGACCTGGGGAGGGGTCATGATGGCAGCGTATAAGAAGCAAAACTCCATAGCTCTCACCTTAACCACCTCAAATACCCATCAAATTTGACTTTAAACAAATTTTAAAGCTCCAGAACTCGCAAAATGACAGAGAATCAAAGCTCCCACTGAAGGCAGCCTGGCAGACAGATGGGAAGAGGCTCATTGCAGTGCACTGGGAGCTCAGACCAACACCACACAAACCCACGGCTGTAGCCCTAGAGCACCAGAAAAATCCATGGCTAGAGTGCAAAACACAGGCAGCTGTGGTGTTTTCCAGATTTATCAACCCATAAGAAACAAGGACTAAGTGAAAGGTCAGTGGAATTCTGATAAATTCAGAGGAGAGCATCTGGTTGACTGCCCCAGGGCTAGAAGTGGCTGAAATAGCTGCACTGCAACTGCCTCCACATGGCTGCTTCAGAGCTCATTGCCTGAAGATTGAAGGAGGGGGGGTGGGGTGGGAAGCGATCATTCAGAGGCTAAGTGAAAGCAGAGTTCTACTGAGCCCAAAAGTCAAGTAACTGACTGGCAACATGAGCAGGCAAAGGAAGCAAAGAAAGCTCAGCAATCCAACTTTAGATTCCTTTTTGGGGGACAAAAAAAATCAAGGCATGAAATGGGAGGAAGAAAACACAGTTAGAAATCCCAAACCAAAAGCTTCCAAGAAAAAAGTACACTGGTTACAAACCATAAAGCAGTTTAAGAAGGATTTTGAAAACTAAATAAAAGAAGTAGAGGAAAAATTGGGAAGAGAAATGAGAATGATGCAAGAAAATCATGAAAAGAGAGTCAACAACCTAACAAAAATAACACCTTAAAAATAGATTAACTCAATTGTCAAAAGAGGACCAAAAGGCTAATGAGGAGAAGAATGCCTTAAAAAGTCAAATTTGCCAGATGGAAAAAGAATCTCAAAAGCTTTCTAAAGAGAATAATTCCTTCAGAATTAGAGTGGAGCAAATGGAAGCAAATGACTTTATGAGAAATCAAGATACAATTAAACAGAGCCAAACAAATGAAAAATAGAAGGCAATGTGAAATATCTCCTTGAAAAAAACCACTGACCTGGAAGATAGATTAAGGAGAGACAATTTAAAAATTATTGGACTACCTGAAAGCCATGTTCAAAAAAAGAACCTAGAAAGCCTCCTTCAAGAAATTATCAAGGAAAATT
This sequence comes from Pseudocheirus occidentalis, assembly GCA_028646575.1. Taxonomy (NCBI): domain Eukaryota; kingdom Metazoa; phylum Chordata; class Mammalia; order Diprotodontia; family Pseudocheiridae; genus Pseudocheirus; species Pseudocheirus occidentalis. The sequence continues at coordinate 5,495,639 of CM053598.1, read as the reverse complement.
GCCCTGATATTTGAGAACGAGAGGGAAAAATAGAAATTGAAAGAATTCACTGATCACTTCTTGAAAAAGATCCCCAAAAGAAAACTCCTAGGAATATTATAGCCGGGTTCCAGAGTTCCCAGATCAAGGAGAAATATTACAAGCAGCCAAGAAGAAACAATTTGAATATTGTAAAAACATAATCAGGGTAACACAACATCTAACAGCTTCTTCTTTAAGGGATCATAGGGCCTAGAATATGATATTCAGAAGATCAAAGGAGCTAGGATTAAAACCAAGAATCACCTACCAAGCAAAATTGAGTATAATGTTTCAAGGGAAAATATGGTAATTCAATGAGGTGAAGAACTTTCAAGCCTTCTTGATGAAAAGCCAGAGTTGAATAGAAAATTTGGCATTCAAATAAAAGAAGCAAGAGAAGCATGAGAAGGTAGACATGGAAAAGAAATCATAAGGAACTTATCAAAGTTGAACTATTTACATTCCTACATGGAAAAATGATCATTGTAATTTATGAAACTTTTCTCAGTATGAGGATAGTTGAAGTGAATATAATTGTAAATATACACACACATCCAGATACATACATACATATATCCATATAGGAGGGTATATGTATGTATAAATACATGTGTGAGTGTGTATATACATGTGTTCAGGTATACATAGACAGAAGGCACAGGATCAATTGAATAAGAAGGGTTGATATTTTAAAAATATATTTTTTTGCTTTTTGGAGGGCAGTTGGGGTTAAGTGACTTGCCCAAGGTCACATGGCTAGTTTTTGTGTTAAGTGTCTGAGGTCGGATTTGAACTCAGGTCCTCCTGACTCCAGCGCTGGTGCTCTATTCAATGCACCACCTAGCCACCCCTAAAAAATAAAATTAAGAGGTAAAGAGAAATATAATGAGGGGAGATAGAGAGAGACAAAATAGGGTAAAGTATCTCATATTAAAGAGGCAAGGGAAAACTGTTACAATGGAGGGTAAGAGCAGGAAGGCAAAAGAAATGGGTAAACCTTATTTTCATTGAATTTGGCTTAAGGAGGGAATAACATACATACTAAATTGGTTACCTTATCCTAAAGGAAAGTAGGGGACAAGGTGATAAGGGAGGGGGGGAATGATAGAAGGAAGGGCAGATTGGGAGGGAGGGTAGTTAGAAGCAAAAACTTTTGAAAAGAGACAGGGCCAAAGTAGAAAATAGAACAAGTGGGGAGCAGATAGGATGTAAGTTAATGTTGCAGTGTTTCACAATATATCTACTATGGAAATGTTTTGCATAACTACACATATACAACCTATATTATAGCTTATCTTCCCAGTAAGGTTGGGTGATGAGGGAAGAAAGAATCTAGAATTCAAAGTTTTTAAATGAAATGTTTAAAAAATATATTATTATTAATATTTTACCATGCAACTGGGAAGTAAGGTATATAGGCACTGGGGCATGGAGATCCATCTTACCTTACTGGAAAGTCAGAGGGGGATGAGGGAGGATATAGGAGAGAGCTGATTGGGGGAGGAGGTATTTAGTGGGATCACTGTTTTGGGGTGGGTAGGGGAAAGATGGGGAGAATATTTGTAACTCAAAATCTTATGGAAATGAATGTTGCAAACTAAAAATAAACATAAAATTAAATTTAAAAAATTTTTGAAAATTTAAAAATTAAAAAAATCCAGATATAGCTGACCAATATACAGCAATTATTTAAAAACTAAAAACAACACACAAAATTAATCACATCCCCAAATCAAGATAAGACAAAATGTGAAATGGAATTATATAACTATAAAATACAAAAACTGAAAAGTCAAAGATCCTTAAGTCATTAACAATTTTCAATCAATGTAAATTCTAGGAATTTATGTCTAATAAAACAGATGACAAAAACACCAGTAAAGACTCAAATTATTTTGAAAAGGAGATGGGCGTACTTAGAATGGAATTCCAAAAAATTCCAAAATAATGTGACAATGTGCCACCAACATGCAGATCAATTGTCCCAAAATAATAATAATAATAATAATAACAATAATAATAATAATAATGAGAACAACAGTGATAATAATAGAGATTACTTTTAGGTGGTTCTTTCTGTGAAATAGGCACTGTACTTTACAAGGATTATTTCACTTGATCCTCACAACAGCCCTGGGAGGTATATGTTATTATTATCTCCATTTTATAGTGGAGGGCACTGAAGTTAGTTAAGTGACTTACTCAAGATCACACGACTAGTAAGTATCTGGGGATGAATTTTTTTATTCATTGCACCACTTAGTTGCCTGATAAAAACAGTAAATTTTTAAAGCTCTTGTCCTTCATAAGCATCATGAATGAGCTCGTTTCCTAGAATCATCTGAAATAAAGTGTAAAAATAGTTCATGATTTTCACACAGCAAGGAATGAAACAGTCATAGAAATAAAGTAGAAAGGAATTGATCAGTTTTTTTATACTATGGACAATGGTCATATCTCAAAGACCTTTATAAATATAATTGAAACAACTAGACAACATGTGACTGAGTGATAGCAAATGCATATTTCATTGGATGTGCCCATTGTAGCTTGTCTGGATGGCTTACATCCAGGCAGAATCTATACAATGACAAAGATCTTCAATGGATAATATTGACATGAAGCCAGTTAACAGAATGTCGATGAAGAAGCAGTGAATGGCTAAGGCATTCAAATTTGCACAAATGGACAGAACTATGATGTGGTTTAGAACCTGGTCATTGCCACCAGAAAAGATAAAGAAATTAGCTTTAGGACTCTGGACTTAACTATCCATGTAGATTATGCCATGAAATAGTAAAGACCATTCCACACATGATTGTAGGCTCTAACACTTCACTATCTACAAAATCATGATACAGATGTGGCCTGGGTGACAAGAATTATTGTGCACAAGAAGCTATCTGTCATGAATGGATAGATATAAAACTCCCATGCTCCAAGTAGAGCCCTCACAATATATGGAGAGTTCAACCAGTCAACAATATTGGATCCAGACTGTTGTCATAGATTGAACTTTTTCACAGTTTGGCTAGAATTGATTCATAAAAAGCTTAACACATGTTTTACATTGATATCACTATGCCAAATGCTAATAATTCCCAAGTTCTATAACACTAGACTTTCAAGGTGGAGAGATCTACATGACTAGGGAAAAAATCATGTGGTAAGAAGATAAGTCATAGATCATCTCTGGTCTCTAATCTGCTACTGGTGTAGAATCAAGGATGCTTTGAATAAGCTTATGGAAGCTTATCTTACTTGCAATAATTTTATTAACTGCTAAAAGCAGTGATTTTCTCTACCTGTGTAAAGTCCACAGAGCCTTCCATATAAAAGAAAAAGAGAAAAGTAGATTTTCCTATGGAGATTTTCATCTAAATATAGACACTGACAAGAAGAAAGAGGTAAAAATTTCTTCAAAGTATAACCTCTTCTCAAAAACCAATCAATGACAAGAAGTGGAAGAAGCAATAGAAAAATGGAGAATGATAATCAATATTTATTCTTAGGATTTTATATGTCTTTAGGTTGCTATGATAATTATTAAGTCCTGGTAGAAATTTTGTAATACTGGTGAACTGGACTGTATTCAAAATTTTCATATATACAAAGAGTAATCTATTTTAACTAATTACTGAATAAATTGTCTTGAAATTCCACATCATCCATCCTATTTTTGTTGATTACAATTTTAAAGACTTGTATGAGGGGTTCGAGGAGAACTTGCAGAGCCCTTTTCAGAGTTGCTTATTCTCCTTTGGTATCTACCTGGAACTCAACTCTCATCTGTAGCTCCAAGAAGTTGTAGCATGTACAGCAGCCACACCCCAATAAACCATCTTGGCAGATGAGTTAAACCACTCTAAGGGTAATCAATGGCCTCAAATCCCTTGGTGAGTTGGGGGCACGCCTATCTTAAACATGTGAAAACTGCTCCTGGCAGAATGGGAAGATGAGAATAATTTGTTCCAATAACTGTGAAGGCATCTGGAGCAGGTGCTGTGGAGTGATCAGAGCTAAGTCAGGCATCAAACATGCCCAGGGTTGTCCACTGCATCTTCAGCCATTGCCAGTCATCCTGATTTTTGTCTCGCCATTGGACTTTGATGACTCTGGAAGAAAGAGTGAGGCTGACAGCTTTGTGCAATTCTGCCTCACTTAAATTCAATTCACGCATGAGTCAAGAAATCACCATATCATTGAACCTTTTCAAAAATGAAGGACAAACACTAATTGATTACTACAAAGCCTTTGACTTATGGCTTGTTCACCAATATAAAATAGATCCAGATACAGTAAGAACTCTAGAATATTTGATATCAATATAAAAATATTTTCTACTTAAAACAACACCAATAAAATAACATTTAAAATATTTTCTATAAGTCGTAAGTCTTTCAGGGAGGCATTTTAGTTGTATATAATACCATTTATCCTTAAGTCCAGTATTATCACTTCAAAGCAGAATTATGAATGGCTTTTGAGTTAAACAAGAATCGAAACCTTTTACCAATCTTTTAAGGGACATGGATGATTTTGAATTATGTGGATCTGCTAAAATATGCTTAAAAGCTCCTTTGTGTTGTGGAATATTTCTTCCATGGCATCAAAATATATGTGGACCTGACAAATACAAAATTGTTAATGTACATCTAAAAGGTATAGAGACTGAAGGTTCAAGGTTGAATCCAGAGGTCAAGTTAGACCAATGCATATCCAATATTTATAATTACCTTTGTTTCCTCCAGGCAAGTCATATTAAGCATAAATATGTCAAGTAGGAAGGTAGGACTGAATATGCTAACAGACTTCTGAAGTCAAAGTTGAATGGAAAGAATGCATTTAAATCAATTAACACCTCTGCAATACCCATCTGCTTCCACACTTTCAGAACTATAGAGTGAAAAATAACAGATTTGGAAAGTACAACAGCTAAAGTAAAACCCATACATGTAAATGAAACATCAAGTCCATATACTTCCTCTCCAAAAGGAGAAACTGATTGATAAGATTTTCTTGGCACACATCATCAGTGGGACAAAAAAAACGTACAGAATATTCTAGTAACAACAGGCATCATTTCACCAAACAACGCTAAAGGCTGTGCACCAGGTACTATAGGCCCACACCATTGGGTTTAGAGAATGAACTCCAGAGTGGTTTACCTCCAAAAGGAGCCTGCGGAACTGCCAGGTACAGTTACAGAATTAAAAGGTCCTTCATGTGTGACATCTGCATGAACTCAACAAGCAATAGATAACATAAAGGGTATCGTCAATAAGCCTGTTCTTAGGAATCACCATATATTATGCAAGGAATTGGTAGTACATTATTTCATTGATTAATTTTAGAACTTGCTAAATAGTTTACTTGTAAGATCTATGGATAAGAGAAGGATGTATGACTAAATAAGAGAGAGCCTTAGGGCAGTCCATGACACAAAAGAAACATTTAATAAGTGTTAAATAGATATATCTCAATTTTTTAAACTTTCATGCACTATCTTTTATAGATACATCCCCATAATACAAATTGTTTTTGTTGTTGTTGAGTAATTTCAGTCATCTCTGACTCTCTATGACCTCTTTGAGGATTTTCTTGGCAAAGATGTTAGAGTGGTTAGGCATTTCCATCCCTAGCTCATTTTATAAAAGAAGAAACTGAGGAAAACAGAATTAAGTGACTTGTCCAGGGTCACACATGTAGCAAGAATATGAGGCTAGATTTGAACTCAGATTCTCCTGACTCTAGGGCCAGGTGCTCTATGCACTGTACCACCTGCCCTATACTACAAATATAGATGTGAAAATATACTAGAGAAACTAGCAAACAGTCATGCAACTAGACCATTGTCATGTTCTGTTCTCCCAAACCACCACCCATCATCACTTGAACATAACAGTAACTCACAATCATATTTTTAAAATATTTTTCTAATGCTAATAACAAAATTTTTTTAACATTTTTAAAATCAATCTCCAAATTCTGTTTCTCCTTTTCCCTCTCCTTGAGAAGGCAAGCAATTTGATATAGATAATATATGTGCAATAATATAAAATATATTTCCATATTAATCATATGAAAGAAAACAGAGACCTATAATAATAAATAATAACAATAATAATAAAAGAAGTAAAAATAGCATGTTTTAATCTGCATTCAGACTCCATTAAGTTTTTCTTTCCTTTTCTGGAGAGATGGATAACATTTTTTCATCATAATTCCTTCAAAACTGTCTTGGATCGTTGTATTGCTGAAAAAAGCTAAGTCATTCACAGTTGACCATTGTGCAATTTTGCTGTAACTATGTACAATGCCCTCCAGGTTCTCCTCACTTTACTTTTCATCTATTCATGTAAGTCTTTCTAAGTCTCCCCACCCCTCTGAAAACCATGGTGTTCATCATTTCTTTTAATTTTTTTTTCCAATTACAGACTAATTTTAACATTCATTTTATAATTAGTTATTGAATTCCAAAGTTTTGCCCTCCCAACCCCTACCCTAAAATGATAAGAAATTTGATATAGGATATATATGTGCTATCATGTAGGAATATTTCCATATTAGTCATGTTATGAAAGAAATAAACAGAACAAAATGGGGAAAAACAGAAAAAAAGTAAAAATAGTAATCACTGATCTGTGTTCTTTCTCTGGTGGTGTATAGCATTTTTTTTCATCATAATTCCTTTAGAACTGTCTTGGATCTTTGTAGTGCTGAAAATAACCAAGTCATTCACATTTGATCATCATACAATATTGCTGTTAGTATCTATAATGTTTTCCTCATTCTCCTCATTTCACTTTGCATCAGTTCATATAAATCTGTCCAGGTTTTTCTGAAACCCACCTGTTCTTCACTTCCTATAGCACAGTACTATTCCATTACATTCATATACCACAAGTTGTTTAGCTATTCCACTATTGATGATCATCCCTTCAATTTACAATTCTCTTCTGTCACAAAAAAAGAGTTGGTATAAATATTTTGTACATCTAGTTCCTTTTTCTCTTTTAAAAATCACTTTGCAATAATGACCTAGGCATAGTATTGGTGGGTCAAAGGATATTCAGAAATTTGTAGCCCTTTGAGCATATTTCTGAATAGCTCTCCAGAACACTTGAATTGGTTCAGAACTCCAGCCACAGAGCATTAGTGTCATAATTTTTCCTCATTCCTTCCAACATTTGTAATTTTCTTTTTCCATCAACTAATCAATCTGATAGGTATGAAGTGATACCTCAGAGTTGTTTTAATTTGCATTTCCCTAATCAATAGTGATTGATTTCTTCATCTAAATACTGCCTGTTTGCATGCTTTGACAATTTGTCAACTAAGAAATTAGTCATATTCTTATAAAATTGGCTTTTTATACATTTGAGAAATGAAACCTTTATAGAAAAAAAAATTCCTCTAAAAATTTCCCCAATTTTCTTCTTTCCTTCTAATCTTGGCTGAATTTATTTTACTTTTGCAAGAACTTTTTAATGTAATCAAAATTACCAATTTTATATCCTATAGTGTTCTCTCTCTTATTTAATCATAAATTTTTCCCTTACCCACAGATCTGACATGTAAGCTATTCTATGCTCCATTAATTTGCTTATTCTATCACCCTTTATAGCTCCTTAACTTTTTTTCTCATTTATTTTCTGGTTAGATTTATCTAGTTCTGAGAGGGGAAATTTAAGGTTCCCCATCAGTATAGATATACTATTTACTCCTGTAACTCATTTATGATGTGTCTGTGATTGTGTACAAATTTTTCCTGGTTCTGCTCTTCATTTAGCATCAGTTTGTATAAGACTCTCCAGGTAAATATAAAGTCCATCTCCTCCCCATTTCTTAAAGCACAATAGAATTCCACTACATTCATATACTACAACTTTTTTAGCCATGCCCCAATTGATGGACATCCCCTTAATTTCCAGCATTTTGCCACCACAAAGAGAGCTGCAATTAATATTTTTGTTCATATGGGTCTTCCTCCCACTTCTATGATCTCTTTGGGGTACAACCCCAAAAGTGGTATTACTGGGTCAAAGGGTATGCAATTATTTATAGCTCTTTGGGCATAGTTCCAGATTGCTCTCCAGAATGCTTGTATCAGTTCCAATTCCCAAGCATTTAATTGTCTCCTATGGGCTAAGTGAGGTGTTGGGCACTACTGATGTGGGGAAGGACAAAAGCCCAAGGCCATCCCTGCCCTCAAGGGGCTTGTAGACTACAGAGGGAGCCAACTTTTAAAGAAATAGAGGCTTAGGAGATATACATAGGAAACTCACATGAATGAAACAGTAGCATCAGCAGTAATGCTAACAACAGACTTGAGAGTTCTTACTATTTCAAGATTCTAGAGCATATTACAGCCCCTAGGTCAGATGGAGTGGTCAAAGTATCACCATATTCTAAATCAGGCATCTTCTGAGTGCTGTGGATTCAAAACAGTAACTGTTCATATTGACATACACAAGTGCATATGAATTAGGTATGTTTACTATGCTAAGCATTAGGGAGGGAACTACCTGGTTCCTTTGCTGTGAAACAACCAAGATCCTCTTGCTTCCAAGTTTCAAGGAAAAATCGTGAGGAACATACTGACCAACCAAACTTAAGCCCCTATATAATAATCCCTGGGGAGGGTGGAGAGGAGATAGGAACGAGGTGAAGATGGAAGCTGTTTTAAGGCAGAGTGGAGAGAATTTCCTAGAATCTTTCATGCTGTCTGGCATATTCTCCCCTGAGAGATACAGGAAGTATCCTGCCCCATGCAAACCCGGCCTCCACCATAATGCCCTGCCACTGATCCCCTCAGACCTGAATGGAGCTAGCTAAGGACCCTGAGCCCAAGTGCCCTGGAGAGAGAAGGGCCCTCCCACTGTGTGCCCAGCTTCTACCCTACCACTTGCCAACATCCTGTAAGAGTGGCACCTGGCAATGCCTTTGTAGATTGACATGTTTGCAATGCCTCTGTAGGTGCCACATGTTTGCCTCCTGAGCAAGTACAACTATGGAAAATCTGGGGTGGGGTGCAGTGTTCCAGACAAAAAGACCTTGGTGCTGCTGTCTGAACATCAGAGATGGGGATGGCTTTCTTAGAAGAAGGATGAAAGGGGGTGCTCTCCCATGGGCTTGGCAGCTGCACTGAGGACTGGTGAACTGTCCAGTCCCCCCTGCCAGTGCCTTTTTCATGTGTGATCTCCTCCTCATAGAATGGGAACTTCATGAAAGCCAGGAGAATCTTCACTTCTCTGTGCCTAAACCCAGTGTTTAGCTCAATCATTTGCGCTTAACAAGACCTTAAAGGAAGATACTTGAATTTAGAAAGCCTGGGAAAGGCTTTCTGTGGGAGACAGAATTTTACTTATGACGTTATGGTCATAGCTAGAAGCAGGAAATGGACAGAAGGAAGAAAAAAGCAAGAGGAGGCTTAGGTTGTCCTGGCTGCACATTGGCTCTCGGTGAGAGGGCCTCTCCCCAACCTGGATGCCCATAACAGTTCAGCCAGGTAAGCAATCAGCCACAGCAGAAGAGGCACCCACACTCCAACTGAGCAGTGGCTTTGGATATGCATAGTTCTTGCTATGAGGCAATCAACAGTCTATCTGTCAATCCTTTTTCTGGTTAAGAGACCAGAAGCTGCTAGAGAACATTCCCAAGTGATCCATACAGGGTTCAGGGCTCCTAGCCTCTTTAGTGGAGATTTCCTCAGGCCTCCCTTATATATTCACTCATCCATACATTCATTTATTCATCCCCCCAGCCCAAGTGCTTCTCTGGTAACCCTCAGTCCTTTGGGAGGGGCCACATAAACTCTTTCTGCCCCAACAAGTGCCTCTGATACCACTATTACCTCCATTGCCACTGATACACACATACACACACACACACACACACACACACACACCGATGTCTAGCGGCATTAAAGAGCTCCACCTTTTCTTCTCTCCTGTTACTTCCCTGGTGGAATATGGACACTGGGGTGGTGGAAGAGAAAGACAAAATATCCCTGGCTTCTGTTCTGGAATTCAAGACTTTAAACTTCACTTTGCATTTGGTGAAGAATGAGTTGTCTTTAAAATGTTTCATTTGGACTCTGCATCCCCCAGGCCTATCAAGGCCCTGTTTTAACCAGCATCTCTGATCTCACCAAAATCAAGTGGATTTCAAAAGAATCAAATGTTTCATGAGTAACTATGAGAATCTCTTCAACTTTCATTTGGGGTAAAGCTACAAGTTTGGGATTCTGCCATATGAGAATATGGTCTGTGAATATAGAATGGGCTGGTGGCCAAATCTGTCAGCAGGAGAGTATTAGGTATTTAGAAGGACGATCCTTTGATCAGAAACCTTCCTGTAATAGTTGGCCATATACATAGATACATGAATACATACATGCATATGTAGATGTACCCATATATGCATGCATAATAGAAATGGGAATCGTTTTGTATGTTACATGTCATTCATTATTTCAAATGCAATTTTAATCATGTTGCGCATGAAAGTATCTTAAAATCTTCAATAATGGCCTAAGCAACTTTAAATATTAAAATTTGCATTAGTAATTCCCCTGTCTATGGAAATGCTGGATTGTTTGCATTATAGACTATGAGTATGACCCCATCCTTATATTTTTATATTCCATTTTCAATGATCCTTTTGGTGGTTCAGAAACCCAGAGCAAATGCCAGAGAGATTAGTGATCAACATGGTTTTAACACGCCAAAATTAAAAGCTCCTAATTATCAACTTTAAATGAATCCTTATTGGATGGCAGAAATAATTTCTCATGAAGTGTTTCCAACACTCAGAGAAGGCTTTTAGGACACACAGCATTAACATAATTTTTTTCGACTGGGGTTCTCATAGGAACATCTGATGAAGTCTCTACCCTTAATTTTAATTGCATAGGCTGCATTCTTAATTAAAAACTGTACAAATGGATTTTATGCCATGCCAAAAGAAATCTAAGTTCATTAGTTATAAAAAAAAACCTTTTAAAAATTGATGTAAATATGTGAATTCTTTAAAAGTTTGAACTCCAAGCCCTCGTTCTCTGTTGAGTCGCCTTTCATCTAGAGAATAATGAAATCAATATAAATTAAGATATTCCAATTTTTTCTTTTTTATTTCCTTCTACGTCCTTCTGATTCTATAATCCTCCTTGTAGAATTAAACTAATTTTAAATTTAAATACTTTAGGGATTTGAATAAAAATATCTTCCTGACCTTTTTTCTCTGGGTTATATAAATAAAAGCACACATACCCTTTAATAATTCTTCTTGTTAAGCCACAATCATATGCTCTCAGACACAGATAACTTGGCAAGAAAATTTTCCTAAAGAAATGCAAAAGGGATGGCCCACTGATTTGGTATACAGCTTAGCAGCTCAAATCATCTAAGGCATTTAAGTAGAAAGCATTTACACTACAGTTAAAAACAAAACAAAATGACAACTTTGTGAGGAACCAGAAGCAGATGTTCCTCCTCTCATGAAATCTTCAGGTAAGCTCCAGGAGCAGCCTTTGGGTCAGAGAGATGATTCTTGTTCAGTTGGGAGGTGAACTCAATGCACTGAGGTCCTTTTCATGCAGCAATGAGGTTTAAAGCCAATGGCCCTGGCTTTGCCTCAACAAGTTAACAGAACCACTTTAGACTTCTTCAAACAACAAACTGATAATTTTGACCAAAAAAAGCATAGATGGGGAGAATCACCATCACAGTGACACTGGTGAATGAATTAATGAACAGATGGATGGATGGATGAAAAATAATTTAGAAAGAAGCTACCCTGTTTAAAGCACTGAGTTAGGCTTAGCTGAGACAAATAAGAAGGCTGCCAAAGAAATTCTCATTCTGGTGGGCAAGGCTACAAAATAAAGGAACTGGTGTCCAGGGGAAGGAGTTTGGCTCTAGGGAGTCAAAGAGATTCCTCAGACAGTCTGTTGGATCTCCTGCCCTTCTCAGTAGTCATGGTCACGATGGTTTGATTACTGTTTCAGTGCAAGAGATAGAAAGCAGGAACAGGAGCAGAGAAGATGACAAAACAGCTGGTTTCCCAGCTAGGCAATGGGAGGAGCACAGAAGCATTGATTGGGAGCATGAAAAGACCATGAGTGAAGGGGAAGCAGCCACCAGAGCCACTCTGCCCATTCAAAGTTACTAAGCCAAACTCAAGTAACTGAATATTCAGAGGGGCAACATGAGAGCTGGAAGGAATGCATTTGTCCCAACCTAAGTGGCAAGTTGGCCTGAGGAAATTCCCAAGAAAAGGCAGGAAGAGAGATCAGAAAAGATAGGTCTTTGACATAAGGCTTTTTTCCTCGTCTTTGCTGGCCTAGTGTGCGGGGGGCCTGAGTAAGAAAAGAACTAAAATAGATCCAGTTTTAAAGAATATCAGGAAAAGGAAAAATAATATTCCCTTTGAGGACAAAGCTTCCAGAAGATCCCAGTCAATGGCAGCAGCTGCCCAGCAGGAATTTTCTGAAACCCCATGGCTTTTTAAAATCAAGGGAGGAAATTCCCCCTAGCTCCCATAATGCTCCTGACTTCCCTTACCAATCTTGAGTATGGGGTTGGAGGGGTTCTCCTTGGACTCCATTCCTGTAGCTGCACATATCACCCACCTCTTTGCCCTTCATAAATCTGAGTCATGAATTTTCTTGAACAGAGAGCATCTTCTACTCTATTCCTATTTGTGTTTCATGATGGTGGCCATGATTGTTTCTAATGGGTTGAACAGATGGTGAAATGGTCTTCAGATGCATCATCCACAAGGGGAGTTATAACAGTTTCTTTGTCACTAATACCATGCAGATGGGTGGAGCTGTCCTTTGGAATGTCTGTTTATCAAATTAGATACTGAACCTTGCTCTGATGCCTCGCCAGGGACCTGGTGACCCTGCCGATGCCGCACAAACCACGATGGGATGGGTCAGAGTGTGGCCCTGGTCACTGACTGGACGTTTGTCCTCTGAGGAACAGCTAGGCTCTGTGCTTAGCACTTCACAAATAGCATATCAGTTGATCCACACAATAGCTTTGGAAGACTGATACTATTATTATTCCCATTTTTAGTTGAAGAAACTGAGGCAGACAGCAGTTAAGTCACTTGCTTAAGGACATGTATCTAGAAAGTGTCTGAGGTCGATTTTAACTGAGGTCTTCCTCACTCCAGGCCCAGGGCTGTAATCATTGAGTCACCTGGCTGCCAGGGAGGCATACAGTCCCCAGGGCTCTCGCCATTCTGGGCATCCTCCTCCAGTATGTCTCATCGGCCTCAATAATCTGTGCAGAGGTAGTTTCATTTCTCTTTCGGGGTGAGGGAGAGGGACCCATGGTCATAACAAAAAAACCTGCCCAACTGAGGCATGGCTGGGGCATCGTCCACACCAGTGAGATGACCCAAATCAATGGGATCATGGTCCCTTGGAATGTGGAGGGGAAAATACTAAATACAGCCAGTAATAAAGGTCTGGGATGACTTATACATACATGTGTGCAGGCTTCTTTACATGTCTGTAAACAGATACACATATATGCATATGTGCACACATGATATGTTTCATGCTCACCACTCCAATTATCCTTCCTCTTTACTTATTCTTCACATACACATGAAACCATGATCAGCAGCAAAGAGTAACCCACCAGTCCCTCAGAGCTGTGCAGTCCCTGGTCACCGATGTCTGAGGATATGAAATAGAAGGACATAGGATGGTATCTGAGGAGCTGGAGGCCCCGCTGACCTTGTGGACAGAGCGCTGACCTGGAGTGAGGAAGATCTAGGTTCAGGTCCTGCCTGGGGCTCATGTTGCCATATTATTCAGACATATAAAAGACTGGCTACTTGATTCAGTTTAGGGAATGCTACTGTGGAAAACCCCTCCCTCAGTACAAATTTATTCTGTCTTTATATCCCAAAGACTTAAAAGGTAAGTCCTAGGGAGTAGTCTGAGCCTTAGGTAGTTTAAGTGACTTGACCAGGGTCACACAATTAATTGGCATTAGGTCTCCCTAACTTTTAACCTAGCACTCCCCCCCGTTATGCCACATCACCTCTGTCCATGTTAGGAAGTGAACAACTGCACTCAATATTTACCTACTATTTGTATGAGAATCCATTGAACTACATCTACCTACATTTGGATTCTGGGCACACATTATCCCACCCTTCCTTGGTACTTGAAGGCCTTCAATATGTTCTTCCCTCTTGCATTAAGGCATTGATGATGGCATGTGTCCACATCTGTGAGCCCAAAACAAAACCAAAGAGGTAGGATGATGACCCATCTGCTTGCTCTCCTGTAAATGGAACATAAGCAGAGATGACCTCATTTGTCTAATGAAGACCAAGGGCCAGAAAGCTAGCGGCCCACATAAATTGAGCATAGGCCAATCTCTAATCTCTGGGCATGTCTTCCAACAGAAGTCTCAGGGAAGGAGATTCAGAATCATTAGGGGGACTTCCTAGGGAGCAACAACAATTTTCTACCATAGGCCTGGTCTGGAATGTCATATTCAGGCTGAAGTCAGCTTCTAGGTTATGAAAAGTTCAGCCCCTCCCCTCCTCCCTCCTTCCCACCAGCTCCCAAACCCTACATTAATTCTCTTCCCTTCTTTTTTTTCATTTCTCTTGTCTTTGTCCATCTGGATCTCAGAGTGCTGACAGGCAGCTCAGGCACAATGCTCTGAGGAAATTTCTGATCCAACTGGGAGCAGAAGGGGCCATGGAGCTCTTGGGAAAGCATCTTCCCCAGGACATTCAGTTGAATTTTTTACAAACCCCAGAGGTTGAAATCGCTTAAATAAACTTTGGAAGGGCGCCACTGGCTCTGCCTTCAGCCCTGGCCTCTGCCTCCACTCTTTGAGGTTCACCCCTGAGTTCAGGACTTGCTACAGTAAATTGGAAATAAAATGTTTCAGCATGATTGGAATGGGCTGTGCTCAAAATCCAATAAAAAGGCAAATAAAAGCCCTGGCACTTCATTTAATAAACTTGTTCAACGGCTTCTTCATAAAGTTTGTCGACACAGAAATTCATTTGGGCCAAGTCAAAGCAATCATTGACTTGGATACTCTGGTGCTTAGTTCCACTGGCCCTGCCTTTGAGTGCTCCCAAGCAACCTTTGCCAAGTTGGCTCAGAGCCCAGAGCCCAGGTTTTACAGGTGACACCATGAAGGACAGCCAGAAGGAAAGGGCAAAGCTGCTCTCAGAGCTGGTAAGAGGGCTGCTGTGACCAGGCGTCAAGTCACTGGACACAAGAAGCAAACATCCAATAGCTCCAGGCTCATTGCTTTCCAACTTCTTTTGTTCTCTCTACTTTTTTTTCTTACTGGAGGAGAGAAAAGTGTGAGGCCAGATGGGCTCAGAGACATTACCTCAGTGAGAGAAATGAGGAAGAAAGGAGGCCACCGGCCTTCAGCTAAGTACCCAATGCAGAGGATGGTGTTCTTGAGCTACTTGTTCGAAAACTGTGCAAGAGCCTGAGGAGGGCAGCAGTGAGGGGAAAGCGGGGATAAGTGAAAAGGCAGCTATGCGGCCTTTGTTTAAGATTGAGAGACATAGAGACAGAGATACAGAGAAAGAGACATAGGGATGGGGACAAAGAGAGTCACAGAGGAAGAGAGACAAAGAGGGAGAAACAGGAAGACAGGAAGACAGAGGCACAAATGGAGAGAGAGAGAGAGAGAGAGAGAGAGAGAGAGAGAGAGAGAGAGAGAAGAGGGGATGCAATATATCCTTTTTTAATTCAAAGCTGTATGGATGAAAGGGGAAATCCTCCTTAAGTTAAACTGCTAATTAGCCTCAATAACCTTTTCTCTGAAAATGCCTTTGTTTTCTCCATGATGAAATAAAATGAGGAGGAAAACAATGATGATCTAAAATGTTCCTTGGATTCTAGGCCACCCTGCCCACTGATTTGGACTTTGTCTTCCTTCCTAACACTGTTTTGTTTTTACAAATAATGTTTTTGGAAGTAACAGACTTAGGTTATCACCCCAGGGAATCATAAACACCTACCATGTTGGACTGAAAGCTTCTACTCCTTAGTAAATAATGTCCAACTTGAGGTCCTTTCTTTCACCAACTGGGAAGGCCAAAAGAGTTTGGAAAAGGTGTCTTGTCTGATGGGATCCCAACCAGGAGACACTGGGTTCTCCCAAGTGTCTTGGGAGGAGGTGCTGACCCCAGGAATCTGTCCAACACCACTAACACCTGGGTTTCTTCCAAACAGGCATAGCCCTGCACTGACTTTAGGTTTCAAAGCTTGTGCTTCCTGACATGTAAAATGAGGTTAGCCTAGATACTTTCTATAGGCCTCAGCAAAACTCTACATTCTGTAACTGCTCTCTCCCTTCTCTGCCATCCCATAGCCATATTTGCTTCTATCACTCTGGATCAGCTTTTGCTATTAGTCAAATCCTGGCTCTTTCACTGCTTTCTCCCAATGTCCCCTTCTACTTGCTGTCAGATAGATGAGAGCAAGATTTCAAGCGTTTTCAATGGTCCCAGGAGTGAGGAAACTTTTGATCATTTCTACCTAAGAGAATGTAGGCCCCTTTGGTTCGCCCGATTTAGTTTTTATTATTCTTAAATTTCAGGGCATTGGTTCTAAGTGAGAACCAGTTCATTAATCCTGAGGTGGCCCCTGGATCTAATATCCGCTGATAATTAGGAGATTTCTTGCATCAGGATCCAACCTGAGTTCACAGACTGAATGGAACTTCTAAAGCCACCCTCAAGTTTTGGTTGTGGTTGTTTGGGAGGGTAACATTCAAGCAAACTAGAAGGTCCCTCTACCACTATCCATCACACAAATGCCTTTGCTGTCTCTTTTCTATTAGCATGACTCAACGGATCCCAGGGCCAAGGTTGACATGATTCCCTAGGCCTGTATTTAGGACTTGCTGGAGCTGAAGGGAGGAGAGAACATTTATCTCATAAGCCCACTCTAGGATGGCTGCACAGAGCTGAAATGGAAATGTAATTTGGACAAGGAGAAAGGGAAGTGACAAAGATGGAGGCAGAAGAAAAATTCTGCTTGTCACCAGAAAGCTAGTCATCCTCATTCTATATGAAGAATACAGCTGCATGGTAAGACTCTATGTATTGCCTGATTTCCTGAAGTCTCATCCAAGGAAGAAGGAAGCTCAGACCAGATAGTAAGAAGAGAAAAAGTGACTGTGCTGCCATGAGAAACTGGCTTATAATCTCTGCCTTCATGCTACGAGATCTTCAAACTGACCAATAGCCAAAGGGCCTAGACTTTGTCTTAGGATCATGATATAGAGCTAGACAGGAGCCTTGAATTACATTGACCAATGCCTCATTCGACAGATGAGAAATCTGACAAACAATTAAGGTGATTTGACTAAGATCACATAAGTCGTCTTTAACACCTGAGTCTAGAGAGCTATAGCGTCCTGGAATTAGGATGGAACAGTCCCCCACAATCTCTAATCTATTATATTCAGTTACGAGCACCATAGTTCATAGAATCATAGGCCTATTGCTGGGCACAGCTAGGTAGCATAAAGATGGAGCACTGGGCCTGGAATACAGAAGCCCTTACTTCAGATCTGCCTCAGGCACTTGTCAGATTTGTGTCCTTGGGCAAGTAAGTCAGTTAACCCTGTTTGTCTCAGCTTCTTCTCATGTAAAATGGGCTGGAGGATGAAATGGCAAACCACTACAGTATCTCTACCAAGAAAACCCAAATAGGGTCACAGAGAGTTGAACATGATGGTCAGTAGAGTACATCTTGTTCAATTGGCCCATTTCATAGATACTTCTGATGTTAGCCAATCTATTCAAGTTCCCACAGGACTCTCTGGACCATGAGTCTGCCGGAAGTGAGGCCTGGAGTCTGGGGAATGAAGCAAGTGGTCCCATACACTCTGCCCTGGGAGTATACCTCATAAATTTCACGATAGTGACTGGGCCCCTAGCAAAGCCATTGAGAAATGTAAAGTGTCCAGGGAAGAAAGAACGGCATGAAGAGGGGGCTCCAGTTTGTGCCATGAGTGCATTACTTTAAGAAAGCAGAGATGTTCATTTTGTAGAAGATGATAATTGGGGGTGGGTAGGAAGAGGGACATGATAAAGGGGCGCTGAAGGACTACCACACAAAAGATTTGCTCTGCTTGGACCTGAGCACAGATCTAGGAGCCATAGTATTTCATACAACAGAAGGCTTGATCACCATCAGAGTCATTCTAAACCAGAGCCTTGCCTTGGCAGGGTAAAGATTTCCCCATGTTGGATCTCAAGAAAAGGCTGGATGGGCACTTTCTGGAATGCTGTGGAAAGACCTTTGTTCACATCTAGGTTGGACTACTGCCTAGTGAGGCCCCTTCCAACTTGGAGATTCTGTTCAACGTTGACTCCAAATCCCATGTCCTTCTTGCTTCTCCATGTTGCCTCCATGATGTGCCATTACTCATTTGTCCCTGTTTCTTATGACCCAAATTGGTTTTTTCTGACTTTTGTTTTACAAAACAACCAACTTATATATTTAGTAATCATATGCTCAATTGCCTCACAAATGCATTTGAAGCATTTATGTATAATTCTCAAGTGGCTGTGCTGTGCTGGGTGCTAAAGATTTAAGATCACAAGAAGCAGTACCTGCTCCAGGCCCAGCAGAGCAGTGGCCAGGAAAGAGCAGCTATGCTGGACTGTAGCTCTGCTACCTCCTGCTCAATGCCTTTGGCCTCTAGTTGTTAAGGTCCTTGGCTGCCTCTTCCTCAGGTGAAGCTCATTCCCTGCTGGACGCCTAAAAGGCCAGTACTTAAAATCCAGAAGCTTTCCAAGTTCTTTGAGAAAAAGCCAGAAAAAAAGCCTGGGACCAGAAAAAGCCTCCCCTCAGGTTCTCCCTTCTTCTCCTTTCTGAGGCTTGTCCAAGAGGCCTTAGAGTTCCCTAACAAGAGATTCTTTGGTATAATAATAATTAATACTATAATAAGAATTTCTTCAAGGGGGAGATCATTTCCTTAGTCTTATTCTTTTTTTGGACACAGATTTGGAGTCTTCATGGGCAAATCTGTACTGGCTTGTGGTCACCATTCCTTTATCCTCCCAATTCTAATGTCTGATGGGTTGACTAGAGGAAAGATCTTGGTCATTTGATCAGCACACAGCAAGCAACTCCAGAGTTTGGCTTTCAAGTCCTTCTGTCCTTCTTGGTAGATAAGTGGATGGAGGAATAGACCCAACTACAAGTGTGCCCTCTATCTGCCTGCCTGGGGCCTCTTTCATGCAAATGGAGCTCAGCCAAAGTCTGAAAACAATTTGGTTGCAGAATATATTAACAAAACCAAAAATAAAATGAACAACGACTGGCATTTATGTGGAATTTTAAGGTCTGCAAGGTACTTTACAAATATTACCTCATTTATCTACATATCAATCCAGTGAGATAGATCCCATGATTACCCTCATTCTACAGGCAAAGGTGGAATGACTTGTCCAGGAACACCTAGGTAAGAAATGTTAGAGGTCGTATTTGAACTCAGGTCTTCCTGATTTCTCTCCACCTTCTTCTCCCTCACCTTGCTGCCAATATCCAGAGTTCTTGTTGGTGACCAATAATTTCATTGCTTTAGGGAACTCCTTTTCTGAGTGACTTTGATTGGAGCACATTAATAACCATCTCTAATTTATGGTCTGAAAGAGTGCCTAGGGCACTCTGAACTGAAATGAGTGCCCTGTGAGCAGGCAGCTGAGAGCTTGAGGGGCAAGACTCGAATTCGGATCTCTCTGTCTCCTAGGCCAGTTACCTACATGTTTTTGTTTTGTTTTGTTTTGTTTTTCTGCATTTTTAGACTGATCCTCTGATTTCCTTGGAATAGAAAATATCCATTGAGGTTACTCCTCCCTAGAGAGAAGTCTTCTTGCTCCCATTTCATTTACTTTCATCCTTTAATGTCTGGACTTTTATTATCTAACGTAATTCTGAAAGTTATGGTAGAAATTTCTGCATACGTTGGAAGCTGTAAAGTGCCAGATTTGGGTTCAATGTAGGGAATGTCTTCCTGGCAGTCATGGCTCTCCTCAGTTAAAATCAGCTAATTGGAATTCATAGGCTCTCTCCTCGTTAGAAGTTTTGAGCAAGGCTGGACCACTAGTCATTGGGTATTTCTTAAAGATTTTTTTTAGACAGGGCTGAAACTAGATACCCTCTGATGACCTGTCCAGCCCTGAGATTCTATAGTCTTGAAATTCTGAAGTGATCCTTCCACATAGGATCAACCCAGGGGAAGGAGGAAAGGCCAAGCAAGAGAAAGAGCCCAGCCCCTGAGGGAGTCTGGATTCTTCTCTGCCTTCTCCCTGAAATTCTCTCTTGAATACCTACCCTTGTATACTTTTGGTTTCACTAGTGTGTGAAATTATATAATAAGCAGAAAGTGCACAATTGTCACACATGGCAAGGGCAAAGAATCCACATTTTTCCTGCCTATATTAATGTCTTCCAGGGATGGAAACAGGGATTATCTGTAAATAATTATCCTGCCTACTCCCAGTCCCCACCCCCATCCATCCATTGTGTAATGACATTATTCATCCCTTTCCTGGGATAATAATGTCACATAAAACTACAATCCATTTGCTGAAGGAATCTGGAATCTCTTATTTGTGTTAGTGGAGCTGGGGTTATACAAATTCTATGGTATGCTCAGCAGCAAATCCAAACATTTGTTCCACTTAAAGAGCTACCAAAGCCTGCACCAGCCTGGGTGTGTCATTGATTGTTGGAGGACACTGAGCTCCCAAATTCCTGGGCCTTAGCTCTCAAAATCAAGTCTGCTTGCACTCCTCAAGGAGTGTTAGTCACAGATGCTTCATGAGACCAAAGGAAAAGCTTCTCTTTTTTAAGCTCCTCTTCCAGAGGCTTAGAGGCCCTTTGGGCGCCAATCATTCTGTCTTCATTGGAAACTGGTTGGTTGGCATGCTGTGTTTGCATGTGGTGGCTGAGCCCATGAAACCTTGCCTTCACTCTTGTAAGGATTATGGAGATGACTAGTGGTTCTTTTCGTAAGCCAAACTGGCCCATTTGATGCTCCTCAAAATTAGCATTCCGTGTCCCATCCCAAGGCCTTTGTAGAGTCTATGCTCTGGTCAGGAATGTATTTGTTTCATTAGAGCTGCCACTTGGAACCCTGAGATCCCACTAAAATTCAGCTACCGTACCACCTCCTTCAGGAAGGCTTCACTAACTTTGAAGGTGCTTTCAAGGGGATAAAATTCTAATGGAGGAAAGTAGTTCACATTAAGTACATACTACATGAATATAAGGGGAATAATTATTCATATTTTAAATCTACAGATAGATATGGGACCAACAGGCTGCACAGTGTACAGACTGCTGGGCGTTGGAGTCAGGAAGGCTCATCTTCCTGAATTCAAATCTGACCTCAGAAACAGACTAGCTACATGATCCTGGGCAAGTCATTAAACCTTCTTGGCTTCAGTTTCCCCATGTAGAAAACTAGCTCGGAAAGAAAATGGCAAATCACCCTGGTGTCTATGCTAAGAGAACTCCCAGGGGAGTCACAGAGAGTAAGACACAATTAAAAATGATGGAACAACAGTAAAAATATGTGTGCATGCACACATAGTTATATACACATATGCATTTATATACATACATGTGTGTATGTGTGCATGTACACATAGTTATATACACATATGCATTTATA
>CM053598.1:5451861-5473408 GCA_028646575.1 Pseudocheirus occidentalis | reverse complement strand
AAGAAAGAAAGAAAGAAAGAAAGAAAGAAAGAAAGAAAGAAAGAAAGAAAGAAAGAAAGAAAGAAAGAAAGAAAGAAAGAAAGAAAGAAAGTTAGGAGAAATGCTGTTCTGGACAGCTTGGTGGGCAAATTCTCTGAAATAAGAGTTTATGTCTGTGAGACACAAATGATTCTAACAATGATACTAAATTTAGTAAAGATAAAGAAAAAAAGAAACAAACCTTTAGATAACGCTAATGTCATTCAGGGATTTGGATACAAAAATTTTAAATGAAATTCTTGCCAAAGTTTACAGCAATAGATCTAAAAACATTTGCCATGCACATGGCAGCTTTATATGAGAAGAATTTCAATATTAGTAAAAAAAATACCATGATCATAGTAACAAATAAAAAGTCCTCAAAGATAGAGTTGTAGTGATAGATGTGATTAAAAAAAAACAACAACAACAAGACAGCTTACAAAGCTTAACCCATTTGATCCTCACAACAACCTTGGAAGGAAGGACTTATTATTAGCCTCCTTTTATGAGAGAGAAAGTTGAGGTCAGAATTGGTTAAATGACTCCTTCTGGGTCACACAACTCTGAGTACGTTTTTTTTTAACTTTTGTTTATTTTTAGTTTACATCATTCATTTCCATGAGATTTTGAGTTACAAATTTCCTCACCATCTTTTACCTGCCTACTAACCCAAAACAGGGATCCCACTGTATGTACCCTCCCCCAATCTGCTCTCTCCTATGTTCTCCCTCTTCATCCCTCTGACTTTCTAGTAGGGCAAGATGGATCTCCCTGTCCCAGTATATCTTATTTCTCAGTTGCATGTAAATAATAATAATGATAATTATATATGTATATGTGTGTGTGTGTAACATTTTATTTTAGAACTTTAAATTCTAGATTCTTTCCTTTCCTCCCTCCTCACCCACCCCCACTGGAAAGACAAGCAATTCAATACAAGCTATACATGTGTAGTTATGCAGAACATCTCCACAATGGACATATTGTGAAAGACTGACTATATTTCCCTCCTTCCTATTCCACTCGCTCCCACTTGTTCTATTTTCTACTTTGTCTCTGTCCCTTTACAGAAGTATGTGCTTCTAACAAACCTCCCCTTTCAACCTCCCCTCCCCTCCATCCTCCCCACCTCATCCCCTTCCCTCTTACTCTCCAGTAGGCCAAGATACCCAATGTTGAAGCTATGTCATTCATTCCCTAAGCCAAATTCAACAAAAGTAAGGTTAACCATTCCCTTCGCCTTCTGGTTCTTCCACTCCATTGTAATAGTTATCTCTTGCATCTTCTATATGAGATAATTAACCCCATTCTGTCTCTCCCTGTCTCCTCTCATAGTATTCCTCTCCCAACTCTCAATTTCACCTTTTACAATGTCATCCCTTTCTATTCAATTGATCCTGTGCCCTCTCTCTATGTACATATATATATATATATATATGCACACTCCCATATGTATTCATAAGCATATATGCCCTCCTATATAGACATATGTGCATATATGTATGTGTGTATCTATCTATATCTATATCTATCTCTCTCTCTCTTCATCTATCTATCTATCTATCTATCTATCTATCTATCTATCTATCTATCTGAATACATATACCCACACATTTTTTACATTCCCTTCAAGTAGCCTCATACTAAGAAAAGTTTCATAGGTTATAATTATCACTTTCCATGTTGGCATGTAAATAGTTCGATTTTGATAAGTTCCTTATGGTTTCTTTTCCATGTTCACCTTCTCATGCTTCTTGTATTTGAATGTCAAATTTTCTATTCAGTTCTGGTTTTTTCATCAAGAATGCTTGGAAGTCCTCCACCTCATTGAATGACCATATATTCCCCTGGAACATTATATTCAGTTTTGCTGGGTAGGTAATTCTTGGTTTTAATCCTAGCTCCCTTGATCTCTAGAATATCATATTCCAGGCCCTTCAATACATTAATGTAGAAGCTGCTAGATCCTTGGTTATCCTGATTGTGTTTCCACAGTATTCAAATTGTTACTTCTTGGCAGCTTGTTATATTTTCTCCTTGATCTGGGGACACTGGAACCTGGATATAACATCCCTAGGAGTTTCCTTTTGGGATCTTTTTCAAGAGGTGATTGGTGAATTCTTTCAAGTTCTATTTTGCCCTTTGGTTCTAAAATATCAGGACAATTTTCCCTGAGAATTTCTGGAAGGATGTTTTCTAAGTTCTTTTTTTGATCATGGCTTTCAGGTAGTCCAATAATTTTTAAATTGTCACTCCTGGATCTATTTTCCAGGTCAATAGTTTTTTCAAGGAGATATTTCACATTGTCTTCTATTTTTGTTTGGATCAGTTTAATAGTATCTTGATTTTTCATAAAGTTATTTGCTTCCATTTGCTCCACTCTATTTCTGAGGGTATTATTCTCTTCAGAGATCTTTTGAGATTCTTTTTCCATCTGGCAATTTGAACTTTTTAAGGCATTCTCCTCATTGTTGGCTTTTTGGGCCTCTTTTGCCATTTGAGTTAATCTATTTTAAGGTGTTATTTTCTTCAGTCAGTTTGTTGACTCTCTTTTCATGATTTTCTTGCATCATTCTCATTTCTCTTCCCAATTTTTCCTCTACTTTTCTTATTTAGTTTTCAAAATCCTTCTTAAGCTCCTCTATGCCTTCTAACAAGTCTACCTTTTCCTTGGGAGCTTTTGGTGTGGGACTTCTGATTGTGTTGTCTTCCTCCTATTCCATTCTTTGATCCTATTTGTCCCCCCAAAAAGGAATCTAAAGTTGGATTGCTGGGCTAGCTTTGTTTCCTTTGCCTGCTCATGTTTCCAGTCAATTACTTGACTTTGGGGCTCAGTAGAACTCTGCTTCCAAATGGGAGAGCTTTGTCCCAAATTGCTGGGATTTTTGCAGCTTCTGGGGCTATTAGGAGGTATTAGGCTGTCTTCTCTGCAGCCCCCACAAACTTTGTCTCACTGATCACACACCTCAGGACCACCACCCAAGACCATGATCCTGACCTATGCTGGTTAAGGCAAGAACACTTAGTCTGTGAATGATTGCTTGGCTCCCCTGTAATCTACAGGCTGGGAACTGGGAAGCAGCCATGTGGCAGCAGCTTAAAGTCCACTGCCACTGCTTCTCACCCTGGAGATAGATGGCTTGATTCTCTACCCCAAATTTAGCCTAGTTCCACTGACCTTTCATTCAGTCCTTGTTTCTTATGGGTTGATAATTCTGAAAACCACAACAGCTGCTGGTGATCTGCTCTCCTGAAAGCTCCAGCTGTGGTTTGTTCTGGCTGTCCTAGGGCTCCAGCCATGGGTTCATGTGGTGCTGATCTGGGCTCCCAGCACTCTGCGATGAACCCCTTCCCATCAGCCTCCCAGACTGCCTTCAGCAGGAGCTTTGTAACTCTGTAATTTTGTGGGTTCTGGAGCTCTAAAATTTATTTACAGTCATATTTTATATATATTTGAGGTGGTTATGGGGGAACCACAGAGTTTTCCTGCTTCTAAGACACCATCTTAACTCCAACCCAGCTACAAAGTATGTTAGGGAGGATGTTAAGCCTGGAATTTCTGTCTTCCAGTCAAATGAAATTCTATTCGCTAAATCATCTTATACCAAAAGCCAGTGTTGACTTATACACTTAACCCTTACAAGTCATTTAAACATGGTTAAAATAAAAGAATATCTCTAAACCCCAAGATTATCTTTGCACACAATGGAGAAATGTTTGAGACTTTTCCAAGGACTTCAGGAGTGAAGCCAGGAAGTGGCCTCTTCCAAATGTTAGTATTTGTGGTTTAGTTCTAGAAATATCAGTTATAGCAAAAACAAGAGCAAGAAAGGAAAGGTGTGAACATGGACAGAGAAGAGGCAAAATTGCCTCCTTTGAACAATAACATGATAGTTGACTTAGAAAATCCTAGGGAATATGCAAAGGAATTAGTCAATTACATGAGCAATATCTTCAGGAAAGTAGCAGGATAGGAACAATCATCACAAAAACCATCCATATTTTGTTTGAGAAAAACAAAATGAAGAGCAAATAACATACAAAGCAATGCCATCCAAAGTAAATACAAACCACATAAAATATTTTTGAATCAATCTACCAAGACATATTGAATACTTAATGAAATACAATAAGAAAGCAATCTTTAAAGAAATAATAAAAAAATTACATCTACTTTGAGGCCGCAGCAATATAATATAAATAGAATCCATATAAGTTAACATATAAAAGTGGTGTTAACCTGAGGAAGCTATCAAGGGGATAACTCAGAAAACTAAATATAATAATAAGAACCTTCATTTATAAGAACAAAACACCCAGAATCTCAAGGGAAATTATGGGGAGTTATACAATATATAATTAGAGGGAGAGAGAGAGATTATGGAAATTCCATATGTAAAATGTTTTTGTGAGTTATCCACAATTCATTTTGAATCCTTAGGTTTGGTTTTGTTTGGTTTTTTTTTTGTCATATGACTTTGCATGGATAATTACTTGAGATAATTCTTTACATTCCTTCTGTTTCTTGATTTAATAACAAAAGAATAAAACTATGAAATAATAAGGGCTAACATTTATATAACCCCAAAAGGTTTACAAAGCACTTCACATAAATTGACTTGTTAGAGCCTCTCAACAATCCAGGGAGGGGCTGTTCTTGTCCATTTTTATACATGTGGTAGTTGAAAGAGAATGAATTCCCCAAGGTCACACTTCCAAGAAGTAGCTGAAGAAAAATTTATAATTCAAGGTGACACCAAGATGACTGTGGTGCAGTGAATATTGCACCAGCCCTGGAGTCAAGAGGACACAATTTCAAATCCAGTCTCAGAAACCTGACACTTACTAGCTGTGTGACCCTGAGTAAGTCACTTAACATGGATTACCCCCACACACACACACACAAAGAATTCAGAAATTCCTATCTTTGGGTCCAGCTTATTTTCCTCTTTTAAAAAAATCACATTTGCTAAGTCCTTTTATTTATTTAAGTATTTGAAAGGAAGGCTTTTAATTTCATTTATCATTTTAGAGAATGAAAGAAACACACATTTGTATACTGCTACTACATGCCAGGCACTATGTTTGACAATAATTATCTCATTTGATGCTCATGAAACCCCTGGGTGGTGGGTGCTGTTTTCACCCCCATTTAACAGATGAAGAAACAGAAACAGACAGCTTAAGTGACTTGCCCAGGGTCATACAACTAGTCAGTGTCTAAGGCTCCATTTAAATTCCTGTCTTCCTGACTCCAGACTTGGCTCTCTATCTACCATACCACCCATCTCTCCTTGTCTTTGTGTTTCCTAATTTATCTCTCTTCTGGTTTTAAAGCTTTTTTTTTCTTTTGGGCTCATTTGGGGTTTATTCCTCAGTTTTCTTGTTTATTCTTAATTATATAACCAGTTCATTAATGCTTTCTTTTTCTTTTCAGATGATGCATATTTTTAGAAATAGAATATTTTTTTTCCTCTAAGACATGTTGTAGCTGTATCCTAGAAATTTGGGTGTGTTACTTTGTTGTTTTCATTCTCTTTCCAAGCCATTAATTCTTTATGTGATTTATTCTTTGACCCACTAATTATTCAGTCTACCATTAAGGCTCTAGGCTTGTTGTTTTGTTCTCGTATTGCCTATACTAGTAACTATTTAATCCCTTGATGAACTATGAGCATTACCGTTATGATTTTCTGTTTTCACATGATTTGATATTTCTCTTGGCCACCACCCATGATTTCATAAAGTTTTATAAAGACACTATGGATTTTACCCATCACCATCTGTGCTCATGTATATGGGTTTTGTCCAAGAAGTACTTTAACTTCACATAAACAAAGTCCTTTTATCTTTTATTATCTTCTCTATCTCTTTTTAAATTAATAATTCTCCTTCCACTCAGAATTGAGTCAAAAGAAAAACATCTCTCCTAATGTTTTTAATGGTGTAGCCTTATATATTCAGACACCACACAGATTTGGAGTGGCATATAGCATACTACCACAATCAAGTTTTTACCATACCACTTCTCAATTTTTCAGTAATTCTTATCAAATAATGAATTCTTCCCCAATATTTGAAACAATATTCTCAGGTTCATCAAACATTGGATTAGTAATTTCAATTATTTCTGATCTTGATGTTCTGCTGATTATTTTTTCCTACATTATAACCAATTCTGGCACTGATATACCTTGGTAAGAATCTCCCATGAGGCAGGAATCTCAGTGCCAGAAAGGTGTGTGTGTCTAGGGAGGGAGGAAGTGGGGGCACGATAGCAAAGGATTTGGGTGATCACTGCTCTACAAAGCAGTCTGCACACGTTATATAGGGGACAGAAGAAAAGACAGAAAATGAAGATTACTGATTTTAGTCCATTGAAACAAAATCAAAATAGCGAGGCTCTGAAGAGAAAGTCATGAACGGGAAAAAATACAAGAATATTTGAGAAGGTGCTACTTTCCACCATATCTGGGTCATTGACACACAGACAGGATACTCCATAACATTCCCCAATGGATCTCTCTTTGAAGGAGACAAACAGTTCTCTGGAGAAGGCAGGAACAAGACAACAAGTCTGTGTTGTACTTGGCCATGTGACTGTCATGGTGACGGGCACAAGGGCACACAAGATGCAAATGGATACATATATACATACGCAACACACATAGGTATGTATATGTACATGTGTATGCCTATACATAAACTCATATCTATATGTATACACATAAACAAACATATGGACACATACACAGGAAAGCTAGATGATGCAGTGGAAAGTGCTGTGCCTGAAGTCAGATTCTTCTTCTTGAGTTCAAATCCAGCCTAAGATACTTAGTAGCTGTGTGAATCCAGGCAAGGAACCTAACCCTATCTGCCTCAGTTTCCAAATCTGTAAAGTGAGCTAGAGAAGGAAATGGCAAACCACTTCAGTATCTCTGCCAAGAACACTCCAAATGGGGCCATGCAGAATCAAACATCACTGAAGAATGACCTTTACATGCCCATGCATATAACAAACATTCCTATGCTCACATATATATGTGTACATGCATAAACACACATCTATGCATACACATAAACACACAAGCACCCACACACCCCCATATGCATGCCCATATGTACAAACATGGACACACATGTATACAATTTCCCATGTACACACACAAGCATGTGTGTACACATGCACACACATGTGTACACACATTTGTAATCACATGTGCATGAATGTACAGGTACACGTGCACATATATCAGAAAAATAAAACTGTACCTATTACTTGACCACTTAGAACTATTGGCTTGCACTTTAGCATTACCAAATACTTCCTGAAATTTAGAAATGTGATTGGATCTGATGGAGCATTTTTAAAGGATTTTAAAGCCTTAGTGAAATCAAAAGTAATTGAACAACTTAGAGAAAGACCATCACATGAAGACAAATAGGGTGAGAGGTCAGTATTCCGAGTGAAAACACCCCCACCATTCTAGCTAAAGCCAAGATACATGGCCATGACATTTTCATGGAAGGACATAAGGCAGACCCCTGAATATGGCCTGAATCTATCTTGAACTTTGCTGATGAAATCAAACCAAGGACAAATATTTGGGGCTTGATTGTGACATTGGTTTTTGGGGCCAACAAGTGAAAAGCTGTGAGAGAAATGAACTTGACTTCATCTTGGAGAGGTTGGCTGCCACAGGGTGTATTGAGAAATGCTCAAGTTTTTGGGATCTGGCCTCATCTGGCTTCCTTGCTTTGCCCTGAATCAATTTCACTTGCAAAGCATTCTCAACAGGCTGCATGTAGGTGAGGGATCTGTACCTGATAACTGAATTGGCATGTGCCCCTTCAAATTTGGGTCCTTTTGCTGATCTGCTATTTTTTATTTCATGAGGATTTGCCAAGATGAGATGTCACAGGAGAAGCAGAGCCCAGCTCCTTTCAGATCAGATCCTTGCCATCCACAGCAGCCTAGGATGTGCCCCCAGCTTTAGTGGATGCAGGCGTTGCCTTGGCAAAGATCAGATGAGGGGATGAGGGCACATCTCTGCCATTGGAGCAGCCAATTCAAGTCATCATTCAAAGGACCTTTTACCACTTACTTCTGGTTAGCTGCATTTACTAATGGAGTGCTGTATGTGAAATTACATTCTTCTCCACCTTGGGGCAGGAGACTGAGAGGGATATGGGAAGGCCATGGGACTGAGAGACAAGAGAGTTCTGATCCCGGCTCTGGGGCCAACCACCCTATTCAACATGGACAAGTACATTCCTTAATGTTTCTATACTTCAATTTTCTCATCTGCCAAGGAAAGGCTTTAGACTGGATCACCTTGAGACCTCCTTCTACCAAGAATTTATACATGCCAACTTCATCATGTTTTGTGGTCCCTTAAGACTTGTGGGTTACTGATCAAACCTCAAGAAAGATGCCAAAACTCTCTGTCATGTTGATCTCCAGACCCCCACATCCTTCCCACTGCATTTTGGGCCCATGAATCCTGGCATATTATTCTACAGGCTTTCAGAGGATTCCCTTTCTCATTCGAACAATTATTTTTAATTCCTTACTATGTGCCAGACATTGCACAAGACATCAAGCATGCAGAGACAGAAATGGAGGAGTCTTTACAACCCTTCAAAGCAAGGAAGAGAAAGGGGAAGATATGTCTGCCCATCAATTGACGCACATTGAATAGGCATGCCTTATGTGCAGAGTCCTGAAGAAAGGAAGGGAATTATTAACATAACATTTTAGCACTGTCCCTGAAATTATGGATACCGGAAAGCAGGCTGCCCAGGAGACAGAGAACTAAAGTTCCCAAGTTGCCATTGATTGGCCCTACTGGGTCACTGAACAAGTGGCCTGGCTCCCTGTTTTTTTCTCTTTAAAATGAGAACGGGGAGGGGAGGGGAAGAGTCAAGATGGTAGTGTAGAAGCAGGAGATCTCTGTGGCTCCCACCATAACCACCTCAAATACCTATAATATATGAGTCTAAACAAATTTTAGAGCTCCAGAACTCATAAAATGACAGAGAAACTGGGCTCCCACTGAAGGCAGTGCTTGGAGCAGAGCCCAGTCCCATACCCATGGGGTTTTAGTTCCAGGCTGCCAAGGAGAAGTCCTGGCTGGAGCTTTCAGGAGAGTGGATTACTGGCAGCTGTGGTGGTTTTCAGAATTTCCAACCCATAAGAGCAAAGACAAAGGGAAAAGGTCAATGGAACTTGGCTAAATTTGGGGGAGAGTGTTGGGCTGACTGCCTCCAGGGCAAGAAAGTGGCAGAAGTGGCGGCCCTGCAGCTGCCTCCACATGGCTCCTTCAGAGCTCCTGGCTACCAGATTGAAGGAGGACCAAGTGATCATTCAGAGGTTCTTGCCTTGAGCTGCCTGGATCGAATCACAGTCTTGGGTGGTGGTCCTGAGGTGTGTGATCAGTGAGTCAAAGCTGGTAGGGACTGCAAAGACTTCAGTCTCCTAATAGCTCCAGCAGCTGTGAAAACCTCAGCAATTTGGGACAGACCTCTCCCCTCTGAAAGTAGAATTCTACTAAACCCAAAAGTCAAGTAACTGACTGGCAATATGAGTAGGGAAAGGAAGCAAAGAAAGCTCAGCAATCCAACTTCAGAGGAGCAAAGGAAGGAAAGAAGGAAGGAAGGAAGGAAGGAAGGAAGGAAGGGAGGGAGGAAGGAAGGAAGGAATGAGTTGCATTGCCCAAATGGAACTGGCCCTTTAGGCCCCCAGTGGGGCATCTGATACTACTTGCAGGTATTTGTTTGTCCTTTGTTCTTGAAGAACAGACTCTGGCGTCATGGGGAGTAGGTCTGTTCTTGGGACCAAGACATTATCTTTGTCTTGTGGACCCCACCAGGGATTTGCTATGGTTAAATATCCTGATATAGAGAGCCACAAAATTTATGATGTAGTAGCAGTGTTACTAAAATTACAAAAGTTAATACTGAGATTTGGGGGAACGATGTATTTGTGTCTAAACTTCTGCAAATGAGAGTTATAGGCTCCCAACTCCCCCACAGAAACTCAAAGTAACAAATGCATATAGGTAGAGGACAACCTTTATTACACCTCAAAGAAAATACAACATATACAAAGGACTCATAGAAGCTCAGAAATATGTACAGAAAACACATAAAATACTCATAATGGCTGAGAAATTCCTTTGAGACTGCACATGAAAATACTGACAAATCCACAGATCTCCCAAAGAAATTTTCCTAGAACGTCCCCCTATTCCCCTATGGAGAACCAGCATGTTTCCTGCTGTTCATCCTCATCCAGAAAGCAAACACACTCTGGGGTGTCTAGGGTGGCATAACCTTCCCTCCACTGAGTTTCTGTTGATGCTAATGATTACCGAAATAGCAAAAGGTAACAATGTCCTACCTTTCAGCTATACCTCTCATCCCTTCCCCACCTTCCCTCATGAGATATCCTTCTGTCTTTTCACTCTGCTGATGGCACCTTATCTACAATTAATTCCTTTTTCTAATCAATCCCCTTTTCTCTAGGATAAGGCCTCTGAGTTCTTTAGGTTGGCATTAGCTTTAAGGCAATGCTTAAGACTTGAGTTGACCAGAAAATCCTCTGGATCATACCGCCTAGGAAGTAGAAATCTATACTACTTATTCTTTGTAGGAAATTAGGATTTTATAATATTGACGCTTAACTCCTTTTCTGGATTAGATGGATATGAATGTGTAGGGAAGTGAGAAAATGTAGGATGAGATTACGGCAAAGGGTCAAATATTCGATAAATCAGAAAAGGTATGTGAGAGACACATTATGGAGGACCTTAAACACACAGGCAAGGAACTTGCATTTTATTCTAGAAGAAATAGGAAGCCATGGTTTATGTGTATGCTCATGTGTGTGAACTGTCCTAGGACGAGCCTGGCCAACTTTAGAGATGCTCCTCTCCAGGTCAATTTCTTCTGATAAAGTTCTTGTCCATGGTGATTTTGAAAAGATGGGGTTTCATATCCATAGCAAAACAATAGCACATTCTTAAAATTCTGAGGTAATGATTCATTATACACTAATTGCCTGAAAATTTACCATTTGCCAGTGGAACGGTTTCCATAAATCATAACATGCAATTCACTATAAGCCAAGTCCATTGCTTGACTCTGCCCCACCCTGGTTGAGTAAGTTCACAAGGCCAAGCTGGGGCCCCCTTTTTCATCTTTGTCAGGCAGGCTTCTCAGATCTTGCTGTTCGACACTACTCTCAGTGACACTTTAGAAGCCCATATTCAACCTCCTTCCATATGTCTCAAGGAGCCAAAGCAGGCATTGTCTCATTTGCTATTAGTAATCGGATATTTCCAATGGATTAACAAGGTTTGCCTTTGTTTTCAGCCACTGTATCAGCCCTAGAGGGGTTGTTTCCCATTTCCATCTCAAGTGACTTCTTATTCACATTAGATTAAATTAATATACATATTATCCCAATGAACATTTTATATTTCTTCAATTAAAATTCCCTACTCAAATTTATTGCTTTAATTGTGGAGAATATCAGGATGGAAACAACATGGCTGTTGAACAGAGATCTGTATTGTTCCTTGGTGACAAGGAAGTGGGCTGTACCCTTGTGCAAGCTGGGTTGGGTCTAACTCTCAGCACTAACCCTGAAAGTTTGTCAAGTTCCCCAAGTAAGCTAGGTGCAAATAGAACAGCTCAGGAATTTAATCAGCCTTCAACCATGTAACCAAACAACTTGAAATCTCAAAACCATCTGGGGTGTGTGTGTGTGTGTGTGTGTGTGTGTGTGTGTGTGTGTGTGTGTGTGTGTGCGTGAGTGCACAAGCGCATGTGTGCAGATAACTCCCCAAGGGAAGAAATGCATATATTGTACAGTTGGAAGAAAGTTTAGAGATAATTTATAATTCCTCCATCTTGCACATAGGCACACTGAGGCGCAGAGATGTTCATCTGCTCAAATCCATAGAACCTAGTCATAAATCCAAGATTGAAACCCCATTAAACAGTCAATCAGCAGCAAGCATTTATTAAGCTCCTACATTCCAAGCACTGTGCTAGGCACTGGGGAAACAACAAGAAAGAATGGAAGAGCCACTTTTCTCAAAGAGCTGATGTTATTTTGGGAGAGACCACACAGGCACATGTTATGATATACAGAATCAATTTGAAAACATTGAATATGAAACTGGGGGAAGGGGGAGAGGGAGAGAAGTTGGGGGATCAAGAAAAGCTTGGCATAGAGGTTGGTACTTGGATGGCAGCTTGAAAGCAGAGGGATTCTGAGAGGTGGAGAGGAGGAAGGAGGCCATTCCAGGCCTGAAGAAGGGCCAGTCCTAAAGGTTCCATGTGAGGAAAGGAGACAATTTGACTGCATTGTGGAGTGTAGACAAGAGGAAGAGAACAAGTGTGTGTTACCTGTACTATGTCAGGCATTGTGCCAAACACTTTGATCCTCATAATCACTCTGGGAGGTGGATGCTATCATTACCCCCATTTCACCTATGAGGAGAAGGAATCAGACAAAGGTAAAATAACTTGCCCAGGTCACATAGCCAATAAGTATCTGTGGCTGAATTTTAACTCAGGGATTGCTGACTCCAGGTCTGGGCTCTGTCCTCTGAACTATCTAGCTGGAAGAGGACAGTATAAAAAGGCTGAGATGGTTGGTTTGTAGCTTTAAAACTCCAAAAGAAAACTTCTACTTAATTCTGAAGGCGATAGGGAAAGCCTGACTCTCAGTCAGTCCAATATTCTGTCCTTCAAAGCCCACCAGAGAAACTTCATCAGCTGCGAATAAGAGGTGCCAATGAGAATTCCAAAAGCCACCTCCTTTCGGCTCGTCGTTTCTCTCTTTCTCATCTCTGCTTGTCATCAGGCAGCATCCCTCTCCAAACATCCCCAAATCCAGACTGACATAACACCTTCAGATGACACCCACTCCCAGCTCTCTTGGATACATTATTTAAATCTTTCCCTCACATCTTTTTACATTTTCCAATAGAATATTAAAAACTTTATAAAGGGCAAAATTCTCCTCTCTCCCCACATATGCAAAATAGTGAATAAACATATATAACCCAATCAAGTTCCATTTTAAACAGTGAATTTTGTCCTGGAAAAAAGCAGGCAATGACAGCCCAAGAAGTAGAAATCTCTTTATCTGTGCCTAAGAACTTCACGAACTCCATGCCTTTAACCATCATGCCTCATCCATTCTTTTGAAAGGGCCAGCTCTGGAAATGGGAAGGTGTTTGGCTTTCCTGATTGTCCTATCCAGACCTTTGACAAGTATTCATGTAAGGAGAATAGATGAGAAAGTAGATTCTTTATAAGTCTGTGTCATGGTTTGGGATTGTGGCAACAATCTCCATTCAAGTGAGAATAAAAGAAAAATGTGGAAGAATAAGAATAAGAAAAAAGGGACAGAGACATTGGAGTCATTGTGTGGGTGAGAATGCCAATTGTTTCCTGAGCTGTTATGCTTTGGTAGGTGAAACACACACACATACACACACACACAATTAGCCTCCATTGTCTTATGGGACGGGTTTTAGCTGGATCCTGACATAAGTGGTAGGGATGTGGAGATACTGAAGAAAATACCTTGGGATAGCCAGCCTGTGGTAACTGGTGCTCTTTATGCTATTGAGTCAAAATCAAAGAATGATTAGGTTATATAGAGTACACTCCAGAATGCAGCACCTGCTCATGAATTACATGGGTAATTCTAGGTAATTCTCCATTGATTGTGAATGGGGGTAGGGGGTTAGAAAACCCCAGACCTGATGGTGTATAACTGAAGCCCAATGATGTAGTTGAAGATGCTAATCTAGTGGTTTTCTCACCAATACAATAACTTGGTACATACTGTTCTTTGTGATATGGAGTCAGCTGCCATTTTGGAAATATGCGCTAGGAATATGAGCTGTTTAATTTTGCCCTTTCCCCTCCTTGCTTTTCATTAATAAATGCTTTGGGCATCACACAATTATATTTTCTTATTGGTGTAACAAAAACACCACAATCCTGAGCAGATACTTAGCCAGTCCTTACAACTGCCATAGCTTTCAGCAAGTCTTTGGGATTGTTGTGGGTAGTTCATCTGATCAAGCATCTAAGACAAATCAGATAGTTTAGGGCTGTCAGAAAATCTAATCCAATCCAAGTGTGACCAAATCAGATACTGTCTGTAAGTCATGGCAAGCACTGGATATATTTTAGCTCTTTTACTGTTAAATATGGACAACATTCAAATTTCCCTCTCGTCTCCTGACGCATAGACCCAACCCTGCCCTGCCGTTCATTACTAATAGCTAGCATTTGCATAGCATTTTATTGGCATCTCCCTGTGTTACCTCCTTTGATCTCCACAACAATCTTGTCATGTCGGTGTTGTTATTCTATCTATTTTATAGGTGAGAAAACTGAAGCTAGGAAATAGTAAACAACATGCCCAGAGTCCTCCAGTTGGTACAGGAAGTCAGCACTCTGTCCGTTAAGCCACCTGGCTGCCTTCTAACTCCAAATATCAACAGATAAAGCCCATGGAGTGCCCTTCAGTGGCCCTTCTGGGAAGGCTGTGACAGTTTGGAAAGGCCCAGTTTCCCACTCAATACACTTTACATAATATAGTTTAAGGCATGAGTTTGGATAGAACAAAGCTGACCTATACAATGTAGGCATTCTCTTTGGTAAGCAGTATCAGCCAGGAGACAAAGCACTATGGGGAATGGGGAGGTGGCAGAGTCAGGCACCAAATGACCATCAGAGACCCTGAAGAAGGTGCTAACAAGCCCATTATAGGAGGAGATCACAACTTCTTTTGGTATAGACACACCCACTAGCTGTGGGTGTCCTCCATAGTATTTCCCTCGGAGATCCCATCAGTTCCCATGAATTCAATGTCATCCCTGGTCTGATGACTTTCAAATCTTATCCAATCTTAACTCCCTCCAGTTTCATGTCTCCAACAGCCATCTCAAACTTGATGTCACAGAGTCATCTTAAACTTGATATGTCCAAACTGAACTCATTACCTTTTCACCCCAAATCGTTCCCTCTTCAGGGTTTGTATATTAATATTGAGGGCGCAATATCATCCCAATCACCCAAACACAACCCAGATGTCCTCTTGCCTCCTCATTCTCTTAACTGGCACACAGTGCATCTATCATCCAGTCCCATGCTTTTAAACTTCATAGTATCTCTCATCCATGCCCCCTTCTCTCCACTGATACTGCTACCATCCTGGGCCAGACCTGCATGAACTCCTCCCTGGACTATTGCAATGGCAATGCACAGATGCTGTCCTTGTCTCCCATCTCCTCCTACTCCAGTCCATCCTCCTCTTGGATGCCAAAGTGAGTTTTCCAAAATCTGGATCTTAGCATATCCTCTATCCCACTTGAGAAATTTCAATGGCTCCCTCTCCCCTCCAGAGTCAATGATGAAATCCTTGGTTTGACATGCAAACTCTTCATGATCTGTCACCTTCCCAAATTCCTAGTCCTATGACTTATTGATCTCCACTGACCAGACTCCTCGTTGTTCCTTGAGGGGAAGGAAGGAAGGAAGGAAGGAAGGAAGGAAGGAAGGAAGGAACGAAGGAACGAAGGAAGGAAGAGAAAGATGGAGGAAGGGAGGGAAGAAAAACCAAAGGAAGAAAGGAAGGAAGGAATAGAGGAATAGAAGAAGAAGATGGGACACTCCTCTGTTGGATTTCACACAGGACCTAGCAGAATGTATTGACAGTACAAATAGACCAATGTGGTGGTTCTGATCGGCTTCTTCTATGGCCCAGACATTCACAAGCAAGTGCTGGGGCTCTTCATCCTTAATTTGACCTGCTGCAACTTGTTGATGACCATGGTCAATATGACCTTGACCTTGATTGGGATGCTTAATAAATAGCTGCTAGGAAGAGACAGACTCTGTCTCACTGTGGGCTTCCTAGACACCTTTCTGACCACTAACTCCGTGCTGAGTTTGGTGACCCACAGCATAAACTGTTGGGTCTCTTGTGGTCTTCCCTCTGAGCTACCATTCCAAGATGTGCTACAAGGATGCTGCCCTCATAGTGGGCTACACATGGATACTCTCCATCTCCTTTCCCATTGTAGTTCTCTCCCTATCCTGCCTGGGCTTTTATTACCTCTACACCACTTGCACCCTGTACAGTAAGAGGTATGTAGAGCTGGGTCCCTTTTAGTGTTCCATGCCCTCAGCTTCCTCATCTCTTCTGTTGTGCTGTGTTTCACATACCTCAAGCTGCTTGAGGTGCCAGATTCCACTGTAAGTGCATTGATATGATCACCATGCAAACTCTGGTATTGACTGTGGATATACACCTCAGGTGAGGGGAGTGGATGGGTCTGGGGAATAGGGATACAGAAAGAGAGAGGGGAATGTTTGAGACTAGACCTCTACTGTTTGCACAAGAACAGAGGTAAGGAGATACAGGCAAAGGCAGAGGGGGTTGCTAGAGGAGATTTAAATGTCTCATACTGACTGCCCTTATCTCCCTCTTCTCTCCACGATGGGAAGAGAGGTTTCATCTTATCCCTGCTTCTCTAGAAGGCTCTGGTAGGCTCTGGAAGTTTTGCATTAATATCTTAGCCTTCTTCCTAAATGCATGCTGGTGACATTTGTAATTTGGCTTCCTAATTTTATGCAACCTATTGTCTTATCATATTCCTAAGGGAAAGATGACTGTCCTGAGCCTACAGGGGCCATTTAAGTCTTGTGCTATTGTGATCTGAATTATTCCATTGTTTCTTGAGATAAAGTATAAGGGACAACAGTTCATGCTAACATGATTCAATTCACATTTATACCCAACGTAACATCTTGGGGAGAATGTTGATTAAGGTATTCCTGATTCACCTTAGGTTTCTTTGTAACAGGAAAGGAGATAGAAGTGATAAATCAAATGCTTTGCCGAATGGGGTTATTTCGATTCTTTAACAAATCAACAGAAAGCATCTAGGACCCAAGGTAAGGGGCTGCTGGTTGTGTGGATGCCTATGTAAGCAATGCTTGTGAGCTCCAAGAGGAGTAGCCCACACACTTAGGGCTGATGGGGCTGCTGGTGTCACTTCCTGTGAGAACAGGTGGTACTGCCAGTCATTGAGAGTTTGTCTGAAGTCTTTCCCAACAAGACTCTATCTGCTTCTTTGCAGCTTCTCCCCAGCACTTCCAGTTCCTACCTCTGGGGCTAATCAGAGTTGGTGCCCATCTTCTAGTCTGCTGTACTCATAGCACTTCAAGTACTTGAAGACAGTTAGCAAGCCTTACCTTAGATACTTATTAGCTGAGTCACTCAAGGTTTAATCGCTCCCTCCATGTCTCTTACTCTCAGTTTTCTCACCTGTGAGATTGGTCTGATAATAACTAGGTGGTAAAATGAGTAGAGCACCAGTCCTGGAGTCGGGAAGACCTGAATACAAAGGCTTCCTCAGACACTTACTAGCAGTGTGACCATAACCAAGTCAGTTAACCTTTGATGCCTCGGTTTCCATCTGTAAAATGGAGCTATCAGCACCTACCTTTCACAGTTGTGAGGATCAAGTGAGCTAATATTTGCAAAGCACTTAATTCAATGCCCAGCACAAAGTAGGCAATCTAAATGCTAGGTATTAACATTTTCATTATCGTCATCATCATCATCATCATCATCATCATCATCATCATTAATATTAACAACTAGTTTATACCAGGTTGGGGTGGGGATCAGGGGAGAGATTGTAGGGACAGTCCTTGTCCACCTGGACCTAGAGAAATGCAGGATATCACTGGAATCACAGTTCTTTTTGCTTCTGTCAGAAGGTTTTCTCTTATAGGTCTAGGATTTACTGTGCTTGTGCCACCTCTGAACTCCTTCCCAATTTAAAATTTTCATAACCCTGAAATTAAAACAAAAGAACACACAATTTAAACCAGTGATTTCATATATTTTATGCAAAAGTGAAAGAAAATAGAATTTCTCCATAAATGTTAATCTGATATTTCCTGCCTACTTGTCTTTGAGATGCTTTAGCAGTTTAAGAAAATGTGCTGAGAAGACAATTTAGTTGTATGAAATTCCCCCAGATATGGAGTTAGAAAAGGCAAAATCTGGATTTGTCCCCCACCCATCTTCCACACTGACTCCCTTATTACTATGGTCTGATCAACTAGCATGTGCCCTGGTATTCCATGCTCCCTTCTTTCCAAGGTGGACCAGGCAGGCCAGAACGTCTCCCATATCAGAGCCTCTAAAGGGCTGCTAGGATGCAGTAGACTTATACCAAGGGGTAGTGTGGTGTGGTGGAGTCATCCAGACACAGACCAAAGCTTATGAAATCTCTGTTGACTTTTTCTGCACTTTGACTCCCCAGTGGGTCTGTTTCTGAGTTCTCCTCACTTGGCCTATTCTCCCTTTTTTGTCCTGATTTTAAACCTCTTGCTTATACCAAACTAAGGTAAGCATGCCTGTTCCTAAGCTGAGACCCTCCAGGGAAGTGCTCAACAATGGCTTGGCATTGGAGGACAGGATTTTTCAAGCATGTGTTATCCCATACCCCTAAAAGCATCCCAACTCCCTTTGTCGTTAACTTGATGCTCCAGTAGAGACTGGCCCATAGAAGATGCTGGCTGCTATCAGCCCAGTCAATAAAGGGGCCGCTTTATAATGCTGAGGCTTTTATATTATTTCAACACCTCAGCAATCTGTGCTTTCACCAGCATGGGTATCCTACCAACTATCTCTGATCCCACTCCCCTTGTGACTTAGTAAGGGGCCTTTGATTGTCAATGTTAGAAGAATAAAAGAAAAAAACACAATTTCTCCTGTGATGAGCCTTGCTGACCCAGCTTAACTGGTTCTCCAGGTCAGCAATGGAAGCCTTCACAATGGGGTAAGGAATACCTGGACGAAAAATGGGTAGAAGAACCACCAATTACCCAAGGTCACCTCCACACCACAAGGTGGCGTCAGAGTAGAGATTTCAGGATTCAAAAGAAAACATTCAATCTATCTTTAGCTTCCTTAATCCAGACTAACCTGTTGCTCATGTAGAGCTTCTGTAGCATCTTAGGAAAGGAATATAAATTTCTTCTTCCATTTGTCAGAGCAATGTTGGCATGCCCTCTGAAAAGGTCTTCCATTTTCAGCAAAGATGTGGTCTTGAACCCGTGAAAGATGGTGCTCACCATGCACTGTCCTCGCTTCCTCATGGCTCCCCCTAAATGTGAGATAGGAGAACAAAAGATCAAAGTCCACGGCTGTCACTTCAAAAGGTTTTCTGGCCTTCCAAAGGGCACTTCCAATGGGTACGGTGTCCAAAAGTCCTGGATTCCCCCACATCCTCATTGCACCTAGGAAAATACAGACCCAAGTCTGTAGCTCCCTGGCAAGTCCTCATGAATTAATGCAAATGATGAGATGTGATGGTGTGACAAATTTATCAAAATAATTGCTACAGACAGATCATTTGACAGATTCTGTACGAGCTTCCAAAACAATACAACCCAGACAAGTCCATCTTGGAATGCTTTTGGCTTCTGTGTTCTGGAAGGGTCCCCTCTGATTATGTATTTTTTCCTAAAAGTTTCCCCTTGGGATGGAGGCCTGTCTTGGCCAATCAAGAATGGTTAATAACCATAGGAGGAGCTGCCTACAGGTTGACAGGCAAACTGGTCAAACATCTCAATGTAATCTCCCAGGTAACTTGGTGTCACAGATTTAATCATTTCCAGGAAGTATTCTGGGGATCTTACAGAGATACTAGGAAGCTTTCAAAAATATAAAATCATTTAAGTCAAAGGTAAAGATCAGCTGGGCCATGAAATATTCTCTTCTTTGAATTTTGCATGTTTAATTGATTTACTTTAAAGGGATTAAAAATTGTGAAATCCATAACTTATCCATTCCAACTATTCTTAGAGGTTAAAACATTTCTCAATAAAAATATTCCCTTTTTAAAAGCATCTGTAAAAGGTATCCCCTCAATCACAAAATCAAACCCCCTTCTAACTTGCTCTCAGAACCAGAATCAAATTACTACAAGGACAATGCTTAGAAAGCACCTTAATTAACCAATCGCCTTAACTCTGGCTATTTGTGACTTCCCACATAAAGCTCATGTCCTTGGTCATCACTCCCCTGTATGTGTTTTTGTCTTTCCCATTAGAATATAAACTCTTTGAGGGTAGAAAGTGACTTCAGTATTTGTATCCCCAGTGCTTGGTACAGTGATTGGCGTATTGTTAAGTGGTTATTAAATTTTTTCACCCATTTATTCATTCAACACATTTTTATATAAGAGCTGGATGGAGCTTTGGAGGCCATCCAGACTATACCTGAACAAAACCCCAAACTCCCCCCTGCACCCCTCACCCTTCCCAATGTACTCGGCAAGAAGGCCTGGGACATTCTGGGGCTTAATGCAGTTAGTACAATGTCACAGGCAAACAGGAGCATCTGGAGGAGCCCTCCCTCTCTGGGGAATCTGCTTCCACTTGGACTCTTCACTGGCCATCCTCCATGACAGCAGTGAGCATATTTGGCAAGCATATGTCTCCTTGTTTTATGCCTCACTAGATATGGAGAATCAGAGCATTGGTAAACAGAGTTACCTCTAGGGCAGCCTCAGTGAAGGAATATTAGGAGGAGGCATTGTGCCCTGGGAAACAACACAGAATTGGGGGCCAGATCGCTTGGGTCCAAGCCTCAGCTCTCCCTCTTACTTACTACCTACATAATCCTGGGAAACATCTCACTGCTCTATGACTCAGTTTCCTCATCTGTACAGTAAAGGGTTTGGCAGGCTAACCTCAGATATTCCTTTCAGTTCTAAATCTTTAATCTGATAGCATAATCATGATGCAGTCCCAGGAGACACCTCAAAGGAAGAGGAAGACTTGTTGGGCTGCATTTGGCTACACAACTTAGAACTTTTGTCACAAAATAACCATAGTCACGGAGGTATGTGATCCTCAGGGATACAAGACAGAGAGTCTGGGCACACCTCCCAGGATGCTGCACTTCTGTAAATCACAAACCACCATCATATCTGAAAACTAAAATCATAGACTTCCAGTCTGCTGCAAATGAACTGGAGAGACGACAGTAGATACAAGCAAGCTGGGACTCATCCCCAGTGATAGCTTGTTGGCCATGGGAAGTAGCCTAAAAACATTAAAGATCCACGTGCCCAGATCCGGATGGATGTGGATGGAGGAGGAAGGATGAAAGGGGAGGGTTGCAGTCATATCTCCCAAGGATTCAAAAAGCTTG
Organism: Pseudocheirus occidentalis; assembly: GCA_028646575.1. Lineage (NCBI taxonomy): Eukaryota > Metazoa > Chordata > Mammalia > Diprotodontia > Pseudocheiridae > Pseudocheirus > Pseudocheirus occidentalis. Next base: position 5,452,110 of record CM053598.1, on the reverse strand, counting down.
GAAGAGGAAGGGAGCAGGCATTTATTAAATGTGCACAACATGCCAGGCATGGCACTTTGCCAATATGGTCTCATCTTCCACACAACTCTGGGAATAGGTGACCTTGTTACCCCCACTTTACCACAGAGGAAATTGAGGCAGACAGAGATTAAGTGACATCGTCCAAATCATACAAGTGGTAACTATACAAGGCCTTTGTGATGGAATTGGGCCTATTTGGGTGTTGAGGGGCGGAGCCAAGATGGCGGC
>CM053598.1:5430139-5451361 GCA_028646575.1 Pseudocheirus occidentalis | reverse complement strand
TAGTCAATTAATTGGTTGGTTTTTTTAAACTCTGTGAAACTCTGCTTCCAGGGGGGAAAGCTCTGTTCCAAATCGTTGGGGTTTTCCCAGATGCCGGAGCTATTAGTGGGGTGTTTCAAGTCCCCTCAGCTTTTTCTTGCTGAAAACGCACCCCAGGACCACCACCCAAGGCCATGATCTGGATCCAGGTTGCTCAACACAAGAGCATTTGGCCCTGATCAATCTCTTTAGCCCCCCTGTGGAGCGCACATGCCAGGGCCTCTGAAGCAGCCTGATGGGGACTGATGCCGGTTCCAGCAGTTCCCTTACCCCACTGCTTCCTTGCCCTGGGGGCAGATTGGCCGAACTGCGTTTCCTCCCCCAAATTAAGTTTCAAAGTTTCAAAGTTTTACTTTCACTAACCATCTCTGATCATGGTTTGCACCTCAGGCAGATGTTTTAGATCTTCTCTGATGTAGACTCACGCTGCCGCTTGGGAGGCTCGGCTCCTCCCTGCTGCCCTGAGGCCTGGCCTGTCCTCGTTGTGGTTATCAGGCTGGGCTGGTCTTGTCTCCTGGCCTGCTGGCCTGCTGGATGAGCCCCTCCTGCCTAGCTGCCCCTCTCCAATAGATGTGGAGTTGCTGGAGGCTGTAGATCTTCTCTCCTGCAGACTGGCTGCTGCTCAGCTTGGCTCAGCTCAGCTCAGCTCCTTCATCCCTCCCCTGCCTGGGCCACATTCTTGGCTTCAGGCTGGGCCTGCCTCTGCTCCCGGCCCACAGTGCTGAGCCTCTGCTGCCGAGCTGCCTTCAGCGAGAGATGTGTTTTCTGTATTTTTGTGTGTCTGAGAGTCCTAGACTTTGTCTGGGCTCATATTTTATGGGTGTTTAGGGTGGTTGTGTGGGAGCTGCGAAGCTTTGCTGCTTCTATGCTGCCATCTTGGCCATGCGCCCCTCTATTTTAAGTCATCTCATTTTGAGTGACCTTTGTCAATATCCTTGCAGGAATCCTCTACAGGGGTCATCCACCAACATACATGGCACCTTTCTCTGCATCTCCTGATATAGCACAGTCCTCACTGGATCCCGAGGATTGTCCATTATTTACTCCTGGCTCTCTCTACATGGCAATCTGGTCACATTTTATGATCATATACACAGAACTTCAACTTCCTTTCTCTAGAGTTTTGCAGTCATCATCTTCCATGGCGAAATATCCTCTGTCCTCACTTTTACCTTATAACATGCCTTATTTTTGTACAAACACTTATCAAGATTCATCTAAAAGCATTTTGTATTCATCTTGTATACACCCATAGACACATACATCACATACATGCATACACACAAACACACATGTGTACATGTATGTAAATACATACAATATATGTACATTGACATGGTTTCTGCTTTGATGAAATTCAATTTATGGAGAGCAGAGATAGCTTCATTTTTGTCTCTGTATCCCCAGGTCTAACAAAGTCCTTGTAATATAGCAGCTTCTTTATGAAGATTTGTGTACTCATTGGTTGATTTCCAGTTATATGTAGAATGGAACAAGAAAAAGACGCCTGACGTTAGAGTTAGGGGACTTCAGTTGCTTACTACTTGAGTGACCTTGTACAGTCACTTAAACTCTTTGAATTTTAGTGTTCTCAGCTATAAAGTGAAGGCAGTGAATTTGATGGCCTCCAAGGTCTTTAACATGTTTAGATAAATGATTCTGTGATCCTATCATCACTGGAAGAATATCATTATCAAAAAGATCAGCCTTTTCTCCCCCATCCCCCCCCCGCCACCACTCCCAAAGCTCTCTACCCTGCTTTCTGTCTTCAGTTCAATTCTGACCATATTTAGTTTCTCAAATTTGTTTGATATCATAGCCATGCAATTCTTCATGCATTTAGTTTTCTCCGTATGTTAGGCTGAAGTGTTTTAAATGATTATAGAACACATTCAGGAAGCTCTATTATGATCAGGGACTTGATGTAATCAGCATAATGTTATCTACAGCAGGAAAACCTGAAGGGCATCTCTCTCTACATGGAATCCCTATCCCATTCCTTTTCTCTCTCTAAGCTTCTCTATATCCATGACAAACAACTTTTTCCAGCTACATACCTCTCTCCACAGCAGTCTAAGTCATCTTGTCTCCCATCTCTAGGAATCTGGAACTTTTTAACAAGTGAATGAATAGGTGACACCTTGCTCTAGGAAATTAAAGTGAACCTTACTTTTTACCGAATGAAATGGACTTTTTTTGGAACCAACAACCAACAGCAATGGACAGTTTCTGCCTATCTCAGTTAACTGTGTAACTCAGCATATGAAGTCTACTATAGAATATCTTTTGTGGAAATATGACCCAGACCTGATGATTATATCCCAGAAAAAGGTTTCGGTAAAGTAAAACACTCATTTACATTAAAATGATCTCAAAAGCCCTAAGAATGAAAGGAACATTACTTCATAACATGGAAAGGATTTGTAGAAAACTAGACATAGCCAAGATCAGCAATGGAGAAACCCCGCACACTTTCTCAATGAGATACAGATGAAGCAAAGGTGCCCGCCATTTTCACAATTATTTGACATTGTTGTAGGAATGCAAGCCTTAACAATGACAGGAAAAAGAAATTAAGGAAATAATCAAACACAAAGAAGAGTTACTTAGATAACACTACTGTAGAGAATGAGGAACATGAAAATGAAGAAAAACAATTCAGAACTTCAGAATCATATCAGCACACAAAAGAACTCCGCAAAATTCATAAGCACTCCTTTATACTGCTAATAAAAACCAGGAGATAAAAAATCTCTTGTTACATTTAAAATAACCACAAAAATACACCAAATGTATGGGTGCTAATCTAGGAAGATACATTGAAGCTTTTACTAAATACAACTGGAAAACTATGGTAACACGAAGGGTCGACAAAAGAACTAGAACTATAAAGTCAAATCATGGAAGTTCAGAATTATAAGGGATCTTGGAGGTTGGTGGTGGCAACTAATCCCGCTCTAATATAATGTTATTTCATTCGTATATATATGTACATATATACACATACATATTTTACATATATTAGAGAGAGAATTATGCATATGTGCATGTGTATGTGTATGTGCACACATGTGTGTATGCATGTAGACACAGTATATATACATATATGTGTATAGAGATATACACACAATGTGTACAATGTATAACACAAAATACCTGCTTCAATATAATAAATGAATCAGTGAACATTTATTGAGCTCCCGCTCAGTGCCAGCAACTCTGCTAAGCATTGGGGAAACAAATAGTGCATAACGCTCCCTGCCCTCAGAGAGTTTACATTCTAGGGCATGTGTGACAAAGGCTCACAAGACCTTTGCTTATAGACACCTCCAGTAAGGGTGAACCAAACCCTACCCGATTTGACCAATTTCTCATTTGGACATCTTCAGGAGAACATAACTTCCACATGAGTAGAGGCTGTTTCAATTTTTGGCTTGTATCATTAGCAGCTATCACAGTATCTGGCAGAGAGACAGATTTGTAAACCATTCATTTATTTAACATTAACCATGTTTAGCGTTACTCACTAGAAATATATGCTCTCATTGTCCTCATAAGACTACAAGTGAAGGGAGGCTGGAATGAGGAGCCAAGGATATGAGATGACTGGGCAGGGTCTTGAAGGCCTGATCTCCAAGAAGGTAGAGGGCGAATTCATCTCTCAGGACTGGGGTGGGCTCTGAGTTTTGTTGGGGTGGTTGGGAAGGGATGGTTCCAGTGGCTGCAACAAGGTCAGGAGATGGCTGGGATGTAGTCGTAACAGTCACTTAATAAAGGCTTTCTGAATTGAATTACCCAGTTCTACTTCTGAAGATTTTTCCTGACCCCAAGCCAACATTTGCCTCTGAAATGATTTCTGCTCCTTAAGGGCAGGCAGAACAATGCTTCCCTCTTTGCCGAGTGTAAGACTTTGAAATCTTGAAGACAGCTATCATGTATGTTGGAAGTCTTCTTTTCTCTAAGTCAAGCACCTCCAGGTGCTTCAGTCATATCTCAACGGCAGAGATTTGAGGTTCTTCACTGTTTCAGTAGCTTTCTTTTGGATGTTTCTTAGCTGAACGATGCTGGACATTCCAGGTTTCAGACATTTACTAGCTATGTGACTCTAGGCAAGCCACTAGTCCTCTTTCTCCCTCAGTTTCCCCATCAATTAAAAGTAGATAATGAAAACACCTTCCTCCCAGGGCTGTTGTGAGATCAATTGAGACAATAAAAAATAAGGGTTTTTCTAACTTGACAACAGAACAGAAATGCCAGGTATTAGCTGAACAATGCTTCTCAGAACAGACCACAGTGAACCATTTGTGTCCCACCAGTGACATCATGCACATAAAGGACTTTAGAACAAACACAAGCTATTATTGCTATTATCACTAATTGCGATCTGGCCAGCACAGCACACCATGGTCCTGCTGTCTCTCTGTTTCTGGAAGCTCCCACAATCCCTTTGTTCTCTCTTGTTGAGTGTTATTGCTGTTGCTGTTCAGTCCTTTTTGGTCATGTCCTATGCTTTATGACTGAGTTCAGGGTTTTCTTGTCAGACATACTAGAGTGGTTTGCCGCTTTCTTCTCCTCATCTTTACAGATGAGAGAACTGAGGCAAACTGGGAGAAGTCATTTGTTCAGAGTCACACAGCAAGTAAGTGAGGAAGTACTGGAACTCACAAAGATGAGTCTTCTTGACTCCAGTCCCAGCACTCTATCCACTAAACCTTAAAGCCATGAGATCCTGGACAGTCAAACTGCTTTATGACCATGTTTCCATCCCCATCTTGTTCTTGGTGAGTTGAATTTTTGAACCCAAGCCTAAAATTTTACATTGAACTTTATTTCATTTCACCTTAGTAAACCCTGCCCAATAGTCTAGCCTGTGAAGATGGTTTGGAATCCTGAGTCTGCAATGCCATGACTCATTCCATCTGCAAAGTGGATATATTTAGTGTTCAAGACTGGGCTCTACTAACCCAGTAAAATGATATTGCTGCACAAACTGATTTATCATTTTATCCCTGCAACAATCAAATTACCAAGCAGCTAGTAAACATAATTAGCCAAAACAAAAACAAAATTCTTGTAGAGGAACCAAAAGGTCACGACTATTAAAGGAAACAATGAAAAGGTAGGAATGAAGGGGGCTTAGTGTTGCCAGATCTTAAATTATGTTTCACAGTGCTGATTACGAAAACTCTGGTTTTCATTTCATGAATGCCACTTAAAAATAGAAAATAAATCAGTGGAAAGGATGAGCTAAGTGAGATCCAGGAGCGAGGCGTCCAGTGACTGAATATTTGAGAAAGAAACCCAAGAACATCAACACTGGGAAAAGATTTTCAACAAGACTTTCTGGGGAGACTGGAAATAAGTTGGCAGAAGACGGCTCGGAGCAGAAACTTCAGGGCTATACTTGTAAACGATTTCAACATGAAAAAGCTGCTGAGCTCTTTGATGTAAGGAATGTCCGCTAAGCACAAGCTCCTGGTGACTGTGGAGAGAGCCTCAGCTCGAAGGTCAGAGGTGGTAGGGTCTAATTCCACCTGATCATCACCAGCTCTACAACCTTCAGCAAGCCACTTGATGGCCTCTTGCCTCAGTTTCCTCATCTGGAAAAATGAGAGAATTGGATTCAGTGGCCTCCGAAGTCTCATCTAGCAATCAGTCAGGTCAACAACTGAGGGATTACAGGATGTGTCCAGGCCTGCACTGAGTTTGGGTCAGAGGTACTGGGGCAACTTATATCTCCTTGAACCACAGAGGGGCTAGATCTGTTGCTCTGGTTTTCACTAATGTTTCTAATAATGCGGTAAAAAATTTACACACGCACACGCACACACACACACGCACACGCACATGCATATAACATACTATAAACAGAGAATGAATCGGTAGACGAGATGAAGTAAGCAAAACCTATAAACAAGGCATTCAGCAATTTAATATTTGAATAACACACATGCACTTACACATATACACATGCTATATACATATACACATATGTACATACATCCATGAATGCATGTGTGTCTACATATATGCAATATGTGCAAGTGTATATATACACATATTTCCATACTATCCCTTAGTGTGGTCCTGTCACTTCTGCTGAAAGAACAGGCAGTTTATGTCCTAGGGATCCTTATGCCTTCTGCTTCTCCAGGTGAGAGGTTCAACAGAAAGAATGGCATTTGGGGAAGACTCTACATGCCAAAGGACGGGGATGAGACGTGATGATCCCAGAAACATCTAGTAATAATTAGAGAAAATAGGGGGATGCCAATCAATCAGCTACCCAGAGTGCCTTTGGTACCTGCCATGTGCCAGGGGACACAAGGACAAAGTGACCCAGTCCCTGCTTTCAGGGATCCATCTGCCAAGATCGGACTCGGGGACGGCAGAGGATCCCTGCCAAAAGACCTCCCAATTTCAGCACTTTAGATGCTTCCAGTGACTTGGTTGTTGGGGCCTACTTGTTGCTTATTCTGGGCTGCTTTTCTTCTTTTATTTTCATCTTCTATAAGCCTATGGCCTATGAGGATATGAGGGGAAAGTTTGTCTCCACCTCTTGGGCATACCATGCACACAACTCTACAGGCTTGCACTGTTGGGCCAATGAAGCAAGAATGAGGAAATCTCCCCAGATGGGCCCAGCGCCTTCCCAGCAGGATCTTCTGTCTCTGCCATAGAGAGCTGCAAGCACATAGAAACCACCAGCTTCTTTCTCTGGTTCTCTTTCAGCAGAAACTCATGTCCAGGAACTGTGACTTTGTCCTATTGGACAAAATCAATTGTAACTCATCAATTAAAAGAATCATCTGCTCATCCCTTCTATCTCTGGAAAGGTCCTTTCTCTTCATCGGTCCTTTTGGAGCTGATATGGGCATTTAGAACAGCCAAAATTACTCAGTTGCTCAAAGCTGTTTTTTTAAAAAACTATCCCAGTACACAGAGTTTTCTGGGTTCCATTCCTTTCACTTTGTCCACATTTGCCATTTCTTGCAGCACAATAGTATTCTGTCACAATCACACACCACAATGTGGGCATCCATTTTCCAGTTGCTTGGCACCCTCACAATTTCCAGATGCAAAACCATTTGATACATAAGTAGAAATGGAGAATGATTTTCTGTGCGTATACATATACATACACATACATGTATACATACACACGTGCATACATATATACAGACATATTTGTGTCTGATATTAGCCATTTCTATCATGAGGAGGGAGGGAAAAAAGGAATTTACATGCTAACTTTATTCTATATTTAAAAGGAATACCAATTTGTACATAATAGATTTGTGATTTCATGTGCAATCATATTTTATTATAGTACATTATGAAAATGCTGATTTTATGACATAAAATAAAAATGAAGAATTCCTTTTTGGACATGGTCATACAACTCAATGTCAGAGGTGGCATTTGAACCCAGGATTTCTTGATTTCATGGTCAACACTCCAAACACTGTGATGATACCTTAACAATAATAGGGGAATGGGAAAAGAACAAACATTTATGAAGCACCTACTATGGGGCAGATGTGCTCAAGCTTGTACAAATATCATCTCCTCTAATCTGGGAGGCAGACGCTATTATCATTCTCATCTTGCACTTGGGGAACTGAAAAAACAGGGGTGAAGTGACTCGCCCTGGGGTCAAACATTTAGTAAGTGTTTGAGGCCATATTTGCACTCAGCTCTTCCTGACTGTATGCCCAGAGTTCTTCCTGGCTGCAGTCAACAGATGACTGCAATATAGTAATAGTGAGCATTTATGTAGCTCTTATATAAAGGTCTACACAAATATATCTCATTTGATCCTGACACCATCGCTGGGAGGTAGATGCATTTTCCACTGGGGAACTCAGGCAGGCATGGGTCAAGGGCCTCGCCTGGGTTCACACAGTACATAAATGTTACAGGTGGGGTTTCAGCTCAAGGTTTTAGGTCCAGCACTTTGTTGACCCTGATGCCTGTGTCTCTGAATGATGAGGCCTTGGAAAGTGACAAGCCCTAATCAAGGCCGAGAGATGCCTGTAGTGAATCTGAATTCTTCTGGAGATCTTCCTAGAGATCTGACTCTGTCACAGGTACGGAGCCATCCCCTAAACTCTAAATGCCCGCCATGCTCTTTAATCCATAGAGACTGGAAGGATTGCTTCATGACATCAGCAAGGTGGGAGTTTCCATATTACTATTTCACACCCCAATGAAAGCACAGATCCAGCCCCAGAATAAGAGCTATGGGCTTTCTCCACAATCGATGCCCATTAAAGGAGTAACCGCCTGCTCTTGTCCACACTGGGCACATCCTGTGCATCCTGCCTTACCCAAATATTTCAACAGCTGGTTCCAAAAGATGCAGTGGAGTCTCAGGGCAGGTGTATAGATTTTAGCAGGTTTTCTATACAACTCCAAAGGCATCTGAATTATACTTTTGAAAATACAGAACGGAAATGGCTACAACTGGAAAAGGGAAGTGTTTGATTATTTATAAGTTCCTAAAGTACAAATGATTGATCACTGGACTTCAAAGAACCTGTCATGAGAACAAGATAGGGCTGGCTCTCTTCCAGGGCAAAACTGCAGGGGGCACAGTCAGGCCCTGAGTCAGGACAACAAGCATGTAGAAAGTGACTACTATGTCCTGGGCACCGTGTTAAGTGTGGGACAAAGCTTGACTCCTGGGGGCAGTGCTTGCCCAAACAATCAGTCACAATAGCATCTGACAGATGCATAGGGAACACATCAACATTTGCAATAAACTTTATCTCCATTTTCTCCCTAGAGTTTTACAACAACCCTAGAAACTAGATAATAGAGGGAAGGCTAATGCCCATTTTATACAGAAGGAAACTTAGTCTCCACAAAGCTAAGAGCACATGGAGGTCATCCAGTGTGGGATCTGATCCCAGGCCTCCCTGAATCCAAGTTCAGGATTCTATCATATAAAAACAACCAAGCAACTTGGACTTCTCCATGAAAAATGCCATTCCTTTCTTGTTTTGTGCCATGGGAAGCAGCATTACAGAGGAAAGAGTATTGACTCTCATGTCAAAGAACCTGGGTTTATATCCTGACTTTGACACAGTACCTGGGTAAACTGGGTAAGCTCTGAACTTCCCTGAACCTCAGTTTGACTGTCTATAAAATGGGTGTGTGAGTGAACTAACTGGTCTCTGAGGCTCCTTCCAGCTCTTAAGTTTCTGCCCTTCTAATCCATGCATTTGGTCCCTGCGTCTCCACTCAGCTGTTACTGAATCAGCCATGTTGCCTAGATCACCAGCATTAGAAAACTGTTCATGGATCATAGGATCCAGGATGTCAGAGTCTGAAGGGACCTCTGAGACCTTCTTGTCCATCCTGCCCCTGAACAATAATGATTTTCCCAGCCTCCTTTCCCCGAGATAGAGAGACAGAGACAGAGAGCGAGAGAGAGCGAGAGCAAGAACGAGAGAGAAAGAGAGAGAGAGAGAGAGAGAGAGAGAGAGAGAGAGAGAGAGAGAGAGAAGGGAGAGAGACATATAGACAGAGACAGAGAGACAGAGAGTTAGACAGAGAGAGGGGGGAGAGAGAGGGGGGGGAGAGGGAGAGAAAGAAGGAGAGAGACACAGAGAGAGACAGAGAGAGACAAGAGACAGAGAGACAGAGACAGAGAGATACAGAGAGAGACAGAGAGACAGAGACAGAGAGCTACAGAGAAAGACAGACAAAGAGTGCGAGAGAGGGAGAGAGAGAGAGGGAGAAAGAGGGGGGAAGAGAGAGAGAGAGGGTGGAGAGGGAGAGAAAGAGGGAGAGAGAGACACAGAGAGAGAGAGACAGAGAGAGACAATAGACAGAGAGACAGAGACAGAGAGAGACAGAGAGATACAGAGAGAGAGACAGACAAAGAGAGAGAGAGAGAGAGGGAGAGAGGGAGACAGAGAGAGTACCCATCACTTCTCCAGGATCCTGTACCACATCTGGACATCCCTGATGGTTGGTAGTAACAGTCAGAATGCTCAAGTTCACCTCATCTGATCCTCAAAACCACCCTGAGAAGTAGGTGCTATTATTATGCCCATTTTACAGATGAAGAAAGTGAGGCAGAGTTTAAGTGAGTCGCCTAGGGCCACAAAGTCTGAGGCAGGATTTGAACTCAGGTCCTCTTGACTCCCAATCCATTGTTTTACAATTTCTGGTATCAACACCCCTCTTACTTCCTAAAAATCGGTGTTATCCAAAAGTGGCATGAGTGGCCTCAGGAAATGGCACATTCCCCATCCTTGGAGCTCCTCAAGCATGGGTGCCATGATAGGTCTTTGTGGATGCTGTCCAGGTATAGGCTTGATTAGAGAGGAGTATTCTAAGGTCTCTCCTAATCCTGAGGTTCTGTTATTCCTCTTTCTGGGATAGAGTTGACTGAGGAAAGAAGTATTTGTAGGGAAAGCCCCTGGAGAAAGAAATGTAGACCACTGCTGAAGTGTTCCAGCAAAATACTCCAGAGCCAAAGTCTCCTGTGATGATCTCACAATGGATTAATCTGCCTACTTCATGCCAATTGGTTGCCATGACAACTGTTGGCTAAGTTTCAAATGAAGTTGAGTGTGCTGGCCCCCTTGCAGCTGTGATTCTCATCATTTTGTGGCTATCTCTCTCAGTGAACAAGAGACATTACAGAACTACTGAATCATGACTTATCTGAGTTAGAAAGTACCTCAGAGGCCATCCACCCAAATGAGAATCCACTTCCTCCTTCGATCCCCCCATCCATTCATATGTCCATCCACCCGTCCATCCATCCCTTCACTTATTCATTCATTTAGTTGCCATCTATCAGACACTGACTATGTTCTAGCCACTAGAGATACAGACCATATGTTATTGGACCTACCTTCTAGGAGCTTATATCCTATTAGAAAAAACAACAACAACAGAAAGTCTAGCAAAGCAAATGCATAAAAGATATTTACACAGCAAAAGCACAGTAATTTCTGGACTGAGACTCTATTTCTGAGAGGACAAGGTTCGACTTCATGAAGGAAATAACAATTGAGCTGATCCTTAAAGTACGTCAGGGGTTCCAGCAGGCCAAGATGAGGAGGGAAGGCATTCTAAGCACAAGGAATGAGGAATACAAAGGCACAAAGAGAGACGATGTTACAGATATGGAAAAACACATTGACCAGTTTACTTTTTCCTGAAACGTGGATAACTCTCAGTTTGTGGGGATCAACTAAACTAATGTTTGTAAAGTAAACATGTTAATTTTCAAGTTCTATATGAATATCAGTCATTGTTAAGAATGCCTGACTTCATGTCACCCACCCTGTCAGAGGTGGATCTTGATCCCAGGACTCCTGACTCAAAGTCTCGCTCTCTTCTGTATCATCATTGTGCCTCTCCACAAGGATTCCAGAATCAGAGAGGAAAGGAGTCCCTTGCACTAACATTAGACTTTTTCTTTGCGTACTTGGATGTTCAAAGTTGTCTCCCCCAATAAAATATAAGCTTTTTGAGGGCAAAGACTGTTCAATTTTTGTCTTCGTACCTCCCTACTTAACAAAGTGCCAGGCATACTGTTTTTATTAAATGCTCACTGCTGGATTTATTGATGATAAGTTTCCCCCAGGAACATCCACACAGGAATTCAGAAGGCAGGAGGAAGAAGATGCGTCAATTAAGAGGAAGGAGGAGCAAGAGATGGAAGAGGGGAACATAGCCAGAGGAAGAGCTCACGCTGCAAATGCTGCAAAAAATGATGAGGATTGATAAAATGTCATTTGATTTGATGCCTAAAACATAACTAGTGACTTTGGAGAAAACAAATTTGGTCAACAGGAGAGATGGGTTTATGGTAAGGAACTCTGTCTGTGAACAGAAAGGTTTTCTCTAGAAACTTTAAATGAAGATGAAGAAATAGAAAAAAAAATAGTTTCTTGAAGTTGATAGAACAGGTCAAAGGCAAGGTATCTATGTGTTTAGTTGTTTAGAATGACAGGACTTGAACAGATTTTAGAACTCCAAGATCATAAGATCATGGATCTAGAATAGACAGGGACCTTAAATATCATTGAATTCAATCTTGTCATTTGACAAATGAAGAAAGTGAGGTTCCAAGGATGAAATCACTTGCCCATGCTCTCAGAGATAGTAAGAGACAGTGGCAGCATTTGAAAACAGGTCCCAGCTCCAAAACAGTGTACTTCTTTCAGATCCAAGACAAGGGAATTGATCAAGAGAGCCAGAGGTGAGCCAGCAAAGAAATCAAGAAAGGCTTTGGATGCAGGAGCAGTGCCAGTGTGTGTGTGTGTGTTTTCATCTGAGAACCAATCAGCTAACTGGGTAGACACCTGTGCTGTCCTGGTTGGTGCCCAAACAAGAAATTTGGTGCTGAAGGAAGGCATGATTTGGGCCATCTAAATTCATGAAGTCCATCTATCTACTGTGTGTATGGATGGCTTGTAGTATATAATGAAGCCAAGAGTGTCAACACAAAATCCGTTTTTGTCTTTTAAAGTAATTCAAATGCAGTGATAAAGTCTTTTCCTAGGGTGCCAACATTCCAGGAGTGACACAAATGGTCTGGAGATGGTCAACCCTCTTTCCACAAATGCATGTGTCACTTACTGTGGTCTTCCATTGAGGTCCATCTTGTATCATAACCTCGAACTATCCAGCCTGGGACCACCACCTCTTGCTCCTATCACCATGAAAACCATTTTCTATAGTTCTTCCTACCACTCAGTCTTTTTAAGGTTAAAAGGATAGTCTCATTCCCAATTCAGTTGCATCCACAGACAGATCCTTTGCGCTACTGTTGACCCATGTTTGAGGTCTGGGCTCCATGTGACTGTCCATTCAGTTGTTTATGCCCCACATGATATAATCACTAAGGCTAGTTCTGTTGAGAAATTTCAAACCAGTAGAACATCAAAGGCATCACTTTCCTGGCCATGACCACTTCATATCCCAAACAAAAACCTAATCTAATGAACTCACACAGTGGATTTTGTTCTTGGTCTTTGGTCTGCAGGTGAGATTTATTTAGGTTCTATAATACCTAACTGTAATGTAAATGGGAGCTGAGGATATTCCTTGACCATTAATAGGTCTCACATGGAGCCCAACAAGAGCAGCTTCATTAGGGGAGGCTTGTTTTTCAGGAAGTCTAACACCTTTTGTTACTTTGTAATTAGGTAGTGGGTCATAAGGGTTATGATGTCCTCTGGCTCTGAAGAAGGCCATAAATACTCTGAGGTGAGGTTTTGGTTTGGAGCTTTTCATTGGAAGAGAGTTCATGTGATTTGGACAGTCATTAAGAACCACCCTTCCCAGCCCTGCTTTGAAAACACAGATGTTGGTGTTTTTCCCTCTGATAACTATATATGTATATCTTTGATTAGACAGCTAGAAGCCCTACCTATTGATTTGTGTAATTTTTTTCTGTCTGTATTTTTTCTGCTTGTAATTTCTGTTTGTATTTTCTCTGAAATTTAGGGTGCTGTTTTCTCCTGAACTAAGTGAAATGTGTGTGTGTGAGTGTAAAATTAAAGATTGCTGATCCCTTAAACAGTTATCTTTTCTAGTAAAGCAGATATAAGAACCTGTGCTAGTAAGAACCCTGGATATTCCAGTATGGTTGCCACTACACTAGCTTACATAAGACCAGAGATTTAGTAGGGGAACATGCTTCTGAGGCCATTTCCCTCAACCCCTTCATGTAAAAAATATTTATTTATTTTCTGTCTTCAACATTTAATTGCATTAGACTTTGAGTTCCAAATTTTCTCCCCTTCCTCCTCCTCCCCCTATTCCAAGATGGTGTGAGATCTGATATAGAACCCCTTCAGTTTTACAGAGAAGGAAACTGAGGCATAGAGAGAACATGAATACCTGTCCAAAGTCACCCTGGCAGTAAGTCACAAATATGTGAACAAAGATTCAGGTCCCCTGAATCCAGAAACAGTGCTACTGCCACTATATTGAAATTGAAAAGAAATCACTGACATGTCTTATAAAAAAGAACATGGAGGTCTCCCCCCAAAAAACTGTTTTCTACTGTTTTCACCCTTTGAAGACATACATAGCATTCAGATGATGAAATGCTGCTTCATAAAGCATCCTCTTGACTCATTCTTCATACCCAAAATCAAACTAACAACAGTATTGAATGAGTTGGACTTGGAATGCTGTGTTCTTCAGTTAAAGTCTCCCAACTCTGCGAAGAAATAGGAGAAGGCACCTTCTCATTTTTCTTCTTTGAGGCCTAGCTTGGTTATCATAATTTCTCAGTTTTTTTTCCATTTATGTGTTTGATGTCATTGGGTTTTCTTGGCTCAGTTGACCTCCATTCTGAATCAGTTCATATAAGTCTTCATTATCTTCACCATTTCTGCCAGTTCATTAAAGTCCATGATGTTCATGGACTGTAGTCTGTCAAGTTGCTCCTGATGGATAAATATCCTTTTTTTCTAATTCATTCTCTGCTACCTTTAAACATCTGGTTCTTAATCAGTGAGCATGTGTGAAGCCTTTCTCTTTGCCCTTGACTTTCATGGTATTGGTTGGATATTCTAAGAAGCCCGGGAAGACCTTTGCATCACTAGATGGCTTCTCTGATCAAGATGTATACAAAGTTATAGACCTGAAGGACAGAGTGTGATAAGAAGACTCCCTGATTCACTTGGAACTTTCCCTGGAACTTTGCTAAGTTGCTAACTGCTCATCTCTGAACCTCTTGGAAAATTAACCTATCTTCACATCACCATTTTTTTGGTGGGGGTGGAGAGGGGGGAGTTGAAGGGTAGTGTTGCCCTCTTGTGGTTTCATTGGAAAAAGGAACACTGAATGAGCCAAACCCTCTGCCAATGCCAATAAGCTTTTGTCCTGAAATCTCTCATCTTAGAGAGTTGCCTGGGGAATTGAGAGACTTGGGGTCTTGCCCTGGATGACATACCTGGGTGGGGCCAAGAGTATTTGGAGCTCACCTCTGAAACAGGCAACATTTCCATTAGGCCACGCTGTCTTTGTCTTTTTAAAATTATTATTATTTTTAACTTTTTTATCATTTCTTTTTGACTACCTTTTTTTCGTTTACATTATTCATTTCCACAAGATTTTGAGTTACCAATTTTCTCCCTGTCTTTCCGCTACTCCCCCACCACCAAAAACAGCAATCCCACGCTATACACTCTCCCTTTATCTGCTCTCTCCTATATCGTCCCTCATCACCCCTCTGACTTCCTGGTAAAACAAGATGGATCTCCCTATCCCAATGCCTGTATATCTTATTTCCCAGTTGCATGTAAATAACAATAATAATAATAATGATAATAATAACAATAATGATAATAACAACAACAACATGTGTTTTTAACATATTATTTTAGAACTTTAAATTCTAGATTCTTTCCTTCCTCCCTTGTCACCCACCTGCACCAGAAAGACAAGCAATTCAATACAGGTTGTACATGTGTAGTTACACAGAACACCTCCACAATGAACATATCATGTAACACTGATGATATTTCCCTCCTTTCTATCCTGCCCACCCCTTGTTCTATTTTCTACTTTGTCCCTGTCCCTTTATAGTAGTGTGTGCTTCTAACAACCCTCACCCGCAACCTGCTCTCCCCTCCATCATCCCCCTCCCATCCCCTTCCAACCTACTCTCCTGTAGGGCAAGATACCCAATTTAAAGTGTATGTAATTCCCTCCTTAAGCCAAATTCAATGAGAGTAAGGTTGACCCATTCCCTTTTTAACTTCCTGTTCTTCCTCTCCATTGAAACAGTTATCCCTTGCTTCTTCTATATGAAATGATTGACCCGTTCTGTCTTTCCCTGTCTCCTCTCATTCTATTCCTTTCCCACCTCACAATTTAATCTTTTAAAATATCATCCATTCCTATTCAATTGATCCTGTACCCTCTGTCTATGTACACATAAATACCCACACTCACATATGTAGTCATATGCATCTATGTGCTCCTATATAGACATATGTATATGTGTATATATGTATATATACACATATATATACACATATATATAGGTATGTATGTGTCTTTATGTATATATGTATACACACACATATATATATTCCCATCACCTATCATCATACTGAGAAAAGTTTCATAAATTACAATTCTCATTTTTCCATATTAGCATATAAATAGTCCAACTTTAATAAGTTCCTTATTTTTTTTACTTTCCATGTTTACCTTCTCATGCTTCTTGTGTTTGAATGCCAAATTTTCTGTTCAGTTCTGCTTTTCGTTTTCTCAAAAATGCTTGAAAGTCCTCCACCTCACTGAATGGCCATATTTTCCTCTGAAACATTATACTCAGTTTTCATAGGTAGGTGATTTTGGTTTTAATCCTGACTCCCTTGATCTCCACAATATCATATTCCTGGCCCTTCAGTCCCTCATTGTAGAAGCTGCCAGATCCTGGATTGTCCTAATTGTGTTTCCACAGTATTCAAATTTCTTCTTCTTGGCAACCTGTAATATTTTCTCCTTTATCTGGGGACTCTGGAACCTGGCCATAACATTTCTAGGACTTTTCTTTCAGGGTTCTTTTTCAAGAGGTGCTTGGTGAACTCTTGAAATTTCTACTTTGCCCTCTGATTCTAAAATATCAGGGCAATTTTCCTGAAGAATTTCTTTAAGGATGCTTTCTAAGTTTTTTTTTGATCATGGCTTTCAGGTAGTCCAATAATTTTTAAATTGTCTCTCCTGGATCTATTTTCCAGGTCAGTGGTTTTTTTCAAGGAGATATTTCACAATGCTTTCTATTTTTTCATTTCTTTGTATCTGTTTAATACCATCTTGATTTCTCATGAAGTCATTTGCTTCCATTTTTTCCGCTCTAGTTCTGAAGGAATTATTTTCTTCAGAATGCTTTTGAGATTCTTTTTCCATCTGGCAAATTTTTTTTAAAGCATTCTTCTCCTTATTGGCTTTTTGGGTCTCTTATGCCATTTGAGTTAATTTGTTCTTTTTTTTTAATTTATTGTCTTCTTTAGTGGGATCTGCAAACACTTTCACATTGTACAATAGCCTTGTTGTATAGAAGCGTTGTAAACAATGGAGTGAATAATATTAAAAGAAAGAAAAAGAAAGGAACAAAAGAAACAAAACCAAACATGGAAAAGAACAATAGCATATGTTGCTTCAGTCTCCATTTAAATTCTGGTATTTCTAGATCTTTCTCTGAGTGTAGGTATCTCCTTCCATTCTGAGACTTGTAGAGTTGTCTTTTAACTGTGTGTTGCTGAGAAGAGTCCAGTTTATCAAGGTTGGTCATCATACATATTATGTATCTATGACTGTATACAATTTTTTCCTACTTCTGCTCTTCTCACTTAGCATCAATTTGTATAAGCCTCTCCAGGTAAATATGAAGTCCATCTCCTTCTCATTTATTATAGCACAATAGTATTACATTATATTCATATACCATAAGTTGTTCAACCATTTCCCCAATTGTTGGGCATCCCCTAAGTTTCCAGTTTTTTGCCACCACAAAGAGGGCTGCAATGAATATTTTTGTACATGTGGGTCTTTTTCCCACTTCTATGATCTCTTTGCATTACAACCCCCAAAGTGGTATTACTGGGTCTAAAGGTATGCAATTATTTATAGCCCTTTGGGCATAGTTCCAGATTGCCCTCCAGAATGGTTGTATCAGTTCACAGCTCCACCAACAATGCATTAGAGTTCGAATTTTCCCACATCCTATCCAGCACTTGTCATTTTCGTTTTGTCATCTTAGCCAATATGACTGGTGAGATGTGGTACCTCAAAGCTGTTTTGATTTGTATTTCTCAAATCAATAGTGATTTAGAGCATTTTTCCATATCCTTAAAGATATCTTCAATTTCTACCTCTGAAAATCTCCTGTTCATATACTTTGCCCATTTATCAATTGGGGAATGACTTGTGTTCTTATAAATTTTACTTCATTCACTGTATATTTTAGAAATGAGGTCTTTATCAGAGACACTGGTTGTGAATATTCTTTCCAATTTCCCATTTCCCTCTTAATCTTGGTTACATTGGCTTTGTTTGTACAGAAACCTTTCAATTTTATGTAATCAAGCTTATCCATTTTGCATTTTATAAAGCTCTCCAACTCTTCTTTGGTCATAAAGTCTTATGATCATACAAATGAAGAGGAGCCCAAAGAGGGTTAGGGCTGCCTGAGACCCCAAAATACCAACATGCCGGGTCCTGTGGAAAGAATTCCACTCAAGTCTTCTCAGCCAAAGAAAAAGTAAAGTTTATTGAAAGATATGGGGTAGATTCTTACAGAGTAAGTCTCTGCTAAACTATTCTATGGTGCTCTCATAAATCTGACAGGTAAACTATTCCTTGCTTCCCCAGATTATTTATGCTATCACCCTTTATACCTAGATCATGCAGCCATTTAGACTTGACTTTTTTTGTATGGCGTTATGTGATGGTCTATACCCAGCTTCTTCCATACTATATTCCAATTTTCCCAGCATTTTTGTGAAATAGTGAATTCTTAACCCAAAAACTGGGGTCTTTGGGCTTATCAAATAGTATGTTCCTACAGTCATTGAACCCAGTCTTTTGAACCCAGTCTTTTGAACTGAGTTCCTATAGTCATTGAACCCAGTCTATTCCATTGATCCACTACTCTATTCCTTAGTCAGTACCAGGCAGTTTTGAGGACTGCTGCTTTATAATAAAGTCTGGTACAGCTAGGCCACCTTCCCTCACATTTCTTTCATTAATTGCCTTGATATTCTGGATATTCTTTTTGTTCTTCTAAATTAATTTTGTTACTATTTTTTATAGTTCTATAAGGTAATTTTGGTAGGTTTATTGGTATGGCACTAAATATTTAATTTAATTTAGGTAAAATTGTCATTTTTATCGTATTAGCTCTACCCAGCCATGAGAAATTGATGTTTTTCCAAATAGTAAGACCTGATTTTATTTGTGTGAAAAATGTTTTGTAGATGTGTTCTTACAGGTATTGTGTTTGTTTTGGCAGGTAGATTCCCAAATATATTATAATGTCTATGGTAACTTTAAATGGAGTTTCTCTTACTATCTCTTGCTGTTGGACTTCATTGGAAATATATAAGAATGCTGATTTATGTGGGTTTATTTTATATCCTGCAACTTTGCTAAATTTACTTATTGTCTCGAGAAGTTTTTCACTTGATTCTCTAGGATTCTCCAAGTATATCATCATGTCATCTGCATAGAGTGATAGCTTAGTCTCTTCTTGGCCTAATTTGATTCCTGTGATTTCTTTTTCTTTGCTAATTGCTATCATTTCTAGTACTAGGTTGAATAAGAGGGGTTATAGTGGACATTCTTGTTTCACCCCTGATCTTATTGGAAATGCTTCTAGTTTATCTACATTGCATATAATACTTGCTGATGGCTTTAAGTAGATGCTACCTATTATTCTAAGGAAATTGCCATTTATTCCTATACATTCTAGTGTTTGCAATAGGAATGGATGTTGTATTTTGTCAAAGGTTTTTCTGCATCTATTGAAACAATCAAATGATTTCTGCTAGTTTTATTGTTGATATGATCAATGATACTGATGGTTTTCCTAATACTGAATCATCCTTGCATTCCTGGAATAAATCCAACCTGGTCAAAATGTATTATTCTTATTATAAGTTGGGGTAGACTTTTTGCTAATATTTTACTTAAGATTTTTGCATCTATATTCATGAGGGAGATTGGTCTATAAGTTTCTTTCTCCCTTTTGTCTCTCCCTGATTTAGGGATCAGTACCATATTTGTGTTATAGAAAGAATTAGGAAGAACTCTTTCCTCACTAATTTTCCCGAAGAGTTTGTAGAGCATTGGAATCAATTGATCTTTAAATGTTTGATAGAATTCACTAGTAAATCCATCTGGCTCTGGGGATTTTTCCTAAGTAGTTCTTTGATAGCTTGTTCATTTTTTTTCTGAGTTGGGGTTGTTTAAGTAATTTACTTCCTCTTCAGTTAATTTGTGCAGCTTGTGTTTATGTAGATATTCATCCATTTCACTAAGGTTGTCAAATTTATTTGCATACAGTTGGGCAAAATTATTCCTAATTACTGTTTTAATTTCATCTTCATTGGAGTTACATTCACCCTTTTCATTTATGAGACTCAGAATTTGATTTTCTTCTTTCTTCTTTTTTATCATATTGACTAAGGGTCTATCAATTTTATTGTTTTTTTCATACAACCAACTCTTAGTTTTATTTATAAGTTCAATAGTTTTCTTACTTTCAATTTTATTCCTCCCTCCTTTGGTTTTCATTATTTCTAATTTAGTTTTAATTGGGGATTTTCAATTTGTTCTTTTTCTAGCTTTTTCAGTTGCATGCCCAATTCATTGACCTCCATTTTCTCTAATTTTTTCAAGTATGCATTCAGGGATATAAAACTTCCCCTAAGTACTGCCTTTGCTGTATCCCACAAGTTTTGATGTGATGTCTCATTATTATCATTCTCTTGAATGAAGTTACCGATTGTTTCTATAATTTCTTGTTTAATCCCCTCAATCTTTAGGATTAAATTATTTAGTTTCCAATTAGTTTTTTGCCTCCCTTTCCACGGCTGTTTATTATATATAATTTTTATTGCATCATGATCTGAGAATGATACATTTAATATTTCTGCCTTTCTGCACTGAATTGTGAGGTTTTTATGCCCTAGTACATGGTCTATTTTTGTGAAAGCGCTATGTACTGCTGAGAAGAAGGTATATTCTTTTTTTATCCCCATTTAGTTTTCTCCAAAGATCTATCATGTCAAGCCTCTCTAAAATTCTATTTGTCTCCTTAACTTCTTTCTTGTTTATTTTGAGGTTAGATTTATCAAGTTCAGAGGGGGGGAGACTGAGGTCCCCCACTAGTATCGTTTTGCTATCTATTTCCTCCTCTAATTTCCTTGACTTTTCCTCTAGGAATTTGGATGATATACCGCTTAGTGCATATATGTTAAGTTATGATGTTGCTTCATTCTCGATGGTGCCTTTTATCAGGATGTAGTTTCCTTCCTTATCTCTTTTAATTAGATCTACTTTAGCTTTTGCTTCATCTGAGTTAAGAATTGCTACCCCTGCTTTTTTTTTCTTTAGCTGAGGCATGATCTATTCTACTCCATCCTTTAACCTTTACCCTGTGAATATCCCTTTGTTTCAGATGTG
>CM053598.1:5418785-5430039 GCA_028646575.1 Pseudocheirus occidentalis | reverse complement strand
TCTTCCTTTTCCCTTCCCCTTCTTAAGAATTTTCCTTTTGACCACCACCTCCCTTGGTAATTTGTTCTTTAAGGTGTTCTTTTCTTTATTCAGGTTGTTGACTCTCCTTTCATGATTTTCTCTCATCATTCTCATTTCTCTTCACAATTCCTCCTCCACTTCTCTTATTTGGTTTTCATAGTCCTTTTTAAGTTGATTTATGGCTTGTAGGCAGTCTTCATGTTTCTTGGAAGCATTTGGTGTGGGAGTTCTGACTGTGTTATCTTCCTCCTGTTACATTCTTTGATCCTTTTTTTGTCCCCAAAAAAGGATTCTAGAGTTTGGTTACTGTTCTTACTTTGCTTTCTTTTCCTACTCATATTGGCCAGTCAATTAATTGCTTCATTTTTTTAGCTCTGTGGAAATTTGCTTCTAGGGGGGAAAGCTCTGTCCCAAATTGCTGGTGTTTTCACAGCTGTCAGAGCTATTAGGGTGCAGCCCCCACCAGCTTTGACTCATTGAAAATGCACCCCAGGACCACCATCCAAGACCACAATATGGATTCAGGCTGCTCAACACAAGAGCACTTTGCCTCTGATCAATCGCTTGCTCTCCCTTACAGTCTGCAGGCCAGGAGCTCTGAAGCAGTTGGATGAAGGCAGCTGCCATGGTTTCTACCACTATTGCAGCTTCCTCTGCTTCCTTCCCCTGGGGGCAGTTTGGCCTGACTGCTTTTCTCTCCCAAATTTAGCTGAATTCCACTGACATTTCTCTTAGTCCTTATTTCTCCTGGCTTGATAAATCTGGAAACTGCCCCAGCTGCTGCTGATCCACTCTCCTCAAGACTCTAGACAGTTTCAGGCTGGGCTAGTTTTGCCTCCTAGCCTGCTGCAATGAGCCCTTTGGTCTGAGCTGCCTTCGGTGAGAGATGTGTTTTCTGTATTTTTGTGAGTTTGGGAGCCCTAAAATTTGTTTAGAGTCATATTTTATGGGTATTTGAGGTGGCTGTGTGGGGAGCTGCAAAACCTTGCTGCTTCTATGCTGACATCTTGGCTCCACTCCCCCACCCCCACCCCCAGGAATTATTCTCTTCAATGAGCTTTTGAGATTATTTCTGCATCTGGCAAATTTGACTTTTTAAGGCATTCTTCTCTTCATTGGCTTTTTGGGCCTCTTTTGCCATTTGAGTTAGTCTATTTTTTCAAGTGTTGTTTTCTTCAATCAGGTTGTTTACTCTCTTATCATGATTTTATTGCATCATTCTCAATTTTCTTCCCAATTTTTCCTCTTATTTTCTCATCTGGTTTTCAGTATCCTTCTTAAGCTCCTCTGTGGCTTGTAACCAGTTTACATTTTTCTTAGAAGCTTTTGGTCATGGAGTTCTGATTGTGTTGTCTTCCTCCCATTCCATGGTTTGATCCTTTTTGTCCCCAAAAAAGGAATCTAAAGCCAGATTGCTCAACTTTCTTTGCTTCCTTTGTATGCTCATGTTACCAGTCAGTTACTTGACTTCTGGGCTTTATGAATTCTAGAACTCTGCTTTCAGAGGGGAGAGCTCTATATCAAATTGCTGGGGTTTTCATAGCTGCCAGAGGTATTAGGAGGCTGAAGTCTCTGCAGCTCCCACCAGCTTTGTTTCACTGGCTACACATCTCAGGACCACTACCCAAGACTGTGATCCTGATCCAGGCAGCTCAAGCCTCTGAATGATCACTTGGTCCCTGTGTAATCTGCAAGCTGTGAGTTCTGAAGCAGTCACATTGAGGTGGTTGCAGGGCCACCACTTCAGTTGCTTCTAGCTCTAGAGGCAGTCGGCCATACCCTCTCCCTCAAATTTTGCCGAGTTCCAAAATCACAATTTTTTCCTTTGTACTTGGCTGTTATGGGTTGATAATTCTGGAAACCGCCACAGCTGATGGTGGTCTGCTCTCTCAAAGCTCCAGCTGGGGCTTTTCCTGGATGGTTTGGGGCTTATATCACATGGGGCTGAGCTCTGCTCTCAGTACACTTCAATGAGCCCTTTGTGTCTGTCTGCCGAGCTGCCTTCAGTGGGAGTCTTGTTTCTCTGTCATTTTATGAGTTCTGGAGCTCTAAAATTTGTTTAGAGTCATATTTTATAGATATTAGAAGTGGTTATGGTGGGAACCATGGAGTTCTTCTACTTCTATGCTGCCATCTTCACTATCTTCTCTTAAATGCCAAAGGCATAATGCTGGAGCCCTATTACTGTACCCCTTGTCACTCCACCCATATCTTGAGGTTTTCTCATCAGTAAAAATACAGTGATTGGGCTTTATGAGGCTGAAGGTGATGGCCCACTCTGATGGCTCAAGAATATTATAATGATCAATTGGTATGGTACTCCTTTGACTTCTGGACCAATTTCTACCAACTGGAGAGAAAAACAAATAGAAAATGAAGAATAATATGGAATTTAGGAATAAACCAAATTATCTTCCCAAATAATGAGAAATTATTGATAGGAAGGAAGGAAGGAAGAAAGGAAGGAAGGAAGGAAGGAAGGAAGGAAGGAAGGAAGGAAGGAAGAAAACCCCTCAGGTTTAGTGTGACATAATCTTCTTTTTTAAACCATACAATTAATCTAAAAGCAAAAATAAGAAAAAAATCCTAATTTTATTAGCAAAATTTACTAGATTAATAAGACTTAGTATTCCATATAAAAATTTAGCATTAAATATTTAAAATGCTATTAATAAAATACTAGATTAATAAAGTCTAATATTAAATATAAAAAATTAATTGGGTACAATAATACATCAGCTTAAGCCTTTACAAAAGAAAAATATAAGAAGTTAGTGGCCTTTAAAGGTGGGGCAGTGCTCTGGTCATTGACTAGAGGGAGACTCAGCTCAACTTAAAGTCACAGCTAAGTGTCTTTGCCAGGAAAGGGCCCTCTTTCTACCACAAGATCCTTGATCAGGACCTTGAAGGGTCCTCAGAGAATCTCAAGTTCAGTGCTCTCGATTTACGCCTGAGGAATCACAAGTAAGCAAAGTGATGCACTTCAAGTCACACAGGAAATGAGGATTTGAACTCAGGTCCTCTAACTTGTGATCCTATGCTGTTTCCACTACCCAGGCTTCCTCCAGACTCACCTTTTTCCCTCGTCAGAGCACAAATCCATTGATGCCCCAGTGACATGGTATAGAAGCCAGCTTCTACAGGTGATACAGGGAGAAGAAGGGATGCCTGGTTTCTGGCACCGCACCTCACTCTTACCACAGCCCTCCCACATCTGCTTTCCTCTTCAGGGTTGTCTTCTTCTGGGGGTGTGTAGCTGCCCTCAGGGAAGGCTGCAGGAGTTTGGACAGAGTGTCTCCACAGCAGGTGGATGTCAGGGTGGAGGGCAAGGAGAAATCCCTTGGCTAGGGGGCCTCAGGGTTAAAAGATGTCAAGGCTTCAATTCCAGGTTAGGCCACAGATTGGTGACTGTCCCCAACCACCACTGTGAGTGACCACTGTGACTGACTATGGACAAAGAACATTCATGACTTCTTAGGCCTCTGTTTCATAATAATCAAAATAGGGATATACTAAGGATGCAGATATGGGCACCCCCTGCACCCCACAGAGTGAGGGAAAGTCCTTAAGGGACTTTTCTAGAGGCAGGACTGCAGGGGAGATATGGCCCACTGATGTGTAATCTTATTGCAGTGAGGAATTCCCAATGAGGAGGCTTCCTCCACTCTTTGTTCTAAGACTCCTAGCTGACTAAAGTCTCCTGGATCTGGTGATTAAAGATGACTTATCTGGCCTGGCAAATATTGGCAGAATGTGGACCCAGATATTCCTCATTCAAAGACCAGTAGCTGTCAATCACAGGGCTTCTTTGTAACCCTCAAAGACCATATTATCCTGCACATGCTCCTGTCTTATCTGTCTTATTATCAATGTGTGTGTATGTGTGTTTAATAGGTCCATAAGGTCATGAAGCCAATTTTATTTTAAACTCCTTACAGAGAATAATTAGGTTTCCAAAGTTCTTAGCAAAGTCCCAATCCCAAAGTCACTAAGTGTTTGCAGGGGTGGGGAATTTGAGACCTTGAGGCCACATAGGGTCTTTTAGGTCCTTGGGTGCAGCCTCTTGATGGAGTTCAAGTTTTACATAATAAAACTTTTTTATTAAGAGGATTTGTTCCTGTGAAGTTTGGATTCAGTCAAAGGGTTGCACTTGAGGACCTAGAGGGCCCCATGTGGCCTCAAGGCTGCAGGTTCCCTACCCCTGACTTAGAGCATTTGTTTCAGTTTTCTGCCTCCTCTGATCAAGTTGGCTTTTTATGAAGTTTTTGAGGATACACATTTTTATCTGTGTTCCTATTTAAGAGAATAAAAAGTCAAATATTTTTACTTTTTCATTTATGAAATGATTTGTTTTACATAGTTATGCATTTGAATAGCTTACACAAAATGTAAATGAATAAAACAGAGAATATTAAATTAAGGAGGAAGAGAAAGAAGAGAAGAAGAAGGGGAAGGAGGTGAAGGAAATTCTGGTTTCTGAACTTGAAATAGCAGGAGGAGAGGAAACTAGAAGGAAGTATGCATGCCTTGCTGGAATTCCTTATGTGTAAAGAGGAGGAAGCAGGCATTTGTTAGACCCTAGAGTTGGGGAAAGTGGATAATACAATTTACAGAAAGGAGAGTGAAGCTCTAATAGCCCCAAACTCCTGCAGATTTGGAATGAAGAGGGAAGGGAAGTTCCAAGGAAAAATATTCCAATGATATAAATCAAATTTATTATGAAAAGGAAGAAAAGGAGAGACTTTCTAGTGAGACATATGGTTGTACAGGTTACTCACTAGCCTAGTCAGAGCTTATGAAGAAAGAAAAGGAAGGGAAGATGAAGGGAGATGAACATTTTCCTGACAATTGTCATTCAACAGGATTGTCTAGTCCTATAAAAGTGTCAGGAGGGGAACCACATCTCCCCAGTCAGATTGGTTAAGATGATAAAACAGGAAAATTGTAAATGCCGCAGAGGATGTGGAAAAATTGGAACACTAATCATTGTTGGTAGAGTTGTGAACTGATACAGAAATTCTGGAAAGCAATCTGGAGCTATGCCCAAAGGGCTATAAAAATGTGCCTACCCTTTGACCCAGCAATATCACCTCTAGAAGTATATTTGAAAGATATCATACAAGTGGGAAAAGGACCTGTACGTACAAAAGTATTTATAGCAGCTCTTTGAGTGGTCCCAAAGAATCAGAAATCAAGGGGATGCCCATCAATTAGGGGATGGCTGAACAACTTGTGGTATATGAATGTAATGGAATGCTATTGTGCTATAAGAAATGAAGAGCAGATGGACTCCATAATAACCCGGGGAGACTTATATAAACTCATGATGAGTGAGAAGAGCAGAGCCAGGAGAACTTTGTACACAATTACAGACACAATGTATGTGTGATGACTAACTTGGATAGACTGGGCTCCTCTCAGCAGCTGTAAAGGACACATGATTGGAAAGAGATAGCCACATCCAGAGAAAGAAATACAGAGCCTGATTGCAGATTGAAGCAAACTACTTTCACTCTTTTGTGTTTTGTTGTTTTGTTTCTTCTTTCTCATTGTTTGTTCCATTGGTTATAATCTGTCTTTCCAACTTGACTATTGTTTAATGAGAAAGCATTTGTACAACCTGTATTTAATTGCATGCTGCCATGGTGGGGGGGAGAGGGGGAATTAGAAACTCAAGGGATTGTGGAACTGAATACTGTAAACTAAAAGTAAATAAATATTTTTTTTAAGTGTTAGGAGGGCTAGAGGCCAGAACAAAACATTAGTGTATGAATCAGGTTAAGGACAGAAAGGACAGCTTGTGGAGGGAGAATGGGGACAAAGGGAGGTGGACAGTTAGTGTTAATGAACCAAAGACCAGAAAGAAAAGGAAGAATCACACACTCTTTTTGTACCTCTTCCCTCCTCCAGAATGATCTCCTCATGGACAAGTATAGAGCAAAAAAAGGGGGAGCAAGAAATTGAAAAGGAAACAAAGCCAGGAGAGGGGAAGAAATCACCAGGCTGTCCTCCAGGATTTTTACTGACCCAACTTGGTTGAACTCCTACCATCATATTGAGAGAACACTCAGGTGTGATTGTAAAGCAATTGGTTCATAGAGATTTGAAAAAACGTAGGGGCTGCAGGCTTGTAGAGGGTACCAAAGGGGCATCTTCTCAGAAGGGGAGAGGATTTGGGGCTCCTTTATGAACACAACATTGTATAATTACACAATGAACACATTTTTAACATTTTCGGATTCGATGTTAACAGTTGAGAAAGTGCTATGCCAATCACCACAAGTAAGCAGGGACCCTGGAAGAAGAGCTCATATCAAGCTAAATCCCATTTCTGTTTCTGACACATAGTCTAGTAGATAAAGGGGGTGTCATAGCAGTGTGTACCTGGGACTTCAATCAATCCATTAATTTCCGTGAAGCTTTTCACTAGCTGACAACTCTTTTGGGTCCAGCCAAAGGGGAAGTGAGAAGTGTCAAGGGAGTGAGACAGGTAAATAATTTGGAGAGGTGATGAGCTCCCCATAACTGAAGGGCTTCAAAGGAGAGGAGATGAGTACTCAGCAGGAAAGCTGTTGACTGAGCTTCTGTTTCTTAAATAGAGATCCCTTTAATTAGTTAAAATACAGTCGATATTACAGCATCTTTTCAGAAAGACTGATTACATAAAGAGAGATACCCGCATTATAATTAAAGTCTTACATGAGTCTTATGTTCACCTGTTTGGTTTGGGGAACTACTCTGAGTGATCCCCTGCAATTGCAAATAAAAATGAATTCATTTGAATCATGGTAATTAAATGAGTGTTGAATTGAGCTGGAATAATCTTTAGCTTGGAGGGGCCTTTGTGAGGAGATAGATACAATGGAAGGTTTTTGTGCGATATTTTGGCCAGTGTCCTAACCCTGCAAAGATTCCTTTCCTATAATTTAGGCTGAGCAGGTCACTTTGACAGCCAGCAAATGGGCCCCTTCAGACCCAGCACACAGAGCCAAGGCTGCCCGCTGTATGGATGGCTTCCCCGTCACGTTTACGGCAGATGTGAGAAACGGGCTGGAAATTAGAAAATGCTAAAATTAATATTTATTGACTTGATGTTTCATTATCATTAGAAATTAGTTTGTTCTTGGGTAAACAGTTTATAGCAAGTTATAAATATGTTCCGTTGACCTATTAACTGGCCCAATATATTATGAAGTTATTGACAGCAGCTATAAAATTTACTAACAGCCATTAGACCTTGTAACATACTTGATGTGTCTGTGTCTCTGCACCACCAAGAAATGAGGTGATTTTTTTAAAGATAATCTGCTACTGATATTAAATTCCTCCAAGATTTTAATATATTGTCTAACTTTATGGGTCATAAAATAAACCTAGAGCTTACAAAAAAAATTTACATGGGGATATTATTTAAGAAAAAGGACATGTAAATTTTAGTACAGTAGGAATGGTGATATAAAACCCTGGAACATATAAAAAGTAACCCAAACCGCATTAAAACACCATCAAGGGTCTTGTAGTAACCCACAAAATGAAGAGATAGCATTCCTAGGTACAAGCCAGGAAAGTAACTGGGATGATTCCCCAGCATGAGAAGAGGCGCAGTGCTGAGGAGAGGGCCCTGTGTTGGGAATCCTGACAGCTGGGCTAGGAGCTGAGGCTTGGCCACTACTAGCTATGTGACCTGGGAGAAGGCCCTTCTCTCCACTGGGCACTGAGCATCTACACAGTGAGACAGCCGAATGAGACAGATGATTTCTAAAGTTCCTTTTAGCCCCCAATCCTGGCAGCCAGAAGCAAGTCAAATATTAGAGGGTAAATAGAAAGCATCCAAAGGAACTGTTCTATGTAGATTTGCAGAAATGGAGGGGCCAGGGCTGACCTCAGCCAAATAATGTGCTGCTCACTGGCCATCAGTGGGTCCCTCTGGGCAGGTAGCACTTTTAGTCAAGTGTAGACAAGATAGTTGCCATCCTTCCCCTCAATATACACACACTGCTTTCTCAAACAGAATATTCTGATGTCCAAGGGAAAGAGGTCCTGCCATTTTCATTCATCCTCACATGTTGAAACTGAGAAAGCCAAGAAAAGGAGGTGACATGGTAGTGTATGCTGGGTATGGGGAGGAGCCAAAGTGTGGGGACAGGAGATGGGGAATTCTTCTACTCTGGTTTACTTGGTAGACTTCTGTGAGCAGACTGCTAATGATCTGTCTACACTGTCATACCTTGCTTGAAATAGCTACTATTTAGGTCTCGGCTGCCCTTGTTGTTGGGGTGATAGAACAAAAACATCCCTTCTTGTAAATATTGTAGAGATGGGTTGTGCCAGCCGGCCTTAGGAGTCTCTTTAAAAGCTGAATTTCTGGGAGTTTGGAGTCTAGCTAAGATCATTAGTGCACATTTTGGTCTGTGCCCCCAAAAAGGCTCTAGAAGAGAGGTTCTTAACTTGGGTCTAGGTTTCCATAGAATTGATTTCCTTTGTTGTCCTATGGGTTTTGTTTTCAAAATTTAAAACCATTATTAGAGACCATCCACAAGCTTTACCAGGAAGCCAGAGAGGTCCAGGCCTGCACTGAGATGAAGAGTCTCTGCTTTAGGATAATTCTGTTATTATCTGACTCTACCAACAGAGATGAATCCTAGTGTGGGATTACTCCAGTTATCTCACATAGAGTCACGCAGTCCTCTATGCATTTCTAAAGTAAGATCCATCCTCATTCCCCTTGATTGGTTACCTTTTGGGCAGAGGGCCCAGGTGATGCCCACATAAGTTTGGGACCAGGACTCCATAAAGCCTCTATCTGCCTGCTATCAAAGCCTTCTTAAAATTTTCTTCCTAACTCAGCCAAAGTCATGGTTTGGGCTTGGTTTGTTTGCGACTTGTCTTTTTTTCTGAAATGTTTGGAAATGTTTCAAAATGATCTTGCACTTGACTTCTGAGGTCCCTGGAAGAGAACCTTCCACAGGTGAGCTTCCCCATAGGTTCTGGATCCTCCTGCTCCTTGTGTCTGAGGCACATCTGCTCCCCACTCCTTTAAGACTGTACCCTCACTTCTAAAATCCCAACAACTTCCTTTGTCTCTAAGGTCATAACCTTTCCCTTGTCTTTGAACTACATTCTGTCTGGGCAAAGGAAGCCTATTAAAATGTAAAGCTAAAACTTGCATGATAGGCAGAGTACCAGAGAAGAAGGGGTGGGGACCAAAGCAGGATACCTGACATAAAGTAAATAAACTGGCTCTGAACCCAGGAGACCTCAGGTCAAGACCCACCTGTGAAGTCCGCTCACCATATTTCTATCTACACAACATTTAACCCAGGCTACTAAAAAGGTGGACTAGTCCCGCTGTCTCAAGTCTCATCCCACCCAAATCCATCCACCTTTCACTCTGTAACCAACATAATTTTCCTAAAACATATCTGCCTCTTAGTCCTCCTCCCCCACTCCCTTACTCAAGAAATTTCAGTGGCTCCCTATTACCTTCAGATCAAATAAAAAATCCTCATGTAACCTTTAAAGATCTTGACTGCCGGCTCTTTTCCTCCTTATCCAGAGTTATATATTCTCCTCCTCCATGCATCTTTCCAATCCAGTGATAATGGCTTCCTTGCTCTTCCTTAACTATAGCTGTCCATCTGCCAAACCCAGGAATTGGTACTAGGTGACCCCCAGTTAGAATATTTTCCCACTTCACTTCTTAACACTAACTCCCTCATTTCCTTCAAGATTCAGCTCCAACCCCACTTGTGGCAGAAAGCTGATATGTCCTGACTATCTCTTTTCTCCCAAATTACCTTTTATCTACTGTCTAGATATTGTATATGTTCCTAGCTGTTTGCACAATGTCTCTCCCACTGAAGTGTGGTCTCCTTGACAGTGAGGATGCTATGCTTCCCTTTCTTTCGTCTCCAGCACTTAACATAGTCAGTGCATGATAAATGCTTTTTGAGTAATAAGCTGAACTTCTCTGGACTCAGTTTCCTCATTTGTAAACTGAGGAGGTTGGGTGAGATTGTCTCTGAGGCTCCTTCCTACATTAAATTTAAGATCCTCTTGTGAGATGGAGGGAAGCATTTGGTGTCCCACTCTCATTGCCACCCTCACCTGCAGTTACATTAACTGAGTTTGGGAGAATGGAATCAAATCTCCTTTTTACAGCCCTCTTTAACCTTTGTTTCTCATTTCTCTGTCTACTCTACTTTGGATGTGGGGAGCAGGGAAGAATCTGGGGCAGAGGGCAAGCCTAGCCTTAGGTCTGGTCACTCCAGCACAGGCTAATGCCAGGGGATGGGACAGGTGAGGGCTCTGTGAGACAAGGGTGTCATGGCAATGAGATGCAGTCCTGAAGCCTTTTGCCCTTCTACTGATTCCCCACCAGATGCATGACTAGTGAAATAAGTGTCTTGCTCTCTGACTCAGCACTCCTTAGAAGTGACTCTCTTGGAGTGCCTGGTCACAGTCTGCTTGTTGTTTTGTGGCTTTGTTTTTTGTTTTTTGTTTTTTTCTGCCTTTTCTTCCTTCACAACGGCTGGACAATGCCTGGTACCCAGTAACGGATCCAGGAATCTGTATTGACAAAGCTGCCATACATATGTCAGACTCAATTGGTTCCCACTATAATTATCAGTTGAGAATAATTGTATCAGTGAAATTTAAGTAGCTCTCAGAAAGGAGTATTTACCAGGATGCTACTATAAGAACACCTAGCAAAATGATCTCCCCCCTTCAAAATGTCACACACTTCCACAAGTCCAGGGGGAAGCAGATTCAAACCTAGAAGGCCCATGATGCAAAGGAGAAACATAGCTACTGGTCACTGAAAGTCCTTTTCTCCTTTGTGGAAATTATTTTTTTTATGATGGTTGTCATTTTTTTTTCAGTTGTAATAAATTTTATTTGTTTTCTTGTTTACATATTCATTTTCATGAGATTTTTGAATTAGAAATTTTTTCCCCGTCTTTTCCCTACCCCAACCCCAAAACAGCGACCCCACTGTAGAGACCCTCCCCTGGTCTGCTCTCTAACTTTCTGGTGGGGCAGGGAGGGTCTCTCTACCCCAGCCCCTGTATATCTTAATTCCTAGTTGCAGGTATTGAAGAGCTTTAAATTCTAGATTCTTTTGATTCCCGCCTTGTCACCCACCCCCGCTGGAAGGATACCCAATTCAAAATAGGCTGTGTAGGTGTGATTATACAGGACATCTTCATAGTGGACATATTATGACAGTGAT
>CM053598.1:5400136-5418285 GCA_028646575.1 Pseudocheirus occidentalis | reverse complement strand
TTTGTATTCCCTTCACCTATCCTCATACTAAGAAAAGTTTCATAAGTTACTATTATCATTTTTCAATATTGGAATGTAAATAATTCAAATTTGATAAGTTCCTTATTATTTCTTTCCCATATTTACCTTCTCATTTTGTGGAAATTCTTAAGCATGGTCTAACTGGGGTGGAGGACTTGGGGGCCCCAGAGCCACATGTGGCCCTCTAGGTTGTCCAGTATGGCCCTTTGACTGTATCCAAATTCCATGAAACAATTCAATCAATGGGCTGAACTTGAGGACTTAGACAGGGCATATGTGGCTTGGAGGCTGAAGGTTGCCCACCCCTGCTCTTTGTAGAGTTCTGTCTCTCCTTGGCTCCTGATGTCCATGATGCCGTTAGCCACTGTTGACCAAGGATGTGATGGCAGATCACCAGTGGGAAGATGGGTAATCTAAAGTCATCCAGACACCACAAAATGTGGAAGATCCAAAGTCTAGGTATGTTTTCCCCAATCCCCAGTGAACTTTTGGGGGGTTTATCATTGGGCTGTCCCCTCATTCACTGTTAATTGGACTCCAAAGCTGCATCTAGATGATTGAATAACTAACCTGTCTTGTACTTTATACGGGACACTCAGGGTGTGACTTAATTTCCTTAGCCAATCCAAACAAAATTCCAGTTCATCCAAGGACATTTAATGTTGAATCTGAAATATTTGATTGATGGAGACTTGTTCTAACTCTCTGACATATAACGACATACTATTTTACTTTTGGTAGGAGAGGGGAAGTAATTTAAAGGATTTATTCAAACTTATTCAACCTTTCATCAATTCTGTACCCACCTGTAACCCAGCTTCTAAGAAAGGGGGATTGCTACTAAACACCCCAATGACTGGCCAAATCAGATTCCCCAAAAACAAGTAAAATGTTAGCAGAAAATTCTTTGCTTCTAATGTTCCCATATTATCTCTTATTATTCCACATCAGGGTCCTGAAGGTGAAGAAAGTCATGGTTACTGACGTAGTTTACTGTATACATTCTCAATGTCTTGAAAGATGGGATCTCCAATTCAAAAATCCAATTCAGTTTTACTGAATAGACATTTACCAAGCTCCTGGTTTGCACTAGACATTAGGCTAGAACTTGGGATCCATAGACAAAAAATCAAATAGTCTTTGCCCTCAGAGAACACATATTCAACAGGTAAATTTAAAATGTCTACAGTAAAGTAGCAAAAATAAAACTGATTGTATTCTCCCCCATTGCCACAATATTATCACAAGGCATTGCTGTATCAAAGCCAACAGGACTCTTAAGTATTTCAGTATCCAACTGATATATCTTTCACACCTTCCTAAAAAAATCTTCTGGATAAAGTCCAATTGGCTGGAAGAGTTCATTTTCTTCCAAGATAACTGCCATATGGGCCTATATTTATCTATAACTAGAATTTTTGTGATGCAACAAACATTTATTAAGTATCTCTTGTGGCCTGAGCACTATGCCGGGTGCTAGAGGTTATAAAACGTAGAGGTCTAGCCATCATAGAGCTTATAAAGTTGGCTCTGCTGCTGTAACACATTAGGAAATTTAGGCAAGCAAAGATGCTTATGAAATTTTAAAAGTTGTGTTTCTCCAAGAAATATGATTGTAATTTTTTAAATTAAAATTTGAGAATCATAATAGTCCCTCAGGCATTCCTCCTTCCCCCTTCTATAATGTCAGCTCAATTGGGGAGACTGAAAATGCCCTGGCTTTGGAAGCTGGAGAGCTGGGGGAATCCTGACTCCAACATTTACAAAGCATGAGATTGCTCACAAATAGGTAAATGTAACATTATGTTGGTGTTGTTGATTGTCTAGAATGAAGAAAGTTAGAGGCAAGTGTTAATAATAGAGATTAAACTTGAAAGTGTGCTGCGTCCATTCTTTTTCGAGAGTCAGTCATCACATACAACACACCCGTAGATTCATCCCTTCAGGAAGTTTTCAGAGGATGTCCAGCATTCTCTCTGTCAGGCTGCTGCTATATTTGTCTGTGTTGTTGTCTACTATTCCCATCCCCTCCCCAATGCCACCATACACAGAGGATCCATAGAATACACAGAGGATCCCTAGAATACACAGAGGATCCATAGACCCTAAGCCCCCCTGCCATGTTCTTGTCTTCCTAAACAGACTCTGGGCAAATGCACCCCCTCATTCTAAAGGAAACCTTGCCTAAGGGCCAGAGCAGCCCTTCTCTGGCACGATTGACACATGTCTACTCCCTACCTCTCCAGTTTTGTTATTTCTCCATCTATCCTTGAGTTCAAGCTGCTGGTTGGCCACGACTCTAACACTTCTCATGTGATTTCTTCTAGTCCATATCTGAGTTTGCCCATGTCACACTATGGGGGTGGGGCCCAAGAGTAAGAGGGAGCTTGGTATTTCTACACTCTGCTCACTTTTCTATTGCCATCTGGATCATTAGAAAGAATGCCCCACTGGCAATCACAGAACTCAGACCATAATTTGAGTTCTGTCAAATTATATCTACATGAACTTGAGCAAGCTGATTAGATATTCTAGGACTCACTACCCTCATTGTAAAAATGGAGGGGAAGAGGTGTTTGAGTAGATGACTTCCAAGTCTTCTTTCAGCTCCAAATCTCAAAGGATGCCATTAGAATGTCCATTTCTTGAGGTCAGGTAGTAGTTCATTTGTTTTTCTCCTTGTCTCCAGAACCAAACATAATGCCTTACATATAGTAGGTGCTTTAAAAAGATTGAACTGCTTGTTGAATTGTCAATTAAGAAAAAAACACTAATAATCAACTATTAGTATTTTATCCATCTATCCATCTACACACATATATATGCACATACGTAATACATTAGTGCATATTTACATATACACACAATACATTTAAATAGTGACCATATAAAGCAGATGAATGGTACCTATACAAAGGGAGCACCTAGCAGCTGGGGGGAGGGAGGGGAGGCTCATGGTCCTGGAGAAGAAAGGACTTAGCTAAGTCCTAAAGGAAGGCAGACATTCCAAGAAGTAGAAGCAAAAAGGGAGAATGTCCCAGGTGTGAGGGATGGCTAGCCGGGAACCAGAATGGAGGCGCTAACTGGAATACGATGTCACTGCTTCCTGTAATTATTAACTTGCCCATTTCACATGCTGATGATTGATTTGTAAGGTGTTTGTTTTGTTTTGTTTTGTTTTAATACAATTCCACAGAAACAAGCTCTACAGCTAAAGAAAAGGAGAGAAGCAAAATATTTCCCAGAAAATTGGGGGAGAGCTGATGCCTGAAATCATCACTGTTGGGTTTTGGTACTATCTGAATTCCCCCAAAGCCTGGACTTTACTGAGACAGAGAAGAAGGTCACCAGAATTTGTGATTAGAGATATCGGTGCAAAATTATTACAAGGCCTCTACTATCTACTTAACACTAGGAACAGAGACCAATAGAGTTCTAAGCTTTTCCTGAAATTTGGTTTGAATCATCTTGGGGTCCCAAACATAGGCATTACAGCTTCTGAATCAAAGGCTTTAGAGTTAGAAGGAATGATAAAAAGCTCTGGAATTCAAGCCCTTCATTTAATTAAAGGACCCTGAGCCCCATGCAGATGAAATGATACATCAGGGTAACATGGGGAATAAGAAGCAGAGGTAAGATACAAATCCAGGACCTTCGATTGCAGAGCCTATGCTCTTTTCCATCACACAATACTGTTCCCATTTTATGACTTTCCCAAAGTCCTAAAGGGCCTCTAGTCCTGTGAAGGATGGGATTCCAGAAGAACAAGAGAAGGGAAACGTTGTCTGGGATCACCATCTTTCACTTTGCATCGGTTAGGTCCCCCAAACCTAACTTAAATGCCTCTCCTTTTCCTCCTCCTGCCATGCTTGTGCCCCCAGCCTCCAAAGTGGGCATTGTGGAGAATGCCCCCTGCAGTCCATGAGCAGAGGGGCCCTTGCTGACCCCATTCTGCTCCACCCAAGGCTCACACAGTGGAGGCAGCCACATTCCCTACTGTACAAGCAGGCAGTGTAAGCGATGAGCAGGAACGTGAGGCCGTCAATGCCTCTCTCTCGCTTTGAAATGGAGCAAACTCGCCCAAGCTACTGTCGAGTTCAGAACAAACACGGGGGGTGTGTTTAGTTATTTGTTTTTGTAGTAAAATAAAATATTTATTATACGCCAACACCTACTGTGAACAGAGGGTAAGGCCACTGCGTTCTATCTCAAGGGTGTCGTGTTTGACTTCCATTAGGGAGACATTACAGACCTGTGGGTTTTCATGAATTCAGAAAGTCCACTTTGAACATTGATTTCAAAGCCTACAGGGGGTGGGAGGAATGGAAGAACACGGCTTCGCAGGAAGCTACCTGTTGCACGGAGCAGACACCTCGTGTTTGATAAGTCGCCGCAGAGGTAGGCGGTGAGAGTGTGAGAGCAGCTTTCTTCCCTGGAACAAGACGACTTTAAAGGAAGCTTGGTTATTGTTTCCTTCCAAACTTCCTTCTCCATATAGAGACAATTAAGACAGCCCGGTTGCCTGGAAAGCAGTGTCCTGCTCTCCACCACCTTCAGTCTTCAATTTCCCAGGATGATTGAGGGCATGGAGCAATGGATCGCAGTTGCAGCCAGTCAAAGGATGTCATGATTTTTATGTCTCTTTGGTAGATGCTGCCATAAAAATATGAGAATAGTGTCAAATCAGGCAGGGGAGATGAATGGGGGAAGAACTGCGCCCACAGCTATAGCCCTTTGGTGGGCAGAAGACAATGCCTCAGATCCTAGCATCTCAGCATCCCAGAGTGAGGACAGCCCTTCATGCCCACCTGCTCCATCCGACAGCCTACAGGAATCTGACTATACTGCCCCTGATGAGGGTTTGAGTATCTCTAGTGTCAGGAATCCCACTGCCTCATAAAGCTGCTCGTTCCATTTGGTGGCAGCTCTAAGGATGAGGAAATTCATCCTGGAATCAAGCCTGAATTGACCTCATTGTGATTCTCCCCCAGTAGTCCTGGTTCTGCCCTCTGAAGCCAAGTAGAATCAGTCTGATCCCTCTTCCACATGATGCCCTTTCACATATTTACACACAGCCACCCTGTCCCACTTGAACCTTCTTTTTTTTTTTTGTTCATCAACATTATTCCAGTTCATGGGCTCAGAGAACCTTCATTGCACTGATCATCCTCTTTAGGGTGTTCATCACCTTTTAAATGTCTTCTCTGATAGATTGCCCCTAAAATTGAGTGTAGCCTCCTAATGTGATCTGACCAGCACAATGAGCAGAGTGACCATCTCCTCCTTAGCCTTGGGTCAGACCAAGATGGTGTTAGCCTTTTTGTCTCCCACGCTTTGGAGGCTTAGGAAACCCTTTAGGCCACTAGCCCCATCCCAACCCTCCAGTGTCTGAAAAACTAATATGCAGCGAGGCTGCCCTTTGGGTCATCTGAACTTTTGATACTTACAAGATGATGGCATTCTATGATTCTAAGGCATAATTCATAACTAGAGGAATTTTGATATAAAAAGATGGACTTTTATGTGAGGGGGCAATATGGAATCAGAACGCTCTGCTCCACTATTCAAATAAAATCTAGTGTGTTCTTCTACTTACATTTGGCCTGACTCACTGAAAAGAAATGCCCTGGCAACTGAACTCAAGGGACTGCCAATCCACCCGTAACATCATAATGGAACCACCATAGAGTGAGTGTGTCTGTGTGTGCACACCTGCACATGCATGCACATATGAACATATGTAGATCTTTATGTTGAGCTGTCAACTGATCATATATCCTGGTGCAGAAGCCCTATGTTATTTCCATGATGCATGGAGAGCTGTGTTTTATCTTCATTTAATAATTTTAAGAATCTGTCGATCTCTTTGTATAATTTGTGATTCAAAGTTCGCACCTAAAGAAGAGGGCAGCAAGGCAGAGGGAGTGGCCATTGTGCACTCAGGAGACCTGGCTTCAAATGCTGGCTCACATGACCATGAGCTATATGATCTTAGACAAGCTGCTTTATTTCTCTGAGCCCATTTCCTCACCAACCAAAGGGGGAGAGTGAGTGAACAACACTAGCACTGTGCCAAACACTAGGGATATCAGTACAAGGTGTGACAGTTCTTTCTTCTAGCAACTCAAATTCTAATGGGGGAATTAGAACACATGGGCTATAGTAAGAAGCAAAGAAGGATGCCTTGGTTTGGAAAATCTGGGTAATTGTGAGTGAATCCACTGGGGAGTTGATTGACCCATCTTCTGTAATAAATGTAGTCACATTGCTGGCTTATGCTTCCAGATCCGTAAAAGGGTCTAGGAACCACCAAGGATGCTCTCGGTTCATGTGTCTTTAATGACCTCCTTGTTTCATATAATATATTGGCATTATCTTCATTGGTATCTCATCTCTCTCTCTTAGAATGTGAGCTCCATGAAGGCAAACACCACGCCTTAAATAAGCTTCACACACCCAGAGGGCACAGCACAGTGTTTGCCACTGAATAAATGTATTCACTCTTGCTTTGTTTCATGTTGGGACATGTTTCATGTTTCATGTTTATACGGAAAATAGCTCTGGAATTCAAATGTAGCTAAGATAGGGACTCAAATTAAGGTGGTCTTCACCATTGTTCTTGAACCTAGCAGCCAGTGCTGGTCGAGAAATGGAACTGAGCCAGGATCCCCAAAGCATGTTATTTATGGACTCCCTAAGCAGGGACTGTCGATATCATTGATCCCTGTGGGTAATTTGTGTGTAGCATCCAACAAAGCTTCATAGTCAACCAGCTAATGGGGGGGAGTGAGATTATCAGGTGAAGCACCACTAATGAATTACTGGATAATAAGAACCCTCCCAGCTCTGAATTGGAATGAGCCCATGCCCCTGCTGGCTCAGAAAGAGGCGAATTAACAAAAACACAACTTGGACACTTGCTGATAACACAGCTCCTGTTCTATGAGCTGGGCTGTCACTCACCCATTAGGGCGCCCAAAGTGTTTCCCTTCCTTTTCAGTTTTGGTCATTTATCCATAGCGGCAAATGCATCTGTCTTCCTTGTACCCCTCCACCCTTCTGGCAAGAAAGCAATCTCATTTTTCCTCACTCTTTTTTTTCTATATTTAAAATGAAGCAAACAATAGTAACAGTTGGGAGTTTCCCTTCCCCCCCCAAAAAATGGAAGCTAATTTCTTCTCATTCATTCCAAATGCTCAGCAGTGGTTTTAAAACCTTTGATCTCAAGATGTTTTAAACATTTGGAGCTTGAAAGAAACCAACCTGAATTTCCAGCCAAATATCAAAACAAGGTACTTTGGATGGCCATTTGTTATTTCCATAGAACTCAGGATTTCCAGATGGTGGCCAATATCAAGGTTTGCTTTTGACTTATTTAAGGGACCTCAACAGATTTAAGGTTACTACTCCAATCATGTTGATTTTCAGTGCAGCTTAGTTGAGCTATCAACTTCTGGGGAACCATTTGAAGGCTGTTAAAATTAACCCATCAGCATATACCTCCCAGGACACTGGTCCAACATCATGGAAGATCACTCTGGGGCTCAGTTCTTGAACCTGTCCTGTATACCATTTTTTATCAGTGACTTTGATAAAAAAAAACAGCAAGGGCCTAATTTTTAAATCTGCAGATGCCATAAAATTGAGAGGGTAATTCACATTCTGCATTACAGAAGCAGGATCTGAGTTTTAAAAAGTTTTTACAAATATGGAACATAAGAAGATGAAATTCAACTGGGAGGTAACTAAGTAATAAATATGTATACATGCACACATATAGATATAGATATGATATAGAGATCTTCTTCAGGTTAAGAATCACCTTTTCAAGGAAACAATAGGGGTGGCAGCATGATGAGATACCGGCTGGTCTAAAAGTACCAGTCTACAAGCATTTACCAAA
The DNA here is from genome assembly GCA_028646575.1 of Pseudocheirus occidentalis. Lineage (NCBI taxonomy): Eukaryota > Metazoa > Chordata > Mammalia > Diprotodontia > Pseudocheiridae > Pseudocheirus > Pseudocheirus occidentalis. The sequence continues at coordinate 5,410,361 of CM053598.1, read as the reverse complement.
AGATACAAATCTGAGTGTTGTAGTAGGGCAGAGTCACTGGCACAGCCAACAAAAGCTAAGGAGATAATGGACTGCATAATGAGAGACAGATCTGAGGGTGGGGGGGGGCGGCTAGACCTCATGGGGAATATGGACAGTTCTGGGATCCATATTTCCAGAAGACATTTATAAACTAGATGTTGTACAGAGAAGAGCAGCCAGAATGGGGAAGGGCCTTGAATCTATGTTGTGCTTACTGAAGGGAGTAGCTATGTGGAGCCTAGAGAAGGAAAGGCTTCAGAGGAACATAAGACTGCAGGTATATTTTAGTTTTAAGGGGATGTCACATGGAGCATAGTTTAGACACATATTAATTGGCCACAGAATGAATGGATAGAAACTGCAAATAGGTAAATGAAGGTTTCATGTAAAATAAATTTTCTTACTCACTAGAGTTATGCGTAGATATACTGGGCCACTGGGTACTGAGAAATGGAACCTGAAGCTCTGGCTATGGTCAGAACACACTTCTGATCACTTCCCCCAGTTTCCATCCAGGAAATCACCATGCTAACAATAGTGTTATCTCTTTATCACTCATCATTTAGAAACCCCTTGGACAATCTTTTGAATGGCTGCCTGGTCACTGGAAAAGACAAGTTCTACTCTAAATCAGGGGTTTGAAACCTGGGGTCCATAAGCTTTAAAATAATATTTTGAGAACTGTGTTTCTGGAGGCAATCTATTGATTCTTCCAACTGGTTCCTTGTTTTCCATGTTCAGGTGTAGGCTGTTTTCCTGTATTATTTCTTGCATTGTGACATTCAGGCACTTTGGTTTGTCATGTTTTTCTGGGAGACCTATGTTCCTTAAGTCATCTCTGCACATCCCATCCTTGAGATCAATAACTTTTGCTCATAGAGAGATCATCTGTTCCTTTGGCATTGTCACTTTGTTGCTTCTGTTCTTCCAGATCCTCCTTCACTTCCAGTTATTTGTATTCCCCAAGGGTTGTTTCCTCTTCCATTTCTTTGGAAAGACTCACCACCATGAATTCATCCTTTTCAATTTGGTTGATTACATCTGCTTTGCTGGTCATACATTCTGCTCTCGAGATTCTTCTTTCTTTCTTGAATCATTTAGAAATATCTTGCTGTGGTCTCCTGCTCTCTTGGGAATCCACAGGGTCCCTAGGTGTCAGAAACAGAACCAACTAGAATTTAACATGAGACTGATGATTCTACATGAAGTATGTCAAACAAGTAAGTTTCTCAGGTGGAAAAGATTGGACTCCATTGACCAAGCACTGGGTACAATAGCTGTGTACTCTAAGCAGGTAAATTTGTGTTCAGTGTCAGGGCAAACTGGTTGCCTTTGGAGGCAGCTCATTCGCCCTCCCTGGAGATTTCCAAACAGTGGTTGGAAGACACTTCTCAGGGCATTGTTGAAGGCAATCTTGTTCCTAGGTGGGAAGGGTCAGATAGTCCTTGATGCTACTTGATCTCTGCAATTTTTCCATTTACAACCACAGGAAGAAATGAGAATTGAAATGAATTGACTTGAAATCCTAAACTCAGTGGGAACCTCTAGAGTTGGTGGGGATGCCTCACCAATTACTAATGCAGATGGAGACTGACCTAGCTATTGAACGTCTTGGGGTGAGGACAGCTAGCCCCAACAACAAAGAGGGAGGATGTAACATCTTATTGTTCTTGAGTACTAGGCTTTCTACACTCCACCCTTACCCCAACCACTGAGTCACCCAGGTTCCTTCCAAGTAGCTCATCATGGTCAGCACCCAGGCTCTCACTTGGCAAATTAAAGATAAATGGAGGCTGGAGAGCAGAAAGAAACTTCAGTTCCACATTTGTCATCAGCTTAGGACACTCAAAGTCTCATGCAAACTTCCATAGAAGATAGAGGAGCCCTCACTGGGGACAGTTCAAAACATCATCAGAGTTCGGTCACAAAATTCCCTGGCAAAAATTCAGTTTTGCAAGAAATCATTACAGCCCAGAACAGAACAAACCAGAATGATCCCAGACACTGAAGCTCTAGCATACACCTGACAGGTTCATTTCTCTAATTTCTTTCCTTCTTATTATTCATTTTTTTCAATTCATCCATCGTATGGAACACTAAAAATCTGATTTGCACTTGAGGCCACAATAGTGGCCCTTGTGAAGGCTAGAACAAAAGTGCACAATTACAAAGACTGTCTAAGCTCCCACAAGAATAGGACTCCAATTCCAAAAGCGTCCCCTAAGTAGTCATGTCCAGGGAGAGGATCCTGGTTTATGCTCTTCAAAGCCCTTTCATTACCCCAGGCTTTGAAAGATTCTCCTTTTCTTCCAAAGCATAAAGTTGACAATGAAATTAACCCATGCCAACTTGGAAAGGGTTAAGATTTCTTAGCAGCTTGGTCATATTTGAACAATCACAGTGATTCATTGTCTATGTCTAATGGCATAATCTGATTGTAAAGACAGCCGAGTGGGCGTTGGAAAATATACAGCAGCCCATGAGAGTCAGAGTGAGGCATAACAGGATATGACCGTGGGTGTTAACCCTGTCACAAATGGTTGGATTGAACACTGACTCCAGAGCTGGCAAGCCAAGAGCAGATATGGGAAAGTGATCACAGAGGGCCCAATAACAATGAGGAGATTATGTAATGCCACATGGAAGAGAGCCCAATGGCCCCTGTCCTTCCCCTCCCACCAGCCCCAACGCTCCCCCATACCTAAGTGATAGAAAGGAAGCCCCAAAGATCCCCCTCAAAATGCTTTGTGCTCTCCTTGATTAGAGCAAGGGATAATAAGCACAAATGTCTAGAATTGTATGAGGGTTTCTTCTTAAACCACATTATTTTATATGCAAAACTAAGGATTACAACTCCTGATTAGGATATTGTCATTAATATACTTCTTTTCAATTAAGAATTTTTATTGGATCTCATCAACCTAGTGGAATGAAAGAGCTATAAAGTAGCCTCCCTCCCCCGATATAAAAGGTCTTCTCATTACTGTGGAAAGTCAAGCAAAGCCTCACCCTTGGGCTAACCCAACTCCAGGGCAGGGAGACAAGAAGGGGTCAAGGCACTTTGAAATCCCAGGTCTGGCTTATCAAAGGTCATTCTTTAAACGACATATTTTCTTTGCAATTACCCAACGTCTCCTTTTACCTCCCATTTTCTGGGCCTTGTTAAGGAGTTTTTCCATCTCTTATCCATGTCTGAATTGATCCTCATTGTTCTCCCCTGCTCATGCATCATAGTGAACATGGTCTTTGAAATTCATACTGGACACCTTCCTTCTGGATAGCTTTGGCTTCCTCCTATTATTTGGATGGAACAGCGTCCAATGGACTGTTTAGTAACGTACATCACCTACATTGAGACCAGCGTTTCAAATCCATTTATTCCCTTTGGGAAAGTTCATCTTAGGTTCCCACCAACTTCACGGCCTCAGCTAGAGGGCACCTCACTTTGGGTGGGGGGCGGTGCTAGTCATCCACTGGTCACTGGATGGAGAAAATCTTGAGCTCCATCCACCCTCACTAAAAAAAGAATTCTAAAAGGGAATGCAGGTGGGGGCGGGGGGCGGAGATAATTCATGTCAAATTATTTCTTTACCTTCTTGGCCTCTTGGAGGAGCTAATGCAAAACAAACCAAAAAAAAAATCTCAAGCCCTGGATGTTTGGGGGTTTTAGGTGAATTCTTTAATATCAGATTAAGCCCATTTTGATTGTAAATCTATTTTCAGCTCCACATTACCAAAGAATATTACAAGAAAACTCTGTTTTATGAAGTTAGGATGATTTCAATTGTTCTCTCTCCTCCTTCTCTCTGACTCTCTAGCTCATGCGCATTCTCTGGAGGATCTAAAAATAAGCCTCCAGCTGTACATGGTAGCGCTCCGGGTTTATCCCATAGACTAAGGAGTCTTTCACAAAATGCCTTTATGATTTTCTGGGGTTCTATAGCATTAGGTGAAAACACCAAGGTTCTTTCAGATCAGTGTGTTAAGGAAATGGCCACACAGTGTGATCAAAAGGGAAAGGAATTCTAACTGGGCCTCTTCATTTTCTAAAAATGGCATCTTCTGATTAACCTATTAACTCAGTCCTCTTGAAAGGCACAAAATAGGATTTGATGTGAACGAGGGCTCAGAATCAGTTTTGTGCTTCGTAAGAAATCCACCATTGTTCTGGTGAACAAGAGGAGGAACTGGGACTCCCGGGAAGAAAGGAAAGACATAGTTTGAAGTTCCTATTTTGACTGGGGGGGGGGGCGGGGACCCGCATGCTATTATTTTTCTTTGTATGAGTACAGAACAAAGGACAAAAGTATTTTAGAATAGCTGACTATCTATTTTGTTTCCCTAATATTTACAATTAAAATTGTATTGATTTCTTTTTTTAAAAGCCATTTTCTGTCCAATGTGCATCCTTTGCTCAGACCCATTGGAGGCTCCTGTAACAAAGAACATAATGAAGCCACTGATAACACGCAGTATTCTGGCAGGATTGCCCTCCCCTGGTCCCCCGGTTTTACTGAGAAGAGCTAGCAGCATTTCAATATTTGTTCTTTGGGATCAAGACAGGCCCAACAAGCAAAGAGAGGCAAATTACCATGGAGTATTATTTTTGCCAACATTATTGTGGTTTATGTGTATTGTCCTCCAGAATCAAGACTCAGGCATTAAAGCCAAGGAGAGTTGGGTTCAGATCTCTCCTCTGACACAAACTGGCAACTAGCTTCATCTTTCTTTGCCTGGGTTGTCTTATCAATCTGTAAAATCGGAATGATCATTGCAATTGTACAGTGTTGTGATGAGATGTAAAAGACCCAAGGTATCAGACTGAGAGAAGGAAGCTGTGTTTGAGATTTTTCATTCCAATCTCTTCTTGTTTAGTTTAAAAAAAACCAAAAACTTAATTCATGGAGTAAAGCAGGCATTTCCATAACATAGTACAGTGAAAAAAAAAAAGCTTGCCCATGAAAGTTCAAAGCTGCTATGTATCACTTGCCATTCTTTTCACATAGCCAGTAAAAGTATCACACAAAGTCCTTTTTTCCTGCCCTCTCCCTCCCCTGTCTTTTTATAGATGAGGACACTGTAGTAGAAGGAGTAAAGGACCACCTTCCTCAGGGTCACAGGGACAGTAATTAGCAGAGACGATACCTCAGACCCCAAATGCCTGGCTATTCCCCCCCATACTACGTACTTACTATATCTGAAATGCATTTCAACCTTTAAATCACAATGTCAACAAGGCGAGTTGTTCAACAAGTCTTCCTACATTTCTCCAATGTCGTTTTATTCAATATTTCTCATTGCACGTCAATATCTGATTGGATTTGCATCCCAAACATTTTTCCCTCTGCTCCTCCCCAATTTTATTTGTGTTCCCAGGCAGCCCCTTGGGGTGAATCAGGGAGACATAAGTTCAAATCTGAAAGCTGATTCTTACAGCTCTGTCTCCCTGGGCAAGTCATTTAACTTCAGTCTCAACCATCTTATCAGAGCAGTGAGAGCACCACCCTCCCAGGATTGACATGACAATCAGAAGAGATAATATATGTTAAGATCTTAGCACAGTACCTGGAACTCCAGAGACACATAATCAATTTTTCTTCCCTTCTTCCAAAGGAGGATGCTGGGACTTTTGTCACCTCAGGTCCTTCTGTTTAGCTTTGCCTTTGTTAGCACATTTACCCAGTAGTGGGATCCCTATAGCAAGGGGGTGAAGGAGTTGGACACATTTTCTTTCTTCATTTTATTCCATTATTTTTACTCACACATTTGTTTATTTTTAAATAAAAATCATATTAATGCATTTTGCACATTTGTGTTTGCCATGGTATCCTGATATATAAGCCCTCCCAAGGTGGGGGAAGGGGGGTGTCTTCTCATATCCTCTTCTTTGGGGCCAGTCTTGTTCATCATAATTTGGCAACTTTCTCCTTTAATTATTTATATGGTGTTTGTTTCAGTTATATTATCAGCATCATTGGAGATACTGTTTTCCTGACTCTCCCTATTTCAATGTGAATCAGAGAGTAAGAAAGCATTTTTTAGGTGTTTGCTATATGTGAGACATGAAACTAAGTGCTGGGCATACAAATAGAAGCATGAGACGGCCATGCATGTTTGTTAAAAGGATTTTGACTTTTTTATTTTCTGTTTTTCACCAGGGTGGAAAGGGGGCAAATTTGAATGGACATCAGCTATACAATTAAAGAAAAAATCGTCTTGTTATCTAATCTCAAAAAATGACACTCTCTACACAGAGCCAGGAGAAAATGGTGAGATACATGGTGTGGCAATGATGTGGGTGTCTGGTTTCCTGCAAGATGAGAAGACTTACGGCCAGCTGGGGCAGACTCCATGGTTGGGAGCAGGTGGCGGTCAGCATGGTGCTGAAGTTGATGTGGCGGCATTTGGCTTCAGCTTACTTGTCTTCCCAACTCTACTCAGTATTCAGCACATTACTAGTTTCTTCCAGAAGAATAATATTACATTACATTCACATACTACAATTAGGTTAATCTTTCCCAATCAATGGGCAGTACTATGCGAACACAAAAAGTACGTCTGCAAATCATTTGTTTCTATGGTTGCCCACCTATTTCTTAAATATGTTTTGTATTTACGCCATTTTTTTCTTCCCTTTTTCCCTCCTGGAAGTTATTCTCTTGCCTTTGGATCTGCATGCTGTCACTAGAGTATAGAACCTCATTTAGCTTCATGAATTCCAGACTGAACTCAGCAGTAGATTTGGGGGTTACACAGACAAGCTCAGGCTTTGGGTCTTCTTTTCTATCCTGAGGGAATGGATGCTTGCCAGATTAGTTTATTGAATATGGGCTAATTAAAATATTTGATAGTCATGGATGGATCCTCCTACCCCCAAAATAGTGTTACAAAACCTATCGAATTCATTGTTTTCATTCATTTGTTAACTCAACTAGTTCCTTGACTTCTAAGATCTCTGTCTATAACATTGACATGTCACCTGTCATCTTATTTTCAAGATATGACTAGGATGTCTGGAGTCAGCAATTAAGATGATCCTGTTCATCCCCAGCTGATTCAAGGTCTGGATTCACAACCTAGACAAGATAACTACCAGTTAAACAACTGCCCTATTAACTTTCAATCAAATAATTGATTTCTCTAACAAAACTGACATTCTTTAGGACACCCTTTGTTCATAGCTTTCAGTGAAACCTGGGTTTGGAATGGAAGAAAGGGTCAAGGACATCATTAAATTTTCTTCTAGATAGAGACTTAGATTGAAGAAAGGGAATGTGTAGGAAAGATAGACAGACACGACTCCTGAGAAGAAAGTATTACCAGTAGGGTCCCTCAGGAATGGTTGACTCATGGATTAGTGTTATTTGTTGCACGTATAATGTAGATAAAGCAGGTGAATGATGTCAGGAGTTAAGAGGAAGGTCTTAATTGACATCTAACAATTACAATGGAAAAGATCAAAGCTTCTTGAACTACACAATGCTATGCTTAGAACAGTAGCTATTAAGTGCCTACTGCATGCCAAGTTCCAGACTAAACAAAGGTATACAGTTGTAAAAGTGATACCTTCAGTCCTCAAGAGGACCTTCCTTTGACTGTGTCATCTCACTCAGGGAAGGTGGCTGTAGGACTTTCATCTACACTAACACAAGGCAACCTCTCTGCCTTCAGCTGCCAGACTCATGTCCCAACTCTGATGATGAGAACTTCTGGTACAAAAGGCACAATCCCATTTAGCAACTCATTCTTCCATTCTCTGCAGTGTCTCTTTCAAATCTTTTCATCTCTCTTCAAATTTCCCAGGGCTCCTTGGCCCCCTACTCACTCAGCTGAGAACTTCACCTTGCATATTATAGAAAAATTCAGCCCAATGGCTCTGAGCTTTCTCTTCTCTCCTCTTCCTCATCTTCTATTGCTCAAATGCCCTCTGACCCACTCATTGCCAGTCGTCTTGAAATTTGTTCTGTTACTGGACTCCGATGACTCTGGAGGAGAGAGTGAGGTTGATAACTTTGCTCAGTTTTGCCTCACTTAAATCCAATTCAATCACAAATTGAGCAATCACCTTGTGGTGTCATTGGTCTTCTTTGAGAATAAAGGACAAACAACAATCTGTGAGTAGTAGTAGCAATCCTCTAGGGACCCAACCAGCCAGTTCAAGATGAGCAATACTTCCTTTCCTTCCTTCCTTCCTTCCTTCCTTCCTTCCTTCCTTCCTTCCTTCCTTCCTTCCTTCCTTCCTTCCTTCCTTCCTTCCTTCCTTCCTTCATTCCTGTTATAGGAATCTTAAGATCTTCCCTGCCCCTAGGCTCTTTGATAGGCTTAAGTATCTCTGAGAACCTTCCCTGATTTGAAAGTATACTCTGCCTCTGAACAGGCTGAATATGGTCACATGGAGCCTGTGGCAGGAGGCTTGTTCTTCAGGAATGCCAACGCCTTATTACTTTGTGTTTAAGCAGTCGGTCAAGAAGGCTGTGACAGTCTCTGATAAAGGAGAAGACTCTATATATTACTGATGTGAGGTTTTGTTCTGGGGCTCACTTTGAGAAGAGTTGTATGATTTGGCCAGATGAGACTCTGGGAAGCCGTTGAGCCGCCTGGCTTTGAAAAATCCAGATGCTGATGCTTCCCTGCCTGGTAACTAACTAGGTGTAGATGTAATGGTCAGATGGTTGGAAGCTTGTCTGCTCGTCTGTTTCTTTTGTCTGTTTGTAACTTGTGTTTGTATTCTCTGAAGTTTAGCATGCTGACTTTTCCTCCTGAACTAGGTAAATGATATATGTTTGATTTGTTAAAGTAAGATTGTTAACTCATTTTGAGTTGTTTTCCTTTAGAACAGTAGATCTAAGAATCTGTGCTAGCAGCCATCCTGGGTATATTAGGGTGCTTGCTGATATACTTCCTTCCTCCCTTTTTCCTTTCTGTCTTTCTTTCCTTCTTTCCTTCCTTCCTTCTTTCTTTCTTTCTTTTTTTCTTTCTTCCTTCCTTCTTTCCTTCTTTCTTTCTTTCTTTCTTTCTTTCTTTCTTTCTTTCTTTCTTTCTTTCTTCCTTTCTTTCCTCTTCCTCCTCCTCATGCTCCTTGTCCTCTTTTCCTCCTTCTTCTCCTTCTCCTTCTCCTTCTTCTTGTTCTTCTTCTTGTTCTTCTTCTTGTTCTTCTTCTTTTTCTTCTTCTTCTTCTTCTTCTTTTTCTTCTTCTTCTTCTTCTTCTTCTTCTTCTTCTTCTTCTTCTTCTTCTTCTTCTTCATCTTTCTCCTCCTCCTTCTCTTCCTCCTTCATCACCTGTGGTCCTTTTGTCCACATAGAGAGTCATATCCTTACATGTAGGTGTTCTGTCCAAAGGAATATAACTTTTGGTCACCTATATTTTGTAAGATATCTTGGGGTTTGGAAATTAGATTTTTTAAAATTTCCTATTCACTCATTTTATCATTTTTTTTCCAAAAAGATGAAACAATTTACTCTTTGTCTTACATAGTTTTCATTTACAATTTCTTGAAATTAAGTTCTGAAGAAACAGGTTTTGAAAAAGTCCATTGTAATTCTAATGGAGCTCAAGTGGAGCTAGCCTTTAAACCAAAATCACTCTGAGTTTTATTGAATGGTCAGTATAAGACCCAGTCCAAGACTCCCTTGCTCATTGTTTGGGTTTTGAAGACTCCGAGTGAGCGTAAATAAAAATTATCTTCTGTTTTGACCAGAAACTCTGAGGAACTTTCCCTCTAATATTGATTCTTATGTGATTGAGAACTACACCATCTTGTCTCATTTCTTACCTGTCTGTGAATGGGCATTACCTTAGACAAACTGAGATTTGGGAAAGACCTTAGTTTAAAAAGGTGGAGGCCACCAACTGCATCATGGGTGTTGACAATGGTCTTGACTTTTGTCTTTTTACTGGACTCAGATGCCTGGAGGAGACAATGAGACTGATCAAGGTCCACTCCTCAGCCAAACCCATTTCATCCCTTCTCTTCCAACAGACTGCCCTCTCTGTCACCCTCATCTATTATTTATTTTCAGTCTCTCCTGATCTACTGGCTCTTTTCCTTCTTCCTACTTTCTTCCAGCCTCCAGATACCTTCCTTTGATCCTTCTATCCCCATGATCATCATATATTTTTCCTGTCCTTTGTGGTCAAATGCCTTAAAAAGCCTACTAAGATAGCTGCCTCCACTTCCTATCCTCTCAATCACTTCTTTTTTTT
>CM053598.1:5383018-5399636 GCA_028646575.1 Pseudocheirus occidentalis | reverse complement strand
TCCTGAGTATTTATTCCAAGGGCTTGGTTTAACATTTCATGGTGTGAGCTGGTGAAATAGAACATTTAGGGTGTTTGCTCTGGAGGACTTTCTTCTGATAAATGTGGTGGGCTCCTCCTCTTTATAGGAATGACACTCTTCTTTTCATACATACTGAAGGTCCAGAAATGGATCACTTCTAGGAACTCGAAGGGAGCAATTATTTCCCAGACATTGCATCTAATCCAGTTAGTTCGATGGGCAGATGAAGTAGTAAGCACCTACTGTGTGGTGACACAGGCACTGTTCTAATCAGTAAACAATTATTAAGTACTGAATATATGATAAGCATTATGTTAAGTCTTGGGCACTGGAGACAGGAAGAAAAAGAAGTTCTTGCCCTCAAGGGGCTTATATTCTATTGGGACAAAGCAACAAGTCAAATTAATATACAAAGTTCATGTATTATATATGTAAATATGTGTGTGCATACATCATGAAAGTCAGCCCGTTTACTATAAACACATGTATCTACCTATGGTGCATATATCTTGTGTGCACATTCTGTTTGTGTATTTCCATGTTTAGTAGGCATGTTTGTATGTGTGTAGGCATGCATATTCATTTGTTTGTTTGATTATGGATGTATATATCCATATATGGGGCAGCTTTGTGGTGCCGTGGAGAGAAGACCAGCCCTGGAATCAGGAAAATCTGAGTCCAAATCTAGCCTTACTAGCTGTGTGAACCTGGGTGAGTCACTTTACCTTGTTTGCCTCAACTTCCTCATCTGTAAAATTAGCTAAATCAGGAAATGGAAAACCCTTCCTGTATCTTTGCCAAGAAAACCCAAATGAGCTAAAAAGAATCAGAAATGACTAAAATGAGCCAACAGCAACTGAGTACACACACGGGCTATCTCCACGCATATATTTTGTATGTTTATTATATATAATAATTATATGTGTATATTTAGGGATATATGGTATTTCTGTGTGGGCATGTATATGCATGCTTAGCATATAGATTTGTGTGTATACACATAGACTGCATGTGTACATGTGCAAATGTACATCTCTAGTGCATGTCTTTCTGTGCATGCGTGTATGGGCATTTATACATTTCTGTGTGCACACAGAGACAATAAATCCTGAGTTTATACAAAATAGTTTGGTGAGTTGTGAGACAAGTCAGCCCAGTGAGACAGCAGAGGAAGGTGGGGAGGGAAGGAGAAAGGCCTCTCCACAGGTCATACCTGCTGTGAAAGCTGGAGGGACCTGGGCTTTGGCGTGTACTTTGTCTGATGATAAATTCCTTGTGTAATTGGTTTCTTGAAAGAGGAAGAAAGGTTGTTTTTAAACACATCCACCCCCTCCTTCAAGTAGGTTCCCAGGAATTGGAGCCATGGACCTCATCAAGTAGCAAAGTGAGCCTCCTTCTGGGACTGGGGAACCAGACACCTGGCTTCGATTTCTGACTTGTTCACGACACGGGTGAGTGGCACGGGGCACGTGGCACCCCTTCTCTGCCTCTGTGCTCCCCTCCATAAATAAAAGGGAGAAGCTGGACTAACACTTGGCGTAGCGTGGACTCCAGCAAAATGTGGGTTGAATTTGTTCGATGATTTGCTCTTCGTTGACCCAGGGAGAGATGAATCGAGCCGATAATGAATGAGGACGGATGGCCTGCAAATAGGAGTGGAAGCTAATGTGTGGGGAGCCCTGGCCCTGCTGCCCTCAGGCTGTGGTGTAGACTTAGTGACATCATGAACATCTTGGAGCTGGGTCTGTTTATTATGATTCTTCAAAGGGCCCAGGAACTGAGGACTGAACTTGCTGAGGAAGGAATGTGTGGCAGACCTGGGAGGAGAAGACCCGAGTTGCAATCCTAGGCCCTGAGACTATAAGCAAGCCAAATCCCATTCCAGGCCTCCCTTCCCTTGTCTCCAAAGTGGCAAGGGGCATTGTACTAGGCACTGTGGATGCAAAGGAAAAGCAAAAGAGGCAAGAGGCCTTGCTTCCTATTGGAAGGAAACATTAGGAACAGCAGAGGTAGGCAACATAAAGTGTATCTGAAGCATTTAAAATGTATGTCTCTCTATGGTACATATATAGACACATACATGCTTATGTGTATATATATATGTGCACATGCGTACATACAATAGCGGTATTGTATATAATATGCAAACATGCATGTATGTGCATATGTATACACATATACATACACACATACACGTGTGTATGTATAAACACATACACTAATACTTTGATTACCAGTCCCATAGGATTTTGGCATGAAAAAGCACTTTATAAATGACAAGCAGCCCAACAGTGGTCATTCTATTGAATACCTTGCAGATTGCTTCAGGATAGGCAGCCCTTGCTTCTGGAGGACTCTCAGAGAATAGGAGAAGCTTTGGCACAAGCCAGATCCTGGCTGGGAATAGTGCTCTGTCAGAATAGGAGGAGGGTTGCAATGGGGGTGGTTGTGGCCCCTTAAAAGCAACCCAATATAAGCTTTCGGCTGCATTGAACTCCCTCTTCCCTCTTCCTTAGCTTTTCTCTCTTTTTCTTTTCCCCATCAGCAGTCAGAGAAGGAGAAGCCTGCCTTGCTTCACATGTTTCCCAGGCCATTGGAATACAAGCTGAAAAAAGTGATCTAGGTATATAGACATCAGATGGAGCTAAGAAAACATGGGGAAAGCCACTGGCCTGGGGGCTTATTCTACTCTTATTCACACCTTCTCTTCTCTCTCTTAAGGCTCCTAAATTCACTAGATTGTTGAGCTTCATTTGAGGCAGAAGAGGCACAATGGAGAGTTTCTAAGTGAAGGGGAAATCTGGACAACAAAGAGACCTGGGGTGTTTCTAACTCCTGCTGCAGCTTTGCTCTCCACTAACTTCCCCCTCCCCATCGCAGAATCAGAGGGCCGTGGCTTGAGCAGGGTTTGGATTGGTGGACGTGTCCAAATGAGCACAAAGATAACCTTGTGCCCATGGCACCTCATGACCGGTATTTATAACTCTGTCATTAAGAATGGGTATGGCGTGGTGATCACCCAGAGTTATTCCTTTGAGAGAGGACAAGGATGAATCCTGTTCCCCCAAAGACCAAATCCATCTGTTGCCTAATCACCATCTTCCTTCTTTGCAAACTCAGGTGCATCTGATTAAGTTGATGCTGATCTAATGGCCTAATTGGCTTTATTGGCAGAGCACTCCATCAAGGTCACCATTATCACAATCCTGAGAAATTTACTGTTTGCTCAGTAGGCACATTGCTCCCTCGCCTCCTTAGGTCCCATCAGTCCTTTCCACCTCTGAAAGATCTCTCCAATCCATTTCCTTCTTTCCATGGCCTCTATCACCAATCCCATCACCATAATGCTACTGAAGCCCTTCATTTTCTCTCACCTGGATAAGCATATCCCCTAAGTTTACAACAGCCTCTAACTAGTCTTTCAAGCTCCAGTTTCTCTTCCTTCCAATCCTTCTAACATCTTGGTCTGATAAAACTCTATCTCCCCTGTCAAGATGAGGTGCACAGGGTAAGGCCATAGTGAGTGATTCAAGACTCTTAAGCAAGAATTGATATACTCACAATTATGCATTAGGATGATTACTTTCAGCAAGTATGGTTTGGAAATTTGGCAGGGAGAGAAGATGCAAGAAGATTCATTCATCCATATGCCCTCAAAAACTGCAGTAAAAATACTGGAATAAGAAACAAAACGACCAGAAGTCTTTTTTAAATGATCACTTAATGAATAAAGCAAGAAGTGTTCCTGCATGGGGCGGCTAGGTGGTGCAGTAAGTAAAGCACTGGCCCTGGAGTCAGGAGTACCTGAGTTCAAATCTGGCCTCAGACACTTAACACACACACACACAAAAGCTAGCTGTGTGACCTTGGGCAAGTCACTTAACCCCAACTGCCCTCCAAAAAAAAAAAAAAAGAAGGGCTTCTGCAGAAATAGGGGGGGAAACGATTTTTTTAAACTGATGCAAAAACACCAAAAAAAGTATTAATCAACATCAACTATAATACAATAAACAAAAGTTGACTTTTCCAGAGACAAAATGAAGTGCATAAGCAACATATTGAACATATTAACAACAATATGATGAAATTAAAGAAGTATGGCTAAAGAATTTCACAAAACTGGGATGATACAAATATTCACGTAGAAGCTTACAAATATTCATGAAGACTTATACAAAACAATGGATTAGATGAAAAGTAAGATAATTATGTTAAAAGATAGAATAGGAAGGAAGAAACAACAGTGATCTTGTAGAGTGAAGACAAAGAAGTCCAAAGAAGTGGTTTAAAAACTAGGACTGCAGACAGAAGAAATGCATTTAAAGAAGAGATCAAGCGAAAAGAGTGAATAAACTTTTTTAATACATAGAGGAAAATGTCGGTATATTTTAGGAAGTCAATTAAGAAAATTTATCAAATGGCTGGCTAGGTGGCACAATGAGTAGAGCGCCGGCTCTGGAGTCAGGAGGCCCTGAGTTCAAATTTGGCCACAGACACTTGACACACTTACTAGTTGTGTGACTTTGGGCAAGTCACTTAACCCCAACTGTCCTCCAAAAAGCAAAAAGAAAAAAAAAGAAAATTTATCATAAATATTAAAAAAGAAGAACAAAGAAAACAAATAAACAGAATTCAGAAGCTTCACTTCAGTCATGAAGTCAGAATTTAAGTCACTCAAAAATATCCTTCTCCATGTTGAACTTGAGAAGTACAACGATGAGGAAAAGATCCTACAAGTAGCTAAGAAGAAAGAAAACACAATCTGCTTCTGCTCGTTGAACTCTGCATTATTTTGTGCAAATCGTTATGTATTTTTTTCTAAAGCTAACCTGTTTATTGTTTCTTATAGAATCATAGTATTCCATCACAATTCCATTCCACAGCTTGTTCAGCTGTTTTCCGGTCGATGGACATTTCAATTTCTAATTCCTTGCCCCTACACAAAGAACTACTAGAACCCTGTTTTGGGCCTAGAGGTTCTTGTCCGTTTTCTCTGGTCTTCCTGGAATACAGACCTCATTGTGGTGTGGCTGGCTCAGAGGGTCTGCATGATTTTACAGCCCTTTGGGCAGAGATCCAAGTTGGTTCCCAGGATGGTCAAACCACTTCACAAGCCCATCAACAGTGCATTAGTATAACTGTTTTCCCACCTCCTCTTTGTCATTTTTCATTTTCCTTTCCTGTCATGTTAATCCATATAGTAGTGTGAGGTGATAACATCTAATGACTTAGAGCATTGTCCCAAATAACTATTTGTGGCTTTCATATCCTCTTCTGAAAAGTGACTGTTAATATTCTTTGACCGCTTATCAAATTGGAAAAAACTTATAATTTTTTTAAAAATTTGAATCAGTCCCTTATATAATTGAGAAATGAGGCCTTTATCACAGAAATTTGCTGCAAAATTTCAACTAGGTGCCTGTTCACTTTCTAATGTTGGCTGCCTTGTTTTTGTTTATGGAAATACCTTTTAATTTCATGTAATTAAAATTATTCATTTTTTACTTCCATGATCCTGTCTTTTCCATATTTGTCTTAAACACTTCCATAGATCTGACAGGTAAAAATTTACCTCTTCTTCAAATTTGCTTATAATATCTCCTTTAATGTAAAAAAAGTATGTTCCAGTGCTGGCCTTATCTTGGTATACAGTGTAGGAGTTTGGTCTGTGCCTCATTTATGCCAGACTACCTTCCAGTTTTCCCAACAATATATGTCAAATATTGAGTGCTTATCTTCAAAGCTTAGATCTTTGAATTAGTCAAAATCTAGATTATTATGGTCATTTCCTACTTTATATTGTGTACTTTCATCTTTCACTTGCCTTTTAGGTCACTTATTCTTTATTTGATTCTTTGGAGATTACACTGTCCATGATTCACAACTGTACAGTATGGCCAAGAGATATTGATGTTAAAAATATGGGTTTTGAAGTAAAGAAGCAACTTGAGATCACTTGAAAATGCTGCCTAATGTCATAATGTCTTTGCTGTCAAGAAAAGAGCTGCTACAAATATTTTTGTACAAATAGATATTTTCCCCCTTTTTTGGATGTCTTTGGGATATAGACCTAAAAGTGATATTGCTGAATCAAAGGGTATGCAAAGTTTTATAGTCTTTGGACATAATTCCACATTGTTCTCCAGCATGGTTGGATCAGTTCACAACTCTACCAATAATGTACTAATGTTCCAGTTTTCCCACATCCCCTCCAACATCCAAAATTTTCCTTTTTTTGTCATATTAGCCTCTCTAATAGGTGTGAAGAGTATCTCAGAGTTCTTTTAATTTGTATTTCTCTTATTAATAGTAAATTAGATCATTCTATTTTCATGTGACTATGGATAGATTTGATTTCTTTCTCTGAGAAATGTCTGTTCATAACCTTTGACCATTTATCATTTGAGGAATGACTTGTATTTTTATAAATTGGACTTACTTCTAAATGTATTTGAAAAATGAGACCTCTATCAGAGATACTTATTGCAAAAACTTTTCTCAGTTGTCAGCTTCCTCATAATTTTGGTTGCATTGCTTTTGTTTGCACAAAAAAACTTCTAAAAAATTTTATATGATCGAACTTATCTATTTTACATTTTGTAATGCTCTCTATATTTTCTTTGGTCCTAAATTCTTCCCTTATTCATAAATCTGACAGTAAACTATTTCATGCTCTCTAAATTTGCTTATGGTATCACCCTTTATGTGTAAATCATGTACCCATTTTGACCTTTTCTTGGAATACAGTATGAGATGTTGATCTATACCTAGTTTCTGCCATACTGTTTTCGAGTTTTCCTAATTTTGCCAAATAATGAGGTTTTTTTTAAATTCCAAAAGCTTGGATCTTTGGGTTTATCATATACTGGATTACTATGGTCATTTACTATAATGCAATTTATACCTAATCTATTCCACTGATCCACCACTCTATTCTTTAGCCAGTGATATATTGTTTTGATAATTATCACTTTACATTACAGTCTGTGTGATAACATTTGTAATGTTTCATTTACTAGAAACTCAAAACAACAGTAAATGGGAGAACCATGGGTCTTTATGAACCATTACATAAGTCCTAGTCTTAAAATAAGCTGATCATTATAATAGGGTGTTATATTACGTATGCACATCTTCTCCAATAGGATATGAGTTTTGTGAGAGTAGTGTTTTTTTCTCTTTTTGGATTCTTATCTGCAACATCCAGAATAGTACCTGCAATTAGTAGGTTTTTAATAAATGCCTATTGATGTACTGATCAATAATACTCATAGAAAAATAATGGTGCATTTGAAGAAAATCGTATAATAGAATAGGTAGCCTTTCTAAGATGAATTTTTGCAGAGTACCTCTTGATGATAATATAACATACAGAGAATGAAAATTCTGGTTCCTTATTCTTTGTAGATTATTTTAAAACAGCACTTAACTTCATAGAGTACATGGTTCTTCACTTACAGTTAAAGTGAAGAGCTGATTATTTGAAAAGACCAATAAAATTTCTACAAAATTAGGAATTAAATCAAAAAGAGGAGTGAAGGTGAATGCAAAATAATTTACTACACAGAACCATATGCCAACAAAACTGAGAAAATAAAAGATATGGATGAATGCCTACAAACTATAAACCATTCAAACTGACAAAACAAGAAATATTTAACTGAAATAAATCAATTTCGTGCAGAATTTAAACAGTCCATTAAGGAGGTGACCTGTAAAAAGAGACCAAGAATGAAAATGTTCATGTGTGAACTTATTACACATTCACAGAGCAAATAATCCATATGCTATATAAACTCAATTTTAAAATCAAAAGCAATGGCATTTTATCTAATCCCATTGTTTAATGAAATAAATGTGGTTCCAATGTTCAATTATGACAAGGACAAGACAGCTAAAGAAAATAATATGTCAATATGTTAAAAATATTGATGGAAAGGATTATCTTTAACATGTTAGACTGCAGGGTAAGAATCACATAAAGTCATGGATAATGTAATAGTAACACAACAAATGGAGTAACACATCATGAATCAACATTTAATTGAATTTAGTATCTCAGCAATGTGAGTATTCTCTATAAGAGTAGAAATCATCACTCATTCATACATGCTCATCCTTGGAAATTTTGCCTCTTTTCTACCCAAAAAATGTTTATAAAGAATCCCATCAAGCATGGTAGTAATTAAAAGACCCCTCCCACAGAAGGGTAATTGTTTTCCTCTCATGGAATCATGGTATGATTCCATAAGTAGCATTGAAAGAGAGATAATTTAATGAATCAAAGAATGGAAAGGTGAAAAGTGGATATTGATGACTCCCTGATGAGGGGTATTAAGTCAATCTCCTTTGAACCTAACATTAAGAGTATAGATACCTACCATCTTTCAAAAGCATTTAGCAAGAATTTTGTTGAAGATCAGTGTGTGGAAAAAGGATATATTCTCATCTGACCAAGTATTAACCATATTTGAGAAAGTGTACAGTTTACATGGTTATACCAAGTAAACAAAGAAGGCAATGTTAAAGAAATTAATGCACAGATTTAATGGCATTCTAATCAAAATGTCCCTGCAGTATTTAGGAGAAATTATTTGATTACAATGAAAAGAAACCAACAAATGGGTGACTCTCAAAAGGAATGATGTCATTCTCAAGTAGCATTGTAATGTACTAATTATGAAAATTATCCAACACCGGATAAAAACAATCCGCTGGATTAAGCATACACTTAGTAAGCACATTAAATTTCTAAGAAGTGCTGTATATTGGTGGCACAAAGACAAAAATGAAACAAACCCTGCCCTTGAGCAGCTTCCATTCAACTGTGTGGATGCAATTAAGTAACGAGATGCAAAATAGATTTGTCCAATATTATACAAAGTATTTTCCAGAACGAGAAAATGATAAGTGTTGGGAAGTGGTAATCAAAGAAGGTCTCTGGAGCTGAAACTTAAGCAGGTTTTGAAAGATGCCAGGAATTCCCCTAGGCAGTGATGAGGAGGATCTGTACTCTTGATATTTGTTCATTTGTTTAGCAGCAAAGAGTTGGGAGATGGAGACCTGGGTGTCTGGGAGGGTAACTGGATCATTTGTAGAATCAGTGAATTTGAGAATGAGGAAAAATTGGAGGGTGGGGAAGATGGTTCTGGGCTATGACAACTCTGAGATGCCTGTATTGCTCCATCACCAGGACATTATGATTCTGCTTCCTTAACTTTATATCACTTCATAGTATGTTACTTCTCAAGTGGGGCTGAAATCTCAATATATACTTGTGTATCTAAATAAAATATTGCAACTTTATAATAGCAAACAACAACAGCAACAACTAGGGGAAAAACAAACAAACCAACATGTGCCCAAGGACTGGTGAATGATTCAATAAATTGTGGGAAGTAGAGGGAACGTCTACCTGCACCAGGAGAGGCAATTTTTTCACCTGCATCCATGAAATCACAAGGCTGCCACTCCAAACGTCACCCAACCCCCACCACCTTGTCTACCCAAAAGAATACAGAGGACTCTCATTGAACTTTAAGAAACAACTGGTACAAGGAATACAGTGAAATATGGGAAGACACATGTGAGAAGTAATGTGCAAAGCAGAGCTGGTGTAGAGATAATGCAGACTAATAGAGCCACAAATTCCCTAAAAACCCACTGAAATCTTACTAACATTGCAGAAGGACGTATTGAAGCAAATGGGGATATTTATTGTTGTATTTAAGTCAGCATATTTTAAAGGTAAGAGAGAATTATACATTTTCTGGTTTTTCTATCAAACAATCAAATGCATTTAGGAAGAACACTTTCTAAGCATAGTACGCTTATACTAAGCGCAAGTAAGCATACTTCATGTCAGGCACTGTGCTAAGTTGTTGGGCTACAAAGAGGAAACAAAAACAATCTTTGGTCTCAAGGATCTCACATTTGAATGGGGAGAAACATGCAAATATATAAGATCAATTTCAAATATTATTTTTGTACTTGAGTATTATTTTTGTTGATGTTATTCATGCCGTATTAAAAAAAATCAGCTCAGAAATTGCCTTCCTTTCTAAAGTGGCTGTAAGCATCACATGTCCACCACTCCACTACCGTAGTCAACATGTGCTCTCAGCTGTATGCTGACTCAGAGTTAGAGTTTAAAGATTTTGGAAAATGCAAAGATTAAATCAAAGAGATGCCAGGTTGGGAGACTGAGTTGTGGTCTAAGGGGAGTGAATCATAAAAGCACAAACTGGATGGTGACATTGTGAACAAAAAGTACTGGATAGGCAAAATCATCATCAATCAAAACCATGCCCTGGAACTGGACTGTCTGCCAGTGGAATTGGCCTCTTGGAGAAGAAGCAAGTTATTTGTGACTGACGCTTTACAAACAATTGTTCCATGACTGAGCACTTGTGATAATTGTTGGAAAGGGGATTTCAGTGCAGGAATGAGTTGGAAGAGGAAGATTTTGAGGTCATTTCTACCTTGGACATTCTGTTACTCAGTGTTTGCTTTTATTGATTATAGACTCTTCAGAATTCAGCTCAGCTAGTATTTAATAGACTCCTCCTATGTACCACCAGGTCCTGGGTTCTAGAAGCTTACGTTCTAGTGGGTTTGGGGAAGTCAGTTACCCCCTTAACCCACAATTGTCCTACTCAGTTTTTACTCTGGTGTTTGTACGAGGTTCTTTCTTTGGATCAACTTGCTCCTTTGCTATTGACCAGTGAATAGCTTTTAATTATTTCATCACCTCAGATGGTCTGTTCTGTTTGGAATTGCAGAAGTTTGTAAGAACAAGAGAGACTAGAAATCTCTTCTGGATTAGTCATACAGATCTGTCAAGGCCAAGGCCAAGGCAATGTCTGCCAAAGTGCCTCCAACTCTCTCTTTCATCCAATATTGTTTAGATAAGCACAGAAAAACTTGGTACTTCATCAGTTGCTCTTTATTTCTCCCATTTCCCCCTATCTGTTCTTTCTCAAGAATTCTTCTGACATTGAACTAGAGTCCAAACTCAAAATGCAACTTTTCTGCTTTATTAAATTTAGGTTTCAATGAAATATATTATGGACTTAAATGAGACCAGTTGAGATAAGAAAGTACTCTGTCATTGCTCTCATTCTTGTTGAGGTTAAAAGTCTGCCTTTTAAAAGTTCCCTTTAAGGATCAATAGTCACCATTTGCCAATAGGAACTGTCTGGCTTCTCGGGCACACATTCCCTGCTCCCTTGACACATGGGAGTAGGAACATCCCAATGGCACAGACACAAGCTAGAGTTTCAGCCCCATTCCTTCTTTTGCTCCTTTTCACACTCCATAGGAGAGGAGTCTGACTCTGTGATCAGTTCCCATACTTTCCTCCCCTTGTCCCCCTCCTTGAACGATAATCAGAAGGAGGTCAAGATTCAGTGAACTTAAATTGCAGCATCTCTACTGGCTCTTGTCCTTGGAAAAATGGGAATTTCCTGCTGGCTCAGGTGAAGCCTTGTGTCTTTTACTCTTTATTTTTCTCCAAGTTAGATCACACAGGAACATTAAGGATCCTAACTGGTGAAGTTTGAGATCATAGACTGAGGAGTCACAGTTATATCTCAGACAAAATTCTGGATTTTGTAAAGTTATAGGAAGAAGGAATGGCCTACTTGTCAACCCAGCCCAAGGAAAGAAGTCAGGGGAAAAAGCAGTCCTCTTCAACTAGCATGAAGAAGGCTTTTCTTTAGGCAGCATTTGGGAAGCCTAAGAGACATTTCCAACTTGAAAATACTAGCTTAGATAATATTGGAGGGCTATTGCATAAATGCTAATCTCTATTAAACTGTGAGGCCTTGAGTGAGTATCTTTTCCTCCCTGTGTCGTGGTTTACCATGGGGTGGCTAGGTGGTGCAGTGGATAGAACACTGGCCTTAGAATCAGAAAGGCTTATCTTCATTGAGTTCAAATGCAGCCTCAGGTACTTACTAACTGTGTAACCCTGGGCAAGTCACTTATCTCTGTTTGCCTCAGTTTTTTTCTCATTTGTTAAATGAACGGGAAAACGAAATGGCCAATCACACAAGTATCTTTGCCAAGAAAACCCCAAATGGGGTCATGAAGAGTTGGACACAACTGAAATGACCCAACAGCTACAAAGTGAGAGGACTGAACTTGCTGAAAGCTGAGGAAAGGCCATTGCTGAGGTTTTGTACCTGGTTGGTTCTATGATTAAACCTTGAATAACTTGAATAACGTAAGAGCTACCAGGTGACAGTCCTGAAGCTCCACACAGGTCTTATCATTCCCTTTGCTGAAGAAGTGCAGGTACTTCCTCGTTGCTTCTAGGATAAAACACAAATTCCACCGACTGAAATTTTTTATTCTTTCCCCAAATGGCTTCAACCCATCATTCCAAACAGATTTCTTGTTTCTATCCCTCCCCTATTGTCTATATTAGTCCAACTGGCCTCCTTACATTCTTCTTCATGCATAACATTCCATTTCCCTCCTCTGTGCTTTTGCCCAGGCTGTTCCCCACCCCTAGTACATTCTTTTTCTACATCTGGGCTTCCCAGAATTCTGATCTCCTTTCAGGGTGCAGCAGCTCAAGTGTCAAGTTCTTCACCTCCTAAAATTCAGGGTATCCTAGACCTGAGACCTCAGCTCAGGCAAATACTTTCTGCTCTACTGCTCCAAGTCCCTTTGCCTCTCCTCCAGGAAAACAGAAATGCTCTAAGGATAAGGCAGTTTGCTGTTTGCCTTTCCATCCTGATTGCCCAAAGAAGTTCCTAACATCTTTTAGGCACTTAAATAAGTAGTTGTTGTATTGAATTGAAGTGAGGACTTGGGAGGACTTGAAGGAAGAAAATGTAATTTAGCTAAAGTATTCAGCTAAGATATTCATTCATTCAAGAAGTCTTTATTAAGCACCTACTGTATCTAGAACATTATAATGGGAAACTAGTAGAATGCAAAGTTTGCTACCTAAAGTCTCACAATCTGAGGTCACAATCCAGCATCCTAGAAAACCCCTCCTACTGTTCCTGGTCATCTGATTTCCCAGCATCTAAGGCAGTAGTGGTTGTAAGTGAAAAGTGGCCAGTGAAAGATTGCATTTATAGAGACTCCAAGCTTCCATCTCTCTTATTCTAATGGATTATTCTCTATTTGAGATGCTACAAAGGCTACATAGCCTGCATTTCTTTGTTTGGGGATAGCTCTTCTTTCCTTGGATAAATTTGGCAGCAGCACCTGAGTGATTGGATGGCTTGTCAACAAATTAACTTGGCAATTTGCAATTGAGTTAATTAGAGGCCCATCAAAGTTAATGCTGTTTTTAAAGAAAGAGCAAAGAATCATTGAGTGACCTCCTTCAGCCTTGGGTGTTGAAAGGGAACCATCAGCCAAATTAACCTGAGCCAGCAAGTACTCCTTGGGTGCCTACAACATGCATGATGTTGTTCCCCACTCCCTTAGATCGATTGGTGACCTCAATCTATTTAAGGGAGGAAACATTGGGTGACAAGGCAGGTGGGGACACATATAGAGTCTGGAAAGCTAAGGAAGGAAGTGACCTTAACAAATCCCAGGCTGTGTGACTCAGAAAGGCCCCCAGAGGCCAACTTGGCCAAACCACCCCTCCACAAAGGAATCCCCTCCACAAAGCAAGATGAGTGCTAACCTAGCCTTTGTTTATAGACCTCTAGTGAGGAGGAGCCCACTACCTCTTCTAGAGGTCAACTTAAAATTTAAATCCTTCTAAATTTTAGGAATTTTTTTCCACCAATACATCAGAAGTCCAAATTTGCTATGGCCCATGGGGTCACAAAGAGTCAGATACAACCGAGTGATTGAAGAACAGCATTCTATGTGCCTGACAAGCAGGGGGATGGAGAACTTTTGCTCTGGGATTAGAATAGAAGCTGATATCCTGGTCTATCTTCCCCCATTCTCCCATCTGTTTAGCGTCATCATGTCTCAGTATTGTCTGTTGAAGATGCACTTCAGGATTACCAAAATGGTGGACAATTTGGATGGCCTGAGTTCTAGCTGGGTGAGATGGGTCAGAAGTGATGAGCACTGAAATGAAGTGAATAAAAAAACGTGGTAGATGGGTACAGCTTTAATATTTAGAGAAAGCAGTGGCAGGTGGGACCGTGTATGACATGCATACTGTCTTCAAAAGTTGAATAAAAACAATGTACTTCCTCTCATGTGTGTAGTACAGAAGAGTGGGCCTTTGTGGTTGGGGCAGGGGAAGGTAGGATATGTGAGCAACCAAAAGAGGTCTGTGTTTGTGTGTGTGTGTGTGTGTGTGTGTGTGTGTGTGTGTGTGTATGGGTATATGTGGGTGAGTATATATGTGAGCAGGCATGGTCTGGGTGGCTGTGGGTCTGGCTAATAATAGAAGTAAAAATGTGTTAGTTAGCTCAGAGTAGCCCAACCAAAGAACAGTGACACTCTCCCATGGAAGAAAATCAATAGCTCCAAATAATACTTTGAACAGATAACAGGAATATCATGGCAGAGAGGTGGCAAATGTCAGCTTCAGAAGTACAGTGGATCTTCAACAGATAATGTCTGTAGCAGTGGAATAGGCTGGCAGTGGAGTCATCGGAACATGTCAAGGGAACCAAGAGAGGTAGATCTAAGAAGGAAAATTCTGCTATAATGAGACGGTGTCTTCACTTGGTGTCCCAGCTATGATACCCTTTCCCATTCAGTAGTGTGAGACTTGCAAAAATTGTTTTATTTCCAAAGGGAATCTATGAGAGACAGTAATTTTATGTATAGTAAGGGGAGTAGAGGGAAGGTGAGGATGGATGAGAATAATTTGCTTTTATTTCTTTTCTTTATTTTGCTACTCTGTCTTCATTAAATAGTTTTTCTACTTTATTTATGATTCCTTCTTGGTAAGTCTGCTGAATATTAACTAGATGGGTACTTGAAATCAATTTGCATAATTTTTTTGCTCTTGAATTGGGCCAATAATATCTTTTTAAAAAATAATTAATTTATATATTTTTAGTTTTCAACATTCCATTCCATAGGTTTTACATTTTCTCTACCTCCCTCATCTCCCCTTCCCAAAGATGTTGTGCAATCTGATATTATGCATTCTTATTAAATGTATTTTCATATTAGTCATGTTGTATAAAAGAATAAGAATGGATGGGAAGAATCATGAGAAAGAAAAAATACAAAATAAACAAACAAAAAAAGAGAGCAAATAGTAAGCTTTAATCTGCATTCAAATTCCATAGTTCTTTTTCTGGATGTTGATGATATTTTCCATCATGAGTCTTTTTGAGATGTTATAGGTTCCTGTGTTGCTAAAAAGAGCTAAGTCTATTAAAGTCAATCATCACCCAATGTGGCTGTTATTGTGTACAATGTTCTCCTAGTTTTACTCACTTCACTAAGCATCAGTTCATATACGTTTTTCCAGGTTTTTCTGAAGTCTGCCTGTTCAACATTTCTTAATAGCACAAAGATATTCCATTATATTCATATACCACAACTTGTTCAGTCACTACCCAATTGATGGCCATCCTTCAATTTCCAGTTCTTTACCACCACAAAAAGAGCTGCTATAAAAATTTTTGTATGCATGTTTCCTTTTCCTATTTTTATGATCTTGTTGGGATACAGTCCTAAAAGTCATATTTCTGAGTCAAAGGGTATGCACATTTTTATAGCCTTGGGTGCATACTTTTTATTGCTCTCCAGAATGGTTGGATCAGTTCATAACTCCATCAACAATGCATTAGTGAGAGACGACTGAGGGGCCGAAGGACTGACCGCCAGGCTGAGGACCAGAGCTGAAAGCTGGCGCCAGTAGCCTGAGATGCAGTAGTCACTGGAGTTCGGGAGCCAGGTCAGCCACGGCATAGGCCTGGTTCGGTTCCCCAGGGGCCCATGGCGAGCAGCCCTGGCCTAGGCCTGTGCTTGGCACTGAGCCTGCAACTATTGAACCCCCAGCCCGCCTTGACCCAGAGTACTGACTCTACTGGGAATGAAAACACCACTACCCCTTCCACAGCACCACCAGCCAGCGGTGCCCTGTCCCAGGGCGCAGTCACTGCCATCATCACTGTATTCTCAGTTCTGGGTATACTCCTCCTGGTAGTGACACTGGTTCTGCTGGGCCGGAAGCTTCATGAGAAATGCCAGACAGAGGGCACCTACCGGCCTAGCAATGAAGAGCAGGTGGGTGCCCGAGCGCCACCCCCCCCAACCTGAAGCTTCCCCCTGAGGAGAGGCTCATCTGAGCACTGCATCCCCCTCTTCCTGCACGTAACCCCATTTCTGGTTTTGGACCTGCTTGACATTGGGCACTCAAACCACTTTGGAATAACACTGAGGGCCCCAGATGCCTGGGGCTGGCAGGAAGTGGGTAGGGGGGGTGCCGGCTAAGCTGCTAGTCATGGTCACCTTCACTGCACCACCAAACCTGGTGCAGACTTCTGCCTTTGTTCTGTGGACAATGGCCTGGTCCTGGCGGCTACTACTTCTGCTTTTCCTGACCAGAACTGTGGTGGCCACCTGGCTCTCTCCCCTGATGGTCTGCTCCTGCCTTTCAACCCTGGTCTCCTTGCCTTTCAGTTGTCCCACGTGGCTGAGG
>CM053598.1:5356639-5382518 GCA_028646575.1 Pseudocheirus occidentalis | reverse complement strand
GATTTGAACTCAGGTACTCCTGACTCCAGGGCCGGTGCTCTATTCACTGTGCCACCTAGCCACCCCCTCATTCTTTCTTTTTATCCTCAAAAAGTCTTTTTTGCTTTTGACCACTGCCTCCATTAATTCATCCTCTCTTTTTTCAGCTTCCTCTACTTTCTCTTATTCCCTTTCCCTCCAACTTTCCTGTATCTTCCTCTCCACTATAAAAGATGTTCATTTTGTGTCTCTTTTAGATGAGACAATTTTCCCCATTCCTCTTCTCCATTCCCCCTTCTATTGCATTCTTCTTCCTCACCACTTAATTTTATTTTTTTTAAATCATCCCTTCTTTGTCAGCTTTCTCTCATGCCCTCTCCCTAGATATACTCCTTCTAACTGGGATTTATTGGAAAACATCTTGGTGTTGAAAAAATGAAGACAAAAGGAAAAGGAGATGGCAAAGGATGAAATGGATTGTTAGTGTCATGGACACAATGAACATGAACTTGGACGGACTTTGAGAGATAGTTGAGGACAAAAGGGCCTGGAAGGCTATGCTTCATGAGGTAATGAAGAGGCAAACATAGTTGAATGACTAAACAATTGTTGTGCCTTGGTTACCAAATTGTTAATTCCCTTTTAATAATTTTATTGCATTACTCTCATTTCATTTCTCAGTTTCACCTCTACCTCTCTAATTTGATTTTAAAAATTTGAACCTATTCAGAAATTATTTTATCTTTGTATCCAATTCACATTTTTCTTTGGTGCTTTGCATATAGCTGTTTTGACTCAGTTGTCTTCCTATGAGTTTGTTTCCTTATCTTCCCTGTCTCCATAGCAACTTTTTAAGTCAGATTCTTTTTTGTTGTTGTTCTTCTTCTTATTTGTTCATTTTCCTATCCTATTTCCTGAGTTTAATTTTATGCTAAAGTTGGGCTCTGTTCCTAGGGTGAAGAGAGTGCTGTCTCTAGTTTCAGGTTTCTCATGATGCTGTTTTCAGAGCTTGGAATTTCTCAGAATCTGTTAGTTGTCAGTTCTTCCGAATTATTATGATCCAAGAATAGGTGTGGTCACTGCTTTTATGGCCTAAGCACTCTTTTTCACCCTGGAACTATCATCAGGGCCCTCGTTGTTACAAGTTCCATATCTTTTTGTCCCTGGTAATATGATTCTGCTGAATAAGTTGTGGTGTATAATTGCGACAGACTATATATTGTAAGAAATGATGATCAGGATGATTCAGAAAATTATGGGAAGACTTGCATGAAATAATGAAAGACAAGCAGAACCAAGAGAATGTTATATACAATAATAGAAATGTTATTGTGAATGACTAAAGTATTCTGAATAATCTGAATATTCAAGTCAACTACCAAAGATGTATGAAGAGAAAATCCATCCACCTCCAGAGAAAGAACTGATATATAGAATTATGCATTGTATTATGATAAACATGTATATGCATATGCATGTGTGTACATACATACGCGCACATAAAATATTGAGGAAAATATCTCAGGACTCAAAATGTAACAAAAATAAAATATGTTACAAATATGTGTGTATGTAATGAAAATACCTTGGATGAAGCATACTAGAGAGATCTTATTGAAAAGTCCTTCCTACTTGACTTCCTACTCCTTATATCTAAATATATACTCCTTATATCTAGATATTTTATATTTATTTATTATTATATTATCTATTGCATATAATATATTGTATATAATATTATAATATAATGTACTTATTATACAGTTATATTTAAATGTCATTTGGCATGCTTAATGAATAAGATTCACTGTTTACAAAGATGTCACAGCTGACTCACCAACCTTAGGGTTCTACCAAGTGAACATGATGAACATGGTTCTCTTAATAATCAGATGGGTTTATTGTGCATCAGTTAATTGTCACTGGGCTTCCTTTGCAAGTGAACACACATGTCCAAGGATAGTGTCCATGACTGTAAAATAGAGTAGAGTCAATTAGTGCACATGTAGCCAGACCTCATGCTGTCTGACTCTAACAGACCAAGTTAACTAGGCATCACCATTGCCTGCAGAACATTTGGAGATTTATGGTCACCATACATAGATGAGACTGGTATATGTATGTTTGTGTGTGTGGGGAGGTTAATTTTCTCTGTCTATGGAAAAAGGATAGTTTCTGGGATTTCCTCATGCCCCAAGATTCATAATGGAATCAAACAATGTCTCTAGATTCCTTTGAATTCCCTTATACAATCATGCTGGAGCTTAAAAGACTACCAGATACAACATACTGGACTTGGAGTGAAGATAAATTTAGTGTTATGCCTTAGCATTGACCCTTATTTACTGCCAATTACTATTGGCAACCTTGCTCAAGGCACTGACTTTCTCATCTCTCAGCTGAGAAGGGGTTCCCTTCTTATTTCTTCTTTAAGACCCTGTGAGTTATATTATACTCAATTTCCCTTTTTTAGGAAGGAAATGGAATTCTCAGCCACCTGGACACCTTCTTTTTCTTCTTCTGTGCCTCTGTTTTGTTGTTGTTGTTGTTGTTGTTGTTGTCGTCTCTATGTCTTTATGGATCACTGATTTTCTCCACGTGGCATTCTGTGCACCAACATAGAGTCCAACAAAGAAGTAATTAATCTTTGAGATTACTGCGAACATTTTACCAAAATGAATTCCACCCAGTGATGAGGCTGCCTTGACAAATCTTCAAGAGACAGACATAGTCCATGGCCAGGTCTCTGCTTGAACCCTTTCTAGCGTGGCAACAAAACCTGCTTACGTTTGGGCTTCCTTGGCAGAGCCTTAGAACATGCCTGGCATCTGCTGCACCAGGAGGAGGCAGTAAAAGCCAACTTCATAGTCTTTTTTATGTTTGTTATAATGGCGGTATGTAATAATTACTTGGAGCCTGGCAATATCGAATGATGACTTCTGATTCAATTCAATTCATCTCGTTTAGATTTAATAAGTCCCACATGCAGCATATCTCATTCAGGCAGTAGTCTTTTGTTCTCTTCTTTTCTGCAAAGATTGAAGTTCGAAAGTATTTTATTCTGATTAAGTCTTTGGAAACTAACAAGTCATGAAGGTTGCCAGTAATTGGTGGAGAGAGTAATGTTCTGAACACGAAGTCAGGAAGACTTGAATTCACACCCAGCATCGGATATGGATTAGTTCTGTGATCCTGGGTAAGTAAGTCACTTAAGCTCTGCCTTGCCTTGGTGTCTTCAATTGTAAAATGGGGAGCATAATAGTATCTACCTCATGGAACTGTGGTGAGGATAAGTGAGAGGTGATATTGGCAGAAACTTGCGAACCTTAAAGCATTATATAACGCGTAGTCATAATTACAATTCAATGAATCAGAGCCCTCTGTCTCCTGGTCATTCTTGAGGAGAGACTTTGCAGACCATGCTGTGTCTGCCTCATCCTCCACTCTTCCAGCTCCTTCTTTCATTAACTCAATAGTTCTTTATTCTCTGAAAGAACATTCAGCTTCTAGAAAAAGGGGTCCTAACTTCAGGCAGATTCTTCCCGGTCCGCGTCATCCACCTGGCCTGCTTTCTGCATTAACTCCCTGTGCATATTATATTCCAACAGATTTTTCAGACAGTGCTTACCGTTTATGAAAATGGACTGGCGGCTTGATTTCTCCAGATGTTCTGTGATCTCATCTCTTATGAATGTCTCCAGGATTTCACCAACCACAGGGGTCAGACTATTATCTGCTATTTATGTGATTTCCTGGTCCTTTGCCTAGTGCCTTTTTAGGGGATCAGCCACTCTCTTTGGACTATCGGTGTCACACATTTCCAAAGGAGTTAACATTAAAACAATGATTAAACCCTAAACGCACGCATTGCTTTCTGTTTCTTTATTAAAAATTCTAGAGATGAAAACTCTCTCAGCTCTGATTTTGATCTGCCTTTGTCTTGGTTTATCATCCTAAACAAACTTCTATTCCTTGTATTAAAAAATCGTATTCCCAAGTCCCAAGCCCATTTCTGGCAGCTGATTCCTTGTCATCAGGCAGCTAAGTGAGCATTTATGAAATACCTACTATGGGCCAGGCAGTAGGTTAAGTGCTAGGGATGCAAAGGGAAAAAAAGGGGGAAAAGTAGGCTTTTCTTTCAAGGTGGTCACAGTCTAATGGAAGAGGTCATATGTAAACAACTATGTGCCTACAGGATAAAGAAAAGTGTGTTGACTCAGTTTGGCACCATGTTCTAGGTTAGTTGTCTCAGCAGTGATCTCTCTGTGCCTTGTGCAGGATTCTCATCAAAGTCAATCAGTTAAAAAGCATTTAGTAGTTTTCTGCCAGGGGCCACTGCTGTGCTAGGTGCTGAATAAAGAGAAAAAAGGCATGTTCCTGCCTTCAAAGAGCTTGCATTCTACTGTGGCACAGCATTCTGTAAAATCTGGGAATGAATTATTCTAAGCACTCACAAGATTTTATCTTAATAATAATAATGAAAATAATTTATATATGTATATTTATACATATATACATACATACATTTTACATATATATATATATATATTTATATATTTATATATAAAATTGACAAGTGTTTTTAAGAATCAACCTGTCCCCTTAGCAAGGCTTCCGAAGCTGACCTATCCCTGATGGCTTTGTTTCTCTCAGACAGGCTTGACTTTGGATGTTTCCCTATTCTCTTATGGAAGTCCTCTTTGGCAACGAACAACAAAAAAGCTGTAGTGTCCTACACCAACATTCTGGTTCCTAATTGAATTATGTCCTTGACTAAGGTCAAAGTGCCTTTCTTGGTCATGCACCACCTACTTGTCCAGGACATGACAAATCCTTCTGGATGAATAGTTTTTGTCTTTCTGTAAACTTGGGAGCAGAATGTGTTGAAGGATATCCTTGCCTCAGTTTCCTCATACTCTACCCATAACAAGTTTTCAAAGAAAGTGAAACCCAAACCTAACAATTAATAGCTTGAGATCTATTACTTGCTGGAAAGAGAAACATTTTTTAAAGTATCTGTTTTACCTTAGCTGTGCTCATACCCTAAGGAGATCTCTTGTGAAGGGGAGGAATTTCAATCTGAATAAATAAACAAATAACACACCTATTGTGAAGGATGACGGGGAAGGTTTTTCTGTTCTTAAAGTGTGTCATATTTACAAGGTCCAAACCTTTATTTATAATTTCTTGGGCTACCTTCCCTGGGCATTTTTTCCCGTGGGCAAAACACCCATTACTTGAGGCAAGAAAAAGTTTTATTCCTACTACTTCTCACTCCCATTAAAAAAAAAAGATTCCATCAGGAAAATCACAGGGAAGGACTTTAGCCTGGACCCAATTTTAGGAGAAAATCAAAGCCCAGTGCTTAAGAGAATCTACCCCTTCTCTCCACTCTCAGGACCTTTATTAATTAATGTGTATTCTTCAGGCTCTTATGACTTTCTCTATTCACCCTCAAGACAGAAAGAGAGGACACTCACCACCAAAAATGAAGTGAAACCAAACCAAACCAAACCAAGCCTCCTCCAGTCTGGCTACTCACCTGAATTAAGCATCCCCTTGATTCCCCCAGTATCTGGGAAAATTGCAATATTTCTCCTAATCATTTGTATTGCAACTATACTGGGAAAAGATAAATTCCAATTTCAAAGCTTTTTGGATGGAAACAGGATTTCACAATAAGACTCTTCCACCATCGTCCCAACTAGTTATTTTGACCTGTTTGATTTTTCTCCCTCCTCCCAAAGTCATTATTTTCATGAAAATCTTAATTGTTTGTTACATGACTGTCTCTGATGACTCTGACTCAGTTAAGAAGCTGCAGGATATTAATATTAACTATGTAAATAACAGGCAAGTCATCAGAGGACCCAGGATCTTGTCTCTAATTTTCAAAGGCTGTGCTTTACTTAACTAAGGCTAATTAGCTGTGATCTCCACATAAGCAAGGAAAAATATGCATTTGGTTTCACATTTCAGCAGACATCCTTTTTGCAATGGGAACTTGTGATCACTCACCAAATTTTTAGAAACATACACACATTTCCCTTCATCTCTTAATGGGTGTCTTTGCAGAAGCCTGCTTGAAAAGAGGTGTGTTCTTCCCACCAACCAGGCTCCCAACTGCTCTCCAAGGCTCACCTTCTCCAGCTTGTTTTCCATTGTCAAACAGCTTACTTAGTGTTCTGAAAGTCATGGTTTTTAGAACAAGTTAATTTTGAGCTTGTTTTCATCATGGGCTTTCTGCACAAGCAGCTTGTTGGCTTAATGCCTTAACCATGTAGTCTGTGAGATGCTGTGGATACCATGTGGTATTAAGAAATACACAAATCCATAAACAAAGGAGAAGGGAAGATGATGTTATGGCTTAGTACACCTCCAGGCTCAATCCCTTCATGTTGACAGCTGCCCCTTCCCCTTGATTTAAAGTAGATAGGATGCATCTTCTAGGTTCCAATTGTAATAATTCTGTCATTGCTTATTTTCTTTCTATCACCCACTGTGTGAGTATGTAGGTGTGTGTGTACTCACATATATTTCCATGCATATACCACTAGATGTATATATGCAGTTAGCTTTTTTCTGAGCTAGGCTGGAAGCAAAGCCCCAACAGAGATCTCTGGGTGCTTCTTGGTTGGACAGGGGTGTGAGCAGATGCTTAGAATCCTAAATCTGATCCTGATCCTGCAGGCCTTCTCCTCCCAGGGCTGCTCCAGCCTCACCAATTCAGGCCATGACTTAGATTCTTTAGAGACACTCTCCCTTTCCTACACAATTGTTGTATTTACATAACTGATCTGGTGCATTTTTACTTCTAGTCAAAGGTGTCATCGAAAAATAAAATTTATGTCAAATCCAAAAATGCAACTTTTAAGCAAACAGTTCAGACTTGATAGGATTTTGTCATGGTTTCTTTAACCCCTTACAGGTAGCCATGATAGTTTTGGACAGTGGGGTGGGGGTGGGGGCAAGAGAAGGTGGCTCCACAATCCATGGAAAGTGCATTCTTCCTTTCAGAAGCCCAAAGAAGACCTGAATGAGTCACAGAAGTCACAGAAGACCAACGGACACCCTCTGGGGGCTCTCTAGGGATGGAGACAAGAAACTCCACCTGCCTGGACCCAGAACCTGGGAAAAAGAAGGGAACAAACACTGCCACATATGCAAACACACACACACACACGTGCACGCACATGTGCATACACACAGTTGGATAACATGGAGAGAGCAAAGAAGGACTTTGGAAGGTTTAGCTTTATCTTTGTGGGTTTTGTCACAATAAAGTATAGTCAGTAATATTTCATGGTGTCTGTTTCGTTTACAAAGTGCTTTGAAGATATGTAGCTCGGACAGGACCTTCCTTTCACAGGTTAGGAATCTAAGACAAACAAAGGAGTTAGCTGCAAAGTGATGAAGTCCGGATTTGCATCTGGGACCTCAGATGGGAAGTCCAAACTCTTCCCTCTCTAGCAGGAGACTGGCAGTCCTCAGCCATTCATCCAATAGGATGCATGGTGCTGAACTGGGGATGGATCAGGAAGGGCCTCCAGAGGCCATGTTGTCTGACTCAGTGGTTTGGCAGATATGGCCATAGAGGAGCCCTTAGGAAGCCCAGAGTCTCTCAGATGAGAAGAGTAACAACATGCATCTTATGTGTCAGACTTGAAGCTTTTGCAAAACAGTTTGTGAGCTGGGAGTCCAAGGAGAGATTTTCCTCTAAAGAGGAAATTGAGACCAAAACCGTGGACCTGGAGTAAGAGAGGCAGAAGCTGAACCCAAATCAAGCTTCTTTCCACCACCACCCCCCACTGTCCCCTGTAAATGTGTGAGGCTGAGGCTAAGGAAGGCTTTTATTATATCCCAAAACATCACTTTATAAAATTGAAAGGACAAATATCTTATTAAACCAAATCAATAGAGATGCATGCTTTTGGCTCTCTGTAGGATTTAAGTAGCCAGCACTGATGTCATGCTTTGAGATTCTGTTGTCTCTATGGATCCCTCCAATATCCCCTAAGAAGTAGGTTGTGCTATAGTCTAAGATCATACTACTAGTTTAAGACGCAGAATTTGAACACAGGTCTTCCCAACCTCCAAATCTACTCCTCTATCCATTGTAGATATAGTGGAATCCGGGCCTAGTGATACAGAAAGAAGGTCTCTACATACCTTGTGAGTACTGAGTTGACAAGACTCAATGAGAATTATTTGAAGAGACTGGGGTGGACGCTTCAGTCCTCTTGGTTTTGAGGTGGTGGCCTATGGATGTGGCATGCTGTCAGTCATGTCTGTCTGGATATGTGTCAGTCATGTATTTGTGATGTGGCTTGACTTAAAAACCAAAACAACAACAAGGAAACATTCTGTATTTAATCGGAAATTATTGTAAAGTGTCAAGGATAGCACAGTATGGAAAATGTATCTAAATCATTTAAACAGATGATATGTTTAATCCCAAAGTTCTGGGACAAAGAAAATTTCCACTATTGACTAGGCATTGTAGAAATTCCTGACTCTCACTGGCAAACCTCTTTCTTCAACACACACACACATACACACACACACACACACATACACGAGATATTACAATCAAACACAGACAATCCCACATACAATCCCACAATTACACGTATATACAACCCCACAATCCCATAATCCCATACATACATCCCACAATTATGATACATACACATACATATATGTACACATAAAATCTCACAATTACACACAAGCAATCCCACAACCCCATAATCCCACACATATAAAGTAAGTACCCAAAGAGAGATTCTGATGACAGAGTAAAAATACCAAGAACAGGAATGCAGGCTGCCCTAGTCCAACTGAGTGCCCTTCCCCGTGCCTGTCTGTGCTGGGGATTTGAGAGTGTGCTTTCTGTGGGCAGTTTTACATCATCAAATGGGCACATCTTCATGCTGGTGATTTCCCCATTAGCTGGTAGAGCCATGTTTGACAGCAACTGGTCAACCCTTGACTCCTTTGCCCATTCTGAGTTTGGTTGTGCCTGGTGGCTTCTCCCATTGGCTGCCACTGTATATCCTGACCAAAAACTCACTGACTGGATACCTGCCTCCCTGTATCTGGCAGACTTGAGATTTCTGAGAGACGCCCATTGAGTGGACCCCCAAGTACCCAAGTTTGCACAGCAGAGAAGCAATTGAATCTCCTTGACCTATTCTACCAGCAAACCAAAGAAGCATCCTTGGTGCCATGACATAAGCAAATTCTTTAATGAATTGATTATGAAATGTAAAGAAGGGAAGAAAAAATCCACTGTTCTGAAGCTCTTACAAAGTGTGGTGGCTGTTTCCAGGCAGCTGTTAACATACAGAGGTTCCAGATTTCCCATAGATTCTACAATTCCCCATGTATTGAGTAGGAAGAGGAAAAATGGGAAAAAAATAGATGCCCCCAAACCTATCAGCAAATATTTCCCATCCCTTTTTCTTCTGGAACTATTTGGACTCAATGGGTTTCTTTTCAGCTGTACATTTGACTGAACCAAATATAGTGAGTATTATGGGAGGACTGTTGACTTCCATCCCTGGCAAAAGCATCAATTCCCTGCTGGCACAAGGGGAGCAGGACCTGTGGTCAATGGCTCCTTCCCAATCCAACAGGTTCCTGAGACCTTGACAGTCAGGATGCCAAGTCCAGAGAAACGCTGAAAGGGGAAAACTAGGAGCAGAGCATCACTCACCTTCCAGCATGAAACATGCCTTAAGGGCCTACTATGCACCAAGCACTGTGCTAAGTACTGGGGGGAGAAAGAAAGGCAGACATAAAAACAGTCCCTCTCTCAAGGACGGGTGGTAGGTCATCGTCTAATTGCCTAATGAGAATGGGGCAGGATAACAGATTTCTACAGAGAGAGCTGAGGCACTGGCCTTGATGGCTGGGGTCAGACGTCGGGTAGCTCCTTCTCTGCCGCTAACTCCTTGGGAGAAGAGCCTTCTTGATTGATTGTGGAGCTAGTACTGGGGTAACAGAGCCATTCCAAAGCCAGTTGCTAGTTTTGACTCTCCTTTTCTGAAGTTGAAGATGGCTGAGCAGTGAAGAGCCTCTGGGGAGGGGAGGACATCTCCTGTGGGACATTGTCTCCCCTCCCCACCCCATTTAGAATGGAAGGCTGATTTCTTTCCTTCTGCTTGTGATTATTTTTTCCAGTATTAAACACAGTATTAGCATGTAGTAGGTGCTTAATAAATGCTTTTAACTTGACTCATGAGCTTAAAACTGTGAGTAGACTGAGCTACCAGAGCTTTAAGATCCTGAATCCACACAGTTCCCTTCAACTGGCCCAACAGTAGCAGAGATTTGGACTCATATAATCTTTGGCCAAGCTGATTATAAAAAAGATTGAAAAAACACACACCTTAGTGGGGAAGATGCTGGGTAGAATTTGAGGCTGTCTGAACCCACTGTCCTGTGAGACTGAAGGAGTCTAGTGGCAACTCTGCTGCAGGGGCTGTAACTTTGGCTCTTGCTACTTCCCGGTAAGTGTTACTCTGAAAAAGCTTATTGATAGTAAACAATTAAATGTTATCTGACTCAATCATGGAGCTTGGTGGGGGTGGAACGTATCAGAATAAAAACTCCCGCTGGCAACATATGACCAGGACAGCCTTGTCCTCTTGGGGAGCCCTCAAATCCAAGGAGGAAATGTAACTGACTTCATTATAGGAGAGGGAAGCCAGTATGTTGCCAAAGAAGTTGTTCTACCCCTATGTTCTTCTGCCTTTGCATCATCTCATTTTTTGAGAATCTTTTACCATGCAACCTCTTTATTTTTCTAGTTATTCCTCACTGGTCCCCTTCACTCACTCTCCCCTCCCCCACCTAAATGGGCCCACTTGACTTTCCTGAAAGGTCCTTCCCATTTACTACCTCCATATCTTTGCAAAGGTGGACCCCGAGGTGTATGGTGTGGTCCCTCTTCTCCTTCTCTTCTTGGAAGCCCCACCTGCTTTGAAGTTGAAACTCTGTTTTCACTTCACTTCCATTGCACCACCTCATTCCCTTTGTTCAGGGTGCTCAGATAAGAGGGGTTTTTTTTGGCCTGTGCTGTCAGGGACTGCTTTTGTCATGTTTTCACATTTTCTCCAAACCTAGCAGTGCCTAGCATATTGCAAACTCTTAACAAATCTCTTTTGGGTTAAATGGTTTGGGTCAGAAATACAGAAGCATAGAATTTCAGACATAGACCCAGAAGTGAGGGTGTGCTAAAACCAACTAGGACAGTCTAGGAGAGTTGATCATAAAATGTTCAGTGTGATCATTTATATGTCAGAAATTGCCGAAAGCCACGAATCAGTTGGTCTTATTTTATTGTTTTGTTGATTGTATAGACTTAAGGAAGTGAGGGAAGAATGGTAATGATGAAGACCAAATTTAAAAATGTGTTGTCCTACATTTCCTCCCAGAGAGAACGTTCTTAAACATTTGCCAGCCCAACTGTCCCAAAGGTAGAATCCAACCCCCTTATTTTGTTGGGAGGGAAAACCCAAGAACAACCTGAAGTAAGAAGCGGTTCAGTGACCGGCCCAAGGTCTCAAGACTAGAAAGTGTCTGAGATGCGATTTGTATTTAGGTCTTCCAAATGCTGAGAGAAATACTTTAACATAACACCTTTCCATTGAACACTTTCAAACTAGAGGAAAGCTAAGGCAAGGCTCAAAGAACTCCATGAAGGAGTAGAAAAATGAGCCTTAGAGGGAATTAGAAACAAATTCCCCCAGTTAACATGTTTGGGGCTTGGGTTTTTTCTTACATCTTAATTGAATTACATTGGTCAAACCAGTGTCTTTTCTGAGGAATGAAGAAACTACGAACCCCAAAAGTTAGTTTTTCTGGAAATCAATCCAAAGCATAGGAAACATTTTTTTTGTAACAAATTAATGTTGATTAAGAGCTTTGAAACACACTCAGGATCTCCCTACTTGTGGCTGTGATTCCTGGACACCTTCTGCAGAAGAACAGAAATATTGTGTGATTAAAGGACCAGAATTGTGGGGGAAAGTGAAAGGAATAAGCAGATTTCTGCTGCTGCTGCTGCTGCTGCTGCTGCTGCTGCTGCTGCTGCTGCTGCTATTGTTGCTACTTTCTGCTGCTGTTGCTATTTTCTGCTGCTGTTGCTACTTTCTGCTGCTGTTGCTATTTTCTGCTGCTGTTGCTACTTTCTGCCGCTGTTGCTGGTGCTGGTGGTACTGTTACTTTTTACTACTTCTGAGAGTGTTGCTGTCACTTGTGCTTCTGCTCTCTGTGGACTGGACAGGTAGACTCTAAGATTCACAGCTCAGAGGACTTTTTGCAGAAAGACTCCTGAGGAGGAAATACCTTCCACTGATGCTGATTGGCACCATGTACCTTAGAGTTGTGTTATGTGATTTTACAATCTTGGTCTTTTTATTTACATAGGTACATTTTGTGTTGTATACCTAAAATATGCAAGTATATATATAGAGGATTTTTGTTCTGTGCAGTGGAACTAAGTGAATGGGGAGTGGTCTTTTATCTCTAAGCTTCTGGGGTTCTTTGGGACAAATTCCAAGTTTAGCCAATAGCCTAGTTTAGTCCTCAGCAGCTCAGACTTATACATTGATGTTTGACATTAAAAAAAATTGTTGCGTTTAACCCTAAAATATATCTTTATTATGCCATGGCATCATAGCTTTACTGGGGAAGGGATCTGAGCAGGAGTCTGGGCCAAACTGTACCTGAACAAGAATCTGCCAAAAGGACACACTGAGCATGGTCACTGAGGTTCCCAGGGAGGGACACTCCCTCTTCCTTTACTTACACAGTAAATCTTGTACAGTCCTCACCGTTAGGACATTGTCCTTCCATCAAGCCAAAACCTGTCTCTTTACAGTTGGCACCCTCCAAAAACTTTGAAAGCATGGAGAGTTCAATCCTGGCAAATTCTCTGCAATCTCTCTTCAAGAGGCCCAGAAACTCTTCTCCTAAAACAGAACCATCCCAATCAAAGCACCATGTACCCATGTGTGTGCCTCTGTGTATATGTGGAATAGTCACACACACACACACACACACACCTAGACATTTAGAGGTGCATTATGATATATGTATTTATATGTATAAATATACATACACATATGTATAAATTGTGCTTGTTGAGAAAAACTGCCACTTTGGTTTGGGAACTCTTACCTGCTTCAGGAAATAATCCTTGTAACATCTTTGCAGTGAAGCTTAGAGGCCGTCCTGATGGCCTGTGCACCAAGCAGCTCTCAGTCAGATGTCAGACAGTACTGGTTACTCCAAACGAACTTTGATACAAGGGATCCCATCTCTACCCATTCATCACTGGACTTAGCTCTATTGATTCAGTATTGACTCACAGGTTGCCCATTTGTCTCACACTAGGAAAGGTGACAAGTATAGACACTGCTTTCCTTGGGGGATATGGCAAGACTGAAAGCCACCGAAGTTTGTCTTTCAAAGATCCTCTCATTAAAACACATTCCTTAAGCTTTGCTCCAAGGGGAAGCGTAACTTTCACCCTCGTACCATTTAGAGCTTTGGAAAGAAGAAACAAGAGATGTCAGACAGCCAAGTCAATTCCATCCAATTCAATAAGTGTAAGCGTATGCCCCATCCCAGGAACTGGGCTGGGTGAAGGGAATAGTGAGACAAAGGCCAACAGGGTGAACAAGGCATGAAGAGAGATATGCTTAGACACAGACAGCTAGGCAGTAGTGCTGTCCGGAAGACTCATCTTCATGAATTCAAATCCAGCCTCAGACGCTTATGCACTGAGTGATTCTGGCCAAGTCACTTAACCCTGTTTTCCTCTGTTTCTTCATCTGTAAAATGAACTGGAGAAGGAAATGGCAAAGCACTCCAGTATCTTTGAGAAGAAAACTCCAAATGGGTCATGAAAAGTTGAACATGACTGAAATGACTGAACATGGCTATCCACAGACAAATGCATGCAATACATATAATAACTTTTAATAGTTTCAATAGGGAGACAATTGAAGGTATGAAGATAGAAGGTAGCTTCTGAGCTGTGCTTTGAAGCCAGGAATTCCAAGAGACAGAGGAAACCTTGATCTCCCCATTCCTTAGAGGAATACGATTTTGTCTTTAATTTAATTTTCTGCTTATATGAAGATGAAGGAGAACAATTGTGTTTTGATTCAACACAAGTTATTGAAAAAGCTTTGTTCTGCTTTTAGCCCAAGTATAGTAAGTATATACTGCCCAAGGCAGAGTCATGGAAAAGAATAGAATGTTGTACTCGGAGTTAGGAAGACCTGAGTTCAAACCTTGCCTTGAACAGATCCCTGCTGTGTGGCCCTGGAAACAGCATTTAAGCCTTCATTTGTTTCAGATAACACGATAGGGTTTCTCTATAGAAATTGGTTATAATGTACATAGATGGAATGAGTTTCTAAGCAAGGAGTTGGCTAGACTTCCAAATTCATAGAACATTGGGACAGTTGTGTAAATACGAAGGTGCCAAAAATAGATGCTTCACTTTTGGATGTCAGAGCCCCTCACAAGGCCATTGTAGAACTCAGGCACCTGTAGAGTAGATAGGGATGAGATAGATAGATAGATAGATAGATAGATAGATAGATAGATAGATAAAAGGAGCATGCATTCCAAATCTTTGCCACCACAAAGAGAACTGCTATAAATATTTTTGTATATGTGAGTCCCTTTCCATTTGTTTATGTTCTCTTGGGGTACAGCCCTAGAAGAGGTATTTCTGGGTTACAGAGTATGCACAGTTTTATGCCCCTTTTGGCATAGTTCCAAATTATTCTTCAGAATGCTTAGCTCAGTACACAACTCTACCAACAATGCATCAGTGTTCCAATTTTCCATCATATTCTCCAACACCTATTATTTTCCTGATCTGTCATTTAGCCAGTCTGATAGATATGATGTGTACCTCAGAGTTGTTTTAACGTGCATTTCTCTAATCAATTTTGATTTAGAGCATTTTCTTTCAGATTATTATAGTTCACTTTGATTTCTTCATTTGAAAACCCCCTCTTCATATCCTTTGATTATTTGTCAGTTGGGGAATGACTTATATTCTTATAGATTTGACTCAGTTCTCTCTATATTTTATAAATGAGGACTTTATCAGAGACATTGGATATAAAAATTGTTTTCCACCTTTCTGCTTTCCTCATAATCTTGGTTGAATTGGCTTTGCTTGTGCAAAACCTTTTAAACTCCAAATAATCAGTTATGCGTTTCACAATGTTCTCCATATCTTGTTGGGTCATAATTCTCTCACTCTCTATAGATCTGACAGGGAGACTATCCCTTGCTCTCTTAGTTTTCATATAGTTTCACCCCTTCAGTTTAAATGATGTGCCCCTTTTGACTTTATCTCAGTATACAGTGTCAGATATTGGTCTATGCCCAGTTTTTGCCATACTAGTTTTCCGTTTTCCCCCCCATTTTTATCAGATAGTGAGTTCTCATCCAAGAAGCTGGAGTCTTTGGGTTTATCAGATAGTAGATCACTCGAATCATTGACGACTTGTATACCTAAGCTATTCCATTGATCCACCACTCTATTTCTTAGCCAGTACCAAGTAGTTTTTATAACTTGTTTATAGTACGGTTTTAGATCTGTTATGGCTAGGGCACCTTGCTTTGCATTTCTTTTCATTAATTCCCTTGATATTCTGGACCTTTTCTTTGTCCAGATGAATTTTGTTATTATTTTTTCTAGCTCTATAAAATAATGTTTGGTATGGCATTGAAGAAGTAAATTAATTTAGGTAGAATTGTCACTTTTAGTATATTAGTTCAGCCCACCCATGAGCAACTGATATTTTGCCAATTTACTTATTCATCAAACTTATCTGACTTATTCAAGTGAAAAGAGTTTTGTAATTGTGCTCATGTAGTTCCTGGGTTTGCTTTGCCCTTGTGATTTTCAATTGATGCCAAAGAGTTGGCCAGACCCAATTAGCTTTTAGAAACAGTTACTTTTCTATGACTGTATATGTCACCCCTCCCAAAATAAATAAATAAATGAAAGTTTGACACACATCCTCCCACAAGGACATAAAGAGTTGAGGGTGAACTTATAGAGCACATGGTCTTCTGTTAGTTCCTTAAGATATTCAGAATCTTAAAGGCTGGGGTCTTTGTAGAGCCATGATCTGTTCTTCTCATCACATTCACTCTATCTTTAACAACTGAAATAGACACCAACATCAGCTCTTGCTGTCCTAAATACACATCTGGGGGGCACACGGGGTGTTTAAGAAGACCTAACATCTCTGGTGGGAGCACCTGCCAACCTCTTTTCAGGGCTCCCATAGACCTTTGGGATCTCTCACCTGTGACTGTAAGAAGCAGTACCGTTTGCAGAGATCACACCCTGGTAAACCACCTTGGCAGAAGGACTTCACCAGGTTGTGATTAACTAAGGGGCCTCACATCCATCAGTGAGTAAGGGAGGTGCCTATGCCAAGCATGTGAAGAATTAGCCCCTGTAGAATGAGTGGATGGAGAACAGTTTGTGCCATCAGTCATGAAGGGGCTGAAGCAGGAGTTGTGGAAAGCCTAGAGGCTGGTCAAGCATTAAAGACACCAAGGGTATATACTGAATCCTGAGCCATCACCAAGTCTTGACTTCTGTCCTGTCACTTGACTCTGATGACTCTGGAAGAGAAAGTGAAGCTGATGATTTTGTGCAAATATTCCTCACTTAAATACAATTCACTCAAGAGTCAAGTGAACGCCCAGTGATGTCATTGATCTTCTTCAAAAATGAAGCACAAACAGCAACACTTTTAGGAAACAAATGAGAAAGTCAATCTTCTGACCCTCCAGATTGCGTAAGGTCCTTCTCTCTTCAAGGGGAATGTGACTGAGACAGAGGCTAGCACAGGCTTTCTAATCCCTTCCTTCTCGGAGCTTAAGTTGCCAGATGCTCAGATCTTTACGTCATGAACTACTCTGCTATTTCACACACATCCTCAGGGCATGACCAAATGTCTCCCACCAGTCTGAACATGCTTCTCATACAGCATCACTATCGTTCTCCAACAGCTTTCAAGGATATATAAATGGTCAGACTATTTTGCATTTACTCAAAAGCCCCTAACTGTTTATTTCAAAAGGCATTTGTTCAGGTTTCAGCATCAGCAACATCTTTTCAATCACTTTAGAGGGGTGATTTGATTTGATTGATTGATTGATTGATTGATATGATACTCTTACAAGGGAAAGCCCACTTTCACCCAAGACAGCCCATTTCACCTTTGGATAGGTTCTGTTGTTAGAAAGATTTTTTCTGACATCAAGCCCAACTTGGCCACATCTCTATGCTGCTTCCAGTTCAGTCCCTTTCTTTCATCACTGCCCATCTCCCCACAGAGAGAGAAGAATCTATTCAGGGTCCATCTAATTGAATTCATTTTCCAGGATTGTGCCACCAGATCAAACACGATAATGTGTGTGAAGTGATTTGCAAATGTTAAAGTACATAATGAATTAATGTTTGAAAGCCATGAGCCAAAGACCTAGCTAGAGGATACTGCTCCTGAGGGATCCTGCGCATGACAGTTCATTCCAGGAAGCAGAGTGCAAAACCTGGCACCATGACCTACAGCGGGCCTCCTCCTTTCAGGTTTACTTTGGTGAAGCAATGGTATCTTCAATGAACCAGCTACTTTTTGGAAAATGTCAAGTAGAGAGCTCAGAATGATGCTCCAAGCCGACTAATACCAGGTGTCCCAGCTCAGTCCTTAGTGTGACTTTCAAGAGTTTCGCGTGTCAGTTCCTACTCTTCTTGTCTTACTTGTATCTGCCACTACTTAGT
The DNA here is from genome assembly GCA_028646575.1 of Pseudocheirus occidentalis. Classification (NCBI taxonomy): domain Eukaryota; kingdom Metazoa; phylum Chordata; class Mammalia; order Diprotodontia; family Pseudocheiridae; genus Pseudocheirus; species Pseudocheirus occidentalis. Next base: position 5,364,697 of record CM053598.1, on the reverse strand, counting down.
GGTCATTTCTGTTGGCTCCATCAGGCTTCTCTAATTCCTACCCCTGCCTCCAATGTTATGCTCTGTGCTTTATATGTTTGCTTCTAACAGTTGGGGTAAAAATCATCCCCACTCCACTTATATCTGCTACATTGATCAAATGAGAACTCATCTCAATTATTCATTATTTGGGAAACAGACCTGGCTACCTCTCTAAGGACATACAGCAGGAAATATGTCAAGATTGGTTAAGAGACTTATTCATGCCCACCAATGCATATACAAAATAGTCAACTAGATGAAATCAGGAATTCAGATAACTGGTAGAAGAGACAAGAGTGATTTACCCCCGAGAGGATTCCTTTGGGGTGAGGGAGGGGAGCCCCTTGCTCTCAGCCTTGTTCTCTTCCCTAATAGAAGGGAGGTCCAGAGGATTTTTCAACTTTCCATTATCCTATTAACTTCCTACAAAGTCCCTTGGAATAGCTGGTTCCAATGTCTGTCACTAGAACAAAAGACATACTGGATAAGATAGAGAAAGCAGATTCTATACTTAAAAATCCTTGCAGAAAAGCCATGTCTTTCCTAAGGGGAACCTCTGAAGAGTCTGGCAAAGAGACTTCTAGGGGCTGTCAGTTACTCTGTTTTACCTCATGTAGTCTAAGATTACTTTTCCCTAGACTGTGTGTGTACTGGTGGAGGAATACAGCACAGATTTTTGTGGGTAATGTTTAGATCAACTAGACCAACCCCATCATTATAGTTAAATGCCCTTTGTTTAAGGGCTATTCACATCTGACTGGCTAATTGTTGTCACCATCAATAATGGCAGAAAAGAGGACCACCAGTGGGGACTTGTGAGCTATAGCCCTAGAAAGATAGCTCCCTTCTACCACCACCCTACTCCAAACCCTCAGGGTTAGCTGCCTTCTGGAGACACAATACACAGTGTGGATGGAGGTTTGGGGAAGTGATCTCAGAGCCTGGCTTATACCACATACACTCTCGCCTCTCCCTACAATCTCACATGTGTGTTGAAAAGATGTGTAACCAGCAGATACACTAGATATAATTCAGTCCAGTTTTAGATAGGGAAATTGAGGTTTGTAATAGTAAGGAAATTTGAAGATCCCTTTTTATTGCCAAGCTAAGAGGTACTTAGCACCTAGTTTCAAATTAAGCCTCTGTTAAAGAAACAGAAGGCATGATTCCCTGTTGCTGACATAATGGGAAGGGGATGAACAGGGAGGAGCTATGCCATATTTAAGGAAGAGCACAAGCTAGACAGTCAGAACTTCTTGGGATAAGTATTGTGGAGGCAGGGCAGCTGCTGCTGGACTGAAGACTGAACTGAAAATTGATAACTGTGAAGAGGAATGAGCATTGAGAAGTGAGACAAAATTTCTTGGAGCAAGCCACATGGAGGTAGGATAAAGTGATTTTGATTTTGAGAATGGAGCTTATGGTGCTGAGGAATCCCAAGGGCCAGCCAGAGCTGCCAAAGACTGAGGAAGTATGACTGTGGTGCCGGCATTTTGTACAAATATTGCTGTGGCTTTCTTAATGTACATGGATGTTATTGTGGCCTCATTAAGCCTTGTCTTCCCAGGAACAGAGACTGAAAAGGATTTGAGATGGACTAGACATTGTGAGCTTCAGTGTGGAGCAGGAACTGTAAGGAGAGCTAGACAAGGAACTGTGAGCTGTCTGCCAATGAACCCGGGTGACAGTTTTGTGCATTCAGGTAGGATCTACATGCTCTAAGTCAATATGAAAATATCTCTCCCTGGGTACTGAGTAGTGACTACTGAAATTGTAATTTCCTTGTGACCTAGGGGTGGATGGCTTTTGTAATTTCCACTCCCTCTTAAGAGGGTACTGAGTGGTGAGTGTTGAAGCTGTAACTGAACTGCACTTCATGGGTGGAGAATTTGGACTTTTGTACTTTATAACCCTTGAGGAGGCAAGCCTCCTTAAGGATGATTGAATGATTGAGTTACTAAATGATTGTACTTTGTTGAAAACTATGTGACCACTTTGGTGAAAATTATCTGGCCATTTTAGCGATGAGTTGTTGAGTTGTGACATGGTGAATGCTGTATTTTGATTTTCTGTGAATGTTTTGCTCTAATTTGTTATTGAATAGAGAGTACTATGTACTCAGAACCTTGAAAGCTGTTCACAGTAGCAGTCGTCTGGAAAGCTGCTCATGCTTGACTTGCAAGGCTGAGAAGCTAAATTACTTCCCCAGTTTCAAATAGTGATGACATCACACAGCAACAGATGAAACCATATACCCAGTGTCCTTTCTCTGAATCAAATTGCCTCTTTCATGAAGTCAGCCTTGACCAGGCTCACCAGCCTCAATTTACCTTCAAAGTCACATGGTTCTTCATCCCTGCCAATCTACAGAGGCACCTAAACCATTATTATCTTCTTAGAAATACATGTTTTGTATCTTCAGTTGGTGGCCATATCCTCAAGAGTAGGGACTGTGTTTGGACTTCATCTCTCCTCCATGGTGATTTGCAGGAACATGTGGGCTTATTGAAGCCTTGCTTTAGATCCAGAAGAGAAGTCCTAGGATCATAGACTTATATCTGAAGGGAAGCTTAGAGGCCCTACAAGTCCCCTTCATTTTGTGAATGAAGAAACCAAGGCCTGAGGTAGTAAGAGACTTTGCCAATGTTACACAGCTAGCTAACAACAGATACAGGATTGGAACCCATAGTCTCTGAATTCAAATCCAAAGCTCTTTCCAGTGCACCCATGAATCTTCCCTGATCATCTTTGTTATTTTTCCAAGACTTGGGCTTCCTGTCCCCTGCTAGGCCACCAGTAGTCAGAACCAGACTCCAAAGAGAAGGGGAAATGCTACTGAAGAATATACACTAGTCAGCTCCTTGGCCTCCATCCTTTACAATAAGCTGTGGGGTTTAGTTAGCTTCTGATCTCATTCAGAGGAGAGCTCTGCAGAGACCATCTTTAAAGTGAGCCCCCAAGAATATTCAATTCAATTCTCCTTTGTTCATCTCTCCCTGCAATGACCCAAAGAGAAATTCTTAAAACCAGCCCTTGGGTTAGCCTAAAGAACCCAGGGTGAGCCAGATGCAGAGCCCCCACAACCAAGCCACCAAAGCCTCACAATCCAAATGCCACTGGACATGTCTGATTGCATCAAGGTGGCCATACAAAAGGCAGCCCAGCTGAGGTCCACAACTGCATCTGTTTTAGATTTTGCTCTGAGCTTTTATAGCTAATTAATCAGGTGACCATATACTCTGAAAACCCATCAAACCTCCCAGAACCAATCAGAATCTGCTTCTGGGTAGAGGTGTCAAAGTTGGGATGGTGGGAGGGAGGTGTGAAAAAGATTTTCATGGCTTGTAAACTAATGAGCCCTGTTTTAGCAATTCCAGAACCACTTGAAAAAATGCCAATTTCTCTGAGAGAACTACAGAAAGTATTTTTAATAATAAAAATGACCAACTTTTAAAACATTTCTATATTAGTTCAAGAAGAGAAAAGGACTGGGCACTAGGGAATCAGTGAGAACAGCCCATGAAATTTTATCACTTTGAGAGGAGGTATTGAAATAACTCTAGGTAAGTGAAATGGAGAATGTGATTGTTATTGAGGGCAGAATATATTTATAATAACTAGTGACCTTCTTCCCAGGTGAGTATATTGCTTTTTGACTATTTTGGAAAGCAAACGTATAATGATCTACACTGGTAAAGTAATTTAAGACATTGCCTGCTAGAAGATACTTCACTTGAGTTTGATCCAAGAAGCATTAGCTAAGGGTGTGCTAAGGTGTAGGCTCTGTGTTAGGAACTGAGGCGACAAGGCACAAATTAATCATCTCTGTTTAAAAAGAGTTTGATGTAGGTATGGGGTAGTGGAAAGGAGGAACTGTTATACAGACAACAAAATTCAAAAGGTATATGGACACAAACAGTATATATACATTCTCTCTTTCTCAATGATCCTCTTGGAATATGTCCCTTGTAAACACACATACACACACACAGATACACACATATGCACATATAATGTGTGTGTGTAGAGTTACTTGTGAAAGTAACAATGGAATGCCTACCAAGTGAACTCCCATTATTTGGGTAATGGCTACACAAGGAGGAGTCCATGAATGCAGTGGAATATTTCTGTACTGTAAGAAATAGCTGTGAATCCAGAAAATCATTCAAAGACTTACATGAACAGATTCAAAGGGAAGTCAGCAATGCAAGAAGAGCCACAATGACACCAGCAATGTAAGTGAAGGGCATGGAAACCACAACACGGTAGTGTTGTGTGAGATGAAAGAGTTCACAGTCTGAATCTAAGGTCAGAAAAGGTCTTTATTCTTTCTCATGAGAAAGGACTCTGCCCTTATCACCCATGTGGTGGCAGGGAGAGAGCAACAGGTAGAAGCCATCCCATAGTTATATAGTCTTCTAATGCAGAAACCCAACCCTCCCCGCCCCCCAACTGGCCTTCACTCTTATTGGTAGGAGCGCTGACCCACAACCTAAGCTCCGGAATTGCTTGGAGACAAAGGACCTGGAAACATGTGGGTGTCCACTGAAAGCAGTCTTAACCTTATTTGGCATATCTTCTGCTGAGTTGGCTCTGGGGGAGGGTCTCCATTGCCCTAAACCCCAGACTGCTTGAAGGTCAGGTGACCTAACCCTAAGCCTAGTGAATACTGAAGCCATTCTGGATTTGATTTTTCAGAATGGGGAAACTTCACTACAAATTATTCCTCACAATGTTGTTCAACTACAAGGAAGAAGTTCTTCCCAAAGAAGAGACAGAAGGAGTCTCCCCAGTTCCTAGCAAATCATGTCTATTTTCTTTTTAGTGTTAATAGGTTTTTATGGTTTTATTTCTCCTTTTCTTCTAAAAAAAAACAAACAAAAACAAAACAAAATCTTTGTTTTAAGGGATGACCCTTTGCAAGGTTTCAGGAGGGAATAAAGGCAATGTTAAAACATAATATATATGTTAAAAAAGCATTATTAAAAGAAAATAAGGAATTTGACTGCCATTGGCTGAACTCATAGCATCCGGTAACAGACAATACCGTAAGAGGAAGAGTCTTCTGTGATGTTTCCTCTGCGGTCATGGGTCCCCATGAAAATATGTGAGAATTCTTCATATTCCCAAGCATTCATTATTTTCTGTTTTGGGTGAAGGCTAAAAGTTTTCCCTCCCCTAGATTTTTAGACATTGAGCAAACAGAGGAGCAGGGAATGACCTTTGGCAGTGACTTTTGAGGCCCAGCCTAGATTTAACTGAGATGAGGAGCCACCTGGTTTCATGCCACATCTGGACATGTACTTGCTGAGACTGAAGTCATGCAGAGAATTCTCTAAGAGTGAGCCATTCTTTTAAATACTGAGATGCCATGGGAGGGTAGGGGGGTGATATGACCCCAGTGTATTGTGAGTGAGTCTGTACTCCTGTGCCTGCTGTCTAATGATGCTTTTGCAAAAACTAATCATGTCAAGTGATCCTGGGCAAGTGACTTAACCTCCATTTTATTTATCTGTAAAACAGAGACAATGGCAGAATTTATCTTCCAGGATTGTTGTGAGGACCAAATAAATGTCATAAGTACAAAGCATTTGGCTCATTTCCTATCACATTATAGGGACTTAATAAATGCCTATGTCATCTACCTTGATTGAACTCAAGACCCATAGTGATTGACAGAATTTGCAGTTATCACATAGACCCCCGCACAAGCTTAGGCCCCTCAGTTCTGCATCTGGGACCTTTTGTTGTCCTGGTCATGACCTTGTCATGAATGGAATGATCTGCTTGGCTGTTCCTGGTCAGATCTATCCCTAGTGTCCATAGAACTCTCTCTCTCTCTTTTCCCCTATTTATAGTTACACAGAAGAAAGGAAGGGGGGAAGGAAGGAAGAGAGGAAGGGAGGGAGGGAGGAAGGGAGAAAGGAAGGAAGGGAGGAAGGAAGGAAAGAAGAAAGGAAGGAAGGAAGGAAGGAAGGAAGGAAGGGAGGAAGGAAGGAAGGAAGGAAGGAAGGGAGGAAGGGAGGAAGGAAGGAAGGAAGGAAGGAGAGGTTGTGCACCAGGACAACAAAAGGTCCCAGACCCAGAAGAGAGGGGTCTAATCTTGTTTGTGTTGGATCCAAGTGTAATAGGAATTGGAATTTGAAGACCTTCCCTGCCCCTTAATAGACCTAGAGGGGAGTTTGAAGACCTCCCCTGCTTTGAAAGTAAACTGTGTCCCCCAATAGGCTAAATGTAATCACATGGAGCCTGTGATGGAGGAAATTTGATAAAATGTAGAACAGAGCCTACAGGTAGCTTCCCTGCTATGCAGATAAACTCTTCCCCCAACTAGGCTGAATGTAATCACATGGAGCCTGTGGTGGGAGGAGTTTGTTGAAGGGAAGTAGAGCCCACGGGAAACTGGTAGTCAGAGCTAGCAAGATGGTGGGGGAGAGAAAACACACAGGGAAGGAAATAGAGAGGTTCATGAGTAGTTATTGATATTGTATTGGTTTGTGGGAAGGCTAAAGGTTACTGTGGCTCTCAGCATTATTATGGCTTCTGAATGCCTTTGGTACTATGATGGAATCGGCTTACTGGTTTTGGGATTCAGTTTTCTGGTGTCAAAATAAATGTTTCAGTTCTGTCCTCTACCTGGAGAATCTGGTATATTTTGTGATCAAACATCATGTAATATTTATGGTGACGGTCTTGATTGTGATCATGGGGGCTATAATTATTGCATTGGTGCTACAGCAAGGTGGATGAAAGAGGAGTGCTAAGCTTAGGGGTGGCATTTCTGGGTGAAGAGTTGTCATAGCATTAGGCTATGTTCCAAGTGAGTAGTAAGCAGTTGTCTAACTTGAACCATAGAAGTGGAGCAGGGACACTGTTTTAGTTTCTAATACAGTTAGAAGCCTCCAGTGGAATTGCCAGGGTGGGAATCCCAGCCCAAGAGCAGTCTTGCTATTCTGTAACTTAACCAGCACAGCCTTTCAGTTGGCTGATGGTGGCTAAGTCCGGCAGCAGTCTATTGCAACTCCAAATGGGGCAAGTCCACAGGTGTGCTGTTCAGACCTGAACCCAGGTTAGCAACTTGCAGAGTTCAGTTTTAGGGGAGGAAGAGGAAAAAGGTGCAGCAACCAGACTTTGATCTTGATCAGACTGCTTTGGGAACACTGAAAGACTACATATCCTCAGCCTGAGTTGTCTTTGAGATCCTAGAATAATGTAACATATAATGTCAGAGAAAGCAGCAATAAAACCATTCTAAACATTGCTTTCAGAAGTACCAAAGGCACACCAATAATACAAAATAGACTGAAGAATAAGTAAACAAGCAAAAAAGAATCCTAACCAAAGAAAATCATTGTGGTGATAGAGACACTTATGACACAATGTTGAAGTCTTCCGACACCTTACTGACCTTCATGTACTCCCTGATCAAGTGCCCCTAGTTTCCTGACTGTTCTAGTGACAGAACATGTCTTGGCTCACGGATTTTCTCGGACTGTCCTTATTTCTTCAATGTCCTTCCTCCTCTGTCCCACCTATTGAGCTCCCTGGCTTCCTTCACATCCTAACTCAACTTGCATCTTCTTTGGAAAGCGTTTCCCAACCTCTCAACTCCAGGGCCTTCCCCATCTTAGTGATTTTCTGATTGTTTATAGCTTGTTCAAGTATAGTTAGTTGCATTGTTTTTTTCTTGTTGGCTTGTAAGGTCCTTGAGGGCAGAGACTCTCTCTTGACTCTCTGTATCCTCAGCCTTAGCACCTTGCCTGTCACCCAATAGGCACTCAAAAATGTTTATTAAATGAGTGACTGATGAGACAGAGGACCTGGGGGTGCTTCCCTTATGCCTTAGTGATCTAAAAGGAAGAAAAGAAAGTGAAAGGAAGAGGAGATCAGCAGAAGAGGGCCAAAGAGAGGTGAATATTAGGGCAAATTGTGTTGTAATCAGAGTGAGCAAGTCAGTCTAGACAGAAGAAGGGGTGAGGCAAGTGGCCGACACCTGAAACTCTGTCTCTCTGTAAAAAGAGTGAAAGTCAAGAATAT
>CM053598.1:5323011-5356139 GCA_028646575.1 Pseudocheirus occidentalis | reverse complement strand
CACATATATAAGAATATATATTATATATGTGTATGTATGTATGTATATATGTATATGTGTATATATGTATGTATGTATGTATATGTCTATATATGTGTATGCACACAATTAAGAACATTTCATTAATCATTAATTCAGAATTAATTCATTTCCGTAAACAGGGGAATAAAGCAATCAGAAGAAGGGAGATGAGGGGATAAGAGGGAGAATAAATTAAGGGAAGGATGTACAAAAACTCTAAGGATATACAAAAATACTCAAAGCATCTCTGTTTAGCAATGACTAAGACTTTGAAAGTGAAGGAGTGCCCACTTTGAAGAATGGATGAACAAGCTACGATATAGAAATAAGATGGAATACTACTGTGCTATAAGAAATGATAGAGAGGGTGGCTTCAGAAAAAACCTGGGAAGACTTTAATGAACTGATACAGATTGAAGTCAGCAGAACTAGAAGAAAAAATATTTATACAATGACAACAGTATTGTAAAGACAAATGACCTTTGAAAGATTTAAATATTCTGCTCAACCTAATGACCAACCAGAAGATTCATGATGAAACATGCCACCCACCTCCCAAGAGATAGGTGAAGGACTCAGAGGACAGAATTATCCTTTGTGTTTTGCTTTGATTGGTTTGGGCTTTTTTGGACAAGGCCAATGTTGAAATTTGACCATACGTGTTTTTTAACAAAGGATTTGTTTTTCCTTCTTTCTCAATTTGAGGAGAGAATGAGAGGGAGAAGAGGAGCATTTTTGGTGACTGAAAAAAGTAAAATTTAATTTTATAAATATTTATATTATCCAAACACCACTTGGATAATTTTAACATTAATGTTTAGTCTTTATCGATTATATGAAATTACAAAGAGAAGGGAGAGAGACAGAAAGAGAGAGAGAGAGAGAGAGAGAGAGAGAGAGAGAGAGAGAGAGGGAAGGAGGGAGGGAGGGACAGAGAGAGGAGGCCACCCTCAAAGGATTAGTGCCATTTCAAGCTTACAACTTCACTAACACTTTGGGGACACCCTACAGATTAAATGTGTCACAGGTGGGGACTTTGGCTCCTACAAGTGCATTGGCATTCCGGCATAGTTTCATTTTTTTCCCTAGTTTGGATGCTGAAGGTTACTGCAATTAGAGGGATGGTAGAGAGTAGGCCCAAAGGAGTCAGGAATACATGGAGTTTAGAAAGTAAAAGAAGGAGAAGATATATTCTGGTACCTAATCCCAAGTCAGTTCCCCTGACTCTGCAGGGACCATTAGTCTGTGCTCTTTGGGCATAGCCCGGAGTATTCTACCTAGACTCCATTTCAGAAGTGGCTGTGATAGGGAAGACCCAAAGCTCAGAAGGTCCCAGATCCTCACCAAGCTTTCCTTAGCTTTCCTTAGAAAAAAGTGGACTGGAGGTGCCATAGTACAGTATAGAACCAAACTAAGGAAAATTTACACTGTGAGATTGGGGTCCCTTCAATGGTGAGCTAGAAAAATGAAAGATAAGTCAAGCTGGTATGGCAAAGATTGTTTGAATGGAAAAACAAAAATTCTCTCTTTACCACTTCCCCCCATAGGAAGTGACCAGGAAGAACAGAACTCAGTTCCCTTGTCTGAAGACCAAGAGGAAAGAGAGAGAGAGAAATATGGATTCGACCCAACAGGGCTTCTGCCTTCTGTAGGACCTAGGTCTGATCATGGAATTGAAATGTCAGGCTGGTATTTATTGAGTAATGCTTTCACTCTTATTACTGTTTATCTAATTCTATTAAGTTATCATTACTCTATGTCCTTGTATATAAGGTGAATCAAAGAAGCACGTGTCCAGAAAGAGCTGTCAGCAAGACCGAGCCTGAGCCACAATCTGATTGGTTAAAACAATGGACTCCACAATAACTAGAGTATAATATGAACTCCACCCCCAAAAGGTCAGATTCACAGGGTGAGTGTCGGCTAGGGAATCTTCACACTAGAGACATGCATATTGATGGTCATTTCAGAATGCTCTTATAGCAGAGTGAGGCTAGGTGGTAAAGCAGAGCCCCAGATTTGGGGACAGGATTACGCAATTTCAGATCCTGCCTCAGGCACTCATTAGCCTTGTCAATCTGGACAAATCACTGAGCACCTCTCAGCCTCAGTGTCCTCATCTGCAAAATGTTGATAATAATACCACCTCCCTCACAAGGATGTTGTTAGCATCCAACAAAATAACATCTGTAGCGCACTTTGCAAGCCTTACACCCTTCTGTAAATGCCAGCATGAAGGTTGCTCTTGTTGATAACTGGTAGTAGAAGGTGCACATGAAAAAGAAGATGAGCACTTCGTTGAGAGCACCTAATTTAGGTGCTCAGCCCTGGTCCTACTGTATGCACCCCATAAAATGGCAGCATCTGCACAATCCATTCATAATACCAATATCATCTCACATTTCTTTCTGAAGCCCTCTAAGACCGGCAGAATAACCCTGTGGATGGTATATTGCAGAGTCGATTACCTCCATTTTAGTAATGAAGAAACAGACCAAGAAAAGGTAAGGGAACTGTCTGAATTCACATTAAATCAGCCCTGAAACAGGAACAGAAGAGTTCTAAATTGCGCCCCACTTCCCTTTCATTTCATCTCATCAATTTACACCGGGATAAAAAGATAGTCAATCAATGAAGATGCCCCCTGACTAATTCACACACTTGTTCTGTTAGTCCACAGAAGGCCCTCCCAGTAAAACCTCGTTAGATGTTTGTGTTTGTATGACATTGCGACTGCTGATCGGGGCAAGTAATTCAGTCCAGAAGCCTCTTCAGTGTGTGACGCGCCTAAATGAACTGGAGGCATTGTACAAAGGAATTACGAGATTCGTATTAAATTGTAGCTTAGGGACCCATCAACATGTGATGCTCACTGCTTTCAACTGGCTTTGTTTATCACAGAGAAGGGAACAGAATTAGCATAAAATGCTACCAAATAGTAAAAGACTGGGTAATTTCTAGCACCCTATCTGCTTGCCCGACTATTGACCCAACCTAATTCATATTCTCTCTGGGATTTTTTTAATAGGTCATTTCCATTTTGAAAATTAGGTCAAATTGTGGATTTATGCCCCATCATTTCCGCCCTTCGCAAAAGTACATGTTCCTACTTGGAAAATGATAACTTTAGCAATGGGACAAATTTATTCTTCTCCTTCTCTTACTTCACCGCAACCACTACATGTCCCCTGAGGTGAAAAGAGAAACCCAACTTTACTTCTGAAATGACAGGTAGACTTTCCTGTATTTGGAAACAGTGATCATTGGTGAGCAAATAGCCATTCTCAAAATGTTCTCCTCAACCCTAAGGAAGAAACATTTATACCATTAGTCATTTGTAAATTCTACTTTAAGACACTGATGGCCAGTTATTAACTGCCATTCAATAGTAAGAAGTGGAGAATTAAAAGAGAACTCTCTTATCAGGAGAAGTTGTTGGTATATTTGGAGATGTGGGTGGTTGCCGCTGCTATTTATGCAAAACATTCAGGAGATGAAAATGTCAAGTTCTACTGGACCAAATCTCCATCCCCCTCAAAGCTCCTGCATCTTCTTCTTGTGTCCCCTTCTGCTAATTTCCCAGGATGCTTCAAGCATATGACAGATACCTAGGCTGAGGAGAGGTCTTTGGATGAATTGCAGGACTTGATAAATAAACAAACACTGGCTTAAGTTTTTATATCAAGTACCCACAAATTAAAATGGCTTGCCTGTGATCTTAGAAGACAAGAGGAAAGAGAATGACCTAAGTGTGTCAGCTACAGCTATAATTAGGCTGAGACAACTGTGGGGTTTGTCCCACAATCCCGCATTTAGAAGGTCATGACAGCACTAATTTTTAAGTGGTAGAAATAATTGATTTTTTTTCATTTTTATGGTAAGCATGAATAGTTAAAATACCACAGTTGACATCCTCCATGGCCTGGTGGCACTTCTATCCCTCCCCTGGAAGTGGCTTCTCTAGACTTAAAGGGACCCGGGGTCTCTGACCACAAAGATTGGGTCCTTTATTGCAAAGCAATGTCCTGAAGCATCTGCTGATGATCCCTCAACCCCACAGGACTAACTTTGCCTTGAAAAGTGGATATATCCCAGGGTCACTTCCCTTCTTGCCTTAAGCACCAAAATTACAGGTTCCAACTCTTGGCACTGGCCTCCATCCTACCATGCCTGTATTCATGAATTTCTACTTTTATCAAGCAGGCCAGCAAAGCCTTGTTTGTGTGGGCACGTGTGCACGTGGACCCAAGGAGTTAGCACTAAGAGTATTTCTTGAATCCTTTTCTTAAAAGGGAGGGAGGGTGAAGAAATGAGCTGCAGTGCAGTTCCCAGAGCCCAGACTGATGAGTTGTTGTGCCAAACGGCTCCATTCTGCTTCCTAAGAAATTCAATCACAATAGGGATTTGAGGAAATTACCTCCAAAGGTTTGGGTGTTTGAATGACTGAGCAATCTTGCTAAGATTACGTTTCCCAGTTTTGAATCCTGTGCTGTAGGACTAGTGCCAGTTTGGTTAATCAGGATGCAAATAGGTAAAAATCAGACTCTGAATGGAATGCATTCTGATGGTCCGCCCCCACACCCTGCCTCTTTCAAAGGTTGGAACACTGAGGGCCCCTTTTTCCCTCTGGCTTCTTCCCCTCTCTACCCCTCCTCTGGTTCTGGAGCTGTCAAGAACTTCATTTCTTCTGTGGCTTGGATGAGAAGAGACTTAGTGACTATTTTTCTTCCAGTGAGAGGAAAGACCAACAGCTCTTATCATCAGCCCTGACTCTATGCCCAGGAGACCCCTAACATTGTCATCTTGTCCTACTGATGCAACCTAAGAACTCTTGAGCCTAACTATTCAACTGGGAGGTGAATTTTCTTTTATGCATTGTCTTTCTCAGACAGGGTGTGAGTTTCTTGAGAGCAGCAACTATTTCTCTGTCTCTGTCTCTGTCTCTCTATCTCTTTCTTTGTCTCTCTGTCTTTCTCTCTGTCTCTCTTGTCTCTCATTAAAATGCTTAACACAATACTTGGTATATAATAAATCAGAAATATTTTTCACTCATCAATTCATTCATTTCATTCGCATTTTTGCCAAAAATTTAATTGTTCATTTTGAAATTAATTTCATCCTAACACTTTGTCTTGGAAGGACTCAGAAATGGGAATCTCTCATTCCACAGTCTCCATACTCTCTGTCAGACAAAGCATTTGTGTATTTAATCTTAGAAAGGGGACTGGATCCATTAAGCCCTTTGGATCTAGAAACTGCCCAACCGACTACAAAATTCCAGGGAGTCCAGGCCCTACCATTAGGAGCTATGAAATCCAGACTAATGCCCGGTCTGCCTCCGGAATAACTTTGGAAAAGCTTTTAAGTCAACCTTGCGTTTCAGTCAACAGGGAAAGTTTGACCTCTAACCTTCCAACAACCATCTGTTTCATTATTGATCTGAGGGAAACAGAGAGTTTTTGTTCTTCACCAAAAAAGTCCCTGACACCAGGCTATTTTTAATAGCTGAAATTGTTCATTCTTGTCACTCTCCCCTTTGAAAATACACGTATTTTCATACAACCCGTAGCTAATGAGAGAAACTTTGGAATCCAACCTTTCTCTATAATCACAGGAACAGGGATTAAAGAGGTCCCACTAGTGAGGAACATGAAAATTAATTATTGAGCTCCTTGTCTTAGCCTCCCCATCTGTCTGATATTCTTGAGCACAGAAGGCGTTAGACAATTAAATCTCTCCTCCTTTTAACTCATCAGAATGCTCCCTCTTCCTTTCCCCTAACTCCAGAGGCCCAAAGACCCCATCCATTTGCTGATGGTAAATTGTTGGGAGGAGAGGCATGTAAGAAAAAAAAAGAAAGTCAAAAAAAATCTCATTGTCTTTTCTTTCTTTTTTTTTTTTTGCAAGGTGGGGGGGAAGGGGAGCAATTAGGTTTCTTTTCAAAGCATCCACATTTGACTACCATGATCAGAAATTCCTCTCACCCTTCCTGAGCTCCACCGAACCAGATCACAAAAAGAGGGAAAAGTAGCCTCCTAGCTGGTAGGTGAAGACCCTGTGTTTGGCTCTGCTGGAAAATGTGAGTCTGTGGGAAAATCGGTTTTTCTTTCTACCTCATCTTGATTCCTAGATTAATGCAGAAAACCGCCTTTGTTTCTAGACACTAGTGAGGATAGTTGAATCAATTAATTTGTTTTATTGAACCATAAAGCTGTCATTCCAAACTGGGGCGGTGAGCTCTAGATCCAAGGGGCGGCTGATTCAGCTAATGGAGGTAGGGCCATGTGGGGTCCTATGGGGAAGTGCTTTTGCCTCCCAGATGATGGTTTGGTCAGAGGTTCAGACCAAAGCTGGAAAACTCCCTGAGAGGCCCTGGCCCTGAACACATTCCTGCCTCAGGCACCTTTCTTGAGTTCTCTGGCTTTGAGGGTCCTTAGCTATCTATCACCTATGAAGCTTTTCATTTTACAAAGAAAGAAGTTGGGGTCCTAGGAGGAAAAGCAGCTTTGTAGGCTATTGCATGGGACTTTGATCTGGGAGGGGGCTTGGACATCACTTCTTTTTTTTTAACTTCACCTTTTTCCTTTTACAGATGAGGCATCTGAAGCCAAGAGAGGGAAAATAGTGACTTCTTTAAAGGTCTGGTGCCATGTCCAGGAGCTGTCTTGTTTTGCCCTGTCTTCATTCCACCACAACACACTATTTCCCAACAGGATAAAAAGCAAAAAATTTCAAGCTTGTGACTTTTTTTCTTTCATTTAAAAAGACAGACTTGATTGTTTGGGTCAAATCTCTTGATTCTCATAGACACTGGGTTACTAATCTAGCAGCAAAATTCAGTGACACCTTTATGTAAGAGCAAATAAATGGGGGGAGGAATGGGAACAGAGAAAATAACTATTTTGTTAAAAGTATCCACAATCACCTAAAAGGTATTGCAGAAAGAACTATTTCATTATTGAACAGTTTAGGTCATTATTTGGAAGGGGAAATAATATTGCAATATCCTAAGTAGCCCTTGAGTCTATGAAACAAGGAAGAATGTTCTTAAATATTGGTAAAAAACCAACCCTGGGCCCCCATTCCCTTTCCTGCTGAAATTAGAAATCTCCAAAAGGATAGGACAGCCTTCTGCATTGAAAGCAATGAACAGAATTGGACTTGGGAGGGAAGGGTATTCCATTCAGGGACTATAACAATTTGTATCTAACATCTACATTTGGAAAATTCACCACAAACTTGCCCATCATGCCATCATTCATCTGGATGTTCTTGGTGTACGTATAGTGATGATAAGAAAACCCTTGTAGAGACAACGAAACATGGTAGCTGGAGGGATAGCCTCAAGGCTAGGAATATCTGCACTCCTATCCTGTTTCTAACAATCCTTGCTGTGTGACTTTGGACAAATCACCTAAACTCTCAGACTAACTCTCTGAGGCTCTACAGTTTCAAGACTACATAGATCTACACAGATAGAAAGAGGTTCCTCACCTGGAAGGTTCAGGTACCTGTAAAATCACAAGTCTTTTCCCCATTCCTATCTCTAAGAATATTACTAGATATAGGAAAAAAAATGCAAGATAATGTCCACAGCAGGGAAGGACATAAATAACTTTATGAACTGTGCTTGTTTGCACATCTATTCCCAAAGTTAATTGTTTAAATAAAAGATTCTTCCTGGGTTACGGCCATTGATAAATACAAGCCGGTTTCTATTTCCAGGACTGTGTTTAAATTTCATAAGTCTTGCATTTCACAACGGGGAGCCAGGCTCACTAAACACTTACATTTGCTAAAAGCTCTAATCAAGACAAAGGACTTACTTAAACAAATGATTAGCCTTGAGAACAGAAGTGTAAAATGAACCATAATTCATGAATGTGCAAATTGTTCTTCCTGCTGTGACCAGGAGCCAGGATTCTGTCTGGAGCTGTGACACATGCATCTGCATTCATGAAGCTTCCATGCAAGGTCTCAAGGATGAACTATTTCCTGCTTCCTCCCCCAGTGACGATTCGTGGTTTTCCCAAGTTCAGTGGCCATACAGAGCCACTTCCAAAAAGACACAAGGTTACTTGGCTAGCCTGGATCCCTGGCACTTGAACCCTCCCAGAATAACTGTACTTGTACTTGGTGATCTTTGGGGATGGGTGGGGGAACCATGTTACATAAACCAGCAGAGAAGAACCTTAGAAAATCACACTGCCCAATAATGTCTTCTATAATCATTCCACAAGGTGGAGACTCTGTTGGATCAACAGGGCACTCCTGTGGGATGCTAATGGACATGAGAAGGTGAATGTCTAAGTGTCCATTTTCTAAAGGAACCAGTGTTTAGATTTCTGTTAGGTCCTGTGACAATGATTTGCAATTCAAAACCAAACAAACAAAAACCCGTTCCTGCCCTCAGGAAGTTGTATGCTACAGGGAAAATATAGAAAGACCAATGAATTCTTGCTGTTCAGTTATTTCCAACTCTCCATGACCCCATTTTGGGCTTTTCTTGACAAAGATACTAGAGTGGTTTGCCATTTCCTTCTTGGGCTCATTTTTGTACATAAGGAACTGATGCAAAGGGGGGTTAAATGACTTGCCCAGGGTCACATAGCTAGTAAATGTTTGAGGGCAGATTTGAACAAAGGAAAATGAGTTTTTCTGATTCCAAGTCCAGTGCTCTCCCTACATACCACCTATCTGCCCAGTAACTGGCTAATAAATAAAAAGGGATTCATTGAGTTGTAAACGTAGTAGGAACATATGGACACCTAGGAGACACAATGGATAGAGTTCTGGACCTGGAGTCAGGAAGATTCCTCTTTGTGAGTTCAAATCTGGCCTCACAGACATACTAGTTGTGTGACTCTGGGCAAGTCAATTCATCCCATTTGCCTCAGTTTCCTCATCTGTAAAATGAGCTGGAGCAGGAAATGGCAAACCACACTGGTATCTTTGCCAAGAAAACCCCAAACGGGATCACAAAGAGTAAGACACAACTAATCAACCAAACAACAAGGGGATCATGGGTGTCTCTGTCACAGTCTCAAGTCCCCATCAGTAGTAAGTCTACCAAGAAGATATTAGAGGAAGAGAAGGATTAAGGCAGAAAGTTAGGGGTTCCCAATTATCCCCATCTCAGCTTCCATTATTTCTATTTCATCAATCCTTGGCTGAAATCAGCTTCAAAGAAAGGGACTTGGAAATATGGGAGTGACAATGGCCAAGACTGACCACTCTTATATGTAGTCTATATGAAGACAGTGACATTTTCTTTAGCATCCTCCTGGGTTCCAATGCAACATGAAACTTTGTTTTGATAGCTGATGTTTCTCTTCATTTCTCTCTAGGGTGTACTCCTGTAGAGTTCTCCATGAGGCCTTCGTAACTCTTCACCTTAGAAGAACCCTCTGACCCTTGAACCTTTCCCTCTTATTGAAGAGTAGAGGACTTCAATTTGAGGAGGTACCTGAGGACAGATATCTCTTTATTTCCCACCTGGCTGAACTCTTTCTTGACTTCTCTATTATGCCTAGGCTTTGAGTACCCTCTTCTCCTCTGCTCCCTTTTCAAGTTCTCTGCACATACACAAATAAATTAATGGGACTCAGGTTAAGAACCCTGCTCCAGATGAAATCCCTTTTTCTCCTAGACCTAAATAAATATCAAAGTCACTGGCTATGCTATTTATCAATACTGCCATCAGCAATATAACACATATAATATGACACAGTTCTTTTAATTTTCTTTCTCTTTTTTCTTCCTTTCTTAAGAATATATTAGCTACCAGAAAGAGTAGAGCCAAAGTTACCTTTGAGCATCATTACAAGAACTAACCTCTTCAATTCTGGAAACACAGTCCCACCATTCAGTTCTCTCAGGATACCAATCAAATTATTCTCTCGAGAATTCCCTTCATGTTTTTCACAAGATTAAACCCAGTTCTTCCTGGAAATACATTTTCTTAATATTTAGTCTTCTCTTCAGCTATCAGTTAACAGTCTCTTCAGATCTATTGTTAAACTGTCTCCTCACAGAATTTTTAAAGAAAGAGAGTTAAACTGTAATTCAAAAATCTCACTGCCTCTTAAAGATACAAAGACAGTACCTATAGTCTCTGTGGGAGAAGCTATTGATGCTAGTGTTATATAGTCAGGCAGACAAGAAGGATGATGGAAGGATAATTAGGGAGATGGGCTGCTTCTGGAAGCATATATCCTCCTAGGCTGAGTAATTCCCAATTTCAGACAGCAACACAAAGGCACTGGGCTCCTGGGAGAAAAGGGAGGAAT
The DNA here is from genome assembly GCA_028646575.1 of Pseudocheirus occidentalis. Taxonomy (NCBI): domain Eukaryota; kingdom Metazoa; phylum Chordata; class Mammalia; order Diprotodontia; family Pseudocheiridae; genus Pseudocheirus; species Pseudocheirus occidentalis. Next base: position 5,345,829 of record CM053598.1, on the reverse strand, counting down.
GGAGTGGTAAGAAGTAACTGGGATTTTTCAGGCTACAATAGAAAGGATGGTTAGGGTGTAGAGGATAGATAGACTGGCTGGGAAGGTCAACATATCAACAAATGTCTTCACATCTCAGAGCTCAATGACCTTTAAGGTTATCTCAATACTTCTCCAAACCATGAAAGGCAGCGTGGCACATTGGAAGAATCACTAGATTTAGAGGTGGAGGACCCGGGTTCCATTCCTACCTCGACCACTTATCAGCATGAGTCCTTGTAACCTCTCTGGGCCTCAGGTCCTTTATGCATCAAGTTGAAAGTGATGGGGGAAGGCAGGTACATGTTCATGCTAAGGTCTTTAAACCCTGAAATCCTCTGATTCACTTATATATCCTAGGGCATTGATTGCGTTTGAAACCAGGAGGATACTGAATCTGCAGACTGGGGTTAAGTGACCTTAGCTGTGGGGATAAGAGTCAAGGCAGAGTGGTGCCAGGAAGCCAGGATATTCAGGGGCAACCATAAAAGGACTATGCCCACTTTTCTATTTTGCCTAGGGCCCTCGTGGCAGCTTAACTCACTGATTATTGCTGTTTTCTCTGGCACTCAGAAGGGGTGGAGGCTGCTAGTGCCTGAGTTGGGATGTCAGGATGAAGGCAGAAAGCTATGAAACCTTAGGGACCCTAGGGTTTGAGCCAGGCTCTTCCTAGGCTTTTCAGAGTGGCCCTTCTAGGTCAGCCCAGAATATCCTACTCAGGTCTCCTTTACTCTTCTAGGAGCAAGAGTGGAGGAGGGAGGAGACAGAAAAGAAGAATATTCCTATGACCTACCCTTGGTCCCCTAGTTCTTTCTGTTTTCATATGGGCTAGTCAAGGTCACTCTAGCTAGGAAAGGATATGAAAAAATGTTCTTCTGTGTGTGGCTACACACATATGAGTAGATGTATGTGTATATATATATATATATATATATATATATATGTATGCATATATATGCATATATACATATACTAATAGATATATTTTATTGTGTTTATATGTGTGGTATATATGCATGTGTAAGTATCTCTGTGTCTCTCTACTTCTTTATCCTTCCTGACAAGAGGTGCAGCCAGAAAAGAGCTATAGAGGGCCCACTGGGGAAAAAGCATGGAAGACAACTGAAAGAATTACTTCCCCAAGGTGAACTTTGCTTACCAGAAATCCACAGTTATATCTGCTCTCAAGTATTGGTAGCTTAAATATTAAATGACCCAAAGAATAAAACAAGGAAAATAAAGGCAGCTTCATAGATCCAGAGCACAAAGGAACTTCTGCAGCTGTCAGGCCCTCCCACTTCATTTAACAGATGAGGAGACAGAGGCCCAAACTGGTCAGGTGACTCTCACAACATCATAAAGTTGAGATGCACAGGAGCCAGAGTCAGAGTTCTTTTCTACAGTTCCACTGGATCCTTGCAATTAGGCAAGTATTAGCTCAAAGACATATTTTGTTTTAATCTCAAAGTCCTAAAAAGGCAAATTTTCCATGAAAGGCTACAGAAGATAAAGGTTTGAATCTCTTTTCTGCAATTTAGTATCTGTGTGTACCTGATGACTTCATTTAAAATCTCTGGGCCCTCACGTTTCCTGAGATGTCCAATAGGGAATTAGATGAGATGAACTCTACGTTCCCTCCTCATGTCACTTGTGTTATCATAATGACTGGGTTAAGATACCAGAGAACAAAAACAACACTCCCCATAAGGGGTGATATTTTAGGTTTTACTGAATGGAGATGTTGGGGCTGGGGGGAATCCATGGAAACATGCTTCTGGAAAATCTTTCTGAACAATACAAGATATCAGGACATGAGTTATTTTTAAGCCATGTCTGACTCTTTGTGACCCACATTTGGGATTTTCTTGGCAACATACCGGAGTGGTTGGCCATTTCCTTATCCGGCTCATTTTGCAGAGGAGGAAACTGAGGCAAACAGGGTTTAGTGACTTGCTCAGGGTCACACAACTAGGAAGTAACTGAGGAAAGATTTGAACTCCTAAAGATGAGTCTTCTCTTACACCAAGCCTAGCATTTTATCCATTGCACCATCCTGCTGCCACTTAATTTCAAATATCTCAAAAAATAACTGATATTTTAATTATTTCATACTTACAACTATGTGAGGTAGATGTTTTTATTGACCCATATCATAGGTAGGAAACTGAGGCTCAGACAATGCTACTAATTAGCATCAGAAGTAGAGTCCTCTTGACTCCAACCTTACAGCCCTGTAGCCTTGAGAAAATTACAGAATCTCCATTCTCTTCAGCTCTTTTCAGGTCTAAGACAAGGACAGTGAGCCCTGTAGTACCTGCCAACAAAGCTATTGTAAGGCCCAGGGGAGTTAACACAGGTAAACACCAAGCATTGTTGTAGATATTGAGAACAGAGGATTGCAGAGTTCTCCAGCCCCACAGTAGGTCCTGCTGTATTTGTGGGGGCCAGTCTTACAAATGCTTGTTTTCCACCTGCCATGCTAGTGTCAAAAAGACAGAGCCCTGGTATGCGGTGATCAAAGATCTGGGAAAGGGCTCTGGGGAGGGGAAAGGGGGGGATTCTGTTGGGAGGAGAAATTTTGTGATCAAGGTATGGGCAAGAATCATTGCTTTTCTCACCTTTCCTCATCTCCTTTCCTTCCACCCCTCATGAGTGGGGGTTGAGGACAGTCGTCTGGGGAGAGAACAGTTGATCTGAGAAGAAGACACGGGACCTTTAGATCTTATTTATGGCCTTGGAAAAATCAAGATGCCTTGAGAAGTTTTAGAGGAGAGCTCTGGAGGAGAAAGGAAGAATGCAATGAAAGCATTCCCTCAAGGGTGTGCCCCTGAGGCTTCCAAGTCATTGGCACTCACACAGGAATCCTGTTATGGATAGAAGGTGATGCCTCATTTTAGATGAAGTGATAGAGGATGTGTGACTGATGGACTGTGTCGTAACTCAGTTAGTGTGGGAGTTGAGCCTGGTTGAGAAGAGCAGTCTACACTCACTAGATTGATGTACAAATGACAGAGATGAAGAGGGAGAGGGCATTATCACTGATAGAAACATCTAAAAGAAAAGGTGATGAAATACAATGAGAAATTAAATTGTAATAAATTACTGAGACCAGATGGTATTCATCTGAGAGTTCTGGGGAAGCCAAAGACAGAGATAGTTGAGTTCATCATAAAAAATAATGTGGCTTTTCAAAGAGCATCAATCACCAGAAGTTGGCCAATGGAGGACCCACTTGAAAATGGTGCATTGGGATGAGTCAGGACGGCAATAGGGCCCAAGACCTTTGAATAATTCTTGCCTTGATTCCTTATCCACAGAACAGAAACTCATAGATATCTGTGAACATTTATTCATAACTCAGAGGAGATGTATGTGGGGACAACACCCAGTTATTTCTATTCAAAAGCTTAAACAAAGTTCAGGACTTGGCCATTCCATAAAGAGCAGCCTGCATCTGGGCTGAGTACTAAAGATGGGGAAAATTAGTTCCAAGCACTTTTAACCTCAGAAGGAGCCTAGAAGATGGCAGGGAACTGAGGCAATCTCAAGAAAACTTGTGAGTCAGCCATCACCACAGTATCCATAATAATTACTCAGTAACAGTAATTTAATAGCATTCTTCACTTTAAGCCTGAGCATGTGGCATGAGGTAAATTAGAAAAACAACAAATAGAATAACTGGGATTTATAGATCACTTTAAAGTTCTCAAAGTGCTTTGCAAATGTTACCTCATCATATTCTCACAACAGCCCTGGGAGAGAGGTACTATGATTACTGCCCATTTTACAGATGAGGAAACTGAGGCCACCCAGGATAGAGAGATATGCCCATGATTGCACAGCTAACTGTTTGAACTTGTGTCCTCCCCATTCCCCATTCAGCTATCTAGCCTGGACCAAAGATTGCTTCACTGTTCACTGGCTCTTTTTCAGTTCACACAATTAATTCCAGGTAATTTAGTAATAGGACATTGGATCCCTGACCCTCAAAGCCCATGTCAAACTCCCTTCCAAGAAGGACAAAGATGTCTTGAAAGCTGAATTTGTCCATGGAGTTAGTAGGGAAACATTCCCCATGCAATTTGTATTCTGTTGTGTTTTCTGGAAGCTATAGATGAGATAGGTGAAGAGACAGGGAGGGGCTGAGGTTTAGGGTGCTGCTCATGGAAGGGAATCTTTGGTCCTGGACTGGGAGGACAACTGCCCTTACGGTCCTTTGTTATATACTAAGGATTTTTAATTATTTAAGCACATGTTGGACTCAATGATATTTGTGGCCCCTGAAAGTATAAGATCCTATGTTCTGTTACTGAGGAGCAATGGGTCCAAGAAACAAATCAGACCTTGAAGTGTGCATGTGCATGTGTGTGTGTGAGTATGTGTGCATGTGTGAATGTGTGTGCGCATGCATGTACATGTGTGCAAGAGAGTTTGTGTGTGCATGTACATGTGTGCGTGTGTGTGCAAACCAGAGTACAAACTTCCCCGTAATCTGAGCTATCCCTAAAGATCTGACTTGAGAGGTGGTGAGCTTCCTGCAATCAGAGATATTCAAGCAGAGTCTGGGTAACCACCTGAAAAGCCTGTTAAATAGGAGATTATTGATAGTGACCTGGTTCCTTTGAACTTGAAGTGGGCCAAGCAGAAGAGCAAATTCAGGATGATGGGACAGAATCTTCTGGTAATACGGAAGACGGCATTGCAACACTGGCCCTGGGGAAAACGCAGGTCATTTCTCTAACTTGGACTCTGCTTCTCTCCTAGATTTTAAGCTAAGCCTAGCCATAAAATGATAATGCCAATATTTAAAAGGAACTAGGAATCTTTGTGGCTTGGGTTAGGAGGAAGGTAGGGGGGTGGCTGGAGCTCAAGGTGGGGATAGAGAACACACCCATTAAGACTTTCCAAGCAGGGGTCTCCAATGTACTCCTGACCTTGAGTGGGCCCAGTTCAAGAGGAAAAATGCTCCAAGATATTGCAGACCATATCTTCTAAAGTGTAGCCAAAGGCTAGTGGCCTGAATGATCCCAAGATCTATGCCTGCCCCCCCCCCCCGGACAGAACCTTGGAGAGCACCCAAAGGATCCCATATACATTATTTTTTAATGTTATTTCCACTTTAGATTTTCTGGACTTTGCTATTGTTGTTGCTCAATTGAATCTGACTCTTCATGATGTTGGAATTTTCTCAGAAAAGATACTGAAGTCTTTTGACATTCCCTTCTGGAGCTCAGCTTATGGGGAAGAAACTGAGGCATATAGGGTTGAGTGACTTGTCCAGGGTCACAGAGCTAGTAAGTCTCAGAGGCTAGACTGAATTTGGGGCTTCCTGACTCCAGGCCTGTGCTGAATCCACTATGTTACCTAGCTGCCGCTGCCTGGAATTTACCTCTCTCTAGATCTGGGATGAAATGTAGATTGGGGTTCTGGTGCTAAGTTTGACTTATTCAGTCTGGAATACTCTGGGCAAGTCACTTCAATTCAATTTCATAAATATTAATTTAGCAGCTACCACCAGGCCCTGTGCTAAGCCCTGGGGACACAAAGATAAAAAAAGGAAGATGATCCCTGCCTCAGGGAGCTTACAGTCTAAAGAGGGAAGGAACACAGCCCAGGAAGAAGCTGGAAGCAGATTGAGGGGGAGGCTACCAGGCCTTTGAAATGTGGATTTCAGCCTAAGCAGAGTGAGAGCCTAGTCAGCCCTTTGAGAGGATGGGGTGCCAGCCTGTTTGTATATGAGGGGCCTAAGTATTTAGATAGAGCTCCCCCAAGTGCCAGGTGCTATCCTGCCATTCTCAGCATGAACCTTTGTACTCCAGACTTCTTGCTTAGTCATTCACCTTAGCAGAGAAAATCAAGATTGATTTAGTGACCTGATTCCCAGAGCAAGTCATGGTGCTGCTGCGTTAAAATACAGGATTCCTGTTTTCTGGGCTTATGGCTACCCAGCTCCCTGAGCTCACAGGGCAGAGATCCAGGAGTGGGAAGTGCCCAAAGGATTATCTATTCCAATTCCCCAATTTCACAGACAACAAAATGAAGGTCCAGAGAGGAGAACTGACTTGTTTAGGGTCCCCAGGGGGCGGATGGTGGCAGGACCCAAACCCTGCTCCCCAATTTTAGCAATCCTTTCATTCCAAGGGCATCCTCTCATCCACTCTGCTTGTCTATATCAGCTCTGATCTGAGGCTAGTTCTTGAACAGGAGGGACTCATCAGTTTCCTCAGTTTCCCTCTCTGTAAAATGAGGAAATTGAACTTGGCCTCTAGGAACCTTCCAAGCTCCAGGGTCTCTCCTATTCCCAGAATTCCATGATTCCAGATGTCTAAGATGCAGAAAAATGAAAAACTCCAAAAATGTATTTATTTGTTCAATGATTTCCACCACGTTTAACTGGCAAGGTGATGTACAATTTTGTTGGTAACTGAAACATTATATTTTCTTTTGTTATCCCTCTCCCCCAACTCCCCAGAAACAGAATTTACTTTTAAGCCAGGGGTCCCAAGATCAATGGGGTTGTGGATGGACGGACGGAGCATTTTTTTAAGAAATGCACAGGTAGATTAGGGGATGGGATTTCATTACAGAAAAAAAAGGCCATCAGATAGAAAGCCACACAATAATTCTATTTATTACAAATGTGATAGAAAATTATGACAGAACTATTCTAAAATGAAAAAAAAATAATAGCCCGTTTGCAAGACTTCTGGTTTTAGAGATTGGCCAGGATTAAGAAGCACAGAGCAACAAAGATTTGTAGCCAGCAGCTTTCTCACAAATCATCTAGCCTCAATGGCTTCGTTTATAAGGAAGGAAAATTCGACCCAAGAAGGGAAAAGGGACTAGTTCATAAGCAAACAGCTGAGAAGTCAGAGGCAGGATCTAAAATCCAGCATTTGATTCCAGGATCCAATACTCTTTCCTTCCCACAATGACGATGTGCTCCGGACACTTTCTTTGAAAACCTAGTCTAGGTTTGCTCAAGAATCCTCAGGTGCGGCCCTTAACCAAACGGAGGCTACTGGGCAAGACAGTGCCCACTGCACAGGTCCAGTACCTGCTACAGGGTGCTGGTGCCGACAGCAGGGTCCAGTGCCCAGGACCGGGTGCTGGTGCCCGGGAGAGGGTGTGGGTGGCCACCTCACTGGTTGTCCAGCCACCCGGGGAGTGGCTGGCAGTGCCTCTCCCAGATTTTCCTGCCGCCATTGTGGTGTGCTTTCCGGCTGATGGGTCAGCACCTAACTAGTTAACTTTTCTCTTTCTTTCTCTTTTTCTCCCCGACTCTGCTTGAGGCAATTACCGCAATGCTGCATTTGTCAATCACACTCAGCCGTGCATGGTTTCCTGAAATAATTATCAGGTGAGTGGCATCTCGGTGCCTGGAGAGCCGGCTTCGGAGCTGCGGGCCCCAGAGTATTAATTACTGCGCGCAGAAATTTGCAGAGAAGCAAGTCTTTTAATGGTAGAACTGACGTAACATGATTGTTTTGATTTTTTTTACTAACATGACAATCATCGGCGGCCCCCTGGTCATCACCACAGATCAGTTCGAATTACCTGGGGAGGCCATTACCGAGCTGTGTACCATTTGATAAAATGAGGCGCTCACGGCCTGGTGCTGGGTTTGTTGATTTACACAACACACACACACAAAAGCTGGAGAGTCAACAAGTCTAATGCAAGTGGACTTGTGCCAGCGCCAGGCAAAGGAGCCCTCCACGGTGTGGGTGAGAGGGGCCACTTTGGTGCCGCTGTCTCTTGGCTGGGAGAAACACTTTTAAGACTGCGCCTTTTGCATTTCTGACAACAGCGCGCCTCTCGGCAGGCCTTGATGCTCGGGTGTTTGGGGGGGGGGCTGGAGGACATCAGCATTTTGTCAAATTTAACATGAAAGGTGGAGTATAGCTCTTTCTAGAGGCTCAGTTCATGCACGTTATCAAAATCCATATATCACAGACCGTATCCCCTGGTAAGGAAGAGACAGGCAAGGGAAGGGGGGGGGGAAGGGAGGGGGAAAGGGATGTTTTCTGGCTTGTGTGCTCTGTTCTTGAAGGGAAATCTATTGAATCCAGATCGCCCTTTCAGGAAGGAGAGGAGAGAAGAGCAGGCCCTTTGAAGGAGCAGCCGAAGGCATTCATTCTCAAAGTATTTTACTCGATGAGCCCAGGAGTATTATTGGTGCCGCCATTATTGCATTATTGTTGTTAATAATGATAATGGTGATGCTAAGCATTTCTGTTATGGTTTCTGCCTCTTCATCCCCATGTTCTAGGCATTCTCTCCCCAGTGACTCCATCCCTTTATCATAGTTACCTTCCTTCCCACTAGACAGTCCCCCCCCCCTTCCAGGAACACACACACACACACACACACACACACACACACACACACTTTATTTTTCCTCTGGAGGTGGAAGTGGGTTTTTATCTCCACTTAGGTGAGCTACTTTTCCTTGGTATTCAGAATCCTTGTTTTTTCCGTCCTTGCTTATGAGGGGCAGCCCCTTGATGGATAGCCTTCTGAACTGCTCTTGAGCAGTCTACACAGTGGTCATTTCATCTTCTTCTTGGGGTTTCTCAGAATGCCTGTTCCAGGAGGGAATGTAAAGGAGGTTGTGTATTTTCACACACACACACACACACACACACACACACACACACACAAAAAGTCCTCTATTCTTTAGGAGGGAAAAATACCAACCACAAAGTTCCACCCACTGGCACACTTGCTTACACATAATAGGCTTGAAGAAATTCTTAAATTCGTGTTGAACTGAATAGGGTTGAAAAGAATTAAAGTGAACTAGGTTGGGTTCTGTTGAATGGGATTTCCCAGTTTCTAGGGTATGGTTCTCACTCACTGAACAGCTTGACTTGAATTTCTCCAACTGATTCCTGTTTCTGTTACTGAGAAGAAAATGACAACCAGGATGCAAATATGTTGTCTCATGCTGGATTCCTCACCTTATTTGGACCCCACTGACTTCGACTTCCCAAAATAATAATTGGGGAGTGGGGGTGCTGGAGCATTCTTTCTGTTTCATCACTATTTTGTACTATCATGAGAACTGCCATATAATTTATGGTACTAGAATGGTGTGTGTGTGTGTGTGTGTGTGTGTGTACCCGCGCCCCTGCATACATGTGTGTGCTTGTACAAAGAATAAAAGAAGCCACTACTACCCACATTTTACCACATTTAAGGAGTGAGAGGTATGGTCTGTTTCTTCCAAAGCACTTGATTTTCCCTTAAGGTGATAAAGCTGAAATAGAAAAGGACAAGCCATCCCTCACATGGTGAGGTTTAATGGTGGCAAAAGACAGGATTCCTGGGGGTAAAACTGTGCAGGATGTCAGAGGCCTCCTTAATTTGGTCATTATGAGAAATAAAGGACCATATTGTTATATTTTTAATCATTTCTAAGCTATTTGGGGAACTGATTCAAATGTATAAGAGCCATTCCTCAAATAATAACTGCTCAAAGGATGGTCCTGTAATGAAGAAATACATTCTATCAATAGTCATATTGAAAAACTTCCAAATCACTTTTAATGAAAGAAATGTAAGTTAATCAGATTGGCAAATTTTCCAAAACAAAGAACAAAGGACAATAACAAATACTGGAGATTCTGAGGTAAGACAGAAGTCAGTCCTCTGAGCACACCTTTTGACTCCATGCTGACTGCCTTGGACTCATATGTACAGGCAGCCAGGTGGCATAACACATAGAAATCTGGCCCTGGAGTCAGTAAGACCCAAGTTTAAAAGCTGACTTGGATGTTTATTACCTCTAAGATCCTACCTGGGCAAGTCATCTATTATCTCAACTGCCTAATCTGTAAAATGGATATAATATCATAACCTATTTTCTATGAGGTGCTACCTAAAAACTAACTATCATTACTGTTGTTACTATTAATAATAAATGATGAAATGGAACATCGATAACTTGTCACTAAGGGGTTGCTCATCAGTTTTAGGGAAAATTATAGCACATGGATATTTTTGAGTTATATAAGAAATGATGCGAGAAATGTTTCAGAAAATCCTGGTAAGACTTGTGTGAATTGATACAGAGCAAAGTGAGCAGAACCAGGAGACCAAGTTATATAACATTGTAAAGACAAATATAGGGGGTGGCTAGGTGGCACAGTAAATAGAGCACTGGCCCTGGAATCAGGATGCCCTGAGTTCAAATCTAGCCTTAGACACTTACTAGTCATGTGACCTTTGGCAAGTCACTTAACCCCAATTGCCCAACCTTCCCCTCAATCAAAATAAAAAGCAAAAATTTAAAAAAGACAAGTATCAACTTTGTAAGACTTAAGAATTTTAATCAACACTGACCAATCACAGTTTCAGATGACTGAGGATAAACAATGCTTCTCATCTGTTGACATAGAGGCAACGAACTCAAAATGAGGCGTGCAATTTTTGGAAATGGTCAATGAAAAAATGTATTTTATTTGACTGCATATGGGTAACAAATTATGTTTCACCTCCCCCTCCCTGAAATAGGAAAAAGAGGAAAGGAAAATAAGTATTTATTCATTGATGAAAACAAATTAAGTTAGATCAAAAGTAAAGAGCTGGAAGATTATGAAGGACCATCTAAAATTGGCCATTCCTCCATTTGGGCTAGTCTTTCACTACTTTCTGTAGATTTTCTTTCTTCTCCTTTATTTTTGTTAGTCAGCCCACGGAGTGATGTCTACTGTGCAATACAAAATTCATGGTGGAGGGCTATTGGCTACATCTCTCTGAAACCTGTTTGCCTCATGTCCATCACCTGGCCTAGTCTTCGGAGATTAGTGAAAGGAAAAGAAGGAGGAACACAAAATCCATCTCCAAATCAAGAAAAAAAAAACCAGACATTTTGGGTTTCACCAAAAACTCACTCAAAACATTCCAAAGTCCAACAGAAACTTTCCCCAGAGGGAAAATGAACACTTCCTATTGTCCAAATATTTCTTTAAATCACAAAGTCACTGGTTTTAAGCGAGTAATGGAGCTCCTAAAGAGAGAAAAGCAAATAGGAACATTACATTGGGAGTAAATGAGGAGACTTGACTTGAAGCTTGCCCAAGAGCCCATTGAGATCTGGAATTGTCCAAGTTCCTACAGGGAGGAATGACAATCATTGTGAGGGTTGGGGAGAGAGGGTGGATTAGGGATGGAGGTATATATAGTCAGAAACACTCAAGAAGGGTTCATGCTATAGTTCAACTCATCAAGAACCAATGGACTCTGAAAATCTGAGCATGAACATGATGGCAAACCCATTTCTCTGTGGTGCTGAAAAAAATGGATGCCAGGTGGGGATTTGAGTAGTACACAGTGCACAGGTTCTATTAAAGAGATGTAGAATCTTGGCACAACTGATCCAGACTTAGGGCAATTGAACCCTTCATCCCCCATCCCTATGCACATCTCTGCACACCAAGCAGAATGACAACATTACAATCTTGCCAAACTTCAGAGGTTCCATGACCTAAACCTTTCAAAAAGTAGATAGTAAAGAAAGGTCAGGAGCTCAGAGCTCCTCAGAGGATGAAGGAGGGAAAAAAGGAGGAGGAAAAGGAGTAGGAGGAGGAAGCAAAAGAATAAAAAAGGGAAAGGGGGAAGGAGAGAGGAGAGGGAGAGAAAAAGGAAATTCTCTGTCTAGCAGATTAACCCAATACTAGGTCAGAAGAGAAAGTGATTCAAATTAATGTATGCTTTAGGACTCATTTTGTGTGTATAACAGTGATAAAGAAGCAATCAAAATCCACCCATTCTAGCCCGAGCAAACAAGAATAAGTGAGTAGTTAACTGGCATTTGGTATGGCATTATTGTTCCTCAGAGACTCCAATGGCTTTTTTAGGGTACAGTCTGACTAAAAGACCTGACTCCCTCCTTCATATGACAGCAGACAGTTGGATAAATATGGCTTTAAAGGTAGTGTTAACATATGCATTCTGCATTCTGCCTCCATCTCATTGATCTTCCCAGCTGAGAGGGGCTTGAAACAAGCAGTTCCGTCATACCATTATGATGTGCTTCATGTATTAAGATCTATGAAATGTGTTCCATATTTCATTATGAATGGTGTTTAAGAGGAGTTACAACAGCCAACTTTTAAAACTCAAATTGCATTTGATTTCTCAGCCATAAACAAGCTTTATTATGTGCAAGCCTTTTCTGAAAATCAAGAAAAAAGACATACATTTCCATATGACCCCTCATTTATTAGAACATTGCACTGGCTTGTAGAGCAAATCAAAATAGATTTAATTGGACAACTCAGATTAGGCGTTAGAAGGAAGAAAATGAATGTGCTAGAAGAGACTTTTCCATTCTTTCTTCGTAAGAATAGCTCCAACAGTCTGGGGCAGGGAGTACATTTATTATTTTACTGAATTTTTTAAAATGGTCCTACTCTGAGCCAACATGCCAAGTTTCAATCTGGAGTAATTTTTTTATGGCTCTCTTATATGAAAATAAGGGTTTTTCAATGGAGGTACTGATGTAGCCTTAACAGTAATGGTGCACACATTGATACTCCCATAAATCATCCAATCACCTCCAAATTTCCCACCACTCCATTCAGGGAATTGACAATTTCTCTCTTCTCTTCCGGCTCCAAAGAATGGGATCCCAAATAGAGTGGGAAAAAATCATTGAGGGGCAGTAGGGAAGATGAAGGGCCTCCCACGCTCCGACCAAGTCTATAAAAATAAAGAAAGAAGAAACACATGGAGAAGTTGACTTTACCTTGGGTGTCATGGTAGCTTGGCCCTCAGACTGCTTTGCCTTGACTACATCCAGCATTGAATCAGCTTTAAACCCCTGTATTAACATGCCTATTTTTGAAATGAAAATCTCTTAGACATGATAAATAGGAAAGATTCTCATATAAGCAAGATCATAAGCAAAATGATATGACATGGAGAAGAGTCCCAGGAAATCCATATCCCCCTACCTCCTCAATTGGTTAAGGCATGATGCTCTGGAGAGGCTGCCTTGTCTGAGCTATTTTAACTTTTGGTGTTTTCTTTTTGGAAAACACTTTCAAAGTGTCTAAGACAGAACACTGCCTTTGGAGACAAGAGGGATAGCTTCTAAGCCAGGGTCTGCCAATTACTAAGCCATGATGCCAAGGAATATGTCTTACCTATACTCTACCTCTCTCCTCTAGTGACTATCACAGAAAGTTTATACACAGAAGATACTGAGTCGATCTTCCTTTAACTGATTTGATTCTGTTTGATCTATGAAAAGTGATAGAGTCATAGATTCAAATCTGGAAGGGACCTTTGAAGTCACCTAGTTTACCACACCCCCAGTTCACAGATGAGAAAATGGAGGCTTATAATGGCTAAAACCGTTTGAAGCCCAACATTACCGAAACCGCAAGCAATTTGTTTGAGTGACATCAGTGTTTAGGCCAGTTAGGGTGTGCAGCAGATAGAGTGCTACACCTGGGTCAGGGAGCTGAGTTCAAATCTGACCTCTTCACCATTTTTGCCTTAATTTATTCATGAATAACATCAACTGGAGATGGAAATGGCAAACCGCTCTGGGATCTTTGTCAGGAAAACCCCAGATGGGGTCATGAAGACTCAGACGTGACTGGAATGACACAATGAAACATTGATGTGGGCTTTGAAAAGAATTTAATACAGCAGATGTTTAATAAGCACTTAATTGGTGAGATAATGGGGTTAAAAAAAGTCTAAAATTTGTAGGAAAACTTGCATTGATGCTGACTGTCCTGTCACTCCTACTGGCTAGTAAGGACAACCATAATCATTGCCATAATAATCGAATTAGGAGATAGTTTTTTAAATATAAAAGAATTATAGTAGCATGGCAAGTTGTCCTAAGACTTTATCTCTCTGAACAGTATTGAAATTAAATAAGAGCAATGGATGGTAATGGAAGCAAATTATGCTTTCCAGTATCAGCATCTGCAAGAATTTGGGGCACTATGTGGATAAAGACTGGCTTTGCATTTAGGCACAATTGCATTTCATTTTTACAACAGTCACAATGCTGAGCAATAGGGACAACATACAATCCCCATTTTCCAGATGGGGCTCCTTCATGGGGTACCATCTGAGGGCAGAAAGACAAAGGTTTGCTCTGCATTCGGCCATCACTTCCCAATGTGATAGTTTCCCAAAGGTAAATTAAAGAAAGAAAACCAAAACAGTTTAGCTTTAATTCAAAGCCGTTCATAATCCCAGCCCTGACTAACTCTCTTCCCTTCCTATATTCTTCCTATCCCTCTCCTTTCTCACCTCCATACTTGTGCTCAAGGCATCATCCTTTGCTGGAAGCAACTTCTTTGCTCACCTTCACCACTCAGTCTTCATATCTTTAAATCCTTCCCTTCAGTCAAGGCACAATTCCAATATAATCTCTTAATTCCCAGATCTACGACCTTTTCTTGAACCTCATCTTCTAGACGTCTCAGGGAGCTTTGACAATGTCTAGCACTGTCTTCTCTTAGACAGACTCTTCTCTCAATATGTTCATGGCCTCACTCTTCCCTTGTTCTCCCCCCCTATCTTCTCTGTCTCCTTTACTTTCACTGTCTCCAGGTCATGTCTTCTCCCCAGGCATACCCATAAATCCCTCCTAGGCCCTATAAATTGTGTCACTTGGTGATATCCTCAGGTGCCATAGACTCAATGATCATTTCTATGCTGATGACACTCAGATTTATTTGTTCTTCCCTAGATTCTCTGTTCATCTCTAGTCTAACCTACCAGCCACCTCCCACTGGAAATCCCACAGACATCTTAAATTCACCCCTTACAAAACTGAAATCATTGTCTCTACCCCCACACCCAAACAACAAACAAAAAACAACCTCTGCTCCGCCTTCTCCCAGTCACTCAGGCTTGTAACCCAGGGGTTACTTCTTCTCAACCCCCCCATATCCATTCTGTTGCCAAGGCCTGTCAGTCTTTGCTTTATAAGATGTCTTAGATGTACCCCCTTCTCTCTGCTGACACTGCTGCCACCCACATGCAGACCCGATCATCTCACACCTGGACCGTCGTAACACTTTGGTTGGTCTCCCTGTCTCAAGTCTCTCTCGACTCCAGTGCATTTTCTTCCTAAAACCAATTCTAATCATGTCACCGCACGTAATCAGCAAACTCCAGGAGCTACCTATCCCTGTAAGAATAAGTAAGAAAGCCTCTTCTGGGCATTCAAAGCCCTCCACCTTCTTCATCCTGTTGTTAGCTGCATTGGAGCTCTATATTCTCCTTTGCCTCTGTCCCATCCTGTCTTGTCTTTGGGTGATTTGGACTCATGATTTGTCTCTCCTTAGCACTGCTGTCTCTCCTTACAGTGTAAGCTTCACGAGTGTAAGGCCTACATCATTTTGTTTCTTTATTTACTAGGAACCAATATTCAGCTTTGGAAAATGTCCTATTCCGTCTGGCTTGCACTGTGCCTGGTGCCCAACACCATATGGGAAATATGGCATATTCCTGACAATCTGGGGAAGAAGTCTGATGACAAAGCCTTCACAATCTATTGCCTTCCTCTTCACATTCTCAACAAAATGGTGTTGATCTTGCTTCTGTTTCCACCATTAGACTAAGAAGAAGAATAAGCTTGGGGTCTCTGGGGTCTGAGATCATCCCTGGCCCTCATGGTAGCCTTGAAAGTTCCCAGTGAGCTGCAAGGCTTTATGCTGCCACTTCCCATCAATGGTGGGGGGGGGTGATCTAGCTGTGCCTAGATCCTCAAAGAAAGGGCTTAAGTATCTGATCTTCCATGAGAAGATGCTGGCTGAAACTAGCTCTCTTCCCTTCCAATATCCTTCCATCATTATCCTTTCTCACCTCCACATTTTTGCACCCACATATGCCTCTGGACCTGGAGTAAACTTAATTTTCATGAGTTCAAATCTGGTCTCAGAGACTTACTAGCTGTGTGACCCTGGACAAGTCACTTAACTCTGCCTCAGTTTCCCCATCTATAAAATGAGCTGAAGAAGGAAATGACAAACCGCTCCAATATCTTGCCAAGAAAACCCTAAATGAGTCACGAAGAGGAGAACACCACTGAACAATGACTAAACAACCCCAGCAATGTTAAAAGAGGCTAGATTTGATGAAAAAGGACTTGAGTTCAAATCATAGCCCTGCTACTCACATATTGTGTAAACTTAGAGTAAGTTCAATGGCTCATCATCGATTGTCTCGTTTGTGCCGGATAAGAGGCACTGTGACATAAGCACAGAGAACCAGCCTGAGAGAGAGCGAGGCCAGGCCCAGCGAACTCTCATTCCCATTGGTCGGGACCTTAAGCAAATCTCTCAAGTCCTTGGGGTCAGATGTCGAAGACACTGGCAGGGGGGCCGCACCGGCGGTCCCCTATTTTGGTGAAATGACAGATCCAGACATAGAAATGCCACAGACATAGGGCTCGTCATTGGAGGGAAATCAAAAGGAAACAGTTCCTGCCCCTACGGAACTTAAATTTGATTGAAGGAAAAAACGTACACCAAGAGAAGTAAATATTGAATTTCTACAAATCCTTCGGGTCCAGAGATATGTTTAAAGTGAGGATTTGAACCAGACAACGTCTCATGTTTCCTCCTTCTCTAAACATGGGGAATAAGCATTTCTCTGGTGCTTACTATGGTCCAAACCCTGTGCAAAATGGTTTACCCATTTTATCTCATTGACGGAATCCCCCCAGCCCGGTGAGGTCTAAATCCATGAGGCCATAGTTTCTCAGAGCCTTAGTTTTCCTCTCTGCAAGTTGGATAGATTAGGTGGAGGTGATTGGGTAGAAGGCCTCTCGTGCTACTCCCAGCCCTCCTTCTAGGATTCCATCGGTTTCCTCCATGATTTGGGTGCCCATTCTCTACTCCCCTTAGGTCAGTGTAAATTCCAAGGCTAGAATGGAAAGTCCATGTGGCCAAAGATGGGTTTTCTTTTTTCTTGATGCCTCCAGCACCTAGAACAGTGTCTGAAACACGGTCACTGCTTAGACAATGCCTGTCAAATTGAATTGAATTGACAGAAACTGACCCACAAATCCATTCCAATTTTGGAAAATATTTCAGTGACCTAATTCCATTTGGTTGTCACAACAAACCTAAGCTATCTATGACTAGGGGAAACATTACTGCCCATTGAGGAGACAGAAGCTGAGAGTGACAATCAAGTGCAAAGTAAAAGAACAGGCTGGTGAAGAGAGAAGATCAGGAGTGGAGGGGAGAGGAGAGAAGAGGAGAGGAGAGGAGAGGAGAGAAGAGGAGAGGAGAGGAGAGGAGAGCCCCAGGACCTTTTTGGGAAGGACATGGGAGATTCCAACAGAGAAGAACAATTCAGGGGCTTGCTCCCCACCCTTCTCCAGTGGTGACCTCAGTGTGAAGCCTGCTTCCTCTGACCTATCTTCCAGGAAAATCAAAGGGTATATGCTCATTGGGCAGGCTTGGGGGGAGGGGGAATGGGGAGGAATAGCAAGTACTGTGTTGGAAAGTGTCTTCTATTTTGCAATTCAAGGATAAAGAAGAGAAGCCCATAATCCCCCACAAGCCAGTTGTACGTCTCCTACTGTTGTCTGTGGGATCTGGGCACCCCCCAGTCACTAATGAGCCCTGGGAAAAGTTCAGCTCGGCTTTTTATAAGCTCCAAGTCCCTCAGGATCAATAAGAATCTTTTTATTCCCCCTCTTTTCTAAAGGAAGGAATGATGACTCTTCTTTTGAAAGGGCTCTTTGCTTTTTCTCCTTGCTATCTTTGAAGACTGTCCTTCCCCATCCCTTGCAAGAGAGACAGCACAGAGCTCTGAGAACAGAGGAGGCCAGGGGGAGTCCCAGGTCATGCCTACATCAGGCTGGGCTCTGGAGACGGTCACTGAGACAGGCACTGGGCAGAGACAGGTGATGGAGTCTGGTGGCAAATTTCACGGGAGAGAAGTTTCCCAGGCCTGGGAGGAGCTGGTTAGTGACTAAGTTTTCCATCCCTATAGAGATATAAGCAATAGGACCGAAGGAAGTGGGTGTTCAGAATTCACCAAGACACTTCACCTCCTCTTTTTCTTTCTTTTGTGAGTTTTTAAAAGAGCATCATACCACCTCCAAGGCTAGCCTCTCAACAAAACCCAGCATCCTGCACTAAAGATGAAAAATCTCCCTGGCTCAATATCTCTGTGTTTCTGTCTCTGTCTGTCTCTTTCTGTATCTCAGCCTAAAATATTCCCTTTCTGGGCACCAGCCAACAGATTTTGGAAACAGCAGCAAGAACAATGCTTTATCTTTATTCTTAAAGCATATATTTTTAATAATGCCTTTTTTGGCTCTGCCTTATCTGTGCTGCGGCTCAGATGAGGGAGGAGGTGGCTAGAAGGGCTCGTTAACCATCCTCTTGGCTTTGAGACAAGCTTCACTCTGAAGGAGCACATCCTCTGTCATTTCAGAATGGTGAAAGAGGAACCTGAAATATGGGGGATCTCCCTGAAGTAGCCCTTCCTGAAGCTTTCTCTTGGAGCTTTGCTAATTGAAACAGAGCTCAGTGAAGTACCCACATAATAGGAATATTAACTGAAATGATCATAATTATCATGAGGTTTGTTAAGCCTTTTAAGGTTTGCAGACTCCGTAACAGACATGATCTCCATGATGCTTCAGCATCCTTGGAGAGGAGCTTCCATAGGTAGTTATGCCAGTTTTAAAGGTAAATAAACCACTTTCACCCAAGAAAGTTTAGATAGACAAGATGGCATCAAAGAAGCCTAGACTGGAGACTTCAGGGCTGGGTGGGTACCTGGGCTCCACTTCCTGGGTGGCTTTGGGGATAGAATGTTGAATCTGGAATCCAGAGTAGGCAAACCCTGTACCTTCTCTGACCTCAATGAGAAAACACAGGTAATAATAACACTGACCTTCAAGTTACTGTGATTCTTAAAGAGATTATTGATAAAGTTCCATTTGATTGGTTCCATAAATGTGGGTTATTGTTATTGTTGTCACTAGAATTAGTATTGCTATTATTACTACAATCTGTGAAGCCAGAGTGAGTCACTTCCCCTTGGAAACCTCAGTTTCTTTATCTGTAAAAATAAGGTCATGGAGCTAGGGGTGTAGTGGGATAGAGTACTGGAACTGGATTCCAAAGAGCTGAGTTCAAATCCTGCCACAGTTACTAACTGTGTGAATATGGGCTAGTCACTTTCCCTCTCACTGCCTTGGTTTCCTCATCTCTAAAATGGGGACACATTGGAGAAAAAAAAGGTGAATCGGTTTTGCCAAGAAAACCCTCCTTGTGGTCATATCGAGTCACGTACGAGTGCACAATAACACCAAAATCAGGGTAAAATGGCACTTACCACCCAGGACTTTAGAAGGATAAAAACAAGGTAAATACTTGTCAAGTGCTTTGCAAACCCTTAGACTCTATAAAGTGCTGCTGCTGCTGCTGCCAGGACGAGGACAACTGCTGCCACTGTCATTATGGTTTCCGAGGTTTCTTTCTCCCCCAGAGAGCTGACCAAAGCACTGAGAAGTCAATGGACAGGAACTGAAGCATCTACGATGTCACTGTGCCAGGTCCTGCAGAAACAAGCAGAAGAAAGCACAGTCTCAAGCACCAGTGCTTTCCTATGGAGGCATCTCTGAAGCACCATGTGTCGGGAAGGATATAGACTAGATACTGGAAGAAGTTTGGGTGGACAAGATAGCATCAGAGGCCTCTTCCTTACAGTTTGGTGAGTTGGATAAGACCAGAGAAGAGGAGATGGGTGTGAAGTCCTGACTTTGCATTCAAGTGAAACTTGGAATGGTATTGAAGACCAAAAGAAGCAAGTTCCTTGACCAAGACCAAGGCTGATGGAGGCAGCCTCATTCATTAAAGAGCTTGTGCTGAGTGGGTTGGGGTTAGGGATAAAACAGACAAAGATAAATCAGTATAAAATGCATGCAAAGTAAATATAAGTGTATTCAAGAGGTAAAGAGGGTGCTGGAGAATTGGTGAATCCAAATAGCAGAGAGCTCTCTACACTCATGAAATCCCTGTCCCACCTTTATCCTTACACCTAATATGGTCATCATTAGTTTGACAAACCAATGAATAATGTGTACTTGGCCCTAGATGAGAGCCTAGGGCAGGGAAGGACCAATGGCAGCTTTTTCAGTGAGACTTTGGCTTCAGGGCTATCAGTTTGGAAGCTCTGTGGAGAATGTGGTTCCAGAACTCCAGGAAAACAGTAAGGAAGCTCCTTCCCTGGGGGCAGAGAGGTGATAAGACCCTGAATCAAGGTGATGGCCAGGTGAATGCAGAGTGGATGGGTGACATGTGCCAAGCAGAATGGCCAAGATTTGGTCATGGATACAGAGGTGGCCTGAGGGGGAGAGAAGAGGGGAGGATGATGTCAAGGCCACAAACTTGGGTGCCAACAAAGATGCTGGTATACTCAATTGGAAGGAGAAGTTAGGACCAGGGTGTGATTGAGGAGGAAAGCTAATGAGATGTGTTGTTTTGTTTAAATGAGTATGAGATGAAGAGCTTAGTCACTCCTGAAGTCTCTTTCCCAGATATGCATCCTGAGCAGGGATGAATCCCACCTTTCCTTCTTTCAGTTCTCTGGATGTAGAGGTCAGTGGTACCATACAGTGTCTTGTGTCCGATCCCTTCCACTTTATGCATAAATAAACTGAGGCAAAGTGGGGTAAGCTCCATGGCTTTCGATAGGTCATGCCAGCAGTGGGAGTCCAAGCAGGATCTGACCCCCTGTGTTTCATTGATTGCATTTCTATTGATTTCCTGGCCCAGGTGCCTTCTCTAAGTCTAAGTGTAAAGCACACATGAGAGGAGGAGTTGGGAGGCAAACAGGACCTTCATGGGCACTACTAGGCATCTTCCCGATTTGCTGTTGCATTTTTTTCACTGTCAAAATGAGGACATTCTCAGCCAAAAGCAGGCCTAGAAGCCGTGCCCTTTCACCTCCCTCCCCTCTATTTCTAATCACCCACCCCCTGGTTCTCTCTTCCCTTTTGTACTTGTTCTTACTTTCCCAGATCACTTTGCCTTCTCTTGCTGCCCACACAGAAATCCTCTTTTTTCTTTTCCATCCTGAGTTTACATGGGGCACAACATCCACAGGCTGGGCTGGCTGGGCTGACCCCAGCTCTAGAATCTTGGAATACAAACAAGAACACAAGCCAGTATCTGCCCTCAGGGAATTTCCATTCAAGCGGGATGAGGTAACATGGGTTTAATTCAGCACAATTTTATCAGCAATTACCTCCATTTCCCCTCAGCACTCTCTCATATAGCTTCAGTTCTTTCCACTGATGCTGGCCCCACGCTGGTCCAGGCCCTCCTCACTCCCACACCTGGACGATTGCAGTAGCTGCTGGGGTGGGGAGGGGGTGGTGAGTTCTGCCTGCCTCAAGTCTCCCCCAACTCCAGGCCGCCCTCCATTTTTTTACTAAAGTGATCTTTCTAAAGAGCCAGCACATCCTTATCACTCTGCTACTCAATAAACCCCAGTGTCTTCCTGTCTCCTCCAGAATGGAAGGAAACATGCTCTGTCTGGCATTCAAAGTCTTTCTCCAGCTCAACCCCCAATCCACACTCTTCCTTCCAGTGACCCTGACCTCCTGGTTGTTGCTTGAACAAGACCCTTGATCTCTTGGTTCCTGGCATTTTCCCTTATGCTTGGAATGTTTGCCCTCTTCAACTCCACCTACTGGTTTTCTAGGCCTCCTTGAACTCTGAACTAAAATCCCCTCTTTTACAGCAAGCTTTTCTTACCTTCTTTTAATTCTAGTGCCTTCTCTCAGTTAATTATCTTCTATTGATCCTATATATAGCTTGTTTCATATAGATTTGCTTGCATGTTGTCTCCCCCCCGCATTGGATTGCAAACTCCTTGAGGGCAGGGTCTGTCTTTTGCCTTTGTATCTCCAATACTTAACACTATGCCTGATAGTGAGGCAGCTGAGCCATGTTGTTAAGAAAGTTCTGGGCTGCGCATGGATTCACTAAGAAGTTCCAGAGTAGTAAGGAGGAAGTGGAAATGATGGCTTTGTGAGTGAAGAAAAGGCAGTGAATGAGAAGGAGGCTGTGTGAGTGGCAGGTCCCAGGCGCAGAACCATGTTGGAACTGGAAGAGGAGGAAGCGGGAATTGCTGAAGATTATTCAGAGGTTGCCCAGACAGAGATGATTTCAAGGCCAGCGTTTCCCTCCTTAAAGCAAGGGACTTTGGGAGCTAGTAAGATTTAGTGGAGAAGGCCATGAGTTCCATTTTGGACATGTCAAATGTGAGATGCCACTGAACATCCAGCAGAGATGTCTGTGAGGCAGATGACAATGTAGACCTGTTGTTCTGGGGAGATATTCAGGCTAAATATGTAGACTTGAAAGTCCACTGGTAGCTACTGAACCCAGGAGTTTGGAGGAGCTCCTTTCCCCAGGGGAATCTTCAGCAATATACATAAGAACTAAAGACCGAGCATTACCTAATGCCAAAAGTAAGGAGCAATAATTAACAAATTTACTCATTAAACCTCCAATTACAATTTCATTGGGAGCAAGGAACATGTGTTAGCAGTGACTGGACCCTCCAGCCTAAATAGAGATGCCAAAGCAGGGACGAGTTGCTCAAACTCTCTGGTCTCAATGAGATTGACCACTAAGGCTAAACTCCAGCTCTGACTCTTAATGCTTGATGTGACCTAGCAAGGCCCTTCTCTTTTCTGAGTCTTTCTTTCCCTATCTATAAAATGGGCTCTCTCTCTCTGTCTCTCTGTCTCTGTCTCTTTCTCTCTCTGTCTCTGTCTCT
>CM053598.1:5280230-5322511 GCA_028646575.1 Pseudocheirus occidentalis | reverse complement strand
ATCCTTCTCCTCATTGGCTTTCTGGGCCTCTTTTGCCATTTGAGTTAATCTATTTTTTAAAGTGTTGTTTTCTTCAGTCAGGTTGGTGACTCTTTTCATGATTTTCTCACATCATTCTCATTTCCTTTCCCAATTTTTCCTCTACTTCTCTCATTTGGTTTTCAAAGTCCTTTTTCAGTTGATGTATAGCTTCTAGGCATTCTTCAATTGTCTTGGAAGCATTTGGTGTGGTAGTTCTGATTTCTGGGCTCTCTTCCTCCCGTTCCATGCTTTGACCCTTTTTATCCATAAAAAAGGATTCTAGAGTTTTATTGGTGTTTTTATTTTGCTTCCTCTTTCTCATGTTGGCCAGTCAATTGATTGGTTGGTTTAGCCGGAGCTATTAGGGGGTGTTGAAAGTCCCCCCAGCTTTGGCTTGCTGAGAGTGCACCCCAGGACCACCGCCTAAGACCACGATCCAGATCCAGGCAGCTCAACGCAAGAGCACTTGGCCCTGATCAATCGATTCAGCCCCCCTGCGGAATCCGTAGGCCACGGGCTCTGAAGCAGCCTGGTGGGGGCCAGCTGGAGGATCCAGCAATTCCCTTCACCCACTGCTTCTTTGCCCCCGGGGCAGAATGGCAGAACTGCTTTATCACCCCCAAATTAATTTTCAAAGTTTCTTTTTCACTAACCAGTCTCTGAGGATTTGAAGTTCCCCTCAGGCAGGTGCTTTAGATTTTCTTTGAAGTTGACTCCCCGCTGTGGTTTGAGAGGCTCCTCGTGGCTGCTGCCGTGGTTTTGGGCTGGCCGGGTCTCTGCTCCCTGCTCAAGCTGCGCCTCTCCCATCCTCAATCCTCACGCCTTGGCAGATGTGGAGGTGCTGGAGGCTCTAGAACCGCTGCTGACTGGCTGTGGGGCTCAGCTCAGCCTGGCTCCTTCCCACTGTCCCAGGCCTGGCTGCGGTCTTGGCTTCAGGCTGTTCCAGCCTCCGCTCCGGGGCCGGGCTGAGCCCCTGCTGCCAAGCTGCCTTCAGCGAGAGGTGTGTTCTTTGTATTTTTGTGAGTCTGAGAGTCCTAGACTTTCCTAGACTTTGTCTGGGGTCATATTTTCTGGGTTTTTAGGGTGGCAGTGTGGGAGCTGTGGGACCTTGCTGCTTCTACACCACCATATTGGCTCTGCCCGAGAGATTTTCATACGAAAGAAATCATGAACTCATCTCCTTGACCAACTAACAAACACTTTTGGAATATCAGCTTTATGCAGAACCCATTTCAGTGCTGGACAATACTGAGATGTCTATAGAACAAAACCATTTTCCTAGGATTTATAATGAGAGTATCTGAGTTCAAAGTTTGGATCTTTCACATTCTATGTATGTGACTGTGGGAAAATCATATTCCCTCTCTAACTCTCAGATTCTTCATCTGTTTAACCAAATAGACTTTATGGCCTCCATAGTCCATTCAGGCTCTAGTTCTGGGGAATCTTTCTCTATGAAAATCTCCCACTCTCCCGTATATAAAAGAAATTTTTAAGAAATACCTGTAATGAATGTTATAATATAAGACATCTACTACAGGAGGAAAAAACAGAAGGCTGCAAGTGGATTTCCTCACACTACAGATCATCAAGAAAAATCCACATGACCATTTGTCATGTAGACTGTTATTAGTGATTTATTTTTTCAAATTACATTTTTTCAATGAATGATTTTTTTTTCTTTTCATCACTTCCCATCCCATTGAAAAGGAAAGAAAAATGAAATCTTTAATCCAAACATGAAGGCAAGAAACATAAGTTAATGTACTGGACATATCTTTAAAAAAATCTCAACCTTCACTCTGTGTCTATCACCATTGTCATGAAGTGATAGTATATTTCATCATGAGTCTTTCTTTGATATCTTTGGGATATAGACATTATGGTGGCATTGGTGTGTCAAAGAGAACATGTGGTCCAATATATTTTGGACATAGTTCCAAACTGCTTTCCAGAATAGCACGGCTATTTCATAGTTTACTAACAATACGTGATTGTACATGTTTGCTCCATCAAAGTTTTCCTTTTCTATCAACTTTGACAATCTCATGGGTGTGAAGTAGAGTTGTTTTAATATGCATTTTTCTAGTTGTAAATGATGTAGATAATTTTTTTTCATATCAGTATAGATGGCTTTGACCTCTAAAACCTACCTATTCATGTCATTTGTCCATTTATCAATTGGGAATAGCTCTGATTCTTATAAGTTAGACTCAATTCTTTATGTATCTTAGAAATGAGAGCTTTATTTGAGAAACTTATTGAAAATTGTTTTCCTTAATAATTTGTTTCTTTTAAAATTTTATCTTCTTTATTTATAGAAAAACATTTTATGTCAATAAAAGCAGTCATTTTGTCATCTGTGATCCTCTTTATCTCTTGATTGATGTTGCACTTTTTCCTATCCATAAGTTCTGATGGTAATTTTTTTCTCAAGTTCCTTGTGTATGATGTCACTCTTTATGTTTGATTCTTGTAAACAACATATTTTTGGGTTCTATTCTTAATCCATTTTTCGATGGTCTTCCATTTTATGCCTTTCACATTCACAGTGATTTCTAAATCCAAGGTAAAATCTTTTTCTGGAAAAATGATCCACCAAGAATGTGCCTTGGACTTAGAAATCAGAAACTTTTTCTGTCTGGTCCGATTGTTCCCCCATTTGTTGTGAAGAACTTGTGAAGAAGAGCTCAACTTCCCTTTTTCCTACTACTCTGGTACCTTGGTTGCTCTGTCATGTAAAAGTGCTTAACAAGTATTTTGAAGAAGCAGTTCTTTTCTTGGGATATGACTTTATCTAAATCAGGGGTTCTAGGAAGACATTTCATAGACAGTCATAGGTGAGAAATTTTGATCAGGTGCATCAGGAAAAAAGCATGCATATAAGCAAGTCTCCCAATTCTCCTATAATTTTCTGTTTCTTGTGCCATTCTGTGAGTCACCATCATCATCATCAACAACAACAACAAGAAAAGCTTGAGAACCCCTGGACTAGATAGGAACTGAGGAACAACTCTGATGGTGTGACTCTTATATTTAGTCTAGAAAACCCAGAATGACATAATATAGTGTGAATCCTAAGGACCTAGGGTTAAATGGCTTATGCTGGTTTCACAGTAATTTGGGACTTAAAATGCTGTGGTAATTGGTTTGAGGATCAGTTGCACATATTATTCAAATAACCCTTTAGGGACAATATTTTAAGTTGTTAGTAGGAAATGAAGCAATTGCTTCCCAAAAGAACACGGACAACTTGTGTCAAAGTAGAGCTGTGGTTTGACTGGTGAAAGATCATGTCTGTTGATCACCATTCACTCCTGACCCAGATGCCAATACCACCATGAACAATGGGATCAGGATGTTATAAAGAACAGGAGCCCTTAGCACAGTATCTGACACAGAGCTAGTGCTGAATGAACATTTGTTGATTGATAGGTTGATACAGTGTCCAAGGGTCCATAGAGAAAGCCTAAGTGGCTGATGGGAAAGATTGAAAATATGTGTCCAACACAATACTGGAAAAAAAACATTTTCTTCAGTCTCTGAAAACTCAATTCATTGTAGCCTCACCTGAAAAAAGAGAGGGGACTTTGCACCATAGACAGAAAAAATAAAGCTGAATTCACAAAGCAATCCTCTATTTCACAAATTAAGTTTGGAAAATTCTAATCTTTAAGACAGTTACTCAACATACTCTATCCACTACCCTAGATACACTGAGAAGTTGCCCCAAATGAACCATGGACACGTACTTGGAATACAAGTAGGGATTTTCTTCTTGCTTCTTCTTAGTTGTGCACTCCACACCCAAGCCATTCTCCACCCCACTGCAATGTTAGCAAATTGAACTGAATCTGCCTAGACACATGAGAAAGAGAAGGAGATTTCTGAGAAGAGGAAGGCTTCTTTTTCCCTGTAGTAGCCTGTAGGTTAGGGACTCTGAAAGCTGGCAGAGACTTTTTTCCATAGCAACTGGCCTAACTTCTCCCTTCCCTGTAAAAAGCTGCAGTAACTGATTCATCTCATGCAGAGAAGGAAAGACCAAGATGCAAGAATGAAATTTGGTCAAGGCCACACTGTGAATGGCTACACTGGGCCTGAAAGAGAGGGGACTGATATCTAGCTGAACACCAATATATAGTTATGGCCTGAAAGAATCTACCCAAGGCAGGGAAAAGGGTTAATGAAAAGTAATTTCATGATATGAGAGGAGGCTCAGACAACTCTGCTGCCCATCTCTAAGGATATATCTACCATAAAATGGAGTAGAGGGAGTGAGAAAGCAAATGAAAACAGAATATAGGACAGAGGGGGAAAAGATGAAATCACTAAAGATTTTAAAAGGAAAAAAAACATTTGAGACATAGAATATATGCAGATAAATCAACAAGTAGGATACTAAAATTAAAAGGAAGAACAAATATAAAACAGAAAACAAGTTTATACATTCATCTAAGAGGAAAGCAAATGTCAAAACCCATGTCCTACACAAGAGAAATGATTAACAGAATACAAAAAAAAACTTGAATCCACAATGGTCTCTACAAAGAAGGCAAAGAGAACAAAATATTTGACATCCAGATATACTTATTTGAATAACAATCTGGAAGAAGAAAACCAAAAGATAATAATGTTAAAAGAGCACACAATTTCTATGCCCCCTGATCTTGAAGACAGAATATAAAGGGACCCTATCCCTCACTGAAGGATTGTAAGTCTTCTAAAAAAAAAAGTCAAATTTAAAATCCTAAAGACCACAGCAAGAAATATTAGAAGGCATCTATTAAGAATTTATGAACACACACAACAATAGCCATTGAGAATCATTCACAGATTTTCTCAAGGGGGAAAAAACCTACACTTCAAAATCTTAGACATAGAAAGAAAAATTCAACAAATTCCAGAGGTGAAAAAAAAATTCAAGAAATGCCAAGGAGAAAGACTTTCAAATCAAAAGAAAGGAAATTTCAGCAATATAAAACTATTCTATATTCATTAGAAATTATAGCAGAGAATATTATACTATATTCCAAAAAATAAAAGGATATTAAGATGCAATCCCAAATCACATAACTTGAGAACCTCAGTTTTATAATCAATGAACAAAAAATGGATGCTCAACAAAAGAAAAGCATTTGAGGCAATTTTTGAGGCAGGAAAACAGGAACAGAACAGTCAACTTACAAATATCCCCACAAACTGAAATAAAATAAATATAATATACAAGGAGATCAAGATGAAATGGAATGTAAAGAAACAGAAGTATTGTTGGCCAAGTAGACCTGAATCACAATGGACTGAACTCTGAAATTTCTCTTAAAGTGAATTAGCGCTTTTTTATGAGAATAAACAAGGGATGAGGTATGGAAAGTATGCATCAATATTAAGAAAGTCAGTAAAGGACAGAGGAGTGTTTGTGATAGACCTTAATCAAGTTCATGTGAACAAAGATGGGTAGATTAGTACAATATTCTCTATGCAAGAAGAGGGATTATAGGAGAATAGCATGGAAGGAAGAATTGAGAAAAGAGTAAAGAAAGGAGGTGATAGCAATCCAGAAATTAGGGAAATTTCTGCTAAAGAACACTCCCATGGGGAAAAGAGATACATGTTTGTAATGGAGATCGGGACTTTACAATGGATCTAATCCTGGGTTAGTTGGTGCATAGGAAAACATCTTCCTCTATAAGAATATTGTTTCCCCATGGACAGCTTTTCCCCCTTCAGGAAAATGTAGATTCAAGATACTGAAAGTAAATGGTGCCACAGATGGTGGGAAGACATGGTATCAGAGATAAGATGCTGTGACAAATACGAAAGAGAATGATGATCAGGCGGACAGGGTAATATTTATCATAAAGGAATGCTTCTATTCTCTATTTTTTTCCCATAAATCAATGGTACTTATAGCAAGGCTTAACAGGAAAAAAGGGGGGGATACAATGGGACAAAATGTACAAAGACAATGAGAGAAATTAGTTAGAAGAAGGAGCTCAAACTCAGTACTTCAGAGCTTCAATTCTATAAGGAATGTAAAGATGCCAACATCTTTATATTAGAATAAGATAGTATAAATAGAATATAATAGTATATAAAGAATAAGATACTATAAAGATCACAACTCAAAAATAAGTAAATAAATAAAATTTTGAAATACACAGGAGCTGAAATGAATTCATTAGGACAAAAAGGCAAAAAAAATTCTTAGAAAAAGACTTTGAAAAGCAGTAGAAATTAACCACACAAAAAAAGGGGAAAGGGGGAGAGATTTTTAAACTACTTTTTGGGAGGGGATAAGACAAGTCAATTGGGCTTAAGTGCCTTGCCCAAGGCCATACATCTGGTAAGTGTCAAGTGTCTGAGGTTGGATTTGAATTCAGGTCCTCCTGACTCCAGAGTGAGTGTTTTATTCACTGAGCCACCTAGCTGCCCCCTGAACAAATTATTTAACTAAGAAAAGGAAAAGAGATGAAGAAAAATTGAGAGATAACCCATGAAAATAAAAATTCAATAAATGAAACAAAACTCTTAGCATATGGAAACTGTTGACAAACAATAGAAGAATTTTAAGGTACAGGAGAGGCAATGAGACTAGAAACATAATGGGGAAAAAGATTAATTTAAACTAGTTATAGTAACAAATACTGACTTAAAAGAAAAAGAAGATAAATTACTACTAATTAAAAGATAAAAACTACTAATTAAAAAACCTAGACACAGAAATAAAGGAAAACATATATCTAACTCAAGACTTTAAACATAAATGGATTTAAACCGTCTATCTAAATAAAAGAGAGTAATAGATTTAAGTTGTAAAGAAAATCTTCCAGTCTGTTGCTTACAAGAAACACATCTCAAAACAAATATAGACACTTTAAAATGTTGGAATCATGTTTCTCCTTTGTCATGATGGTTTTAAATCATGAATTTTTTTAGATTCACCTGATGTAACAAAATTTATGCTTAAAAGATCTATAGACAACTGACATAAATAAAATAACAATAGCAAATATTTTTGTAATATTTCATCATCTATAAGTAACTTAAAATGTACTATTCCATTTGAGCCTCACAATTACCATATGAGGCAGATGAATTATGCAATTCTACATATGAGGAAACTGAACCCAAGTGAAATTAAATTAATTGTCCAGGGTCACCCACCTAGTTAGGTGTTTAAAGCATGATTAGAACTCAGATATTCCTGACTCAAAATCGAGAATTCCATTTAAGACATTAACTTTATCCTCCAAACAGCACAGCTTCTAAATTTATAAAAGAAAAACAAACACAATTGAAAAAAGTAATAATATTTCTCCTTCCATGATGATGATGATGATGATGATGTTGATGATGATAAGAGCAGCAATGAGATACTTTAATGTTCTCTCAAAGTTTGATGAATCTAAAAATGTGCTTTTCAAAAAGGGAAAATAAAAAATTAAAGAAATTGCTGGATAATTTGGAGATAAAAAACTTTATATCATCTTGTAATACACAAAATTACTAGTGCTATATGACACTTTTACAAAAATAGACAATATATTAGGGCACAGAAAAATTTCAAAGCAATGTAATAAAGCCTAAATACTAAACGAATAATTCACAGATAATAACACAATAAAATAGAGATCAATTTAGGGAGCACAAAAGGCAAAGACCCAAATAAATACTTAAAAACAAAGACCCAATAACAAGTGGGTTCAGGAGCAAATCATGGAAACAATTAAAAAGTACATGAAAGATAATTAGAATTATGCAAAAACAATAAAACTTTCTGGGATAATACTAAAGCAATCCTTAGAGGAAAAATTCTATTGCTAAATAACATGCATTAACAAAATAGAAAAGTGACAATTAATAAGCTGACTATTCATGAAAAATTAGAAACCCAAGGAATAAAACCAAATAAGTGCAAAATAATAAATCTTGGAAATTAGAAGGAAAATAGATAACTTGGAAAAGAGACAGACTTAGAGAAACAGTAAAATGAAAAGCAAGAGGAAACATGTAAAATACTTCACAAAACTTAAAATACTACAGAAATTCTAGTTTTTCCTGATAAATGTTGTTAAAAAAACCTATCAAAATTAAGCAAATTCTAGTTAATTTGATTTAAAGAGGAAAAATAAGAAATCCACCAATCAGATTTAATAATAATAACTCTCACTCTAACAGTGATTTTAAGTTTATAAAATTATTTCAATATGTTAAGTTATTTGATCCTCAATAAAACCTTAATATGTAGGTGTTATTATGAACTCCATTTTACAGATCAGAGAAGTGAGGTTGAAAGAGAAGTGTCTTCCTCAGGATAACAAACTAGAAAGTTCTTTTGACAGGATTATAATTCAGGTCTTTCTGATATCAAGCTTAACACTCTTTCCACTATGCTACTAAAAATAGAAAAAAAGGTGAAATAATATGTAATAGTAATGTAATTTGATCCCTTTGTATTGGCAAAGCTAATAGGTACTTAGCACTTAGTAATTAATCCAGCTTCTGTCAAAGAAACAGAAGGTATGAACTCCTGTTACTGACATAACAGGAAGTTGTTGATGTAACAGGAGGACTTTGGCTGAAACAGGAAGGAGCTAATACCGTGTGTGTGTATATAAGGAGAAGCCCCTTCTGCATCAGTCAGATCTTCTTGGAGCCAGGTTCTGGAGGCTGAGGAAGAGAGGCCCAGGCTGGAGAGAATAATTTTTTTTCTGAGAAGCTGAATGAAGTGATTTTGATTCTTAGAACCAACTGCTGGATTGCTGCTGAGTCTGAGGGCCAACCAAGCTGCTGAGGATATCCGAGGACCAGCCAGAGCTGCAGAAGACTGAGGAAGCATAACTATGGTGTTGGTATTTTGTCTGTTTGTGGCTTTGTTAAGCCTTGACTTCCCAGGAACAGGGATTGTGAAGGATTTAAGGTGGACTGGGCACTGTGAGCTTCAGCATGGGACATGAACTACACAGAGAGCTGGACAAGGAGCTGGGAGCTGTCTGCCTTTGAACCCAGATGGAAGTTTGGTGAATCCATGTAGGACTTGGGAGCATGGAAGGGGATCCAGGGATTGTGAGAGCCTACCTAGAGTCAAGCTGAAAGAAGACTTTACTTGGATACCGTGTACTGGCTGAGAAGATTGTGATTTACTTGTGACTGAGGGGTGGATAGCCTCTGTATTTTCTAATGATGGAATAGTGAATGATGACTGAATAGTAACTGATTTGTAACTTAGTGTGCCCCACAAGTAGAGAACTTTGACTACTGTATTTTGTGACCCAACCTCCTTAAGTATAATTGAATGATTGAGTTACTAAGTGACAGACTGCCTAAATGACTGTATTTTGTTCCAAACTATGTGACCACTGTGGTGAAAACTATGTGGCCATTTTAGTGATAAGCTGTTGAGAATGCTGTATTTTGATCTTCTGTGAGAAGGTGTAAAATTATGAATGCTATACCTTGATTTTCTGTGAATGTTTTGCTCTGATTTGTTATTGAATAAATAGAATGTTTGCTATACTGTGTAATCAGAATCTTGAAAGCTGTTCACAGCAACACTCCTCTGGAAAGCTGCTCATGTGTGGCTTTACATCATAGCAAAAAGAAGAAATAGAAAGAATAATTATGACCTACTATGCATGAATATATGCCTATAAATTTGATAATACAAAAGAAATAAAATATTACTTGCAAAATGCCCAAACTAAGAGATTACTAAGTAATCTCAAATAATCCAATTTTAGAAAGAGAAATAAAACTACTGTTAGGCACTATGAAAAGAAGATGGAGTGGAGAGAAGATAAAACCTCCTCGTGCAAATGGCACTACTAAGCCAATTCCCTCATACTCTGAAAGAACAGTTAATGTTTGTATTACACAAAATTATTCTCAAAAATGAAGAAGGGAAAGAAGGCATTCATCAATTGCCTACTCCTAGAAATGTGCTTTGATATTCTTCACATTTTTAAAGCCTTTACTGTCATACATGGAGAAGGGTTTTTAGTTTGGAGTCAGAGGAGCTGAGTGAGAATCGAAATTCTGGTGCTCTGAAGCTGTGTGGTCTTGGACAAATAGCTTATTCTCTCTGAGCTTTGATTTTTCAATAAAAGGAAGGGCTTGGATTAATTGATCTCCTAAGTCCTTCCAGCTCTGGATAATATAACAGAAGCAAAAGATCCCAAAGGTTCAGCTCCTCCCAAAACACAGTTGACTGAGGATAATGGCTACATATTACTGCAAGTCTAGGTGTGAAGTAGATCATTCACCTTTCAAATATAAACCTATATGCATGGCACTGCCTTTTTAATCTCCCTAAGGAAAATCACTTTGGGATTGTTTTCTCTAGTTTTTATACCAGAAATCTATGATCATTTCTCAACTAGAAGAATTCAGAATTTGTCTCCACAATCCTATGTTATCCACCAAATGACAGAACCAGAAAGGATCTGACGTAACTGCCTAATTTCCTGAGGCCCAGAGAAGGAAAATGACTTGCACTAGGTCACAAAGCTAAAGAGTGGCAGTCCAAGGACTGAGGTCTACTCCTTCATAGATCTCTAGGATGTTTTCTGTTCTGGTATGCTCCCTTTGTACTAGACATGTAATTTTATGACATCCAAAACTTATTCAAGAAAGGGTTCTGCTCATATGCAGTAAAGTATTCACTCATGTGACTGTGGGAGTCAGATGTGTGTGAGGAAGCAGACCAGCAGGAAAGAAGTCTTCAAGAAAGGGGCATTTCAGTACAATATACATTTCTTAAGAGCCAGGATTTTTTTTGGTGGGGGGGGGGTTGTCGGTATGGGTAAATCCCAGTAAATGCCACTGACATAGATTACCAAATTATCTCTACCTTATAGAGAATTACCGGGATCACTCATGGCTCTAAATGGCTGATGCCTAGTCACACTGCTAATCAGGGAAGGCCTTGAATCCAAGACTCCCTGACTTACTTCTAATCCTAATGCCACGATCAGTATAAGGTAGCAGGGAACTGTGATATTCTGCAAGGGAGGAGAAAGGAAAACATGGAATGGGGGGGATTATTATTAAGCACTTAGTACTATATCTAGAAAATATGTTCAGATATGGGGAGCTTATAATGGAAAGCAAAACAGTCTCTTTCCTCAAGGTGTTTACCATCTCCTGAAGGAAGACTCATCTGTCATACAGGCAACATGCATTCATTAACCCGACCCTCCTCCCCCGTCTCCAACACTCTGCATTTACACAAATATGGAGGCTAGAAGAGAGAATGTGATTGGGGAATAGGAGAACCAAAGATGACCCCTAGTTGGAAAGAAGCTCGAGGGCCATCTCATACTGCCCCTACTCAAGTAATGTCAATAGCTGTAATGTTGAGGGACAGCCTGGAGAAGAGAAAAGCAGTGGGTTTAGAGACCACAGTCATGGAATGTCCGAGGTGTGTGAGACCACCCAGCACACCTACCTGAACCCATATCTAAACCGGAGTCCCCCTCATAGCTGAACTAATGACTGTCCTGCCTGTGCTGGAAGATCTTCAATGAATAGGACCCAAAGACTCTTGAATGCCCAGCCTGATCTGGGCAGTTCTGATGATGGGGAAGATTTTCCCAACCCCAGCCTTAAACTCACCTCTTTGTGATGTCTTGTTCTTTTTCTAAGTTCTGCCTTTGGAGCCAAGCAGAATAAGCCACATCTTTATTCCTTGTTACTGACCTTTCAATACTCGAAGACTGGTATTATGTCACTGCCCAGGTCTTTTCTTTTCCTGGGTAAAGAGCTGTCTAATTGATCAATCACTTCCTGTCATCATCTTGAGCCCCTTCTCCATCCTCACTGCCATCCTTTGACCATTCTTCAGCCTATCAATTTCTTTCCTTAAATGTGTCACACAGAACTCAAAGCTGGAACTATAAGGAGTCATCCTTTAAGAAAATTCTAAGAGAATGAGATTGTTCATTCCAAGGGAAGAAAAAGCTGCCATTCATACATTGCTTTTTCACGTAATAGACACAGCTCCATAAGATAGGTGCTATACAGTTTATAGACGAGGAAACTAAGACTCGGAGATATTTAATATCTTTAGTACCTTGCCCAGGGTTAGGCAACTGAGTCAAGATTCTAACCTAGGTCCAATCTTTTATTTGCTTTTCCACCCTGTCTGTCAGGCTGTCTAAGAAGGATACACAGAGAAGATAAGACATGCTGAGCTATGCAAGGAGAGAAATAGGGTCATGGTCAGAGGGACTGGTATATTCCAGCTGTATAAAGTTGCCTGAAAAAGATACATAGAGGTGATAAAAAAGCAGACATGACCTGAGACCACAACTGGTGGTCCTGTTGTGCTGTTACATAATATGGGGAATCATGTTTTAAAAAAAAAAACAAACAACCTGGAAAGATCTAATGAAATCCAACTGGATAACGTTATGAATGTCTGTCTAAGTAATCAAAGATTAGGACCAGGGGAAAAATAAGATTTGACAAAGGAAATTATTGATAAGAGTTTTCTCTGGATCTTAATTCCTCGCCTATAGTATAAGAAGGTTGGGCTAGATGCCTCCTAAGGTGGTTTCCAGCCTAACATTATGTGGCTCAATAGCATCTCTATTCCCCAGTACTTGGAACATAAAGAGATGGCATGGTATTTGATTGGAACAGTTTGAAGGTCATTCTTAGTAAATAAAAGAAGAGCTCTGAGGCATGGCTCATGATGGGATGAATCAGTGGGCAAAGCAGGTCAATATATTGGTTTGGCCCACAGAGACTATGGTTGGGGAGATGCCATAACATAAGGAAGCTAAAATCCCTGACTTCCAAATATTGTTTCAAGGCGTTCCTTTTTGTCTGGCTCAAGAGGAAAGAAACAGCTGCCCAGTAAGATGAGACCTTTAATTAGACAAGAAAAGCTTTCCGGTTGAAGGGTTTACTTTTCCATAGTATTTTTTTTTTGGTAGAAAAGCAATGTAAAGTTTCTCCCCAGTGACACTATCTCCTGCAAGTTCACTCTGACATCATACATAGAGCATGAGGAGATATGAAAGTAGGCATGTAGCTATTCTAACAATACCTTTACTTTATTTATGTCTCCAGTACCTAATGCAGAATCTGTCACATAGTAAGTGTTTACTAAATACTTATTAATTGATTTATTGGTTGATCAGTTCATTTCTGGGGCTTGGTTCTGTAGTGCTGTTTCACATTTCTCGGTAAAACACAAGGACTGTGATCACTATGGAATTGTTTTTAGACCCAGAACTGTCTCTTGAATAGGTCATTCTCATAGATTTAAAAGGGAGTTACCACACGGAAGTGTCCTAATTCTATAACATGGCTATGAGCATAGCCCTTGCCCAAATTGGCTGCATGTTGGGGCAAATTATCAAATGATGTTGCTGAAGAAATATTAAAATCATGTGAGCAGGTCTGAAATCCCAGTAGTTCGTGAACTTTTTTTTTTAATATCTGCCAAACTGAACAATGGGACCCTTTTCAATACCCCAACGAACAACTATTAAAACCACAATTTACAGCTACACATATCATCTGACGTGCTAACCAGGTGTTCCAATGTTATTGTTTGAAACCCGACCTAGTTTTAAATCAAACGGAGAAAAGCCAAAAGTCCAATTAAAATCCCACATTGCCTCTTTATCGGGAGGTGGGGGGAAAGGCATTTGTTAGAGACTTAATGGCAGAAATCTCATAAAATTTCAGACCATTCTTTTTTTTTTTTTTAATTCCTTCCCAGTTTCTGATTTCTTGCTTATAGTCTCACAGCTTACTGGCATTTCCTGTTCCTGACTGTAGAGGGGGAAAAAATAGAATAAATCTAGGAATTTCTGGCTTAATTTTAGTAGCATCCTGGACACTCTACCTGAATTTGACAATTGAGTCTTGTCAGAGGATATTACAGTCCTGCAGCGGGGGCCATCGATGCCTTCATTTCATTGGCTGTCCCTTAATTAGTTCCATCCCTCAGCTGCTTGTTTCTTGCCAACATGTGTCTATTTTATTTAATAGTTCAGTGACAACAAATTTATGTTGCTAAGCTCCAAAAAGTAAACCGTACTCAAATACCTCCCCAAACTGCCTTTGCAGACATCCACCAAGGTAATGTGGAATTCAGTTGTCTTCACTGGACTGTAATGACTTCCAGACCCCAGCTGCCTGATCTTTGTCTCCGGCCATTTTTCTCCTGCTAGCTCAACCCCTGAATAGGAGATTCCTTTCCAGAACTTGCTTTCCGACATTGTCACCTGGCCCTCCCAGTCCTGATTTCTCTGCAGACCCTGACATCCCCCTGCTCTGACCTCAGAATCCTCCCACATACGGTGCTTTTTATTTTTAATTTTTTTCTCCTTTGCTTGCTTCTCAATGCCCAATAAAACAAATTAACTTGCTTGCCTTGGACAATTCTGCCTTTTCCCAGGGATGAAAATGAGACAACAGAGTTTGCTGCATCCCTGGCTAATTTATAATAAATAGAATAATTTATAAACTAGATCAATTTTTCGCTTTTTTTTTTTTTACAGAATTTGTGAAACTGGGGGAAAATGTGTCAGTTACGGCATGTCTGTTCTCTTTTATGCCTTATTTAAGAAAATAATTCTTGCCAGATTTTTACCCACCCATAATAATTACACAATTTTTACAGATGTAGTTTTAACAGCTTCATTTGGGTCCAAAATCCTTAATACAATTTGCGATGAATTTACTTCTTGGTTTCTACCTCATTATGTTTTTGCAATAAAGAGACGGCAGGAAAGTCGTTAGTTTCCAGCCACGCACCTTTTACTAACGTTTTTATAAACAAAACTGCTCGAGTCGGAATGAATGGCCCCATCAGCACAGCCGTTCTCATCACCACTATCGTCACTATCGTTGGCGTTATTGTACCCTTCTCATCTTCTTTGGGCCAGTTCAGTAGAATCCGGGCTCCTAGTAGGATTAGTGTTGGAAGGATTATTATACCCACCAGTTCTGCCCCGGGGCACTGAGGCTTCTTTAAGTCATTTTTTTTTCTTTTTCTTTGTTCTCTAACATTTTTGGCATCATCACAGAGAGAGTCTGCTGATGCATGTGGAAAACAGTGTGAAAGAGCAAACCAAGAAGACCTGAGTTCCAATGACACATGCAGTCACTTGCTAGCAGTGTGATTCTGATCAGTTCCCCTGGCCTCCCTGAGCCTCAGCTCAGATGCTAAGAGCAGTTACACACAGGGCTGTTTTAGGTTTCAAATGAGACCCTGTGGCCTCCTTCGCAGGGGAAGTGGAAAGGATTGAATGAGGTAATGCATGGGGAGCTCCTTGGGAATTGTCAATGCTAGATAAACATCGGTTGCTATTGAGAAGGAATGAGGGGCTGGCTCATTCCCTGGGCAGCCTGTGTTCTCACCAACTGTAAACACATCACTTTCTGGAAGAAGGGTAAAAGGAGGGGACCTCATTCCATCCTTGGACTCCAACCCCTCCCCAGAAGTAAACGTTCTTGATACACTCCTCACAGATATTCCCCACAATTTCCAGGGCATGACCTGTGAGGGCCAATGTTTTCAATTCAATTGAACTCAACCCAATTCCAACAAGTATTTATTAAGTTCTTACTGAGCACCAGCAGATGAGGTAGGCTCTCCGGAGACAGACAAAAGCCAGGAAAGGCCCTGCCCTCAAGGTGCTTCCATCCTCCTGGGGGAAATGACCAGGGTGCAGACAAGGAAAAGTGAAAAATCTAAAAGCTGCCACTTTCTCTGCCATTTAGTAAACTACCCTGGCTCCTCATTACTTCCAGGGATAGATAGCAGATGCTCTGCTGTATTTTTAAAGCCCTTCACTGCCTCGCTGTTTTCTACCTTTCCAATCTTCTTACACTTTAGTCTCCATCAAGAATTTGAAAATCCAGTGCCAGTGGCTTGTGTTGGGCTTCTCAGCACACAGTGGATGTCTTACATTTTCTCCAACTCTCTCCAGGGCCCCAAATTCTCTCCCTCCTTGTCACCTTGGTCTCCCAGCTTCTTTCAAGTTGCAAACCCACCCTTTGCAAGATGCTTCTCTAAGTCCCCTATAATGGAACTAGCCACTTTTTCTCTGAGATTATCTCCAATTGACCTTGCATACAGGTACACACATGTAGTCCTGCCTCTGTATATTGCATGTATGCCTACGCACATGCATGCAGCTTGGACAGTTGTTTATGTGTTATCTCCCTCATTAAATCATGACTTCAGTGAAGGAAGAGACTTTTTTTTTTGCTTTTTCTACCCCTTATTCTCCTTCCCTTATTCCTCCCCATTCCTCTCCTCTTCCTCCCCCCTCCCTCCTCCTTCTCACACAGCACAGTTTCGGGCACATAGAAGGTTCTTGATAAATGCTTATTGAGAATTAAGTTTCAACAGTTTAGGGATGACACATTCATACCTGGTTGTCATTGGGTTATTTCAGTCACGTCTAACTCTTCTCAACCCCACTTGGGGTTTCTTTGGAAGAGAGACTGGAGGATTTGCCATTTCCTTCTCCAGCTCATTTGACTGATGAGGAAATGGAGACAAACAGAAGTAAGTGACTTGCCCAGGGTCACATAGCTAGTAAATGTCTGAGGCTAAAGTTGAACTCAGGAAGAAGACGGAAGCTCAAGAAGAATGTGCCACATTTTCTAAGATCATCTCAATTCAAACACCCAAGAGACCATCCAAAAGTCTAATTCATGGCTTAGGACTCTGGGAAGGATCAAGGTAAGGGGCACGGTGTGAGAAGCCCCTGGGTCTTTGTAAGTTATGGTGGACTTCGTGTCAGAGTTTGGCTCCTTGCTCATTGGGTAAGTCCCTACCACTCTCTACATCTCTAGCCCATCCCCCACCAAATAAACATAACTTGGTTCACAACATCACAGAATCCTTCCAAGAATGAGACAACTGGCATCATTTCTTCTTGCTTGATGAGGGTGTGATTGAGGAAGTCGCCACATCATGTGACTTATGCAGCACAAAACTGTTGCATCCTCTCTATCTCTGGGGTGTCCCCCAGCACAAAACATATGCTCCATATGCAATAAGTGTCAAGTTTCCTGGTTGTTGGACCTTGGGCAAGTCATGTGACTTCTCACAGCATCACTTTTGCCACTTGCTAAATGGGGCAAGTAACGTTACCCCTACTTGTGACGAGGATCAGACATGATCATGGAGATCAACTCTTTAGTGTGTTATTATTTCTATTAGTAATAGTACATGGTGGTTGAGCAAACGAATGAGAGGTGTAATAGTATACATTGTAAGGGTTTCCTTCAGGCTACTTTTTGCATTTTTGTACACAAAAATTTTTCAGAGAATCAAGAACGGCTTTTGGGGAAAAAAACAAACAAGCTAACACGCCTGGACTTACACTGATGCATCCAGTGCCCAGCATTATATCATCTGCAAAAAATGGAAGTTTTAGCAAACAGAATTCCCAAAGCCAAAGCAGTAAAAATGTGTGCGAGCTTCTAGGCATCTGTCCTTCCCTCTCCTCTATCAAATTAAAGGGAATCATTCCATGGTAAATGTGAAGAGTGACCAGAGGGGACTACAGGACTATTTCTCTCTGTTGACCTTTGTCAGAGGAATGGGTCAAAACCACTGGTGAGTGTTAAACTAATCTGAGCTATTGCCGGCTTGAGAATAGTGTCATTTCTGAGGGTTTAGCTGTGAAAAGGACCTGTAACACCTAATTAGTTATCTTTTGAGCTTTCACTTTAAAATGAAAAAAAAAAAACCAATTGAAAGTACTGGACCTCAGAAGTGTACCTGGTATGTGAACTAGGAAATACATAGAAAAGGAATGAGCATGACAATGTTGGCCTTTAGTAAATATATCTATTTATTATTGATCTTTGAGTACACATTTTATCTCCTAAGTCCATTTTCCTTCATCTTCTTGTAGCTCTATTTGAATTGGGCTGAAT
The DNA here is from genome assembly GCA_028646575.1 of Pseudocheirus occidentalis. Lineage (NCBI taxonomy): Eukaryota > Metazoa > Chordata > Mammalia > Diprotodontia > Pseudocheiridae > Pseudocheirus > Pseudocheirus occidentalis. The sequence continues at coordinate 5,304,574 of CM053598.1, read as the reverse complement.
TTGTTCAAGCTGAGCAGAGATGGGATATTATGAGGAGGGAACACAACTATAGTCCTGATACTGCTTGGACTTGTGACAGCCAAGAAGGCTGAAAAAGGATAGAATAATGATGGGTGCCCTTCTCAGAACTTTTCACCTAAAAAATCTGTGCTTCTCTGTCTCCAGAGGCAGGAAAACACCTCTTGAAGCCAGGATGAAAATCAAAAAAGTAAACTCGCGTCCTTCAGCACACACCTGCCTTTCATTTTAAACCCAGGACTTACACTGGCTCAGATCTTCTTCCTGTTCTTGGGTTGGGGGCTGCTCTCTGATGATGAGCTGAGTTGCCCCCAAATCACTTTGCTGTCTCATGCTGCTACACTGGCTTTTTTTGGCTAGTAGGTGCCATTGGTAGCTTCTCAAAAGAGAATGATAAATACAGTCTTTGCCATCTCCCTATTTTCCAAACTGTATTGGATTTAATTTTTGGGGTTCCTGCTGAATGTTCTCAGCCCAAATACCTGTGATCATTTTTAGCATCATGTGATCTTTCAATGGGCTGGTGAATTGGAGTTTTTCTGATGTCCCATTCAGTTGAAAAAAATGCACAGAATAATTCATGCCTGATAAGGGAATTTATGAGTCCTGCACATACCCCCACAGCTTTCTTACATTAACCTTATGTGACCCGGAGCATCACCTTGGAAAGCGCCATATCCAACCTGTGCATTTCTGGGGACTTGTGTTGCCTGTTCACACTTGTGTGTCTGTGTTGGGGGAGGGGGCAGGGTGAGCATGAAGGGAGGGAGATGGTCTTTCCAGAGTGGCCTAATGAGTTTCCTTTTGGGTTGGGAGGAAGAACTAACTCCCCATAATGAATTTACATGATATTCTGCCCTCCTTTGCTGTTTAATTCATTCCGCGGCCTTGATGTCGGAGGAGCAGAGCAGAGGGACCAAGAGTAAATCCAGTTGACTTGGTGTTCCAGTTAGCATTAACAACAGGAGAGGGAGAGCTCCCAGCGATCGACTGTCACTGACCCTCCAACACGACTCAGAAGCCCTGTGATTCCCACATTTCCCCTACTAAAGCAAATACACAGCCGAACAGGAGCGTGTAGCTGGCTGCGAGAGTGCCCTGCGCTGGGTGGTCTGGGGACTTATCCTACTTCCTATCTCATTTGCCTGCAAACGCCTTCACCTTGTCAGGGCCAATAATTATCCAGGCGGTGATGCTGGGAGCTGCCATTCCTTAAGATTGGATGAGATTGAAGAGGCTGAGGCTGCGCTCCTCTGCGCCTTTCTCACTCAGTTAGGGTATCCACTGGGGGCCGACCAAGGCCTACAGCAGCGTTACACTAACTTTCTCTCCCCTTCCTTATTATGGAGCTTAATAACAGCAGGCAGTGTATTAATATGTAAGAGATCAAGAGATTATTGATTAGAATCACTTGCCTAATATCCCCTGTCTGTCATGTAGTTCAGCAAGCCTTTCATGATTTTGTGTGTCAGGCCATTTAAATATTCATGACGGAGCCTGCTTTGTACCTCCACGGCTGAATTTCTAATTAATCTGTCAAAAGAAATACAATATGCCCCGAAGCCTTATTATTATAAGGGTCAGCTGAAACAGAGCTGGCCTGGCTAGGCCTAAGGGGTAATTAATTATAACAATGCAGTGTTTACCTTGGTTGGTACCTGCGGCCTAAATGAGCACTAAATTAGACTCAAGCCCCTTCCGAGCAGGCGTTTGAAGCGTCCCGATATGCCAGACTAAATCATAATGATGGGGAGGAGAGAGTGGAGGACCGCTGCTGTGTAACAACATAATCAGCAATTATAGCTGGGAAATGGGGAGAAGGGGGAATTTTATCTCATTAGAAAAGCCCAAGTAGAAAGTTTTTTTTTTCTGTCACCAGCTCTTTTCTTTCGAATTCAAATGATCCCACTCTAAAGGTGAGAGAGCTCAAATTTAATTCCAGTGCAGAAAGCTGCCCTAATTAGTGGTATGCTTTGGCTAAAATATGAATGACATTTGCTCCAGCTTGCAGCGGCCTATTAATAGAGGGTGTCAGAGTGAAACATTAAGTGTATCATTCTTGTGTCAATTTATTTCTGTCATTATTGTTTCTTTATTTCCTCTGCCACATTATGGTCACTAATTTCAGCTCCCTTTTATGAGATTCTTAATGCGGGCCTTTAATGAACTCCGAAAACTCAGCCACAACTCTGAAATTAAAATACTAGTCTCCTGTCAGCAGCGTGACGGCAGGGCCCAGGCAAACTTGAACAGGATCATTCTTGTGTCAATTTATTTCTGTCATGATTTTCCTTTATATCCTGCCACACTAGGCCCACTAGTTTAATTCCATTTTTATGGGACTTGTTAATGTGAATTTTAGGTGGCTTTTAATCACCTCCAAATTTGTAGAATATCACAATAAATCATAACTGTATCCCCTCTTATGACAATTTATTTCTGTCATTATTTTTTATTTCTCCTCCCTTATTACAACTCCGAGTTTCATCTCCTCCTCTGTGACCTTTCCATGGTTGCATTTTAAGAGGAAGCAAGCACACAGAAAGTTGGGTCTTTCCGGGGAATACACAAAAAAGAGACATTTGATGGGGTGACTGGCGTCCAGGACTCGGCAGGCAGCGGCAGCAGGCACAGGTGTGGACTGACAAACATGCCGCCTGAGGCCTCTGGGCTCTTCGCCACAAGGCATCGGAGCCAGAACAGAAAGTTTGGGAAAGGGGGCCTGGAAAAGAGGAGGACTCAGTGGGGCAGAGAAGCAAGCCTCTTGTGGACATACAAGACATAATTCCCGTCTAAAGGATGCTTCCTAATGTTAAGGGCTCAGGAAGTGCTGGCTTCTCTAAGAGAAGCATCTCAAATCACGAGCTTTCTAGACTGTTATTCACTGCCAGTGATCAGATTCATCTATATAATGAAAGGTGCTAATTACCTTGGACGGAGATTCTGAATAGACTATCAACATTCATTTTTACTCCCTCCACGCACATACATTATGGTTTGATAAACATCAGAGCCTTGGGCGCATGCAATCCCTGGTACAAATGTGTGGCTAGGGGTGCTGAGTATGGTGGCCTGCCAAGTCACACATTTAGGTGGAATGTTTCTTCTACAGAGTATGTCTATCTAAGCTATCCCTAATGAAGGATAAGTGAAAAGGTGGGCTAATGGCAGAGTTTGCAAGTTATATGTAGAGGAGAGGTGGCGTCAGGAAATGGCCAGCCTTGGACTCAGGAGAGCCTGGCTTCAATTTCCATTTCTCTTGCTTATTAACCTTATGGCTTTGGGCAAGTCATACAACCTTTGAATACCCCAGGGAACTTTTTAATATTATGAATTCTTGAGGCAGCCAGGAGGCTCAGTGAATAGAGCACCAGCCCTGAGTCAGAAGGACCTGAGTTCAAATCCAGCCTCAGACACTTAACACAAAACTAGTCGTGTGGCCTTGGACAAATCACTTAACGCCAATTGCCCTACCATCCCCTCCTCTGAAAAAAAGCAAAAACAAAACAAACAAACAAACAAAAAGATTATGAATTCTAGTTTGCATTGTTCTGGGGTCGAGGTTTGCCTGGAAGAAATCATGGTGTTTCTCTGTCCCACTGTTTTTCTATTTCTGTCTTTGTTTCTCTTTCTCTCTCTCTTTCCACACACTGTCATATATTATATGAGAGGCATGCATATGTGTATATACATTCATATATAATATATACATATTGTATATTCTATGTGTATATACACACATATATAGTATATCATATATATGTATACACTCACAGATATATAGTATACATTATATATGTTGTTGTTGAGGCAGTTGGGTGGTATAAGTGGATAGAGCAGCAAGACTGAGGTCAGGAAGCCTCATCTTTCTAAATTCAAATCTGACCTCAGACACTTAATACCTGTGTGACCCTGGGCAAGTCACTTAACACTTAACTCTTAACCAAACCAACAACAACAACATGAGTATGTGTAAGTTTATGAGCACACTTGGAAGGGAGAGGGTCATGGTCTGTCTACATCACCGTGAACTGCTATAGACAATGTCCTCTCATATCATGCTCATCCTTCCAGGATGTGGAACTCCTCCACCCTGCTTTCATGAAGCAACCAGAGCACTTTAACCCACATTGTAAACTCTGGCCCTTCCAGAACAAAAAGGAAAATGGAGTAAGTCTTCGTGCACATGGTAGATAGTCAGTCATTCTGCAAAGGTTCATTAAATACCTTCTTGGTTCTAAGAGGTGTGTTTGGTACTGAGGATATCACAAAGTCTCTTCCAAAGGAGCTGGTAGCCTAATAGTGTGGTTAGGCCACTTAAATCCAATAGAAGATGCTGGCGCATAATGTGGGTGGGAAAGAAGGGTCAAAATGAACCCTCTCTTGCAGCAATCTGTTTCTCTGGGGTCCCATTTCTCTCACTTGGTACCTGTTGTATATTGTCTTCCTTCACTTTAAGATCTGTCTACTTGTTCTGCTTCCCGAATTCCATTATAAATTCGCTCAGAGAAGGGATTGTATTTAATATTTCTCTTTTTTTCCACCAATAGTTCCCTGCAGAACATAGATGTTCTATTAGCAGGACATTTAGGCTCCACTACAACAAATGACATATGAACTCTCCCCAGTGGTGCACACTGGAAACCCAGAGAATAGAAGTTTTTTGAAGGCAGGGACTGTGGCATTTTTGCTTTTGTATACCAATTGCCTAGTAAAGTGCCTGGAAGAAGGTAAACCTTTCATAAACACTTGCTCAATGGTGTTGTTAAAAATGTCTTAGCTGTCAAGAGGCCACATGTGAATGAAAAATATAGTACTAGACACAGAGAAAGAGGCCTTGGATTCGACTAACAGTTTTGTCCAGATGACACCTTGGATGAGCTGCTGCTGCTCTCTGGGTTTAGTCACATTTCTATAAAATAAGGGCATTGGAAGACATCTTCTCTGAGGCTCCTTCTTTCTAACCTTAAGTCTATGAATCTGTTGATATTGTGTGATTCTTGTCCAAACCTTCATAACAACCCTTCATGAGACTGTGCTGCTTCCTGGTGATTTAACATTCCTTGAAGACTGAGACAGGCTGCATCCCATCCATTGGACAGAGCTGGCTTTTGCCACTTGACCAGCCCATCCCCTTCTACTCAATAACATCCCTATGTAGGGGATTGCCTCACCCTGCCTCTTCAAATCAAAATCTAGCATTAAAATTTGAAAACTATTCTCAAATATTCAAAAAATAAAGTAACAAAATAACCTTATAAAAGAAATTTAAAACAAAGAAGGAAGGAAAGGAAAAAGAAAGGAGGAATGGTGTGTGTGTATATACACACACATACACACACACACACATATATATATAATGTGTGTATGTATATATGCATGTATATGTGTAATTTTCTTTTTTTAGGGACAAAATAATATTGAAATTTAGTTTTCATGTAAATAGCTTTTTATCATGTGAAAAATGTTTTGAAAATGTTAACTCATTACATTTTATTTACTTAGAGACATGGATTCTGGTTTCAGCTCTATGATGATCTAGATGGCTAACTTCATAAATTCACCAGGATGGAGACCTTTTGAATGTGGGAGATGAGTTTTGATCATTTCTAATATTCCTTCCAGTTCCAGTATTGTCCTGTTGAAAGCTTCTTCCCCCTGTACCATCTGGGTATCCACCAACATTTGGTACATTCATTCAGCAGTGTCTTCATTTAGGGGAACACTGACTTTGGGCAACTCTGAAGGATGTTCTCAATCCAGCTCCAATCTGAAAGCAAAGAGACCATAATCAATAATTGTGAGGTCTGCAGTAGACATTAGTTTCAACGTCATTTTCAACAAACATTCTAGTCATTGGTCATACAGAACAGCACTGGTGGACTTGGTTTTTTACTTCCTTGCCCATCCCAGAGCACATTCTGATTAGTGTGAAGAATAGAACGTTTGACCAGTAGACAGAAAAGAGGAAATGCCAGGCCCCCAAGTGTCCTACATATGGAATAACTCACTCCGACAGACTTGGAAATGGCCAATACATGAACCACTCTCCCCTCAGGGTATCACACAGTAAATGAGATTCACAAAATCATTGCACCCGAAGAGATAGAGACTATATTTAATCCCATTGTTTTTAATAGATGAAAAAAAAGAAACTAAGGGCCAAGGGGTGGGGGGCAGGGGGAGTGACCTGTTTTGCATCACACAACTAGTTAATAGCAGAACTAGGACAGGAAGTGAGTAGTATTATAGAATCATAGAGCTAGAAAAAAACCATTACCTAAAGCAAGAATTCACTTCACAGCATTCCTTATGAGAGGATCTTGTTTTCTTCTTGAAGACCTCCATTGATGGGGAACTCACCACTGCCCCAGGCAGCCCATTTCACTTCTAAATATCTGAAATACTTTATAAATGTTTCCTCATGTTGAGATGAAATGTGACTCCTTGTAGCTTCCAACCCTCTTTGCTAGTTCTGCCCTCTGGGGCCACACAGAACAAGCCTAATCCCATTTCTATGTGACAGCCCTTCATGTATTTGAAAACAATTCTCAACATCCCCCTCCTTTCGCCTGAGTCTTCTTTTCCTCAGGCTAGACATTCCCAGTTCTTTTAAACCCAAGTTCTTGTCAGTAACGACAGAGTGGAGATGTTCATCGAAGTAAAATATTTTTGCAGACTCCAGTATTTTCTGAATATTCAAAGTCACTGAGCTATTACGGTGTGGACTGCACTGTTTGGTTATGTTCATGTAAGAAATGCCCAACTTTGTTTTTTTCTTCTAAAACATCTGGTGGTGAAGTATCTAATACTGTTACTTCTGAACATGAATTGAATGAGTCAATAAAGCCAAGATATGAATCTTCCAGCAGTCAGTGCTCTGGTTCTGATTCTCCTCATTCAGACAAGCTGATGGTCAGACTGGATTTACCTTCTGTCATTGAAAGTCTACCATAAATCTGCATGGTCTATGCACGCATTGAGGGTATCCTTGATGAAAACAAACTGAAGGAAAGAGACAGGCATTAGTAGCGTTTTTTTTTCTACAGAAGATGAAATCATAGGATAATATATTTAGAGTTTGAAGGGAATTTAGTGGCTTGACCCAACCTTGTCCTTTTACAGATGATAAAAATGGAGTCCAGAGATGTGCAGCAAGTTGCCCTAAATGGCACTGGTTATAAAGACTCAGGTCCTCTGACTTTAAAAGAATCTTCTTTCTACCATACTAGCCGTAAAGTTACAGTATCCACTGATATGAAACAAGTATGCTAAAACTGCTGATCATTTCTATTTACAAAAAAGGAAAGATTTAGCAGGAAAAAATGGAGAATGAATAGCTCTCTCCATTCAATGTAACCCACTCCCATGTGTCTTAAAATTATCCAAGATTCTATAACTGGTTCAAGAGACTGATTTGCTAAGAATTATTGATGGAAGCACATGGATTGTATAATACAGAATGTGGATCATAACTTCTATCTTGTGGAGGACAAACCAAAGTGGTGAGCTCATGGATTCCCAGAATCATCTACGTCTTCCTGCAGCCTTTTTGGCTTTCAGAGTTTCCACCTTGGTTAGAGTAATTGCCTGGACACTTGGCCTCTTTGTCACTTCCTCTTCCCTTTCTTGTCTATTCTTGTCATCTCTCTCCCTCTCTCTCTCCTCTTCTGTCTGTCTTTCTTTATGTATATATCTATATATATAAATATATAGATATAGATAGCTAGATAGATAGACAGATAGATAGATAGATAGATAATCTATCTATGTCTATACATATACATATACTTATACCTACACACACACAGAGTTCTATTCTTTTTCTTCCTAAGTTATAGGTTTGACCATATCACCCTTCTATTAAAAAAATCAATTCTTCATTGACTCTAGGATAAAACATATGTGACTCAGTCTTGTATCAAAAACTTTCCTCAGTCTACCCACAGCCAACCTTCTCCATCTTCATTCATATTATTCTTTTCTATGCTGGATTGTGGCTTGGTTTTGATGTGCTGGACTGTGGCTTTTCCCCATGTCTACTACTGAAAGATTATATCCCATGTCAATACCTTGTTCCAGGCAGGACCCGTACCTAAAATATATCTCCACAAATGTGCCTGGAGTTTTCTCTTCCTTCCAGACTAGCTCATTTCCTCCATATAGCATGACTTGATCATTCTGGGTAACACAGTTCCACTCTTGCTTTTCAAATTATCTCAAATTTACTTCTCTGCATATAGTATACCTTAATTTCTTCTGTTGAATGCCAAAAAGGAACAACTTAATTTTTTTCCTGATTATTCCTGGTCCTTCAAAGACAGGATTAAGTTTTCTGCATTGTATTTTATTGTATGGGTCTTCTAGGTGGTATAAAATATGGAGTCCTAAGCTTTAACTCAGGAAGATTCATCTTCCTGAACTCGAATCTAACCTAAGATACTTACTAGCTGTATGACCCTGGTAAGTCACTTAACTCTGTTTATCTCAATTTCCTCATCTGGAAAATGAGTTGGAAAAGGAAATGGCAAACCACTCAAGCATCTTTGCCAAGCAAACCCTGAATGAGGTTGCAAAGAGTAGGACACAACTGACAAACAATTGGACAACAATAAATTTTATTGTATCCTTTGCAGACCTTTTCCTCTCTCACATTGTGCTACCACTTTTAAGTGTTTGTTTAGCTCCATGGAATATTCTTAAGAATGAGTGTGATAATTAGAAACCTGGGAAATGGGAAGATCCCTTCTAATGATCCATAATCTAGTGCAGAGGTTCCTATTGGAGGTGCTGAAATGATCCAGGGGGGCAGTAGTAGCCTTGGTTGCAAGTGGGGGTGGGCCCTGAACAAAGATAAGTGGGTGGTAGAAGCATAGGGAAAGAAGAGAAAATAAGAAAATTTTAAAAAGCCATTCATATATGTTTCATCTGTTGTGTAACAGAATTAAAGTCATAGTAATCACATTATTTTCTAAATCAACATACAAAATACAAGTTATAAGCAATCAGTGGTCAAGTCTACTGACAGGTCTTAACAAGCAAGTGTTGGCAGGTGAGCATGTCATTCCTTGTTGAAAAATCTATCATGTATTGACATGAATACATGTGTGTAATGGCCAGAATAGTTGCATGTAATGACTTGTTTACAATACAATACTATATGGTTACATGACATAATATTGTGTCATCAAAATTTCAATGCGTGGAAAAGCCCTACAGATTTATAATAAATTATTAAATTTAAGACGTGCAATTTGAATATATATATATATTTCTTGAAATGATGCAAATTTAAATAAAAACTATTAAAGGATTAGCGAAAGTAGATTTTCAGGGGGGTGTTGAGTAATTTTTTTTTGAAAAGGTGGAAGTAGGTCAAATTAAGTGGAAACTTCTGATCTAGTGAGCATTGGCAATACCCCAAAATACAGATGGCTAGCCCCAAATTCCTTCTTATTCTATGAAATACAAGTCTATTACCTCCTTCCTTCCTTCCTTCCTTCCTTCTTTCCTCCCTCCCTCCCTTCCTTCCTTCCTTCCTTCCTTCCTTCCTTCCTTCCTTCCTTCCTTCCTTCTTTCCTTCTTCCTTCTTTCCCTCCCTCTTTCCTTCCTTCCTTCCCTCTTTCCTTTTTTCCTCTCTTCTCCTGTTTCTCTACTCTCCTCTCTTCTCTATCTTATTTCCCATCTAGCATCTATCTTTCAAGATACATACATACATATATGTATGTGTGTGTGTGTATATATATATATATATATAGATATATATATAATAAAGAGAGAGAAAGGACTGAAGAAAGAATGACAGAGAAAGACAGAAAGAAAAAGATGGAAAAAATAGAAAGGGGAAGGAAAGAGAGAGACAGAGAGAACAACAAAAAGACAGATCAAGAATGACTCTACACTATCCTTTCTTGATTTTCCATTAGGATTTTTTCATATTTTCTTGTATAGTCCCACACTTGGGCTAGTTATTATTCCTCACTTATCCTATATTTGCCAGCTTCCCTCCTTTTCTGACCCTCCATGCTCTTAATAAGATCTTTACATCTTTTGTGGAGCACATCAGAATTGGTGATAGGCATCAGTCTATTTACTCTGTTTCTCCACTCTACCCCTCCATATACACACACCAATACTTGACATTTTTCTTTTTTTATGTAATAAATTTTATTTGACATTTTTCTTCTGTATCACCTACTATGCTGATTCTCCTAACACTGTATTATTCCATGATTAACAGCTATATTGTATTACCAGGGTAATTACTTGTGTTAAAGAGAGAGAGAGAGAGAGAGTTTTCAGGGAGAAGTACCAGCTTGAATTTGATTTCAGTCCAATAAGTAACTTGTCCTCATTTTCCCCTGGGGTGTGATGGAGGGGAAAGTCCATAGTTTCTCTCTAAATGCTTTAATAAATCAACAAGTATTTTTAAAGCATCTACTCAGTGCCTTGCTCTGTGCTAGGAAATCCTACATGCAATAAATTTATGTTCTAATAGGGAACACAATAAGAACATGTAAGTATGTATACATAGCATAAATGTAAAGTGGTTTTCTTAATATGCAAAGCGGCTAAATCCAGGCCAGTTGGGCTAGAGGATCACAGCAGTTTCAAGATTAGGAAAGGCTTCATGCTTCTAAGATGGCTCCTAACCTGCATCAGAAGAGGCTTAATGCCTAATGCTATGGACAAGACTCTGGGTTAGTGAGGCTTTGGATTCACTGAGTTGTATGGTTCCTTCTGAGTTTGTGTTCTGTGATTCTATTATTTTGTTCCCTCTGATTGCCATAATGTTCATATTTAGCCAAAGTGACAATTATTGCGATTTGCAAGAAATGAGCGAGTCAGTCTTAGGAGAAGACAGGTCCAATCTCTCCATGTTCTCTATGGCCCTGTATTTGCTTTGCTTGAATTTTTTATTCATTCTATTTAAACACAGTCCTAGGTTAAAAGGAGATCACCAATGACTCTGTAAGTAAATGAGGTATAATGTTTGAGGGATGGTGTTAGGATAAAAGCAGAGGCAGGGTTATCAAAAACCCCATCCCCCACTCCAGGCTCAAGTGAAAACTGAGTCTGATTGTAGAGATGCTGCAGTGACTGGTGCTTACACCTGGGATCTTTCTTCCTCTCCCCTGTAACACTGTCAGAATTTAGGAGAATGGGGCAGCATGCAAGAATCATTATCATAATTTTTCCTCAAGGTTTGTGGTGCCAATGATAGCAGAAGCAGAGTGAGGGGAAAGGGAGAGGGAAAACGGACATTGGAAACTAAAGGAAGGGATTTGATGGGCAGGGGGAAGAAAGGTGAATGCATTTTCTAAGTATCTGATGCTTGTTTTGTGGTCATCTCAGTCCTGCCCAAGTTGGAGACTGTGAACTTTGAGATATGATTTCTGGTATTAAGTGCACACTGAAATTTCAAGAGAAATAGTGGCATAGAACAATGCTGCACAAAATCCCAAGTTAAATGCAGGGAGCACGATACCATAGACAGAACTTTTCCTTCATCACATTTGCAATGTCTAAGCATGTGGTCATCTGTGACAATGGCATCCTTGTCTTGACCTTTTTTTTAATTAATTTATTTTTTTATTGACTTGTTTGTTTACTTTTAGGTTACAAGATTCTGTTCCAGAGTCACTTGAGTTATAGACTTTTCTCTCTTTCCTCCCCATCCTCCACCCCACCCCCCATGGTGGCATACAATCATGTATAGGATCTGCAAACTCCTTCACATTGTACAATAATCTGGTTGTGTAGGTGTTATAGCCAATGGAGTGAACAATGAGAAAAGAGAAACAAAAGCCAAACATCGAAAAGAATGATAGCATGCATTGCTTCAGTCTCCATTTAAACTCTGATCTTTCTGGATCTTTCTCTGAATGTAGACATCTCCTTCCATCCTGAGACTTGTAGAGTTGTCTTTTAACTGTATGATGCTGAGAAGCAGTCTTGACCTTTTTTTTAAGATTCAATTTAGTTTCATGATTATTTTAGTGGGTCCTCAGCACCTCTCAAGTCACAACTTCTAAAGGATATAGGATCCTTTTAGAATGTCAGGTCCTTAAGGGAGAGGACTATTCTGTTCTCTCCCCCACACATAGCCATCTTTTGTTTTGTGTACAGCAGCAAGCACATGTGCTTACATATAAGACAATTGAGGCATGTTTTGCAAATTGGGATGAGCTGAAATAAGTTGAAATGGATTGTACTAGATTGGATTGGGTTGAGATGTCATCAGATTTCTTAAACCTTTTCCAGCTAACTCAGAAATGAATTTCCTAATTCTATTGTAGTCTGCATCTTTTCTATGTACTCCTAGCTAGTGACCATTGGAAGCTAGGGTTAAACAAGAGGATAGAGGTGGACCTGAGTAGAGGGTGCAGTCATTGAGTCAGGTGGCAGAGACCCATTCTAGTCTCATCTCAGTAATATTCCCTCAATTCATCTGAGACTAATAATTGTTAAAAATAATAAGAATAATAAAATAAAGGCATTGAAGTCTCATATTTGAAAATAAAAATAAACACCTGGCCCCTTTCTGCCCAATTTACTTTTAAATACTCACCACTTCACAACCAATTTAGAAAAAGCATAACAAGGTGGATGCATAGGCCAGAAGTCCATTAACTTGGTAAGAAACATATATTCCTGAATGTTGTGTGGGCTAGTAAAAGAAAAAGATGGATGGAAATATGCTAATGCTGAGAGGGTTTTTTTTTTACATCATTAGCAGTGGGCCATCTTTTTGGTATTCAAATAAGAAAACTGGAATCCATCCATTGCCCATTCCAGCTTTTATTCTTCCCTAATTGAAAGCAAACCTGTACTCCAGAAAAGGATTCTTACATATGTGAATGGGTTAGGGCAGGTTAAACAAAATGAATCACTTATTTTATTTTTTTTCTTCCCTGAGAACAATTAACATAGACAATAGCTTTCATTGTATTGTTTGTCTCCTGTATTTCATTTTCTGGCTGAGTTAAAATTTGGGATGGAAGAAATGCCCAAGTTTGTCGGTCTCTATTAAAGATGAGTGTACTTGAAAAATGCTGAGAAATCCAGGAAATCCTAAGGAAGAAAGAGCAGAGAGAGATTCAGGAAGGATTCTGATCACAACAATGACTGTTTCACAAATGTTAGCTGGGATTTTCTTCCCTAGCAGTTTATACTTTAAGTTGTATAGAATATTTTTAATTCCTACTTTGAAAAATCCAGGAAAGGAAGAGAAACCACCCAGAGATACAGAAGGATTATATTTAAGGTGAATTGTGGCCAGTTCTGAAAGTGAAATCATGAAGAGGACAGGGCTGAGACTAGCACATCTTGCCAGCTCCAGCACGCACACACATGTATTTCTGTGTAAACACATATATTTTCCATGCATGTATCTGCACACACTTGTCTAATTTATATACATGCATGTGATTGCACATTAATGTGATTTGTTTTCATGTATGCATACACATACACAGCTTACATACATTTGTATTTATTGTGCACATACTAATGGGATTTGTGTTTGCACATGCATGTTTTATAGACGTGTGCACACACTGGTATGGTTTATGTATGTGTCCATACTAATGAAGTTTATGTGCAAATGTGTGTGCACACATATGAGGCTTAAAATCTGTATTTTCACATCTATATTTTATGAGCTGTTTCTCCAATACCCAAGTTCAGGGACTGATGGGGCTAAGTATTAGACATCATCCAACGGAAATTTGCAACCCAAAAAACAGAATTCAAATGGTCATTCTTGGTTTGGAGGACTTGGCTGTAAGAATTCAAATGGTCTGTCTTCTTCCTTCCCCATTTGTGTATCAGTAAGTGAAAGATTATCTTCCATCAGGCATCAGTAAGTTCTTGAAAGGAGGAATCCAAGCTCAGAGTGGACAGCACACTGAATACCTTCTCTAGGCTGGCCCCAAATTCCCTCTGTTGGCTATTGACTGACTTGCTAATGCACAGGCTTCTAATTCTTAATTAGAATGACATAGCTAATTAATAAGTTTTTTCCAATTATAAATTAACTTAGGATCAGAACTCTGGCTTTGCATGTAATTTCCTATAATCACTAAAGCTACTGAAAAAACATGGCTCCGACCGACCGTAACTTTTTATTTAACAACGACAGGCAAGTTCTCACTGGGCTTAAATTTCACAGCAAATGATCTCTGCTGGGATTTATGAAGAGAATTTGAAAAAAAAAATCAAATCAAATCAAATTCAGAGCTTTTCTCTCTCTCCCTCCCTCTTCGTGCCTCTTCGTTCTTTCCTTCCCTCCACTTGTTCACCCGTCTTTCCTTTCCTTCTCTCTGCTTTTTCTTTCTCAAACTAAATCACATCCTTAATGGGCATTTTCTTTGGGAGATTTAAAAGGAATTCATCTTAATATTTTAATGTGATTACAGGGAAGGCAGGCAGAAGGAAAGCAAGTGATGATGGGTTTTTTTCATAACTGTTGCCACCTTTTTTTTTTCCTCTCTTTCTCCCCGGCTCCTGCCAAAATGGGCTGGGAGGTGCCCACATGCTGTTCATTTAGAGCATCTTCACTGGAGAGACACTTAGCTCTTTAGTAATGAAGCCGTGTAATTAAAGGTGGGCCCGCGGAAGGTTCAGGCCCCGGCAACATGTCACAGCGCTGGCTGCCACAATTCCTTGGTGGTTTATCAAAGACTACGCCTTTAATATGGAGATTACACTTATGTACTTGTCTGAACTTGAAAGGCATTTGCCTAATTTACTTATTAATGAGATGGAAATCTATTTGTACGGCGGCGTCACAAGTTTCCCGAAATCGCTGCTCCTTAACCGGTGATAAACCCTCTGATTTAAACGAAAAATAATACATTTAGCTTTCCACATTCATTCTGTTAAAAATTGATATCGCCTATGTTAAATTTATTAATATTGCTTCCTGTCATTCAGTTTGCAGCTCTTACTGAAATATGACTTGACAGCGGCCGCATTAAAGATGTATGCCATTGTATTCAACAAAGATTAATGAAGCCCGGTAAAAATAGCTATAAAAGAAAAAGTGATCCGAATATAAAATCAGGAAATTAAATGAGGCCTTGCATAGCATCGGTTAATATGCATGAGGAGGGAGGGAGGCCGCGAATGAAAATGTCTCCATGCAAAGTTCATTTGGGAAGGTTTCAATATTGTCTGGCTAGCTCCAAATTCACTACTAAAGTGGAGGGGTCTATGGAGATGCCCCTATGTAGAGCAGCCCCTCATCTTCCTCCTCAGTGCCACACGTCTGGATTCAGGAACTGACAAAGAAACAACAGTGGAGAAGCTAGAAAGAGAGGCCGTTGGAGATATTATATATACACATATGCGTGTATGTGTGTATAATGAGTGCGTGTGTCTGTGTGTCTGTGTGTGTCCTTCGTCATTTCTCTTCTGTTTAGGCTTCTTATGGTCAAGCTTGTAGATGCTAGACCTCTACTTCTGGATGCTGGGAATATAATTATCTTGATATTTTGGATGCCAGTTCAATAGTTGTATGGGAAAATAGGGCTGTGATGTGGTTAAAGTAAGGGAAAGCTAGATGAATTTTCCCCTCTGCCTCTTTTTCCTCATGTGAAGGGGGGGGGGACATAGACTAATTTCCATTGGTAAATGTCCCTAAAATTATTGGATGAAAGCCTAAAGAGGACAAGGATGAAGGAGCACCTGAAGGACTGGATCTCCTCATGTGGCTCCCTGTGCTGTGTCTGTCCATTCGCACATCAGGCACTGTCCAATCTGGGGATCTGCACACTGAAAGACTGGGTGGAGATTTCTTTGAATACTGTTTGGAGAGGATGATTTATTTCCACAGCTTTCATTATAAACCACTGCTGGTTTAGGCACCTACCAGGTTAAGTCTTTCAAATAAATTAACAGTGACAGAAAATTGTGTGTGGTGATCACAAGGCAAACCTGGCATATTTATCAATCAGGAAAGGATTTTGATCGATTTTAACTATTACCAATTGGGTTTTGCTCTCCAACTTTTGCCAGCACGGAGGTCAAAGCCCGGTCAGAAGGGGATATTTCATTTTTTTTTCCTTCAGAAAATTAAAAAAAAAAACCTGAATGCTTGGCAGGAAAGTGGTTAATATTCCAGAACAACTGTCAGCTTGGAGGCAATTGGGAGGCTTAATGCGCACACATCAAGTGGCAAGCCTTGTAGCAAAGGCCTGCCTAAAGCACAGGCTTTCCCAAAAGGGGGAACACAGGTGTTTAAACTCTGAACAATTCAGAGGGGTTTTGTTCTGAGGCTCAGTTTGTCACCCCATTTTGCAGCCTCAACAGGTAGCAGAATCTACACAAGTGAGCACGTTCCACAGACCCCACTCGCTAGAAAGCCATGAGCAGTTGTCTGTATTTTTTATTAGCTTGCTGAACAATGACAAGGAATGTGCCGTGGCTCCCTGCCATCAAGGGCTCCCAGATTCAAAGTGCGGTGAGACTGGAACTGAGCCATCCACGAGATTGTCCAGGGCTCTAGCTGCTTTCAACACCTTCTATCGGCATCCGAGAAGCAAGGCCAAGCTCAGGAGCGAAGGGGCCCTGAGGAGGAACTGTTCTTTCTGTTCCACCTCTTTTTTTTTCTGGAGTAGCAGAAAGCCAACCTTTCTCTGTGCCTGCTGTTCCTAGCTATCTAAGAGAAAAAAAAAATTTTTTAAATGATTAAGGCTGTGTGGGATTTCAAGAAAGGAATTATGTTCCATGGGAACCAAAGTCCAATTACAAGAAAATATGTTGTAGATCTGAAAAAGTCATTAAAGGTCATGTATTTGGACTAACCCTATTGAGGCTACTCCTCTATTTACAACTGATCAGTAAATGACCAAAGAAAATGAAGGGACAATTTTTAAAAGAGGAAACACATTGTTAATGCTTACCAGAAAACACAATTCAACATTAACTATGATCAAAGAGATGTAAATGAAAATATCTTTGAAATATGGGCTCACCTCTGTGAAACTGACAAAAAAATGAAGGAAAAGCAAAGAATTACTGTGATGGAGCTGACCTGCAGAGAGAGAGGAAGACTTGTTTTTTTTTTTTAAATTGGGGATGGAATTATACAGGTGAGGAATTGCATTTGGAACCGTCCGTGAAAGTGACAAAGCAGAGCATTCTTTGAAATCCACCAGCTTATATTTTGCTTTTCATATTATGCCATGAAAATCTCCAACAATAAAAATTTCTCTGTCTAAAGATTTTAATAATAGAAATATCAGTAATAAGAGGGAGGAAGAGAAAGACAGAGTAAATATAAAATTCAATAATGCCATTAAGACCAAGAGATATGTGGAATAGACAGAAAACTGCAAAAAGAAATCTGAAATAAAACAAAGCAAAAATGAACTTAAAAAAACAGGTCCAGAAGTACAAAGAAGAGTCCTCACTATCTGGGACTACAGGAGAGAAAAAAAATTAGATAGACAGACAGACAGACAGACAGACAGACAGACAGACAGACAGATAGATAGATAGATAGATAGATAGATAGATAGATAGATAGACAGATAGATAGACAGATAGACAGACAGGTAGGTAGGTAGGTAGGTAGGTGGGTAGGTAGGTAGGTAGGTAGGTAGGTAGATACACAGAATGAGCAAAAAATCCTCAACAGGATTCAAAGAGAGCGGTGATAATATAAGCATTCAAATTAATGAATTTTAATAGAAAAAAGTTAGAAAAATGTCTATTCATTTGTGGTGTTCAATAGTGTTTATAAAACATCTAATGAATTTTTTAAAAAGTTTGTGTCATCCAACCCGTTCGATAAAGTCAATATTTCTTCATTCTTCCCAGTCAGCACACTATCATCTTTTAGACAGTGAGCAGGAGGAAACTTGGTTGGCTGAATCCCACTGAATAAACAGCCCATTTGGTCCCAAGAGAGAAGAGACATTTAATGAAGAATATCAAGTACATGAACTACTGGGAAAATCTCTAGCTTAATACAAACATGCAAATCCATCAAAAATATTTCATTATTTGAGATCAAACCTCAAAGGAGCCCTAAAGACTAAGAAAGGATAGAGTGAGACTACCTCTTCTGGGTCCAGTGGTACCTACTTTGATGTGAAACCACGTGGGTTTTCCAGGTCCAAGCAAGAAAGAGACTGGAGGAAAAGATTGCGGTTGCATTGCTAGCTCATCTTTCACGAAGGTAAGGAGTTGAAAGAGAAAGAGATGAAGAGCCTCTAAAAGACCTTATAACACAATACAAGACAGAAGGGGTGGGAGTGTTTAATAAAGGATGGAGATGAAACCCAGATTCAGAGTTATGAAAAGGACTTGTCAGTCCCCTTACCTCATCCCTCTGTGCATTGGGTGGTAAACAGGCCTAACTTTTGTCAAGAGATTGGGGTCACCATAAGCACAGAAGATAATTAGTGATGGAAGGTGAAGGGTTCAGAATTGTACGTCTTGTTAGCACTCTCTAATACAGTTGTAGAAAGCAATATCAGCAGGTAAAAGGATTCAAAAAATGGAAAAGAAACTCATCTGCAAAGGCTGTTTGCTGCTTAGCGATGTATAGGGGAAACTTTCACCCTGGTAGTAGATAGACCTAGCTAGGAGCACCAGGGAAGGGATGAAAGACAGGGGACCATTTTAGAAGATGGTGAAGGACAGAAACATAGGGCCTGAGGGAGGCAGAGAATAGGGCCAGCTTCAGTGGAATATTTTCTTGTGGCAATGAACAAATTGAGGCCATTTAGTGAACAGAAATATATCACTGGAGGGGGAGGAAGAAGGATACAACTGTGACAGACTAAAATCCTAAGGAATTAGTGTCTCAAAGAACAAATCGTCAAAACAATGAATAATTTTGTTAAAGCTAAAGACAAAAATGAAATATTTTAAATACAGAAAATGTAAACAAGATAGTCTTCTAGGAAACACATATCTCTAAATAGCTTTAGCAATAAAAGGTAGTGAAATCGTATCTGTTAATACAACTAAATTCACACACATGCACGCTAATTGTTTAAATGAATACCAAAGAAGAAATTTTAAAAATCAAAGAAGAGGTTAACATAATTGAAAGCAAAATTTAAAAACTACTAATAAATAAAAGTAGACTATCTCTTGGGGAAAATAAATTTTATAAACTAGTAGCTAAATTTTTAAAGAAGAAAACTAAATTACCAGTATCAAAAGCTCTAAAAGTGAATTGACAAAAAATTAATAAATAAGGGCAATTATTAGAAACTCTTTGACCCAGTTATATACTTAAAAAACTGCTGATCACTCTGAAATCGATGAATATTTATGAAAATATAAAATTTCTAGTTTGTAAGAAAAAAGCAATAGGAAGTTGAAATAACCCAATCACGGGGGTGGGGGGGAGCACAAGTGGGGATTAAAAGTCATAAACGGGAAGGGTAGGAGGGAAGATGAGATCATTTTTTAAAAATTGAATGTTAATTTTTAAAAATCATAATTGGGAAATATTTAATAAAATAAAACATTTAAAAATAAGACAGAAAAAATTATAAAAGGCTGAAATGAGTTCTAAAATGATGAGAGGAAACCCTTCACCAGTTGAAATTACAAGTGAATTCTACCAAATATTTTTTAAAAATTAATTATGAAATTTTGAAATCTGTTTGAAAAATAAGAAAAGTAGAAGTTCTGTACATTGTTTTCTATAACAGTCTTAACTAGGGAGAGTAAAAAAAGGAGAAATAAAAATACCAAATAATATCCCTAATGAATATTTATTCAAAATTTTAAAATAAAAATTAGCAAAGAGATTACAGTAACATATCACAAAATGCATATAATACAAAGAAGATAGATACATACCAAATGCAGGATTGGTTCAAATATTAGAAAAAAAGAAATTTAATATATGATGTTAATAATAAGAACAACAATAATCACATGATACAATTAATGGATACAGTAAAAAGTTTCTGACAAGCTATAACATTAACTCTTGATTTAAAAACCCCACAAATTTGAGGAACAACTCTATGTTTCCTTAATAAGTAATATCTAGTTAAAACCAAGACCAAGAATTCTAGGTAACAAGGATAAACTAGAGGTCTTTCCAATAAGATCAGGGGCAAAGTGAGGATGTCCATTATCACCAATAGCATTGGAAAAAGTGTTAAATATTCTACCTATATTGATAAAACAAGAAAAAAATCAAGGGAAAAACCACAGACAATGAGAAAATAAACGTATTTATTTTGCACAATGTTTCCCAGTGGTTTTTTTTGTTGTTGTTCTTTGAATCCCTTTTAACAACAAAAATTGAAATACGTTACATACCTTTAGGTTAACATTCTATTTATAATATTTTAGATGAAATTCATATGTACTCAAATTAATTATGAATATAATTTTGGATCTCAGTTGTTCCAAATTAATTTTTGCATTACATAGTCATAATTATATTACATAAAAACTTATTTTATCTGTAATTATGAAAATACTGAAAAGATAATTATAAAATTACAGATTATAGATTGTCATCATAAATTTATAAAATGATTATGCACACGTATGTGAAAAGTGTATAAAAAATGAAAAGTAAACTGCCAAGACCTTATATGCTTAGTACTAGCTGTAAAACTTCTTATTGAATTTCTTTATTTTACAGATATTATTAAATACATATAACATTTTAATGAAAAATTATATCTATGAACATCTTTAGCATTATATTAACATAATATAAAAGAATTTTGATGTTGGACTATTTTATTTGAATGTATGCTTAAAATATTTAGCTCTACTGTAGACAAACACTTTCTTGAACCTAGTCCCACATTAAGTTAATTTCCATTAAGATCTAAGTGAAAATGCTCACTGACACAAATATGTGACCAAAAAAGGAAGGATAATTTTCTAAGCTCTCTTGCTGGGAGATGAAAATTCATTTTTAAAAAAAATTAACCACTTAACCAATCAAGCAAAATGGATAGCTAAGTATGATATAAAATGATTACTTTTCTACTGGAAAATGGCAAATGTGGTATTAAATGATAAATATATCTACAATTGAATTGTGTGTGTGTGTATATATATATATCTATATATACATATATATGTACACACATACACACACACACATATATATATATTCATTTTAAACTCTTTTAAATATCTATAAACTAAATTTCAGAGAAAAAGATTCTCTTTGGTTGTGCCTTTCTTCTTTTCTCTTATTGGCATACTAGTTATACTCTTATAGAAACAATATTGAACACATGACCAGTGTTGACAATTTATTTGAAAATCTGCCAGATACAAGAATAGTAAAATAAGAAGAGGATAAGTTTTTTGTAAAAGAGACATGATACTGCCCTGGGAGAAAATAGAAGATTAGTCTGTTTAGCATGTTTGTAAAAATCCATAGTGGTTAAAAGATAATTTATAGTATGGCTTTCAAATACCCTGACATACACCCTACAAGAATGCAAATATTTGTAATATATTGGTCACGTGAATATCAAGCTGACCTGGAACAATTACTAAATAACAGAGGGGAATGAGGTTGTTAATCTGATGTAGTGTACAGCATGTAAGTGGGAAGATGTATATGCATCAGAATATTGTTGATAATCAGTTTGCACTTGACTCTCAAACTGTGGCAGTTTGGAAACAATGTGAAGACACATTGAGAATCTGAAAGAACATGTTGCATATGTTTAAAAAGAGTCATAGTTTGATGTAATCTCTGCATAAACACCTAAATGTGCAGGATCATAATGGTTTAAGACCGCTGCAGAAATACAATGATCCAAACACACACACAGTTGTCACAGAGGAAAATATGTTTGTAACATGAATGAGCAATTATTTTCCATTTAGATAACCATTTCTTTTGCAGATAATATACTGATTGACTTAGATAACCCTAAAGAGTTAACTAAAATTTAATTGAAACATGATTGTAGTGTAAAAGATACACCCACAGAAGGCACCAACATTTTTGTACATTACTAACAAAAACCCTGCAAGAAGACAAATTTCACTTACATAAATACACAAAGTATAAAAAATCTTGGAAGTACATTTGCCAAGACATATGAAGAAACTATACAAATAGAACTTCAGAAGACTCTAGAAAAAAATAACCTAAAAAACCAATTAACCTAAATACTTGGGAAAATATTCATTGGTCAACAGTAGGCCAAAGCAAAGTAATGAAAACTATAATGCTACCTAAATTAAATATCTTTTTCAGAGGCTTACTATTCAAACTACCAAAGGAATATTTTATAAAGCTAGGGGAAAAATACGAGTAACATTTGGCTGGAATGGGGAAAATGGTCAGAATCCTGTGAGAAATAATCTTTGAAATAAATGAAGGAGTCATACAGTACCACATCTTAAACTGTCCTACAAAGCAGTAGTCAATGAACTGATGTGATGGTGATAAAGAAATAGTGACTGATCAATGAAATAGATTGTGTACGAAACATAACAGTAGCAAATGGGCATGGTAGCCTGGGGTTTGACAGACTCAAAGATCCCAACTACTGGGGTAAGGACTTACTATTTGACAAAACCAGTTGGGAAAACAACAACAACTAAACCTGGAAATCAGCCTGGCAGAAACTAGGTATATATCAACATCTCACACCTGTACAAAAATAGGGCCCAAGTAGGTACATGACAAAAAGAGGAAAATCATAAACAAATAACAGGAACAAGGAAAAAATGACCTATCAGATCCATAGATAAGGGAAAAGAGTTAATAACCAAACAAAATATGGAGAAGATCATAAAAGGTAAAATTGAATCTTTGATTATATAAATTTTTTAATTGCACAAATAAAATTAAATTATTTTTAATAATTTATGCAACTGACTTCCAGGTTGAGGATCAGCAAACAAAATGGTGCCACCCAGGAATGTCTCCCTCCTCATCATGGTGGAATGATATTCAGCCCTGCTCCTGGTAATGGTCTATGGTTTGAAGCGCTATACTTATCTGAAGCCGTGGGCAGAAAAAGAAAGGAAGCTAGCAGCAAAGCAAAAAAAGGAGGAAGAAATGAAGAAGGCCCAACAGAAATTGGAAGAAGCCCGAGGTAACACCATATTGAAATAAAAGATTTGCTTCATTTTCTTCTGCAAGAGTTGTGGTCTAATAAAACTTTCTATGATGTAAAATGATAATAATAATAATAATAATGATAATTTATGCAACTGATAGTAGAAAAGAAGAGAATGACTAAGAAAAATATTTATAACACCTATCTATGATGAAGACATCTTTTTTTAAATTTATACGCCTCAAATTTTTTAGAATAAGAGCCATTCTCCAGTTGAAAATGGTCAAATGATATTAATGGGCAGTTTCCAGAGGAAAACATCCAAGAAATTAATAGCCAAATGAAAAAACAAAATCCTTCACAACATTTACAGTTAGTGAAATGCAAATTCAAACAACTCTGATAATCTACTTCACACCACACTGGAAAAGCTGACAAAAAAAATCAGAAATTCTAGAGGGGTTATCAGAAAACAACTACATAAAAGAAGTGTGAGGAGCTGTAAATTGGACTAGCCATTCTGAAAAGCAATTTGGAACTGTGCCTGAAATGTTGCTAAAATGTGCATGTCCTTTGACTAAGAAATACCACTACCAGTAGATCTTTATACTGAAGAGAAAAAGAAAGAGGAAAAGGACACATATGTACAATAATATTTATAGCAACTTTATGTGGTGACAAAGAATTAGAAACTAAGGGGATGTCCATCAATTGTGTTATGATTAAATAAAGTATGTTATGTGAATATGATGGAATATTATTCTACTATAGGAAATGATGAAAGAGATGGATTCTGGAAAAAAAAAACCTTGGTAGATTTGTATAAACTGAGACAAAGTAAAGTGAGCAGAACCATCATCCTACTTCAGAACTACTATATAAATCAATGAGGATTGTAAATTGTTGGGGGGAAATGGGGATAATAACCTAGATAGAAAAAATAATGGGTCAGAACACAAATCAAAAGGACAGGTAAAAGAAACAAATAATATTTGAAGACCAAAAAGAAATACATTTTTTTAAATATTAAATCAGTATTTGGGGTGTTAGAAGAGTATGAAGATATGTATCAAAGTAACTTAGTTCTAAAGTGGATGTGTGGATATGGGATATTTTCAATGTACACCCTCTTTTAAAGGCTGATACTGTAAATAATCTGGAGTAGCAAGGAATAGTTTACCTGTCATATTTATTGGAACAGGGAAGACTTTGTGACCAAAGAAGAGTAGGAGAGCATTATAAAATGCAAAATGGATAATATTGATTACATTACATTGAAAATTTTCTGTACAA
>CM053598.1:5268257-5279730 GCA_028646575.1 Pseudocheirus occidentalis | reverse complement strand
AAGTGTGGGGGGGATGGATGGGAAGGAGAGACAGACGATCACTGTCACAATATGTCCACTATGAAGATGTCCTGTATAATCACACATCCATAGCTTGTATTGCACTGAGAGTCCTTCCAGTGGGGGTGGGTGACAAGGGAGGAATCAAAAGAATATAGAATTTAAAGTTCTCCAACACCTGCAACTAGAAATTAAGATATACAGGGGCTGGGATAGCAGAACCTCCCTGCCCTACCAGAAAATAAGAGAGCAGAGCAGGGGAGGGGCTTTACAGTAGGATTGCTGTTTTAGGGTTGGGGCAGGGGCTAGATGGGGAGAAAATATGTAATTCAAAAATGTAATGAAAATGAATAATGTAAACAAGAAAACAAATAAATAAAAAATTTTAAAAATTAAAAAAATTAATTTCTACTTTGCCCTTTGGTTCTAGAACATCAGGGCAATTTCCCTTGATAATTTCTTGAAGGATTATTTCTAGGTTCTCTTTTTGATCGTGGATTTCAGATAGTCCAGTAATTTTTAAATTATCTCTCCTGAATGTATTTTCCAGGTCAGTGGTTTTTCCAATGAGATACTTCACACTACCTTCTATTGTTTCATTCGTTTGGATCTGTTTCATAGTATCTTGATTTCTCATAAGCTTCCATTTGTTCTAATCTAATTTTGAAGGAATTATTCTCTTCAGGGTTTTTTCTAATTCCTTTTCCATCTGGGCAATTCAACTTTTTAAGGCATTCTTTTCCTCATTGGCTTTTTGGGACTCTTTTACCATTTGAGTTAGTCTATTTTTGAGATATTATTTTCTTCAGTATTTTGGGGGTCTCCTTTAGCAGGCTGTTTACTTGCTTTTCATGATTTTCTTGCATCATTCTCATTTCTCTTCCCCGTTTTTTCTCCACTTCTGTTACTTGATTTTCAAAATCCTTCTTGAGCTCCTCCATGGCCTGTAACCAGCTCATATTTATCTTGGAAATTTTTGATGCAGGAGTTTTGATTTCATAGACTTCTTCTTCTTTCACATTTTTTATTCTTTTTTTCCCCAAAAAATGGATTCTATGGTCTGATTGAACATCCTCTTCTTGCTTACCTTGCCAACCAATTACTTGACTTTTGAGCTCTTTGCCACAGTAGAACTTTGCTTCCAGAGTAGAGAGAGCTATGTCCCAAATCCCCGGGGTTTTCACAGATATTGTCAGAGGACTTAGGAGGGCACCCTTTCTAGAGACACCTCAAGCTCTGACACACTGGCTACACACTCCAGGACCACCACCCAATTCAGTTACACAGATCCCAGCAGGTCAAAGTAAGAGCAATTACCCTCTGAATTGTCCTTTGTTCCCCCTACAATCTGCAGACCAGGAGCTCTGGAAGCAGCCACGCAGCAGCAAATACAGCTGCTGTGTACCATCCACCTATCACCCTGGGAGCACGGGCCAGACTATGCTCTTCTGTCACGCAGTTCCAACAGAGTTCTCCAATGACCTTTTACTATCTCTTTGGCGTTTATGGGTTGAGAAATCTGGAAACCACCATTGCTGCTGGTGATTCACTCTCTTGAAGTCTGCTCTGGCCAGTCTGTGCTACTGGTTGGGGCTGCCCTAGGTCTGTTTGCAGGTGGTTCACACGGGAGTGTAGTAGGCTCCAAACTCAGTAGAATAGACCCTTTCTGCCAGCCTGCCAGGCTGCCTTCAGTGGGAGATTTGTTTCTCTCTGTCACCTTATGGGTTCTGTAACTCTAAAATTTGTTTAAAGTCATATTTTACAGGTGTTGCAGGTGTTTAGAATGGCAACCATGTAGAGATTCTGTTTTTACTCCTTTGTCTTGGCTCCTCCATTTGATTTTTTAAATAATTTTTTTTACCTTTTCTAGGAATTCTTTTTTCCTCTTCTTGTATATAGTTGCTTTGATTTCATTGTCTTCTGGATTTCTCTATGTATCTCCCCATTCACCATACTAACTTTTTATGATCATGTTCTTCTTTTGTTTGCTTATTTTTGCAGACTTTTTCTTGGCCTTTAATTTCATATTAAATTTGGGCTATGCTTCCAAGGTGTAGGATGCTTGTACCAAGTTTCACATTTTTTGTGTTTCTATTTTCAGAGCTAGGTCTGAGAACCTGTAAATTTTTAGAAATGGATTTTCCTAAGTTACACACCTAGTAACATTCAGAACTAGGATTTGAATCTTCGTCTTCTGAATCTTTCCCCTGCAGAACAGGCTGATTTGCTTTGGTTCTCCCAAATTGTTTGCTGTTAGAAATCACCATCTTTTTAAACACAGGTATTGTCCTGATAGCAATAAATGGCTATAGATTATTAAATACAATGACCTTGGAAGAATCAAGATTGTAGGTGACTGGAAAAGTATTAAAAACTCTAGGCAGTTGGCTCTAAGATGTATTTGTACAACCTTAGCTTCTTTCCCAACCTCTAGGCTCTTATTTTCAACTGCTTACTGGATTTCTCACCCTGGATGTCTCATAGACATATTAAATTAAAAATGCAAAATTAACCTCACAATCTTTACCTCCAAATTCTTTTCTATTTCTGTTTATCACCATTCTCTCAGTCACTCCAGTTTGCAAACTTATTGTCATCCTCAACTCTCTATTCTGACCTCTGCAAGCAGTCAGCAAATCCTATCATTTTTTTACCTTCTCTCCTCTGACATTGCCACTGTCTTGCTTCAGGTCTTTATTGCCTCCTACCTGATCTATTGCAATAGCCTTTTGGTGGATTCTGCCTGCCTCAAGTCTCTCCCACTCTAAGCCTTTCTTTGCTCAGCTATCAAGTGATTTTAAAGTATAGGTCTGACCATGCCCCCACCCATTCAATAAATTGCAGTGGTTCTCTGTTACCTCCCATATCAAATATAATTTCTCTGTTTGGCTTTGAAATCTTTTCATATCCTCATCCCTTCTGAGTCTAAAAGAGTCTTTCACTCTTTATTCTCTTTCCTGTTCCTTGCTGTCCCTCCTACCCAACACTCCATCCCCTGATTATTTTCATGGGCTGTCTCCTGTTCTTAGACTTCGTTCTCACATCGTTTCTGCTTTTTCCAAGCCTCAGCTTATCTCACATCTTCTATAGGAAGGCTTTTCCAGCCCTTCTTGATCTTAGCTCAAACCCTCCAAGATTATTCCCAAATGATCCTCTTCATATCATGGGTTGCATGTTGTCACATCAGTAAAGTTCCTTTTTTTACCATTCTTTATGTCCTCAATACTTATCATGGTGCATAGCACACAGTAGGCCCTAATTGAGTGGCTAACTGGTGACTTTGTGCAAGATGCTGTTCATTGCTGCCTGAATTTTCAAGTGGGAAATTGAATAAAATAAATAATTAAGCATATTTGTGAACAGAAAGAAGGTGAGTCAATTATCTAGTCTGAGCAGTAGATGACAGATGGTTAGCCCCACTGCTGTAAAGTTACCCTTAAAATACTCAAAGAAACAGTAGACAGACTCTAGAATATGAGGTAGATGATTGGAGTAGTCTTTAAAGAACCACCTCAACAAAAATGACAGAGAACAAGAAGGCGTGACAGGCTTGCAATCTGCTTACAGGAGCACCCGCATTGAGGGCCCAATGCATTTACCAAAGTACTGAGTAATAACCTTGCTACATGGATCCTAATATTGGCCATGTAAATGAGAAAGGAGAAGAAAAAACAACTTTTTCAACTGAATATCCTGATTTCCTTTATATAATTAATGGCTATGTCCATTTTGACCACATCTGTGCTGTTGCCCCCTGACATAATTAGTAGGATTAGATTCCAGACATAATAAATACATGATTTCAGCATTTATACTATCGATAAATGGTGTACTTAGCCCAGATGACATTATATTTACTTTCTTTCAGGCAGTATTATGAAAAAGAATGGGTCACTGGAAAACAAAGCAAGTCTCTGGCAGTCCTAAAGGGAGTTGAAATCCCATTCTCCTGAGTAACCATTAATATTCACTCATTGACCATAGAAGATTGTTTCTATTTTGACAAAGAAATCCTTCAGCCACATAAAGAAATTGAGCTCCCTACTCATTACTACCTCCCAGCCCAGCCCAGGTTTTATAGATTAAGACAAAGGCTCAGTTTTCTTCATCCACATCTTTCTGCAGGGTTCAAACCGGCCCCAGGATCCGGGCAGCTCAAGTCAAGCTTGGCAAGGGCAGTCCCGGGAGATGCTTAATTTATTGATGGTCCCTGCCCCTACTGTATATTGGCGGCAGCTCGTGGGGTGTAATGGGTGAAACAGATGTTTGAAGAGGCAGCACCTCTTCATAACTTCCCTCTTCAAAAGCCATTTTACAAGTACTTATTCGCATGGATTCCTATTTAGCACAGGAAACCAGGGTCATGGTGAAAGATGAGGCCTGAGCAGAAGCCTGAACTCATGTGCACTGCAGCTGGGCCGACATCTTCAGAGCACGTTAGCAATTTATGAAACAGCCATCATTCTCAGCTTATGGACAAAGAAATAAAAGTGTTGACACCATTATTCTAACATCTGGAAAGGGGAAAATATGAGGCTATTTCTGAGTGCACAAATGGTACCCAAGGTATCAAGATTCTTTTATGCTTAATTGTATTCATTATCAGTAGTAATTATTTCTAACATGAGCTGTTCCTTCCAATTTAATGGCAACCTAAAAGGTTAAGACCCTACAATAGAGGCATTTGTACATCATGATTTGTTGGGCCTACCCCGAGTCCTTAATTGGGAGGGCATGGAATTCTGTCTAAATGCTTACTTTTCACAATTGTGGTTTGGCTTGTTTGAGGCTATCTCTGTGATTACAGCTATGACAAGTGCTACTACAATGGGATCCTGGGAAAGGATTTCCAGACTTTGAGCATAAAACAAGTTTTTGTCATCCCTGGGACAGGCCAAGGTGCTCCCTTTTTGTTCTCCGGTCCAGAGCTTTGGAAAGAAAATGCTCTACCTTAATCAGAAGATATTTAAAGCTTTATCAACAATAGAGGCCCTCGGAAAAAACTAAGCTTAATTTTAAGAACAAAATGTACCCTACCCCCCAAAATTAATATACACAAAAACCTTTATCCGTGCTTGAAGTTATATGATGACCCAAGTGATGGATTTCTTTGGTTCCCCCATGCTTGCTGAAGGCAGGTGGAAACTCTGGGGATTCCATCAGACTGTCAGCTTGGTTAACATGCTTGCTACTTCTCTAGGGAATTTCTGTCTAAAGGAAAAACTCATTTGGTGAACTTGGGGTACCACCATGATTGCCTTCTAAATATCTGCTACAAAGGATATGGATGTGTGTGTGGATAGAAGGGTGGGGGGCATGTATGTGTGAGCAGGCATGTGTGTGTCTGGATATGTGTGGATGAGTATGTAAAAACATATGTGAGTGGATATGCATTTGCAGGGGTGACTATACATGTGTGTGCTTGTATGTGTGAGCAGGCATGTGTGTGTCTGTGTAAGTATATGTTCATGTATAGGTGTGAAGATATATGTGGATAAGTATGCATACACATATGTGAGTGGGTATGTTTCTATGGGATGAATGTGTATGTGTGTGCTTGTATATGTGGGTATGTATGTATATGTGTTTATGTGTGTGCGTGTATGTGAGTTGGTATGTGTGTATCTGTAGGTGTGAATGCATGCATGTGTGAATACATGTATGTGTGAGTGGGTATGTATGTGTGTGAGTACATGTGCACATGGATCTATGTGGATAGAGGGTGTGTGGGGGTGTGTAGGTATGAGTGTGTCCATGCTTGGGGAGTGAATAATTTTTGTCTCTCAGAATGACACCAGAAGGATGTTCTCATGCTTAGATGCACTGTTTCCAAATATGTTAACAAAAGCTCAATTTGTGGTAATCATAGACTTGAAGTGGACCCTGGTAGTTACCTAGGCTCATCCAGCCTGATCAAGAAACCGCTAGTGATCAGACCATTTCTAATTGACTTGTTTATTTACTTTTAGTTTACAAGATTCAGTTTCACAATCCCTTGAGTTTCAATTTTTCCTCCCTCCTTCCTCCCTCCCCCCTCCACGGTGGCGTGCAATCAAGTAAAGGATCTGCAAATACTTTCACTTTGTACAATAGTCTGGTTGTATAGAAGGGTTGTAACCAATGGAGTGAACAATGGGAAAAAAGAAAGAAAACCAAACATGAAAAAGAATGATAGCATATATTGCTTCAGTCTCCATTTAAATGCTGTTCTTTCTAGATCTTTCTCTGAATGTAGATATCTCTTTCCATTCTGACTTGTAGAGTTGTCTTATACCTGTGCGATACTGAGAAGAGTCCAGTTTAACAAGGTTGGACATCACACATGTGATGTGTCTGTGATTGTGCATAAGTTTTTCCTGGTTCTGCTCTTCTCACTTAGCATCAATTTGTATAAGCCTCTCCAGGTAAATATGAAGTCCATCTCCTCCCCATTTCTTATAGCACAATGATCTTCCATTACATTCATAAACCAAAACTTGTTCAGCCATGCCCCAATTGATGGGCATCCCCTTACTTTCTTTTTTTTCTTTTTTTTTGGAGGGCAGTTCGGGTTAAGTGACTTGCCCAAAGTCACATGGCTAGATTTTTGTGTCGTGTCTGAGTCTGGATTTGAACTCAAGTCCTCCTGACTCCAGGGCTGGTGCTTTATTCACTGTGCCATCATCCCCTTAAATTCCAGGTGTTTTGCCACCACAAAGAAAGCTGCAATAAATATTTTTGTGCATATGGGTCTTCCTCCCACTTCTATGAACTCTTTGGGATACAAGTTTAGAACTGGTATTACTCAGTCAAAGGTTATGCAATTATTTATAGACCTTTGGGCATAGTTCCAGATTGCCCTCCAGAATGGTTGTATCAGTTCACAGCTCCACCAACAATTCATCAGGGTTTCAATTTTTTCCCCATCCTCTCCAGCATTAGTTATTTTCCTGTTTTGTCATCTTAGCTGATCAGACCATTTTGAAGTGAGCATCTAGGAGTCATCAATGACGTCCAGTAAGGGAAAGCCCATTCCCACTCCAGGAATCTATTCCACTTGGAGACTGTGCTACCCATGACTCCCACTTCTGTCCTTTCTGTTCTCAAATAGAACAAATCTGACCTCTCTTCCATCTAATGGCCTTTTTAAATTCTAGGAGACAATGATTACAGCGTACTTGTCATTATTCTTCCCTTAGATTTGATCTGGTTTGCTTTGGTGAAGGGCATTTCCATGATGGGAACTCTTGATGCTTTGAAGTACCAGATCTAGAGTAAAAATTCATCCAGCCACATTCCACTCGCCTCTCCTCTTTGGCTGGATGTTTATCACTGCAATCCTTTTTAAGTGAATCATAAAAAGAATCAGCAAGCACAAATGAGGTACTCCATTCCTGACCAGCTCATCAATCAAACTTGCCAACTCAATTAAACACCTACTCTGTACCCAAAGCTGAGGCAGAAGAGCTGAGAAATCAAATGAAACTTCTCAGTGCATCCAATACCGCCAAATCTCACTAAAAAGACAATATGAATGGAACAAAAGTAAACCGAGACACATCCAGGACCAAGATTTGCAAGGCAGAGTTTGAGGGTGGTCAGAGTTAAGGGAAGGGAGAGCTCGGGCATGGGGAGACAGAGTAAGTGCCACTTCCCAAATGAGTCTTCCCCGATCCAGTCCCCAACCATTTGCTTGCACTCTCCCTATAGATGCAATTTTACCTCTGCTTCATTGTGGATCTTACAGCAGCTGCCTGGCGTGTATCTTACAACGTCCTCAGTTCCACGACAGTAATGTGTACTTCAGAAGAGAAACTAAGCCTGAGTACAGGGGCTGGTAATCAGTCTCTTTTTTAATCCCTAGCTCCTTATCACATATTGTGGATAGTAAATACTTTACCAATATTTTATAACTCATGGAACTGAAAGGAGCTGACCTGAATCATTGTGGTTTGGAGCACTAGGGGGGAGAAAACTCACTCTTCTCTAGATCTGATGCTTTTTTCACCAATCAGTAAGTACTTTAAGAACCAACTATGTGGCAAGAACTTTGTGAGGTGGTCTTGAAACGTGTTCTTACTGCTTTAAAAAATGCTACTTAAATTATTAGACTATGAGCTTCTTGAGGGCAAGAGTCATCTTTTACCCTTTTTGTATCCTCATCACTTAGCACAGGGGCTGATATATAGTAGGCACCTGATAAATATTTACTGGCTGACAGACTGAAATCAATTTTAGTGCTGTCTTGTCTTTTTAGAACACCTGCCTTCCCTGCTCCTACCACATCTTGTAATAAAGAATAGGAAACAGGTCTATTTGGGGAGGTAATGCCAAACCATGACCATATTGAAAAAGCCCGAGGTCACACGTGCTATTCCATATCTGTAGACTCTCACCTTAGCCAAGGATGGGGGGGGGGGGAGACGTATTTTTTCTCAGCTTTTCTTTGGACTATAACTTGGTCATTATAATTGAAAACATTCAGTTTCTATCATTTTCTAATTGTTCTTATTCCCATTACATTGTTGTGCTCCCTACAAATATACCTCATATAAGCTCCAGGAGTCCTTATCCCAACTCCCACCCTCTCTGGCTAATTGAGTTCTCAGAACGAGGCTAGATATTCCACTCAAATGCCTGGGGATTTCTCCAAAAGCTTGGAGAATATTTATAACGCCGTCAGCTTCAACCCCATTTCAGTGTGATTTCTCTAAAATCAGTCACTGGTTATATTTAGTATCTCCTCTGTCATAAATTGGCCCAATGATTAGTGCTCCTGAATCATTTAACCGACTGACATCAGATTTACAAAAGAACATTTCCTGAGGAGAAGGGGCAGGAGTAGTATAGAAAACACATCACCCCAAACCAGGAGTCACCATCTCCCCGGTATCACATTGGTCTTTGGGAGTGTTCATATATAAATCTAAAGATGCTACAAAGCATTTGCCCCACCAAGTTCAGTTCTGAATATGATGTGACCAGTGGATGAAATCACTTCAGAAAATGGCTTCTCCTCTGCTAAATCAAAACCATCGAAGGGATGCATCTGGCAGGTCGCTGTTCTCTGGGATCAACTCCCAGAATTTCTGGTATAGATTTCAGTTTCTGATCCTCTCACATGTAACAGTTCCAGATTTGCAAAGCTCACAAGTCACCATCAGTGCTGATTTTACTGCACCAAAGAGGAGAAAAAAGTGGACCCCAAAGAAGCAGAAGCTACATCAGAGTAAGCACTCTCACTCCTGTAGGCTGGCCGAAAGGGGCCCAGGACCCTCTACTTTACATGGAGTATTTGATTCATGTGAATATAGCCAGGAGGGAGAGACAGAGAGAGAGAGACAGAGAGACAGAGAGAGACAGAGAGACAGAGAGCATTTGATTCACCACCATGGAAATCTTTAGTATGGACCCTCAACATTGGCTGAACAGCCAACAAATAGAACTTTTCTTCAGCATGAAAAAAGTAGAGAGGAACCAGGTAGAGAACAGCTATGCAGTGCTGAGACTGGTGAACTGGGTCCCTTCATTCCCTAGAATCAGGTACTTCCATAAGCTTCTCACTCAGGGTATTTATTAGTCACTTTCCCATTCTACATACTACAGTTTCCTACATCTGTTCACTTCACTTAGCTTCAGCTCACACAAGCCTTTACGTGCGTCTTTGGAAGTATGCTCATCTTCTCTTGAATTTATGCAAAACCATCTACTTAGTCAGCCCCCCGATTGGTGGACATCTATCAATACTTTCAGTTTTTTGCTACCGCATAAGTGTTATTATAATTACTCTACAACTATTGTGATGTGCATGGGTCTTTTTGCTTTCAGTGACCTCTTTGAGACATGTACCTACTAGTGAAATCCCTTGATCAAAGGGAATGCATATTTTAGTCAATTTACTTGAAGAATAACAAATTGTACTAAATCACGACTTTGACAGGAATGTGCCAGTGTACCTATCTTCCCACAACCCCTCCAGCATAGACTTCTCCTTTCTTTTGTCATTTGTGCCATATTACTGAGTATGACATAAAATCTTTGGTTGTTCTGTTTTCCATTTCTTGTATTATTGGTGATTTGAATCATTTTTGATACGATAGAAACTGAATTTTCTTTCTCCTTCCTGTCTACCCCAACCTCTGTACATCTAAGTGTGTGTGAAAGAGTGAGGAGGAGGAGAAAGAGAAAGAGGAAATAAAACACATAGGATCATATTGTATCATGTGTGGGCATAATCATATAAAATAACAATAACATTATCATTAGAAACAGAACTATAACCAAGGTCACACTGTTAGAAGACTTAGCTCTGAAGGGCTCTTCAAGGCTGAATCCAATGCTTTCATTTAACAGGTGAGGACACATAGTCCTGGAGATATGACTAATTTGCGCATGATGACAAAGGGAGGAAGTAGCAGAGAGGAGATAACTGGACCCTCTCTCTTCAGTCCAAGAGCCCTCTGCCTTACTAGATATCCAACAAAGGGTTCCCTATACTGCTGAGAGCCCCCAAGGATTCTGAGTCTTCCAGAGCTGAGACAAACAGGCCCTCCCATTTCTTCCTCTGCCAGTGGAACTGAAGGATGGGAGGACAGTGGCTGATTCACTTCTGAAAAGGCAATTGGGAGATCTGCCAGTAGATGAGGACCGTATGCCAGTCTGCAGTTCTCTTTGTTCTGCCCACCACAGCAAATTCAGGTCAGATAATTAGCACTCATTTTTATTCCTTATGCTTTCTGAATTCTACAGTGCAATGAGTAGGAGGCAAAACTTCTGAAACCTTCCATGAGATTGCTGTTGCCGTGGCAACCCCTCCCTAGGAATTCTCCTGCTTATTCCCAGGCAGTTAGCAGCAGGAGAGGATCCAAGCCCAGGCTCTGAAAGAGTATGGCTATCCTAGCAGAAGGCCCATCAGGCCCCCAGAAGTCACCATAGACACCGGGTCTCATGTGGCCTACGCTGGATGTCAGTGTTGGAAGGGAGGAGCACATGGGGTCCACTGGAGGCCTGCTGCTTGCTAGGAATGAGGGGAGAAAGCAAAAAAAAGTGTCACAAAAATGAGAGGGAGAGAGTCAAATGGTTCAAACTGTCATTTCTGTGTGATAAATGTGGTGCTATGAACCAATGAGAGACCTGGTGGGTGGTGCTTTATAAACCAGAAACTGCCGTACCAGTGGGAATTATGAAGATGGGGAAGATGGCCTGCTAAGTAGAACATTGGAATTCAGAGGGAATGTCTTTGATCCAAACACCTAAACTTCTCTCCTTCTGCTGGAAGCCGAGTGCATTTTCTCCCTCCCCTGGAGGGCTATGTCCCTGGGATCTTTCCATCTCTGGCCAGGATAGCCCAACATGTCCTTGTCTGAAGTGACGTATCCAAATGTGTCTCTCTTTTATTTATTCATTTTTTGGTCTTTGAACCCATGTGACTTTCATCACTTACTTCCAAAGCTGAATTGCCTGAGGAATAACAGACTCAGCATGGGAAACCAGG
>CM053598.1:5208986-5268157 GCA_028646575.1 Pseudocheirus occidentalis | reverse complement strand
TGCTCCACAAACAGCCATGCTCTGCCCAGCTCCAGCATCAACCATGTGTCTGGAAGGCTTAGGCGAGGACATTCCACTTTGGGATTAGGAAATACCAGCCACTGGAGTTTGGGGTTTGGCCCAGCACGAATCATTTGATTTATGGTTATTTCCTCTCCACCCGTGAATTTCCCCTCTCAACGAGTCAGGAAGACATGAATCTGCCTGGCTCATTCATGCCACATTGTATGGCTCAGGCAACCTCACAGATTTCCAGGGTGACCTTGGGACCTTCATTGCTTAGGGGAATACACATGTAATATGCAAATGATGAATTAAATTTTCCTAAGGGGAATTGTCTAAAATATATATATATGACTAACCTTGTTTAAACAAAATGCTCCTGCCAAGACAAGTTTTAATGGCGAGGATTTCAGCTGTGACCTCTCGGCAGGGGGATGGGGGGCAGGAGGTCTGCCTGCAGTATAGGGATGGGGCCAGGAAAGAAGGAAGGGGGTGGGGAAGAAATATCTCACAGCCTGAACAGGAGGGAAAATGCTGCCATCAGGAAAGTCAGCCAAGTCAGGCCTCCAGGACAGGGACTCCTAAGTACCTTACCCTGGGCTCTTCTGGATTCTGTCTGTAATTCATGGAAAACTTTCAGGGTTAGAGAGCAGGATGGTCAGCCTCAGTGTTCATGTGGTTGCTATGATCATTTTGGATTTGCTGTCAAATCAGGTAATCCTAGAATTTAACCATAGAAAGTAGGATATATCAGCTGGTATGTGAAAGGAAATTGGTGCTTTGATTTGAAGATTTCTCTCATTCCCCCTTGATCAATTCTATAAGGACTCATTCACAAACACATAACAGTGACAAATATTGGGCATGAATTGGGTGGGGGGGTGTCTGAAAAGCATCTCCTTTCTGTCTTTGGAAAAGTGGAGGGCTATGGGCATAGCTTGACGTGCCTTATCCATCCTGTTTTCTTTGTCACTTGGATTTGTTTAATTGTTTTCCTTTGTTACAGGAGAAGGATCATTAGGTGACTGTTGTTACATTTGGGAATAGTGATATGAAGGCAAAAGTTGTCCATAAAAATATGAATTTAAAAATAAGTCACATCAACTGAAGATCACATCGACCAATTGGGTCCATTTCAGGATGTCTCTGGAGATTATTTCAGCCTATTCTTTTGTATTAGGGTTGGAATGTGGGAAGGAGGAATTCAAATCAGAAGAGAAGATTGTTGTTCAGAAATTATAATAGAGGCCTTGTTTAATCACTGGAATGTATATAGAAAAAAGTTAGAATTTCTATTTTCTTTATGTTATATGTATTATATATGAGTGTATGAATGTAAATGTGTATCTGCATGTGAGTGTGTATGTGTGTACACATATGTGCAAGTGTGTGTGTATGTGTGTGTAAAATCCCAAGGAATATCATTCCATGCTACGGCAAACACTTACTAAAAGATATTTCTGGGTCTACTATTTTTATCCCCCATTTGCCTTTCTCTGCTTTCATCTCTATGCACAGGAAGAAGCTGCCAGAAACTATCCCAAATCAGGGTTGCCTCCAACATGTCTCAAGGTCCAGCCAGTGTCAAGGACCCACCGTCTACCTGCGGCTCTATGGCATCATTCCCAGGAGGGGTGGAAGTGCTTCTGGACCTGGAAAAGGCTACCCTGGGGCAGCCAAAGCTACTTTCTAAGAAATACCTTACAATGAGTGAGCTGCTAATGGGAGCTCATAGAAGGACTATAGGTGTCTAAAAATAAAAAAGCCCCCATGTTTGGGTCATGAAGCCATCAGACCCTACATCTACCAGCTCGTTATGAAACTGAGTTGCAAATGAGGCTGTGGACTTTGGCCGTGAGCCGGCCACTTTCACTCCTCAGTGGAGTTTCAGAGAGGAGAGGTAAGAGAGAGCCTTGAAATAACCCAGGGAGGAAGGGATGGCCTGCCAAGGAAAGCAGACTCGCTCATCCAATACAACTTCTGCCAGGCTAGTCCTTCAGTGTCTATCAATGCAGCAGCTCCTGAAGTGACATCATTTTACAAAGGAGAGTCAGGCTTGGGGTTGTTTGTCTTTGTCCCAGAAAGACCCTCCCACCTAGGGTGGACTGGTGAGCTTAGAACAACATTTCAGTCTGACTCAGTAACAACTTACATCCGAGTCTTTGCTGGTAAATGCTGAAGTTATTCAGACACGCTGAAGTACACACACACACACACGACACTCACACACACTCACACACACAAGCACACATATATGTACTCACACACAAACACATCTGATATGTCTCTGTCCCAGTTTGCCACACGTGCCATTTAGAGGGGCTAACATAGTGAAGTGGAAAGATGTGAGATTTACAGTCAGAGGCCCGGGGACTGAACCCAGGTTTTGCCTTTTACTGACTCAGGTTCTGGCCAAATCACAACTCTTATCTGGGACTAGGCTTCATACTCTGCAAAATAAAAGCCTGTTGACCTTGGACGTCATGTGTTGCAACCTACTCATTTTCCTGAAAAGCATCCTGGGGCCCAGAGATGTTGGTGAATTTCTAAGGTCACCCAGGTTGGAAGTATAAGAGTCAGGATATGAACCCAAGACATCTGACTTCCAGCAGGCTTTCCATTGAGATGGAGATGTTGCTGTCCAACACCAAATCCAGTTACTAGGTGACAGATATGCTCTTCTCCCATTCCACAGGACATACCCTATAGGACAGGACGTACCCTGCCAAACAAAGTGATGTCAGTAGGAATTGGCCAAAGTGTTACAAGGAGACATTTTCCATCTGGTAACATAAGCTCAACCTCTAGATTTCCTGGGACAAGCATTGCTTTTAATCATCATTAAGTTCTTATCCTGTCTGGTCCTTGTGAAATAAGAGAAGTGTCTGTTAGCCCTTTTGTTACCCACTCCCACTGCTGCCAGCTCAGAATTTGGTTCTCATGTGGTTCATTTTTCATCTGAAATTGTCAAAGGTTTGCTTAAACCATTGATTGCCAACTGAAGCTTGTCTAGCCTTAAATATACCAGTAATGTGGCTAAGGTACGTTTCCTTACGTTTGTAAAGATTTAGATACAATTAGTTCTAATTATCATCTTTGGTCAAAAATTATAGAGAGGGCATGATAGTTGTCTTCAATAATTTGAAGGCCTATTGCCTGGAAAAGCCATTGACATATTCAGCTTGTCCCCAGGGGAGAAAATGAGGGGCAAAGCTAAACGAGACAAAGAGAAAGATTTAGGCATGATTCAGGAGGGGCAAAAACAAAGAGAAAAAAAAGAGACTTCCTAACATTCACCAAAGTGAGGTCTTATGATAGAGGGAGTGTCTGTCCTCAGATCTTCAAACAAAGACTGAATAGCCCTTACAAGAGGTGTTTTTCTAGTCAGGATTCTCTCTCTCTAAGACATGACTAGTCTAGAGGACGGCTAAGATCCGTTCCAGTCATATGATCACCTGCAGAATGGGCACATCATAAAGAATGCCAAGACCTTTTTATCCCTCCTCAATAATGAACAAATGCCATCATTCACACAGAATTACATACCACACTTCACACCATGCATCTTACGCAAAGAGAAACTTTAAATGGAAATGTGACCCGAATATTAAAGGTTACATCATAAACTATTTAAAGAAATAAGAAAAAAAGTTACATACCATTTCTATGAATAACAGAAAATATCCCTGACCAACCAAGGTACAGAGAATATTACAGAAGATAAAATGTTCTGACTACATAAAATTAAAAAGTATTTGAATAACCAAATCCAGTAAAGCTGGATTTTAAAAGGGTGGAGGATTAGCTGAGGAAAATTTTGACAGCAAGGTTTTTTTTATTACTTGTTTGGGGGGGGGACAAAAGTCTCATTTCCAAGATATATAAGGTGCAGCTTCAAAGGTATAAGAAGGGCTATTCCCCAATCAACAAATGGCTTAAGGACATCAGCAGACATTTTTCAAAGGAAGAAACTCAAGTTATTTATAGTCATATGAACAAATGTTCCAAATCACTAAAAATTTTAAAAATACAAATTAAAACAATTCTCAGGTTCCAATTCATACCTAAGAGGTTAGCAGAGATTTCAAAAAAAACATTAGCAAATGTTAGAGCAGCTGTGGGAAAACAAACAAACAACCAGGCATGTTGATACACTGTTGGTAGACCTACGAATGGGTGCAATTATTCTGGAAAGCAATTTGGAATTCTATATGTTAATGGTGTGTGTCATTTGATCTAGCTGTACCACTGGCAAGTCAGTCCACTGAGTGAAAGCAAGAGGAAAATGTCTTATAGGTGCATATTTTTAGTCCAGCTCTCTTTTTGTGGTGGCAAAAAGTCTGAAACTAAGGAATATCCAACGACTGAGGTATTCATGACTAAGTAAGCTGGGGTCAATGAATGAGATATAATACTATTGCGCTCGAAGAAATGAAGAATGAGATCATTACAAAGAGTAATGATAAAACTTATTGGAAGAGATGAGTGAAATGAGAATAAACAGAAGGCAAATGTATACCTCAATATAAAAATGAGGAATATCCAAACCTTTAATGAATTTAAGAGCAAAAGGAGCACAATTAAGTGAATAATTTCTACAATAACAACATCACTGTCCAAACAAATGACTCTGAAAACCAGAAGAACTCTGCTGACTCTTGTGGCCATTCCCAGCTCCAGAGGACCAATGTTGAAACATGCTATCCATTCCAAAGAAGTGATGCACAAGAGATGCAGAATGGTGCGCACATTTTATGGACATGGCCTAGGAGGGAATCTGTTTTACTTGATTCTGTTTACTTATTACAAGGACTTTGTTATCTTTTTTAAAACAGGCTGGACGAGTGAGGGAGAGAAAAAGATTCACGTTAATTTTTCAATAAAATTTAGTTTAAAAGGAGATAAGATCAATAAATCAAATCCTCACATATTTACTTCTAGTAGTTGTACAGAGAACAAAATAGCCAACCACTCCAGTATCTTTGCCAAGTAAACCCCAAATGGGGTCACAAAGAGTCAGGCATGATTGAAATGTGACAAAATGCACAAACATAGAACATGTCACTGTGGGGGATAGAGAGGGACTACAAGAAATAGCTCTTAGCCTTAGGCAGCTTACAATCTAATTAAATATATAAAATATATGGCCTGACATAGAGGTAATGGACTAAATATTCCAAATGGAAAAAAAATAGACATAGCCAATTGGGCACTTTTAGTGAGTTTTTTTTTTTGCTTGATTACATATTTTTGTTACAAAGTTTTTCTTTTCATTTCTGGGGATTGGAAGATGATGGAAAATGTGTTAATTATAATTATATTTAATTAAAAACAGAAACAGGTGGAAGACTATGAGTACAAAACTTCATATATTCTGTCTGTCATGGGTTATGAGTTAGTCTGTAATACTTATCTGTTTGTTTGTTTTACAGGGGCAGCATCACTGATGGCTAATGAACCACCCAGCTAGAGATGTACCTTGCTTTCAACCCCAAACTCCACATTGATGACAACTTGGATCACAGTTTGTATGGACTTCTTTCTTTCCATCACACATACTCACTTCCTCTCAAACTTAGTAAGACTGACATCTTGATTGGCGCTAGATTTGGGGAAAATATTTTTACTTAAAGATTTGAAATTTAGAATGGAAAAGAAATTAATTTTCCAAAGGGAAAAACAAGATGACCCTTGAATAAATGAAGGAATGAATTAATGAAGCATTTATTAAGCATTTACCATGTACAAAGCACTGAGGATACAAATATAAAAGTAAGCCAATATCTGCTCTCAAGGAACTCACATTATAATGGAGAAGACAACATGTATGGAAGATTCAATAGATTATTTGGAAAAGTCCTATGGGTGCTATGGCAAAGCAGACTGTGGTATCTGCCTTTTCATTAATGTCATTTCCAAGCATAAAAATCATAGCAATTCCTGATGTTGAACTATTTGACAGTACAAAGGTCTTGTGCGGCAAGAAATTTATATTCTGGGTCTTAGTAACTGTGATTGTAGCACTTACAGAAACAGATGCCTGACAGCATTCCCACAAGGGTCACTTCCTAGGAGGATGGCTGCCAATACTGTGCTGAAAGCAATACAGCAACAAAAGCCCTTGGCTTCATTCTCCACAATGACCTCTTCTCTCAACAGTGCCCATGGTGACTAGGCTAGAACCTGGTTTGGTGATCTGAAAGAAATTGTTATTCCCAATGCTCTTGGTTTCAGAGAGTCTTAGGATATCTCTGGGGTTTTAGATGGAGGTCAAGATGCTGACGGTAACCTGACTTATATGGCACATGTTTCTCTCTCTCTCTCTCTCTCTCTCGCTCTCTCTCGCTCTCTCTCTTTATCTCTCTCTCTCTCTTTCTTTCTCTCTCTCTCTCTCTCTCTCTCTCTCTCTCTCTCTCTCTCTCTC
The DNA here is from genome assembly GCA_028646575.1 of Pseudocheirus occidentalis. Classification (NCBI taxonomy): domain Eukaryota; kingdom Metazoa; phylum Chordata; class Mammalia; order Diprotodontia; family Pseudocheiridae; genus Pseudocheirus; species Pseudocheirus occidentalis. The sequence continues at coordinate 5,261,730 of CM053598.1, read as the reverse complement.
TCTCCCTCCCTCCCTCCAGGCAAAGAGCTGATCTCTTGACTATAGGGTCTAAGTATAATATGGACGTTAGTTTAAATAGAGTCTAAATCCAACATTTTACACACATGGAAACTGAGGCACAGAGATTTAGCCAGGGTCACACAGCTATTGATTAACAAAGAGCAGGACTTGGACCCAAACCATCTTGATTACAAATCTAGTGGTGTATTCACCATACCACTTTTGCTGTTTTGAAAATCGGAGACAAGTGGACAACATAGATCATCGGAAGAGAGATTCCCTAAAATGATAGAGGGAAATGGGAATGTGGGAAGTTCCCTGTTCTGCCTCTGGAGCTGTGCTCATTCCTTCTGATGCCATCAGATCTACAGATGCCTCTGCTGGCAGCTGTGCATGCTTGGGATGGTGATGGATTTGAAGGGAAATGGAGCAGTCTTTAACTTCTAGCTCCAAAGCTACAAATTTTCCTGACAGTCTAGGATGTGATGACAGAATGCACCTGTGGCAAATTGGAAGGCAAATTGAAGTGACTTCATGAAAATGTGATTGGATGTGTGCTTTCAGAGACTTAAAGGAAAAGGGAAAAAACAGTTTGACTAAGTTGGGCTTTCCCATCACTCCTAATGCACTCATTTTTTTTAAAAGAAGGTAGGGTGGGAGAATGTGGGGTGGGGGAGAGTTTTAGGTCCATCTCCCTCTTTTTGGTAGATAAGACAACTGAGGTCCAGGAGAAAATGACTTACACAATGGGAAAAAGTAAGTAGCAGATCCAGAATTCAAACTCAGTGATTTGGACTCCAAAGTCAGGGCTTTCTCTCCTAATAGAATTATTATGGTACAGTTAAAAGAGCAAGTAATTTAGATTCAAAAGACGGCCTCTACCACTTGTGACCTGCGAGATCTTGGGTAAAGTTCTTCTCTATTCTGGGTCTTAACCCCCTCATCTGAAAGATGATGGAGGTGAGACTGAGGATGACCAACAGAGTTGAGGCTCCTTCCAGATTTGCATAGTGTTCTAAGGGCATCTCTGCTCTCCCAGGCTCCTAGGATCCCAAGGTGAAATTGTTTCTAGTCCCTGGGTCTCCGTCACTAATATCCAACCCTCTCCCACTGTCTGATACTTGCCTATTTTTCCTTCTCAGATTTTTTATTCCTGTTTTAGCACAACCTATCCATAATGGCTGCAATCTCTTCTCTGAATAGTGTTCTTGCATGATCACCCTCACATTGTACTCAAGAAATGGCTGCACCATTCAATCCCTTGAACAAATGTATCAGTTATATTTTATCTATATCAGATGACAGAGGTCATGGTTGACATCAGGGTGGATACAAAGGGGAGTCATTGCCATTACACTCTTGGAGCTTCTAACATTGTGCAGGGAAGGGAGAAAGGGAAATGGAGGTCTAGACAAGAAATGAAATACTTGTGGTACATTTAGATACAGTATAATAAGGGGTGGCCATGCAAGATTCTATGAGTTTTCAGAAGTAGAAGGGAGGAATAGGATCAGAGAAAGCAACATAAAGGAGAGGCTACTGATTGAAGGATAAGGCCAGTTTTTCCAAAGACAGATGTGAAAGGACTGTATTCTGAACTGAGCAAAGGCATGGAGATGTGAAAGCATGCATATGCATGAAAGACTGAATACTCCAATTTGATTGGCTTGTATGGTCTGTATGGGGTAAACAGGGAGATAAACCTGGAAACATTGCTAGGATTCATTTTGTTCAAGGTCTTGCATAACAAACTGATGAATATGAGCTCCATCCCTAAAGATAGGAGAAGCTAAAAGGAAAGTTTTATAAAGTGAAATTCAATGAAATTGGCCTCAGATTTTACTATTAGGATGTCCATGGTTTGCATATCAGTGATTGACAGGATTTTGAGTTGGAAGCCATCTTTTCAAGCATGCACCACATGCCTAGCAAATGGTAACTAGCCTCTGTTTGGAGACCACCAGGGAAGGCAAACCTCCTGCCTCCTGAGGCAGTCCATATTACATTTGGACAGACCTCCTTTATTTTTTTCATTGTTCTTTTTGATGTTCTTGATCATTGATATATTATTATATTAAATATATTTCATTTATTTTGTTAAATATTTCCAACTACATTTTAAACATTTTAGGATTTATTGCTTTTAAATTGAGTTCCAAATTCTCTCCCTCACACCCACCCACCCAAATTCTCTCCTTCTTGAAAAAGCAAGCAATACATTGATTTTAGATGTGAAGTGATACAAATTATATTCCCTTATTATCCATGTTGCAAAAGAAAACATACACACAATGAAAAATGTCTGCTTCAGTCTGTTTAGTACATCGGTTTCTTTCTCTCTCTCTCTCTCTCTCTCTCTCTGTCTCTCTGTCTCTCTCTCTGTCTCTCTGTCTCTCTCTCTCTCTCTCTCTCTGTCTCTGTGTCTCTCTCTCTCTCTCTCTTTAGGTGGAGAGCATTTTTGTCACGAGCCTTTTGGAATTGTCTCGGGTCTTTGCCTTTATCAGAACATCCAAGACTTTCACAGTTGATCATCAATTACAACATTGCCATTATTGTAAAATGTTCTCCTGTTTATATTCATTTCATTTTGTGTCAGTTCACATAAGACTTCCCAGGTTTTTCTGAAGCCATCCTGCTGGTCATTTCTTATAACACAATAGTATTCCATCACAACCATATCCCACAACTTGTTCAGGCATTCCCTAATTAATGGGGAGTTTCCCAATTCCTCAGTTCCTGGTTCTTTGCCACCACAAAGAAGACAGCTCTCATTCTTGATTAATTTTTCATGACATCAAACATAAATTTACTTCCATGCAACTTTCACATCCCCCCTTCACCAATTTTTTGTAGTCATGACATCTGAAGCCAAACAATTCCCACCCCTTTCCATTAAGAGAGTTTTCCCTCTGAGATTCACCGCCATTTGCCATATGCAAATGGGGGGCCCAATGGATAGCATAGTGTTGGGCCTGAAGTCAGAATATCCTGAGTCCAAATATTCCCTTAGCTAGTTATGATCTGTGTGATCATGTGTAAATCACTGTTTGCCTCAGTTTCCTGTTAGAGATCATTATACTACCTACCTCTGGGATGTTGGGAGAAGCAAAGAAAATAATCACTGTCAAAGGGCTTAGCCCAGGGCCTGCAATGGTAGGAACTCTAGAAATGTTGTGGAGGAGGAGGAGGAGGAGGAGGAGAACATAAGCTTCTTGAGGGCATGAACCATGTTTTGCCTTTCTTTGTCTCTGCAGTGCTCAGCAAAGAGCTGGGCAGATAGTAAGAACTTAATAAATATTCACTGATTCTGCTCGCCCAGCCTTTTCCATACGATACTTCTTCAAATCCTTGAACACAGCTGTAAATTCCTCACCAAATCTTTTTACTCCTGGGGAAAAAGAACCTATCCTTCTATAGCTGACCCTCTCTATCCTTACCTCTTTCCTCTGGCTGTCAGAGTGTGCTCTCACCAAAATTGGACACTTGTTCTTTTGGTACAGCAGCTAGATGGGACAATGGATAGAGTGTCAGACCTGGAATCCAGAACACCCAAGTTCAAATTCTGCCTCAAACACTTCCAAACTGTGTGACCTTGGGCAAGTCACTTCATCTCTGGCTCAGTTCTGCTTTTGATTGAATGTGGATGATGATAGCTTCTAACTCCCAGGACTGTTGTGAAGATCAAAAGACTTTTTAAAAAGCATTTTACAAATTACAAAGTGCTATATAAAGGTTTGCTATTGATAATTGATAAAATGAACAATTTTGCTTTTTTAAAATATAAATGGTTTTGTACAAATCCCTCAAATGAAGCTGAAAACTACAAACAAACATTTGTTATGTGCTTACCTTGTGCCAAACTGAACTAATTGGCCTCTGACTTAAAGAACAGATGAGATGAAGAGCAATCTGCATATGGGCAGGAGAAGTAGGCACTTGGTAAGATCAGGAATGAGTGAAGAAGGCCCATACTGAGTGACACTGACTATATTTCTACAATTGTGTGGGAGTCAGATCTATGAACATAGCTGGGGTTGAGGGAGGATGTGAAGGCACCAGATGGAGGGATAGAGGGGGGAGCTGGGTGGTACATCATATAGAGTGAGATACTTGGGGGGAGTAAAACTCATCTTCATGAGTTTAAATCTGGCCTCGGTCACTGATTAGCTGTGGCCCTGGGCAAGTCACTTAACCCTTTTGCCTCAGGTTCCCCATCTGTAAAACTGAGTTGGAGAAGGAAATAGCAAGCTATTCCATTATTTTTTAAAATAAAAATCCCACATGGGATTTATCCAACAGAGAGTTGGATAAAACTGAAAAAATGGCTTAACAACAAAAATTAAAAGTCTAGTCAGTGCAAGGTATTACATAGGGCTGGAGTTTTAAGAGCTGGAAGGTAACAGGAAAGTCATCTCATCCAAAGGTTTACAAAGGAGGAGGCTGAACTCCAGCAAAGAGAGGAGAATTACCCAAGATCTTAAAAGCAGCAAGTACAGAATGAGGACCTGAAAACAGAGCTTCTCACTCCCAATGCTAGGCTTCTTCACGGGACCTCAGCTGCCCCCTTGACTTGAATAATTACCTACGGAGAGCATTGTAGCCATCTTTTCCTCTTTCTTTTCTTTTCAAAGCATGCTCTCTGGGCACAGTGAGAATCAGTCAAAGGAATTCTAATGAAAGATATGGCAGATTCTCCAGAAAATAGTCAAATATATTTTGGCATGCTCAGCCTCCTCAAAGACATCCTGCTTCTAACGCCACTGCCTGCATGTTACCTAGTACAGTGTTCTATACATGGTAAGTATTTTTAAAGGCAACTGGGTGCATTTAGTCAGCAATGCTCAGAGAGCAAAGGAAATCTAAAGGCCTCCATAAAAGTGTTTGCTCTTTGTAGATGGGCCAATCATTGGGTAAGTCTTGCCAGCCTATTACCCAAATTACACGTTCATGGAATCATATAATTTAAGAGTTGGATGATACCATAAAGAGCAAGTAATTCCACTTGATTTTAGGAAAGTCTACTACTAACAAGTTGAATTATTCCAAAGTGGAAATGATGGGGGGGGGGGAGGAAGGGTACTGCTTTTCTTGCTGCTGGAGGTCTTAGAACAAAGATGGAATGAACATTTGCTGGGTATAATGCAGAGAAGAATATGGATTAGTGAGGAATTATATTAGATAGCTTCAGAGTTTCTTTCTAAATCTGAGGATTCTGTGATCTTTTGGATTTTATAGATGATGATTTTAAGTCGTAGAGAAGGTCATAATTTTCCTACTGTGGCAAAGGGAACTTTTGCTTGCAAAGGCAGGATTTGAGGCAAGACCCTTCCAACACCAAATTGAGATACACTATGTTTTTTTCCAGACATAATGTGTGTGTGTGAGCAATGTGAGTATATTTGGGTGGAAGGGTATGCAGGTGTGAATATGAGTGGCCATATGGGTGGGTCTGAAAGCTCCTGAGATAAGAACTCATTATCCCACAAAAACTACTGGGAAAACTAGAAAGTAATAATGCAGAAATTAGATATAGACCAACATGTCACATAATATACCAAGAGAGATTGAAAGAATACTTGATTCAGATATGAAAGATGACATAGTATATAAATTAGAAGAAGAAGAAATTACTTTTTATATCTATGGATAGCTAAAGAATCCATGATCAGTCAAAGTATAGGGAAGATCACAGAAGATAAAATGAACAATTTTGCTTTTTTAAAATATAAATGGTTTTGTGCAAATCCCTCTAATGAAGCTGAAACAAGATGGGAAACAGATACTTTAAGAGAAAAGAGTTGCAGCAGATTTGTCTTCCAGTCTCAGATCCAAAGCATGTGAGGAACTTATTCAAATTTATAAGAATAAGAACCATTCCCCAATAAATACATGTTCAGAGGGTATGGACTCAAAAAAAAGATAGCTTAAAAAGGAAAAAAATAAGCTCTCAATAGTTACCTTAAAATGCCCCAATTTAATAGTAATTTTAGAAGGCAAATTTAAAAAAAAACTGATGTTATATCCCATATCCATGAGATTGGCAAAACTGACCAAATTATAAATGTGGGAGGGGATGTGGGACACCCGGCACAATAATGCATTATTGGTAGAGCTGTGAATTGGCCCCTGTGTTCTGAAATGTTTTGGAATGAAACATAAAACGTTATTAAACATTGTGTGCTCTTCAGCCCGTCATTTTTATGCACCGAAAATATTTATGGCATCATTTTTGTGAACTGAAAACCAAGAGGTTGCCCATCAGCTAGAAAAAGGCCAAACAAGCTAATGCGTAAGTGGATTAGAATGTTATTGCACTGTATGCAGTAGGAAAAATGATAATTTCAGAGAAATATTGGAAGACTTTTATGAACTGATGAGAGTGAATTGAGCAAAAACAGAATATCAATTTCTGTAAAGCAAAATTACAAGTAAAAACAACTTTGAAAAATAAGAGAACTTGAAACCGTGCAATGAAAATGTATGAATCCAGACTGGTGATTAAACACCCTGCCCACATACTGACAGAGGTGAGAGGCTCAAGCTTCAAAGTAAGACAAACATTTTTGGATACATCCAATACGGTTTTATCCTTTGTTTGACTCTGCTTATTTGTTATAAGATCTTTATTTTTCCCAGTTTGAGGTGGGATGGAAAGAAAAGGAAATATATAGAGAGTAAACCAAAGGCCAAAAAAAGGATAAGTTAAAAGAAAAGAAATACGTATGAGAAAAGAAAATAGGCTAGCCAAAATATCTTGAAAAACGTAACAGAAGAGAAAAGAAGCAAGGCTCAAAAAGAACCACTGACAAGTTGGACAGCTTTTGAAGTTCAATGTTGAATTGTTTGTGTATTTTAAAAGCAAGCTGTACATATTAAAGACCAACTGTTTTGCATGCAATCTTCTTTTTCTGTTCTGCTATATATATAGAAATGCTCACTTTAAATGGTATTTAAGTTCAGAATATTTAATTTAAAAAAATTAAAAATGAAGGCAGGTAGATTAGATCCCTTTGGGAAATTATGAAGCACTTTCAATGATCCCCAGGTGCCCCTGTGGTGCAAAAGTCCATCCTTTGAACAAAACTATTCTCCCTAATAAGCCAAGTAAAATGCACCCAGAGGACAATAGCAAGATGCACACTCTTAGTAAACAGGCTGTATTCCATCAGCAATGGTGATCTGGAGGCATGGAATGAGCATAGCAGACTATCAGAGAATATATGCCTCACAAAAAGGTGGACTGGTCATGACTTGAGTATTAAGGCTAACAGATGGTCAAGCTCCATGCTGCACTGGCACTTACACCTTCCAGAAGATGTAGAGAAAAGCCCACATTCAACGCCTTGAGTAATTATGGGAGAACACACAGAACTGCCTATGATTAAAAAAAACTGTTATCTGTCCCAGTGGAAAGCATGCTAACAGCAAGATCTCAGTTCCCTTGAAGTATTCACCTATGCTCCTGATGATGCTATGTTGGTTGTCAGTTATAGGGCACTCTAATGTAGGCACACTAAAAGTCAGCATGGCCTGGAGGTTCGATAATCAGCTTTGTTGGCAGGAAGACCTGGGTTCCCATTGCCCTCTTACAGTCTATGTGACCTTGGGAATGTCACAACCTCTCAGTGATTGGCATAAGCTTCTTTCAGAGTGGAAGTTTCAGAGCAGATTGTGATCTTCACTAGTAAATGAAGTCTCTTCATCTGAGACTTCCCTAAATCAGTGAAATCACAGCTCCAGTTATTATCTTTGTCTATGATGGACTTTAAAAAATTCTTGTCTTGGAATCAGGAGTGAAATAAATTCAGACCCTGTCCTCAAAACCTATCAGCTCAGTGATCACTGGAAATGACTTTGATTTCATTTGCCCTTAGTTTTCTTATCTGTATAATAGGCAGAATAATTCCTGTACTTCCCACATAGTGCTATTGTAAGAACTGATTGGGATGATGGATTTAATGTGCTCTTCAAGTCTTAAAATGATTTTGAAATCCTATCTGATATCACCCGGAAAGAATCAAATTCGCAATGGAAAAATGCAGACAAGGAGCCAGAAGGCAGCCTCTAAGTTACTATTAGCAATGAATTCTTTGTAATACATTGCATGAAAATTCAAATCAAGGAGGAATATTTTCATAAAAATGGTAAGACAGCCACATACCAAGGACACAGGACAACAGCTAGACAATTTGAATCACATCTGTGGGATATCACAAACAGACATGGGAAAAGAAAGGCTGCTGGAATGAAGGTGGCTCCTAGATTGAAGCCCTGTGGAAAAATGTGATTGGGAATCATACCAAATATGGAGGCCTAGACAGATTGTGAATTGCACTAGTGTAGGGAGGCCCCCACCAACAAATTGATTTCACCAAAAAAATTGTCCATAGAGTAAAGGCTTGGATTAAATGAGGTTTAAGGCCTTTTTCAGCTCTCTGTGGATGATCCTATGATCTCAACTCAACTTCCTTCTCTCTCAAAAGCCTGGTGGATACACACAGAGATTCACACGCTGCATTTATAGCCGTGATTGTGGCTGTCAGGAGTAAGAAAGCATTGACTTGACCTTTGGACTTGTTTCTCATGTTCCAGTTCTAAAAGCTTCAATTCTTTGATTGGAGAACAGATTTAAATCCCAAGAACTTTGAAAAACATCACTGCATTCTCTAATGTTTTCCATGTGTCTTTTCTATTGCTTTTAAGCTATTGCATGCACTAGCATGATGTGGCACTTATGGATTTCATGGTCAGGTCACAACCTGCTTTCAGTGGAGTGGAGGGATTCAGAAGGTCTGCCTGCTTCTTGAAGAACTTCCATCAGTCAGGACTTCCAGTTTAGCTTTCAGGGCCTCAGATCAAATACACATTTGGCTACTGGGCAAATGACTTTATCTGTTAAAGCACAATTGGTAGAGTTGTGCCTTAAGCCAACCATTCTGGAAATCAGCTTGGAACAGAATCCAAAAAGTCACTAAACAATATATAGTCTTTGAATCCTTGATACCACACTAATAGCAGAGGTAAAGGGCCCACACAGACAAAATACAATAGAGCATTTTTGTAGCAATAAATAAAAAATAGAGCCAATGCCCACCAAAGTCACAAACAAACACTTGTGATGTTATGTAAGGGTCAAGTCCATGTGAAGTACTGGGCATACGAGGTGGGAGGAGGGGGCAAATATGGTTCCTGCCTTCAAGGAGCTCATGTTCTCATGGGAGAAACAACATGAAACCCACAAGGTACAAATATGGTCTAAGTAGAGTAAATGGCGGGGGGAGTCTCTAAGGGAAGGAAGAAACTAGTGCTAAGCAGCCCTGGAAAAGGCTCCTTGGAAACTGTTAGGCTTTGATCTGAAATTAGAGAAACCCAGAAATCTGAGGTTGCTGAAAAAAGGAAGGAGAGTATTGTAAACATGGTGGACAATGATGCAAAAGCTGCAAGTGGGAGATGGGCTGTCATGTGCAAGAAACAGTTGGAGTCCAGTGTCACTGGGGAACAGAGTGTGGGAGGCAGGAACAGATAAGGAGACTGAAAAACATAGAAAGCAACCAGATTGTTAAAGTCTCCAAAAATTAAAAAAAACACCAAAAACAATGGTTTTCTAATTGATTCTGGATGTTCCAGGGAGCCACTGGAGTTTGTGAAGTAGTCAGGCAACATGGACAGATTGGTGCTATAATAGGAGAATGAAGGATGGCTTAGAGTGGGGAGAGACTTGAGGCAGGAAGAAACACCGCCCACTTGCTCCTGCCCAGCAGCTACTGTAATTGTCCAGGCATGAGAAGATGAAGGTCTGTACTAGGGCTAGGGTAGTGTCAGAGAAGAGAAAGGGGAATTTGGGGGAATGTTAAAAAAGTGATATTATCAGGCTTTAGCAAAAGACTCGTGGGGGGGGGGGGAAGAAAGAGAGAAGTCAAGGATGATTCTTAGGTTATTAACCTGGCAGACAGAACAAAAACAAATTATCAGACATGCATATAATAGAACATTATTTTTAAAATTATTTTACATTTATTTTTAGTTTACAACATTCATTTCCACAAGATTTTGAGTCATAAATTTTCTCCATATCCTTCCCCGACCTACCACCCCAAAACAATGATCCCACTGTATAACTCCTCCCCCAATCTGGTCTCTCCTATATCGTCCCCCATGTCCCTTCCAACTTTCCAGGAGGGCAAGATGGATCTCCATGTCCCAGTGCCTGTATATCTTATTTCCCAGCTACATGTAAAATAATGATGATGATGATGATTATGATTATTTTTAAACATTTTATTTTAAAACTTTGAATTCCAGATTCTTTTCATTCTTCCCTCATCACCCACCTTTACTGGGAAGATAATCAATTCAATATAGATTGTACATGTGTGGTTATGAAAAACATTCCTGCCATTGTAACAGTTTTCCCTTGTCTCTTTAATATGAGATAATTTACCCTATTTTGTCTCTCCCCATCTCCCCTCATTATATTTCTCTTCACCACTTAATTTTATTTTTTTCCATATCATCCCTTTTTATTCAATTGATCCTGTGCCCTCTGTCTATGTATACCTATACACATATATACACGCACTCACTTATGTTTTCATACACACATATGCCCTCTTATATAAACATATATATGTATGTATATGTACATATACATATATATATACATTTATATTCCCTTCAACTATCCTCATGCTGAGATGTTTCATAAGTTACAATTATTGTTTTTCCATGTAGAAATAAAAATAGTTCAACTTTGATAAGTTCCTTATGATTTCTTCTCCCTGTTTACCTTCTCAAGCTTCTCTTGCAATATTTGAGTGTCAAATTTTCTATTCAACTCTGGTTTTTTCATCAAAAATGCTTGAAAGTCCTCTATTTCATTGAATGACTGTATTTTTCCCTGAAACATTATATTCAGTTTTGCTGGGTAGGTGACTCTTAGTTTTAATCCTAGTTCCCTTAATCTACTGAATATCATATTCCAGGCCCTTTGATCCCTTAATGCAGAAGCTGCTAGATATTGTGTTATCCTGATTGTGTTTCCACAATATTCAAATTGTTTCTTCTTGGCTGCTAGTAATATTTTCTCCTTGATCTGGGGACTCTGGGATTTGGATATAATGATCCTAGGAGTTCCCTGTTTAGGATCTTTTTCAAGAGATTATCAGTGAATTCTTTCAATTTCTATTTTGTCCTCTGGTTCTAAAATATCAGGTTAATTTTCCTTGAGAATTTCCTGAAGGATGATTTCTAGGTTCTTTTTTGATCATGGCTCTCAAGTCGTCCAATAATTTTAAAATTATCTCTCCTGGATCTATTTTCCAGGTCAGTGGGTTTTCCAATCTGGTATTTCACATTGCCTTGTATTTTTCCTTTGTTTGGATCTGTTTAATAGTATCTTCATTTCTCATAAATTCATTTGCTCCAATCTAATTCTGAAGGAATTAGTCTCTTCAGTGAGACTTTAAAATTCTTTTCCTATCTGGCAAATTCAGCTTTTTAAGGCATTCTTCTCCTCACTGGCTTTTTGGGCCTCTTTTGCCATTTGAGTTAGTCCATTTTAAGGTGTTATTTTCTACAGTCAGTTTGTTGACTCCCTTTTCATTATTTTCTTGCATCATTCTCATTTCCCTTCCCAACTGTTCCTCCACTTCTCTTACTTGAGTTTCAAAGTCCTTCTTGAGCTCCTCCATGGCCTGTAACCAATTCATATTTTTCTTGGAAGCTTTTTATGCAAGAGTTCTGACTTCATTGTCTTCCTCTCATCCCATGCTTTATCCATTTTGTCCCTCAAAAAGGAGTCTAACATTTGATTGCTGTGCTTACTTTGCTTCCTTTGCTTGCTCATGTTGCCACTTAATTATTTGACTTTTGAGCTCTTTGTAATGGTAGAACTCATATTCCAGAGAGGAGAGCTTTGTCCCATATCATTAGGATTTTCACAGCTGCCTTCTCTACAGATCCTATGAGCTCTGGCTCACTGGTCACACATCCCAGGACCTCCACCAAAGACCGGGATCCAGATCCAAGCAGGTTAAAGCAAGAGCAATTACCCTCTGAATGGTCGCATGGTGTCCCTAGAATATGCAGGCCAGAAGCTCTGAAGCAGCCACATAGAGACAGCTTCACAGCCACCAAGCCTCTGCTGCTTCTCACCTTCTCACCCTGGGAGTAGTGGCTGGAATGTACTCTTGGTCTCCCTGATCCCACAAAGTCCGCACTGACATTGTTCTTTGTCTTTGGCATTTATGGATTGCTAATTCTGGAAACCACTACAGCTCTGGTGATCCACTCTCCCAAAGACCAGTATAGCCACTGTTGGTCAGGGTTGCCCTGGGGCTAAAGCCATAGGCTTACACGGGGCTGGGCATGGCAACCAGCACACTGTGATGGACCCTTCCTGTATGCCTGCCAGGCTGCCTTCAACAGATTTTGTTCTCTGTCACTTTGTGGGTTCTGTAGCTCTAACATTTCTTTAGAGTCATATTTTATAGGTATTTGAGGTGGTTATAGGGGGAGCTCATGGAGTTTTCCTGATTCTATGCTGCCATCTTAGGTCTGCCCTAGAATATTATTGTTCCATGAGAAAAGACAAAAAGTACTGACTTAGAGACCCTGATACTATTTTTCTGAACTGATGTAGAGTGAAATGAGAAGAACCAGGAGAACAATGTAAACATAACAGCAATACTATAAAGTAGAATGGGTTTGAAAGATTGATAAGTGCAATGCCAAATCACAACTCTAAAAGATTATTAATAAAGACTTCTTCCTACTGCTTAGCAGAGAAGGGATCAGAGGTATAGAAGGAGTCTTGGATCCTGTGTTGATTTGTTTTCAAATAAGCATGGTCAAACAAAGCAAATCAGTACGCTCACACACTGACCATGACTGAAAAGACATGTCTAAGTTTGTACCTGTAGTCCAACACCTTCCTCACTTTGGAATAAGTATTTATGGAGAAAATATGGGAATAAAATGGTAAAGAGATGTGGGGGGAGAAAGAGAGAGAGAGAGAGAGAGAGAGAGAGAGAGAGAGAGAGAGAGAAAAGGCAGGAAGGAAGGAGGCAGAAAGAAGGAAGGAAAAAAGGAAGGAAGGAAGGAAGGAGGGAAAATAAACATCAATAAAGCTTTTCAAAATATACAGAATAAAACAGTTTTGAAAGTAACGCCACAATCAAGGCCATTATGTTACAGCCCTCCTAAATTAAAAACAAATAAATGTGTAGTAATATATTTCATTTTTGCATCTCCTATATTTCCCAATATATCCACCACTCAGCCTTCCCCAATATAATTCTCCTTTATAGCAACAAAATAAGGGGGAAAGGGATCAGTTCAGCCCAACTGACCACCATATTAGCCAAGTGTGCCTTTCCATTCCATGCTCCACACCATTGTACTTTGTCTCTGCAAAAATGTGAGGGAGGTAGAAATACTCTCCCGTCTCTTCTTTGGGGCTGTTTGGTCATTTGGATTTCACACAATCCGTTCCATTAGGGTTGTTGTTTCATTCCTTTATGCTGTCTTTGCATTGGGCTCATTGTTTTCCTGGTGTGACATTTCATTTCACATCAGCTCATGCTTGTTTCTTTGCTTCTTGTCTGTCACATTCATTTACTCTGACTTTTTTAATCATCCCTCCAATCTCTGGGCATCTGCTTTATTTCCAGTTCTTTACAACTATTACAAGTCCTGCTATAAATATATTCCTGTACATGGTATCATTCTTTTTGACATTGACCTCCTTGGGGTCTGTGTCTCAAGGTATGGTCTATGCACCAAAGAATAGAAGGACTTGAGTCACTTTTCTCCTGCCACATTAAGAAAATATGCACTTTTACCAAAGGACTATAGTTAGCATTTATTTAATTTCATGTAAGATCCTCTTTTTTTTTAGTTTTCTTTCTTTTGTATACTAAAATAGTTCTTTGTTGATGATTAAATTCATAATTAAAAACAAAATTAATAAAAAAGAAATGCATGTTTCCTGCTTGGACCTAGATAAGCATCTCCTGAAACAAGAGGGGCCCTTGTCTGCCTCATGTCAGTGGCCTCTGAGCCCCTTCCCCCTCATTCCTTCAAATAGAATCTGAGATAAAGGCCACTGGTTACTGTCAAGAATACCTCATATCTTACCAAGTGTGTCAGGGACAGCTTCAAAGTGACCTCTGGGGGCACACCCAGGCCTTCCTCTTCCCCCTTAGAAAGAACAAGTCCAAGAGCACAATCCCTCATTGACACATCCCATTCCCTCTCTATGTAGCAAGCACACTCTCAAGATGAGAGGCAGTGCAATGTAGGGAAAGGAGAGAGACAGAGCTGGGGCTTCAATGGAGTCTCTGCCTCTTAGCGCTTGCTAGTGTGACCTTGGCAAAGAACTCCTCTCCTCTGGACCTCAGTTTCCTCATCTGTAAAACTGGAAATTTCAATCAAATGATCTCTACGGCATGAAAATTACCTCCATCATTGCACATCAATAATGTTTCTGTAACTTCAAATCTTAGAGAATTTCCTGAAGGACCAAAAGGCTGTCTTGTCCTAGTCACTCAATTAGTATTTGTAAGAGGCAGGATTTGAATCCACATCTTCCTGACTCTAAGATTGCTTATTCATGACGCAGCTTTCATCAAGGGAGAAAAACAAAATCGTATAATTCTTATGAGTATAAACTTTGTCTCCTTTCTCTCTGTATTTCTTGCCCTGCCTCTATCTTCCACACTTCTTTCACAATTCATTCTGTATTTCTATGGACTTTGTCTCTCCCCCTTCCCTCTTTCTCCCTGATCCCTTTTTTCCCTCTATCCTGTCTCTGTGTCTATTTATCTCTGATTTTATGTCTTTCTTGCCTCTGTCTCTGTGTCTCTGTCACTCTCTGTCTTACTCATCCCATTCCTCCCTCTCTCCCTCCCTCTTTCCCTCTCTCTCTCTCTCTCTCTCTCTCTCTCTCTCTCTCTCTCTCTCTCTCTCTCTCTCTCTCTTTCTCTCTCTCTCTCCTCCTCCTCCTCCTCTCCCTCTCCTTGCATGTCAACACTGAAATTAGATTATAAAGATTTATATGGGCAGGCTTGGCCGGCTGCCTTTGCTATTTCCTTGGACTATAAGATAGCATTTGGAGTGGGGCTCCTCTCCAAGAATAAGTGATTTGCTCTCTGAATAAGTATGTGTTAGCAGATCAGCTAGAGACAAGGTGTTTCCAGGAGAGTTGTGCTCTCCAGGCAGGATTTGGATTGTTCCAGTTGGCTTTGCCTTTTTTTCATTTAGCATGATGATTGCTTCCCAATTTTTCATATATTGAATCTGGCTTAGTTCTAGCATTGTGTGTGTGTGCGCTGAAGTGTGTGTAGTCACGTGGGCTCACACATGGGCTCACGTATGTGCTAATGTGTGTTCATGCATGCTTTCCTAGGATAGCAGTGAAAACTAAACTGTGGACTTCTCTCTCCATGGATCTAATTATTTCTATAATAGCTGGAATATATAGAAACATATAAGCCTACATGCACATAGAGGTGTGTCTACTGTGCATCTCGGTGCCATTCTCACCTCCAAACCCAACTTTCCTCAGTATCTCTAGAGTGCTTTCAAGCTTGCCCATCATTTGCCAAACAGTACCATATCCAATCCCCATAACAGTAGCTGGAGATAGGGGATGGTACTCATTGTTTTGCAAATAAGGATACTGAGGTAGAGACAAGTTCTTGGACTTGGCTCATGGGGTTTCAGGCATTACTTGGACTGAACTCTTCTTGTCTGCCAACCCATCACTTCAGCTCCTGATCCATGTAACAGGAGCAGCAACAATAACACCAACAGCAATGTATAGAAATATAAGTCTATGTTAACATCATGTTTGCATGTTCATTATGTTTTCTGACATGCAACGCCTATACAATGAATGTCGTATTATTCTTATAGGTTTACAAAGTCATTTATATTTTATATGTTATATATAAACATTATATGTTATATATTTTGATAGAACATTGTCTGTGAGACTGGTGATGTTCTTATCTCCATTATACAGATGTGGAAACTGAGGCTATGTGATTCAGCTAAAATAAGCTGATCTAATGTGTTTTGCATTATTTGATCATTCTGTAAATGTGACATATGATGTACAATGAGCTTCCCTCTGAAACTCTCCTGGGAGCATCCCAAAGATGTCAGTGAAACAAAAAGATGCTGAGTCTTTGGGTTGGGGATATGGCCAAGTCATTGTAATTGCTCACCTTAGACAGTGGCTAAAATTCTGTATCTGAGCCTCAGCATACACTTGTCGAAAAGAGAATGAAAAATGACATCTCCAACATGGCCCAATGGACAGAGCCTTGATTCTGGAGTCAAAGGCCCTTGATTCAAATCTTAGATCTGATTCTTATTATGTGTTTAGGCAGGTTCCGTGACTTTTTCTCAGGTCTCTGATTCCTTAGGTCTAATAAAAACTGGAGATGCATGAACTGGCTTCTGGGGTCCCTTCTAACTCTAGACTAATGAACCTGAGGTCAACAGGAAAATAAGATGGTATGGAATGCTCCCTAACCAGGACATTGTAGATAACAGAATGTACTCACTGGCCTAGGAGCTTCTGGAGATGTCATGCATCATTTGGGCCTCTTCACCCACAGCCTGCACACAAGAGACATTGAATGAAGGTGAATAGAAATGGAAGGAGGAAGTGACCCAGCTTCTGACACTGTTTGTAAGCAGAGAAGGCCATTGGTAAATGACCTCAGGTATGTGTATGGCTATTATTTTTCCCTTGGCTCCAAAGGGCACACCTGAGAATGATGGGTATAATTTACCAAGAAGGGGAATCAGGGTTGAGCCAGAGAGGACTTCTAGACCACAAGAGCTCAGAAGAAGGTGGTTCCCCTTGGCTGCAGTTTCCAGGCAGAGGTTGGATGAACACATGGGATGTACCTGCTTACCACACTGACAGCTTCTTCTCAGCCTCTTATCATCTCTGCCTCACCATCCACCTCCAGCTCTTTAAGTCCAGATCTCTTCCGAAGCTCTGTTCAAATCTGCCATCTTTCCTCTCTTTGCATCTTCTCCATTTGTGGTTTCACCTAAACTCAGGGGTTCAGTTATCGCATCTATATAACTGAATCCCAAATGAACGGATCCAACCCCATTGTCTCTCTTAAACTATAAGTCTAGATCCATCTGCCTCTGGAACATGCCCACTGGGACATCCCATAGGCATCTCAATATGTCCTGAAATGAACAGGTCAGCCTTTTCTCCAAAAGTTGACCTTTCTTCCTGCCTCTATATGTTTTGAGGGCTCCACCAATCTCCTAGTCACTCAAACTCACAGCCCTTCCTTCGTTCATGTCTCTTACATTGAATATTTGTCTAGCACTATTGACTCTAGCTTGACAATATTCTCATAATCCATTCCCTTTTCCCCACTAGCATAACCACTAGGTTATATGAGTCAATTGCCATCAATCATTCTGATATTTAAGATCCTCCCCCTTGATCTCTTGACCACCTGGTCCTTCCCTTTCCCTTCACACAGCTGCCAAGATGACCTTTCTGAAATTCAAGTCTGTGTGTGCAGGGACATTGCATACCTGAGGAATAAGCCTATGCCTTGGCCCTTCCATCAGACCGAGTGTTTTGACTGGAACACTCCTCAAGGAATCATGAATCTGTGCTTCTGGGATGCTGGCCACCAGGGCATGACCCTGCCATTCTCCCACACAAAAGCCTTTACTGGGATGCTCATTTCCTTGAGGAGAATATACAAACTATTCAGCCTGGCATTCAAGGCTCTCAAGAATGGAATTCCTAGTCACTTTTTCAACGTGACTTCATATGACTGTTATTCCTCAAACTTGCCACACCTTCCTCTGCCTCTTTGCATTTCCTCACATTCCTACCCATTCCCATAAACCTCTCTGCCTTTCAGAATTTTCATCCCAGCCTCAGTACTCAGTCTCATTGCCACAGCCTTCACTTTGCCCTGGTTTCCCCAGTTGTTCACACTCAGTACCCTTTTCCTCCTTAGACAGCCCTGTAGGCTTCTGGAGGAAGCAAATGGACCTTTCCTGTCATGTCTCCTTCCTCGGCCCAGCAGCAGGGTTCAGTACATGGCCACCATTGGATAAATATTCATGGGCTGAAAAGCTGATTGGCTGATGCAACTTATTCTATCATGGGCTGCACCTGAAATAACATTCATCTATATAGTGAGTATTTCAGCTCTTAGTGGATGGATAGCTCCTTGAGGGCAGAATTGGCTTTGTTTTAACTATCTTGGTAAACAGAGTAAGGTTTTAGAGGATGTAGTAACTGTGCTCAGAAATACAAATAGCTATATACCTAGCTGAGTCTCTGGTACCTAGCTGGTGATTAATAAGAACTCATTGTTGTATGTTGTGGAGAGAATTTTGGTTCAGACAAGGCATGACTTGGTGGCCTCTGGGATACCTCAGAACCCTGAGAGTCTGAGATTCTGTTGGACAAGTTCTGCAGGCATACACATATGGGCAAATTTGGGATTCTTTAAAAGCAGTCCCAAGACCCAAACGTGAACCTATCCCAGATCCCAGACCTCAGACGGCCCAGACATAGACCTCAGATGGGGCTCAAGCATCAAAACTTCCTGGGCTTCATTTTCTGGCAAAGAGAGCTTGTCTACAAGCAGGCATCTTTAAAATGATTCTCCTCCCCTCTGGTTTGGCTTGTTCTGCCCTGATGTTTTCCTCCTCATTTTATTGTAAGCCTTGCTCAAAGCACGTGGTCTTCATTTAGGCTCTGCCAAATGCTGCAGCCTGCCTGTGTGGCAGCAGCCCTGTGGCCCCTGGCAGTGCTCACAAGCCTTCCAAAGTTGGCTCTATTATGATAATAAATGTGTTTGCAGTGATCTCTGCCCATGCCCCTTGATTGCTGGCATATCAACAAGTAAGGGGTGCAAGGAGAATAGA
This sequence comes from Pseudocheirus occidentalis, assembly GCA_028646575.1. Classification (NCBI taxonomy): domain Eukaryota; kingdom Metazoa; phylum Chordata; class Mammalia; order Diprotodontia; family Pseudocheiridae; genus Pseudocheirus; species Pseudocheirus occidentalis. The sequence goes on along the minus strand of CM053598.1, from coordinate 5,242,797 downwards.
AACATCAACAGACCTTCAGAAGGGAGAGAGAGAAACAGAGAGAGAGAGAGAGAGAGAGACAGAGAGACAGAGAGACAGAGAGACAGAGACAGAGAGAGACAGAGACAGAGAGACAGAGACAGAGAGAGGGACAGAGAGAGGGACAGAGAGGGAGAGAGCGAGAGAGAGAGCGAGAGGAAAGGAAGAGAGGAAAAACAGAGACAGAGACAAAAAATGGGCTTCCTCCCTCAGAACAACTGAAACCTTAAGCTTATTTTTCCCCACCTCTAATAAAAAGCAAAATATCTGAGTACCCTCCTTCTATTTCAGGGAAGCTGGTCAGCTCTAAGGTCAAACCTGTTCACAGTTTTAAGACACAGGAAAGAGACAGCTATAGATAGGTCTAAGCTCTGCATTAGAGATACTAATATCTGAGAAATGCAAAGAGAAGATAGAGAATGAAAGAAAGAGAAAGAAAGAGAAAGAAAGAAAGAAAGAAAGAAAGAAAGAAAGAAAGAAAGAAAGAAAGAAAGAAAGAAAGAAAGAAAGAAAGAAAGAAAGAAAGAAAGAAAGAAAGAAAGAAAAGCATGAGCAGTGTAGAGGAAAAGAAACCAACTAGGAGCAGAAACTGGTAAATGGGGTTGGGGGAAGGTCATTGTAACCTTATTCCAGGGAACCCAAACTCAGGTTTACAAAGCAATAACTAGCTTGCAGCCTATAATTAGGCCCAAGGCCAAATGGAGTTGGCCTCCAAAGCTGAAGGGAGGAGGAGTCTGAACTCTGGAGATCTCCACACTCCTTCCCCTGCCCCCACCAGTCTAAATTCCCAAGAGCATCCTTCACATGCTGTGCTACATACAAGCATCCTGGGAGAGTCATATGAGTTATTTTGCTAAGGAAATATCTATTAATTGCTTTGAAATAATAAAGAGACACAAATGTGGTATTCCAACCTGGCAAGCTTGACCCTATCTATCCTGAGCACACTCCAGTTTCTCTGTAACCTGAGCCAATGGGGCCAAACTCCTTTAGAGCCTGTTTATTTGGGTAGGGCACCAAACTAAGCAATTTTTTTAAGGTTTCAACATTTTCTGGAAAACCAGCTGCACTGAATTTGGCTGAAAACATTTGTTAAAGTCACCCACAAATGAGAAAGAGAATGAGTCAAGCTGACTTTGCAACAAGGCAAAGCTTTCAATTTTCCTTAAACAAGATTGGCTTCCTTTCTTGATCCTGGTTCTATCTGGGGCTGCCTATGAGGGATTGTTTCATGCCATAAACAAAGGGAGGGAGAAGCAGTTATCCATAGTGTGGCCTAGAGAATTTCCCCTCTTCACCTGACACAGACAAATAAGGTTCATCCACCTGAGGCAAAGAGGAACAGGTCAGAATCTGCCCTTGAAGGCAGACTAAGAGAGAGGAGCCCAGGCAGGTTTGGCGAGCCAGCCCAGATAGAATTGTCACTTTCTCATCACTCAGGCCTAGGGGCATGAGGGCCCAGGTGGATTTTTACAGGTGAATTGGCTTTGCAGTGTCACTGACAGACCAGGGTGAGAATTGGAAAATCTCGATTTCGATTAAATCACTGGTATCAAGTGGCAGAGCTATCCATTGAGGGCTCAGGAAGCCCCTGAAATGTGCTGACCTCCCACACCCCATTTCTGCTACTCCCCCGTGAAGATGCATCCTCATGAGAACTGGTATCGATCAGACTGAACCTGAAAGATTCACCTCTTGGGTCTCCCAATGAGTAACTGAGCAGAAGCACGTGTAAGAGTCAAGAAGATACAAATTGGGTTTTCCCAAGTGACGTCCTGTTCTTTCTCTTTGGAACCTGGAATACGATTACCACTAGAAGTGACAATATCTGGGCAAGAGGCAATGCGGACGTGGGAGAATAAAGGGAAGTTAGGGGATGATGGAGGCCGGTGCTAGGGGTCAAGGAGAGAAGGGGGCGAGGTGGGAAGGATCCAAGAGGAAGTCGGCCAGGCTGACAAAAAGGGAGATGCTGAAGACGTCATACAGCAGCTTCACAACTGATCGACTGTTTGGACTGACTCGCCCCCTTATTAATTCAACTGTTCTGTGCTCCTGAAAGATGGCACCCCTCTCATTTCCAACACCTTGGCCCATTTTTTGTGTTCATTTTAGCTCTGGCACCCAACTACAGACAGATACAAACAAGAAACATTGAAGTTGCCTCTTTCTTTTGGAGGAGCAGGGGGAAGGGCACTCTGCTGGGTCCCTAAGACAAAATCAAGTTCAACAGAGACCTAGTCCATCCCTTTATGGAGCTCGCATTGGAATGCACAAATAAGTCTACAACAGGAAATCCCCAAACATGAGGCTGAAAGCTCTCCAGTTGTTCCCTTACTGAGTGATCAGTGGAGAAGGTCAGCTTGTGTGAACTGATAGGACAAAAGCAGAAAGGAGCTCTTTTATTTGGAAAATCATCCCAGGTACAAGACTATCAAATGTAGCCATCCTCCTTCTACACCTAACACCAGGGTAGAGAGGGTCCAGGAATGGGTGCTTTCTAGCAGAGACCTGGACTTGGAAGAACATTTCAAAGCATCCTTCCTGCACTTCCCAGATATTTGACGTAATCAGTTATCTTCCCCCTCTGGGCCTCAGTTCTCTCATCTATAAAACAGGCTACCTCATCAGGTTGTTGGGAGAATCAAATGGGTTCATGATTGTGAAGCTCTTCCCAAAGCTTATAGTTCTATGGACATATTAGCCATGATAGTGAAGATAAAGAAAAGAAAAAAAAGGGTAGAAGATGATGATGAAGGCAAAGATCCTACATATTACTTCTATGTGACCCTAAAATCTCACTGAGCTCAAGAACTCCCCAGCTCTATGATTTAAGCCCATGGACATTCCCTCCAATAATGCTACTTAAGCTCAGAGTTGGGCTCTGGTATTGCTATTCCCGCTTCACAGATGAGGAATCTGAGGTTCAAGAAAGGTGAAGTGCCTTGTCCAGAGATGGCCAGGCAGGATTTGTCCCCTGGCCTCAACCTTCTCCCAGTGCAGACCACTTTCCCATTCTCACATCAACCCACCCTGCCTTGCTCCTAGGTAGGTGTTCCATTTGTATTTTTAAGTGATTGATTCAGCAAGCCAGTCACATCATCCAGAAAGAATGTCAGACTGAGTTCTTCTTTTCAAACAGAATTCTGTGGAATCCCAGGGTTGCCAGCTCTCGGATGGACAAGGGTGGCCTTAACACTGAACACAAAGTTTTCCTGTTTGGCCTCACCCTTGACATTTCCCAAAAGTGTCCAACCAAACATATCTGTTTCTGTGGACTTTTTGTGGGGCACCATTAAATCTGTGAGCCCCCACCCATGGGGGTTCTGGACTCAGAAAGCCTCCTGACCAGCCCCATTGATATGAGCAAAATGAACAAGCTGGAATGAGCCCATCCTCCCAATTTGTGGGCACAGCAGAGAGCACCTCTGCATAGTTCCATCTCAAAAGTCACCCCAGCTCTAGAGGGAGTAAACAGAGACATTGGCCAAAGGAGAATGAAAAGATGGCGCCCCCAGTTATGCAGACCCCTCCCCTTGCCTCAGATTGCTTTCTCCGTGCCTTTCAGAAGGGGCAGAGGAAAATCCCTGCCTTTGCTGAAGTCACCGCAGACAAATTAATATCATTTTTCATATCCATTTGTTTGGGGAAACTTGAAACTGTAGCAAAGTCTATTGGCTTCATTATTTGAATTAAGTCTGGAACTCCTGCAGCTGTCCGCTGTCAAACACTAGACCCACTGCCTCCCTGCAGCTGGGCCCTGATGCACACATTTCACCTGGTGACTCCAGAATGTTTTAATATAAAAGTTCGTGATCACCCAGCATATGCTCAAGGCTCCTTCGGAGCTTCCTTGCAACAGAAGAGGTAACAATTAGCAGTTTTGTCTTCTTGGGTCTGTGTGCTTCAAGTGGAAAGTTTTTCCTGGGCAGCTTCCAAAAAGCTTGCTGCGAGTTCCTTGACCTTTGTAGAGTTTGGAACCCATGAACCACATTGCCTTCCCTGAGAGTGTCAGGCACGGAATAAAAAAGGGTGGGGGGGAATCACATCATTTTTCATTGCGGCCAGATGAGGCCTGAGTGACGGAACACAGAACAGGAAGGAGAGAACATGTGAAATATAGGTTGGGGAGCTGCAATGTGAAGCTGCCCACAGGGGCCACTTTACTTCTTCATTCCTCCTCCATCACGCTCTTCCTCTCCCCCTTCTCTTCTTCTCCCTTTCTTTCTTCTCCTCTCCTCCTCCCCCTCTCTTTCATTCCTTCTCCTCTCCATCTCTTCATTTTTTTGCTAAATGTTTTATTTCCCAGAACAGGCAGTTTGTAGACAGATCTGGGTCTTAGCCTGCCACCCCAAGGGCCCCAGTGTCAAGAAATGGTGATAGAGCTGCACTCATTTAGCAACATCTGTAATGCATCGAGTGATTATGAATAGCTCAATCTGCCAATCTGCCACTGTGCATTGCTGACATCAGAGGGGCCAGGAACTGGGAAGTTTTGCAGCAGAGAAGTGAAGATGGGCAGAGCCCTGGGAATGAATTGCATGTGAGATGTCTTTGTGAGTTTATAATTGTCAAGCACTACTTGTTTGGGGATGGGGTCCGGGCTTATTCTGGGGGAGTCATTGAGCTAATTCTCCTCAACCCAAGGCTCAGAACACAGTAAATGCTTAATAAATGTTTGTTGACCTATTGATTAATCCATCCAATTTGATTCAGGAGGCATCTCTTAATCACCTACTGTGTGCCATGCATTATATTTGGTGATAAGAATTTACAAATAAAGGAATTGTCCCTGCCCCCCTTACATAGGGGTGGGGTGGAGGGTACAACACTTCCAGAAAGGGAATGTAAAATGGTCATAAAATTATTCAAAGGGAGCTCAAGGAAGGACACATGAATATCTGTAGAGATTAGCGAAGAGCCTTAGGCAAGAGTTCACAGCTGAGCAGGCCTCTGAAGAGAGCTCAGGATTCTTAGGCATCTAGGAAAGGAAGAAGAATGTTCTAGGCATAGGATAGCCCAGTCCATTTGTCAGAACAGAATGCATCCAGGCTTTGGGTTCTTATGATGCCTTGTGGTAGGGCTTGAAGCTTCCTGAGGCCCAGCAGTGATGGTAGCTGGAAAGGATATAGAATTGACTTCTTTCTTTTTCTGAAAGCAAGTGACCTCTAAGGGGCAAAATTATGGTAAGAATTCTTCCCAGGACCCCTTGGCCTGCTGGTCAGCCACCACCTTGATAGGAAAAGTCGAACTTTCTTCTCCCGGGTTCCCACCTAGACCTCCTTTTTGTGATTGATCTGTCTTTAAATATCATTCTCTGTCTGAACCGCTTAACTCTTCCTTCCCACACACCACAAGCCCCTCAGGGAGTGCTTTGTACTCACCTTTGGCTCAAGCTAGGTCCCACTCTGCTCTGTGTCCAGGAGGAGCTGAAAGCTACGCTTGGCTTTTCAATCCTGCCATCACTGATGCCTCCTCTTCAGGAGACTAGTCTTTGGTGTTCTGCTTCTTGATCTTAATGTACCTACTCTCCCCAAAGCATAAAAGCTTTGTATGAGTCACTGGGGGTGGGGCAAGGAGAAAGGGGAGAGAACAGAAGGGCTAACCTGGAACAGCGTCATCAAGTCTAAGGCAATATCATAATACAGTTGCCTTCAAGGCTGCCTGGTACTGGTTAAGAAAAAATAAAAGAGAAGCTGATCATATGCACAGACCAGATAAGCCACTGTGAGAAGTCAACAAATATGGCACTTGAGTGTTTGACATATACTTAAAAACATAAAGTAGTGAGGGGGGGGAGACTTTTTTATTCAACAAGATTCACTAGGAAAGCTAGGAAGTAAACTGGCAAAAATTAGATTTAGAAAAAGGGCATCTTGGGGGCACAGTAGATTTCAACCACAAGACATTAATGCAGCTTAACAAAGGAGAAAATCTGTCAAATGGGGGAATGTTTGATTCAAATACCTCTGGTAAAAGTCTGGCATTCAATATATAGGAAATTGACATACACACACATGTATAGTACATACATACATATGCACGTATATATGTGTATATATACACATGTGTGTTTGCACATGTGTGTGCATGCATGATGCACTGTGTGTGACGCATGTATGCGCATCTCTTACCTAACAGTTCAGTTCCGTTGAGTGGCGGTCCCTTTTGCCTGGAATCTTTTCCTTCTCACCTCTACCTTCTGACCTCCCAGGCCCCTTGCAAGCTCCATCAAAGGAGCCTTTCCAGGTGTCTTAGCTGCTGGTATCTTTCTAGACCTTGGACATTCTTCCCATGTGCATGTTTGCCCTCATTAGACCATGGGCCACTTAAGGTCAGGGACAGTCGGTCTGTCACTCTTCGCATCTTTAGTACTTAGCATAGAGCCCAGCACAAAGAAAGCCCTTTAAAATATTTGTTAACTGAATGCCTGAAATGATGAGTGAAAGGGTAGGAATAACATTTTGCAGCACAAGAAATCCAAATGCTCGTTGATGGCAGGAACATCTCCAAGCACTAGCAACGGCAGAATTACAAACGAACATCATTCTGAGGTTTTGTCTACCACCTTTCAAACTAGCAAAGAAGGTAAAAACAGTGGTCAGTGGTGTGGGGGGCTGGGGACAAACTGTTCACAGAGATAGTAATTGATACACCCAACCAGAAAAAAGTCACTGAATTATTTAATTCCTGCCCTTTGACCCGGAAGTCTTACTACGGCCATATACTCTAAGGAGGTCAGTGAAAACATCACACACATACAATATAGCGTGTGTCTGAGATACAGAAGCTTATAACGTATGCATCTCATATCTGCGTTAATAGCAGCATTCATGTTAGCAGGGGAAACAGGCTAGAAGGAACATACAGGCACGATGATGAGGAAAATACCTGACTGTGTCGTGGCGAGGCAGTGAAGTGGCCCAGTAGATAGGACTCTGGCATATGAGCAGGAAGGCACGAGTTCAAATCCAGCCCTAGACTTTTACTAGCTGTGCAAGTAACTTGGGCAAGGAATTTAACCCCATTTGTCTGTTTTCTCAACTGTAGAATGAAATTTAAAATAGTACCTACTGTTGTTGTGAGGATAAAATTATGTAATATTTATGAGATACTTGGCATCGTGCCTGGAACATGGTAGGTATTATTATCGTGTCATGGTATATACATGTGCATATACATTTGTGTGCATGTGTGTTTATATATGTAAATGGCATGTGCATAATATGTTGAGGGTTCTTATTGATCTGACCGCAATTATGCATCTGAGGAATTCAGAGAAACATGGCAGGCTTCAGTGAAATGAGAAGCTCATGGGAGAGGAATGGCAGTGAATTCCAACAGCAATGAAGGGAACCACAGCACTAACTAAGCCTGTTGTTCCACACTGGGATGCAGTGAATGAACGAGGTCGGGCCTGGAGGGCCAAGGCCCGGCCCTTGCCTCTCTCCAGAGATGGGGGGCTGTAAGTACCAATGCAGCCAGGCTTTCAGAGGCAGCCAGCACTCTTTGGTCACTTCTGCTTAAGTGTTGTCCTTTGTTACAGGGAAGGAGTCAATGAGTGGGTGTGGATTAAGAGGAAATAGCTCTGGCATAAAAACAAAAGACAATGATCTAACTTTAAACAAAAAAAGAACATTAAAACTCAAGTGAAAGCACCTCATGCCTCAGACATTCCAGAATTTACTGCCTGTTTCCTCCCAAGGTAAGTTTGTTCTGAAGCCTAGGGGGTCCTTCATTCCCTTTGGGCTTTTGCCAGTCTGGCAGACAAATCAAAACAGCACAGGAAGAGGTGGGAAGCAGCCCAGGACTCTGGAAGACTCTTCCCCTTGCATGCACAAGCCCAGATCATAGCAGTTGATCAGTGAGGACCTCATTCCGCCGTAATGCATGAGCAAAGTCATTGTAAAGCCCATTGAGGAAAGTGGTGAGTTCTCAACAGAACTGCTTTTCCATGCTTTGAGAAGCTATCAGCACTGTCTGCATCCTTGTGTCCCTTTGCAAGCCTGAATGGCCATCTCTCAGGCTACTGGGTTGTGCACACTCTGGGAAAAGCTAGGACAAGAGCACGGAGGGGTGAGGCTCTGGGGTCAGTGGACACAATTTTCAGAGAAGCAGACTGGAGCTCCAGAGAGTGTCAAAGAGGAAAGATACAATCTTCCTAACCATGGGAATTGTATGGATTAATTGTGCCTCAGAGAGGTGACCATTTCTTCACAATCCATCTTTACCAAAACATGGATTACTTCTGGTTAAGAAGGTGTCGTGGGCAGAATTTTTGTTGGATTTGAAATCCTCCCTCTACCAGCAGTAAGATTGTCTTGGACCTACACAGGCTACTTGGACGTGGACTTTTATTCCTGCTTCTCTATCACACTACATGTTTCATTGCCTCAGAAGAGGAGCAAAAAAGCTCCAAGTCCAAGAAAGTTTATGAAGTTCCTGGCCATTCTGACTGTCCCTAGGGAAGGCATTGCAAACTCTTTACTTGCTGAGATTCCATCTGGCTCTGACATTCTGTGACTCCAGGACATAAGCCAGCACCACTTGAGGGGGTGGCAATACATACTGTGGCTTGTCAAATTGAATTTGAAACACACACACACGCACATGCATACACGCACGCACACACACACACACACACACACACACACACACACACACACACACACACATACAAAGTCAGATAGATTGGGGATTTCATCTTTCTGGATACTCCCTGCAGAAATCTACCCTGTTGCTGCTCTATGTTTTGTAGAGAACTTATCTGAAGAGACTTTCCCCCTGTGTGGAGCCTCATAGTGGGAGACCCAGCTATCAGCAGAAGGGCCCTCAGTTTACAGCCATCAGCTTACGTTCCAGTGCCTAGCACAATGTCTGACACATAGTAGGTCCTTAATCAGTTTGTTTGCTTGAGTCCTTTCATTGGATGACGCTGGCAGTGGAGACTCTGCTGTTCCTTTTTGAAATCATGTATCACTGGAATTCGGTGACATCATTTCCTGGTGACCACCCTCCATGAAGCCTCGTCATGGCACAGAGTGGAGTCTGAGTCGTCCAAAGCCATGCCAGTGCGGGTTCTGGCAGATGGCAAAGTGAATAGAATGTTGTATGTGGAGTCAGAAAGACTGGTTCATTCCCCCTCTGATACTTACTGAATGAATGGTCCTGGGAGAGTCACTTAATGTCTCTGGGTCTCAATGGCTTCATCTGTGAAATGGGAACAAGAGACAGCCTAGTTCCTTCATCAGAATGTCCCTGTGACCCGAGGTAATCCACGGGAAACCCTTTGCCCTTCTTAATGTGACCCATAAGGTTCAGAGTTCATCACTGCCATCATCATCATCAACATGGTCATTGTTCTCATTCTTTTCCTCTTATGTACAATGTAGTTCAAGGGTCCAAGGACATGCCTCTGTCTTCCTATCTTTCTGATACAGATATTTAGCTCTGGTCCTGCTGTTAGAACGGAGTGCGGGTTTTTTGTTTTGCTTTTTTTTAAATAAAAGCATCAGGGCTATAAGCCTGTGTTCTCTGGGTTAGCTGATTATGACCATGATCATTTTATTAACAAACCAGGAAGTCCCAGAGATGGGCTGGGGCCTGGGCATCCATTGCCCAAGGAACCCCCCACCCCAGGTACGTTCTTGGATGCTGATCCCCAGGGTGGCCGTAGTGGGTTGATTTATTCAACCATAGCATCACCTAATAAAGTGAAAAGGGTTTGCAATCAGCCTTGTCTGGGAGTTTGCCCAAATGGACAAGGTTATGAATCCTGGCAGTCCATGAAAGGATATACAATTAGGTCAGTTATGCTAGACGCTAATCCCATCTCTCCAAGCTCTCCCATTACTGCTGTTTCCTTTTGCATCAAATGCCTCTCCATCTCATGGCACAGCCAGGTTTACCAGCAGCCCTGCCATGTTCCCACAAAGTGACAGCTCAGGATTTCATGCTATTCAAGCAGCCTTTTCTTAGCGACTGCTTTGTACACAGAGCAAACAACTGCAAACTTTTTAACATTTTAAACGAATGTTAGTTTATGATTTAATGCAGTTGTCTTTCTTTGGGTGGAAGAAATGACTCCCAATTGCCCATATTTCATACGTACACTTATAACTACATTGGCCTGAATCCTTTGTAAAATTTCTTTAAAGGCCCACAGAATCTTAAATTCCTCTTCTTGGATCACAGTTAAAGATGGAGATCTGTTTCCTCTATTAAAAGTTCGTAAGGGAAAAAAAAGCACAATTTTGCCAAACCCAAGTCACTGTGGCATTGCCAAAAATCATGAATCATAGACTACTGAAGGTCAGGCCTTAAACCCAAACATTCCGCCTTCCCACCCTGTGCTCTCTAATTTGCCTCTCACCTCCCCTTTCTCTATCTTTTTTCATCCTCTAGGTCAGGCTCTCAAAGAATGACCATCATATACCTGCAGTTCTTGGCTACATGGGCCAGAACAAACCCACCCCTCAGTCAAGGCACAAAACACAGTTGATGTTTTCAGGATGTAGATGAGGGTGGGGTGGGGGTGATCAGGTATTTACTAGTAAAAGAAATTAAAAGAGAAAAAGAGGCAAAAGAGAGCAAAAGAGAAGGAAGAAAGAGAAGGGAGTAATAGAATATTGGGGAAGGTGGAGGGGGGGACACAATAAGTTTCTTATGGTGTATGGGAAGCAAAGCAGTGGAAGCGTCCAAAAGGGCCTGCCAAGAGGGGGAGAAAGGTCTCCAGCTTCATGCTCCAGAGATCTGGCTTAAGCTACTTTTATGAGATATTATCTCATTTGTCCAAAATATGTTTTATTACATGAGAAAGAAAAACTTTGGCTAAATTTTCTCCAATACTAAAACTTTGTCCAGTGGTTCTCAAGGGCTTAAGAAGCCAGATTCTCGCAGAGTTTTACAATCTCTTTCTTTTGGAAACCTTTCTGAATTGATTCTTGGTCCTGAAGAGTAACACATCTCTATTCCAAGTCATTTTTATGAGAAACTAATTTCCTTTTGGAGTTTGACATAGATTGTTGCACTAAAAGCAATGCAACTTTGGGTTGTTCCATAGTTCCGAGCTGAAGTAATGGGAGGGGACACCACATGGAACTGGGGGGACTTCTTTAGATTGGATATTTTGCTTTTGTTTTTGTCTTTGTCAAGGATACACAGTGGAGAGTTTATTTAGTTTAATCATAAATGTTGCCAGGACAGGCCAGAAGAACTGAAGAAAGATTTCTCAGGATTCCCGAATGCTTTTCAAGGTGAAGTTTCTCTCATTGGGAGATGACTTTCGTGTCAGCCTTTTGCTCCGATGCTCCTTAGAATCGTGGGCTTCATCCTGGAAATGACCTCAAAGATCATCTTACCCACAGCATCACTCATCTCTGGCAAAGTCTTTTCTTGAGGCTAAACAACCCTTCTTCCTTGACTACACTCCTGGCTTATAGAAAGCAGAAACCCTTCACCAGCCAAGAGGACGTGACTTGCCTTCCCCAAGTTATCAATGCCCTAATAAAATATTGGACCTGGATGAGAATGGAACAACACCACATGGGGCACTTTGACCCTGGGAAAAGTCATGCTGCCCACTCACTTTGCTATACCTGGATAATTATTATATTGCTTTTAATCAGGGCAGCATTAGAGACGTTTATTTTTTAGGCCACCACTTCATACTGTTGACTCATAGTGAACTTGAATTTAACACCATTAAACTCCAACCATTCAACCCCCAAGTCTCTTTCCAGCCAAAGCCATTTTTGGAAGAAAGGTAACAACCATCTATCAGCACTTGCTGTGTGCCGGGCACTGGGCTATGCTCTAGAGAAACCAACACAAGGAAAAAGTATGGCCATCCCTGCCCTCAAGTAGCTTACACACCAATCGGGGAGACAAGACGGAAAAGGGAAATAAAAATGAGGGGAGGAATGGGAAAGGAAAGTGCCCAGGAAGGGGGCATTTCTGAAGTCGGGAACAGGCTGGTGGGGAGGAACAAATCACTGGCACTCCCCATTCAAAGTTCTTCTAGAGTTGAATCTCCTGCCCTCCAACTCACTCTCTCTCTCTCTCACTCACTCACTCACTCTCATCATTGTCTTTTTAGACTAAGTTCAGCTTTCAAGGTCTTTGTGGGATCCTGACTCCATTATCCAATATGTTAATTATGCTCCATAGTCTGATGCCATCCATAAACCTGATAAGCATGCCAATTCATTGATTAAAATGCTAAACATCACAGGGCCAAGTACAATTCTCTGGGGCACACCGATGGGGGCTTCATTCCAAGCTGAAATTAATCAGTCAACTAAGCCTTGATTGTGTGCCAGGAACTGTAAGACAGATAGACAGATAGAAAATGCACATGTGTATAAATAGTCATTGTATGACACACGCACATGTGTACACACATGTACACACACATATTTATGTATGAATATACATGATATGTACATGTATAAAATATACATGTATAATACATATAGGAGCTCCTTGAAGGCAGCGACTTGTTCTTGCCATTCATATGTGTGTGTATTTGTATATATATCTATGTATATGTGTATGCATATATGTGCATGTGTTTATGTATGTATAGTATGTGTCTGATGAAAAGTAATCTGTATCCACATTACATATCTCAAGATAGATGCGTGTGTCCATGTGTGTTATCTGGGAGGGAGCTAAAGGCAGTAGCAGAGGGTAGAACAGGCCTCCCGCCAGGGTGGGAGTGGGGAGGTGGAGGGAAGGAGAGTTGGCACGCCAGGAATAGGCAGGATGTCAGTCAGGCTTGAGGAAAAGAGAGTTGCTCTGTGGAAGTGGATCAGAGACAGGAGTAAAGTGTAAGCAGGCTTGAAAGGCAGTAATGGGTCAGGTTGTGAAAAGCTCTTAATTCCCCAAAGGGAAGGTTAGATTTGATTGTGGAGTTCAAAGGGAGCCAGTGAAGGTCATTGGGGGGAAGGAGGGAGGGGTGTGTGTGTGTGTGTGTGTGTGTGTGTGTGTGTGTGTATGTGTGTGTGTGTGTGTGTGTGTGTATCTGTGATGTAAGCAAATCTGTGCTTTAGGAAAATCACTTGGGCAGCAGAGGGGAGCCTGGCCTTGAGTGGGCAAAGATTTGCAGGAGGGAGATCCAGGAGGGACTGTCACGATATCCTGGGTGAGAGGGGACGCGAGTTTGTGCCAGGGTTTAGACTGTGGGCAGGTGCAGAGGGGCAGTGGGCAGTTTGCAATGGGGTTCCTTCTCTCTGTCTCTGACCCACTGTCTCTGATTTACCCAGGTGAAGCCCAAGAGTTACTTTCTCCAGTTCATTCCCAAAATCTGGATGGAACAGTGGTCTGTGACCCTGTCACAAGAGAAAGGAAGTTGGTCTCTCGGGCACGTTCCTGCCAGTCGGGCCAACCCACTGGTTACCCCTCGCTTTTGTTTCTCTCCCTTCCAAGTGTTATTGCTGTGGTTTGTTTTGATATTACAGACGTTTACAGATTTCCCTCCCTCTGCGAGAGATCTCTCAGAGCAAAGGTAGACAATTAAGTCACATGAACAAAAGTGCCCTCCTCTGAGAGTGCAGGCTATGTGCCACATCTGTGCCCCCACCCACCGCTTCTCTGTGTTTTAACTGACAGGTGCATGTTCTTTCCCTGGCACCCCAAACCCATTGAGAAAAAAAAGGAAAAGCAAAAAGCACTCGATTTTTGTAACAGATAGATATGCAGAGTCAATCAAACAAATGCCCCCAGCGGCTGAGCGCAGCCACAAGCGTGCCTTCTTCTAAGGGGAGGTGGACTGCATGGCAAGCGGGGCCATAGATGGGTGGGCATGCATGAGCTCTCCAGATTTGGGAGCTGGCCTGGAGCACAGCTGGCATCGTGGCCATAGTGCTCCTGCTTCTGCTCCTCCTCTTGGTCATCAGTTGATAGAAGTATGAGGAACTCTTCCTTTTTCCAGCATAGATGCTCAGATTCTCAGGGTTCAACGTCCCTCACTCTGCCTGGCTTCAGCCAAGTCTTTCCCTGTCTCTGGGCGGTGATCTCTCACAGCACAACAGTAAAGGCCAGTCATAGGCACAACGCATTGGGCCATGCCTCTGTCAATGGACTTCCCTCCCGGTATCCTGGGATTCTGACACCCCGAAAAGAGCTTCCACGCTTGTGTCCTCCAGGTGTGGCCTATCTTTCCCTTTAATAACTCTAGAAATGAAGGGGTGGTGCAGTATATAGAGCACCGGCCCTGGTGCCAGAATGACCTGAGTTCAAATCTGGACTCAGGCACTTGACACATTTTCTAGCTCTGTGACTTTGGGCAAGTCACTTAACCCCAACTGCTCTGCCTTCCCCCCTTCAAAAATAAAAATTAAAAACCCGATCACCTATAGAAATGAAAGGGCCTGTGCCTCATGGATTCTGTACTCTTTTGGGAAAGAAGGATGATCTAGCCTTTCTCTGGTCTATGCTGCTCCCCAAGATCTTCCCTAGATTACCACTGGAGAAAGTGGCCAGAAAATGCTGGTTGGGATTCCCACAGCCTGACCTTGCTCTGGAAAGGAAGGAAGTCATCTGTCTTTGATGCTCTTCAATGGTGGAGAAGAGTTTGGGCTTCTGCCTCCCCAGCTACTCTCAAAGGTCTTGGGGAACGAGGCAGTCTGACAGAAGGGTCCCAGGAGAGCCAGAAACTGGCCTGAGGTTCAAGTCACCTACAAATGCCATTATGGGAAGTGAGTTGCTTATGACTGGAGAGATTCAAGCACAAGCCAGGCACGCAGCAAATGGGGATGTGGGAGCTAGAATTCTTGCTGAGAAGAGTGAGGTCCTTGCCAGCGCCTCCACTCTCCTTCCGGGTTTGCCTCGGGAGAGTTGCTCCTGTTGGCATCCATGCCCTTTGACAACATGGCTTTCTGGTGATTCCCAATTAGGGAAGAATTGCCTCTACCTACTGCAATTTTAATGTCAGCCAACTGAAACTTTCCTCATTTGAGGCTCATTGACTAAGACCAGCCGGAATTAGTGAAAATGTGGAGCCATGCTCTAATGTTAAAGACATGTCTCTGTATTATCTTTAAGTATCAAAGAACCTTTTCAACTAGGGTAATAAAGTGTTACCTTGTAGAGGTCCTTAGGGGGCCTGCTTTAATGAACAGGTAAGAATGATTTGTAATTAGCATTATTTGTATGTAAATGAAAGATTCTGACTGGCTAAAGGTGCTTGCCAAGTTAATTGGTTTCAACATTCACCTTACAACCATGTTTACATTATTAATTTGCTTAACTAGCTCAAAGGTAAGCTGGATCCCAACCCCTGTCCAAATCAACACAAATTTGGAATTGCAAGGGTTGGAATTAATCAGGTTTTGTTTCTGGTTTCCAGCTCCCTCCCTCCGTTCCCCCCAAGGAGATGCCTTGAGGTATAGAAACCCGTCCCTGAGTCACCTTGTCAGGGAGAGAACAAAGTGCAATGGTGATGGGGGGGGGGGGGGCTGAGGAGCTGACTCCTTCCTGGGTCAAAGGGAAAAGAATCATGGTCCTTGCTATCCCCGTGCCCCCTAGCAAATCCTCAAACATTCTCATGACCTTTACTAACGAGTTCAGGAGATGCAGCCATGCACAACCGCTTGGTCAGCTTCAGTCCAATCACTTCTCCAGCATTCACTGAGCTCCCCAAATATTCCAAATAAGTCATTCTCCTAGACTGTAGGCACGTGGTTAGTAGGAAGAGCAGGGTTTGTGGGGATGATCAGGGAAGAACTGGAAATCAGATTCCCTTCTTCATTCTTGTTCCTCTCAAACACAACAGAAGGTTCGAGTAATGCCCTTCTCCATTTAGAGTTTGCTTCCATATTCACTTACTCATAGAATAATTCTAATAATAAAGATGATAATCACATCCTACACATTTGGAGAACTTTTATTTTTCAAAGTTCTTTAAATATATTTATTCCATCTGAGCCTTCTTCTATCCCTTTGAGAGAAGGGTCAGAGGTGGCTCAAAATGGAGACTCAGAGAGTTGAGTTGACTTGCCCATAGACACATAGACTGGTAAGTATCAGAGGAAACATTTGCCCCCATCTCTTCCTGCATCAATGTCCAGAACTTGACCATGCAACACTGCCTGTCTGTTTACTTCTCATGGCTGTGGGAAGTAAACAAGGCAGATATGATGATGCCCATTTTCTGGGAAGGAAAAATGGACTCTGAAGTGATTTGCTTAAAGTCCCACAGATGGTTAAGGAGAGAGACAGATCTCTGAACTCCATGACTGCTGTTCTATTCACAGTACTATGAGCCACCAAGACAAACAGCCATAAATCAAGACAGAAGTAGAATGCCATGAGTACTCAGAATGGACAAAGGTGAATCTAACACTAGGGGAGTTTCTTGTTCAGTTCCAGGTGCCACATGTAAGAAAGATATTGATGAATCAGAGAGGAATGTTCTATGAAGGCCAATCAGGATTTCAAGAAATGTGGAGACCAGTTGATAGAACTAATGGATGAATGATTAGCCTCCAAAAGAAAA
Source organism: Pseudocheirus occidentalis (assembly GCA_028646575.1). Lineage (NCBI taxonomy): Eukaryota > Metazoa > Chordata > Mammalia > Diprotodontia > Pseudocheiridae > Pseudocheirus > Pseudocheirus occidentalis. Next base: position 5,226,284 of record CM053598.1, on the reverse strand, counting down.
GTCATGGGAGGGGAGACATAATCGTAGTTTTCCCATCTTTCAAACATGGATGAGGGATGAAACTTGTCCTTTTGGGCCAGCTGCTGAGGATAGAGTAAGAGTCAATTGGTCCAAGTTGAAGAGAAGCAGCATTAGGTTCAATTTATTGCATCATAGGACCCTTCATTTCTTCTCAAGATTCCTTCAGGCAATGCTTTCTACTAAGTACTGCATATATATATGCACACACATATATATGCATATATAATAATAATAATACTATATTTGTGTGCATATAGATATATGACCTAGCTAACCTTTATAGAACATTATAAGGTTTCCAAAGCACTTTACAAACATTAATTCATCTAATTCTCACACCAACCTTGGGAGAAAGGTCCTGGTATGATCTCCATTTTACAGATGAGGAAACTGAGGTAGAGAGAGGCCTTGTGCCTTGTCCAGGGTCACAGATGTCTTAGAGAAGACTGACACTCAGGTGTTTCTGACTCTTCGCCCTCACGCTCTCCATTGTAGCCCCTCACTGTCAGAACCAGCTGAGAGAGCCTGGAGGAGAGAAGACTTGGGAAAGCTATATTAGCTCAAGCATTTCCAGGGCTCTTGTGTGGAGGATGAATCAGACAAGAATGCTGCTCGGTTCCAGAGGGCGGAACCAGTAGTAATGGGGTGGGGGTGGGCAAGGGGAGAGATCTGATGCCAGATCCCAGCAGTTGGTGGATCCCTTTCCTTGAGGGGCTTCCTGTGAAGAATGGATGATCGGTCAATAAGCATTTATTAATTACCAGCTGGGTCTTTGACTCTGACCTCAATGAAGTAACCCGACTTTAGCTACCATGTGTCATTATAGACCATGTGTCTATCCCACCTCTGGCAGATGGCCAGGCCATGGGGAATGGCGGGAGGTGGAGTGCCCAGGGAGAGGGCAAAACCTTGGACTTTCAGCATCAGCTCCTTTGCTTGTTAAATATCGGAGATGAGGGATGCCCTTAGAACCACCAGATCTTGTCCTTCCTCCTCCAGAATGAAATGAATTAGCCACTTACAAACAATGGAAATGTTTGCCAAAGTAGTATCTTTGAATAGGTCTAACAGCAGACAGTCTTCTCATGAGCTGCAGCATTATTGACTCCTATTACTTTATTTTAGACTATGAAGGTTGGGGGAGGGAGGAGGAATAAAGGAGACATTACAGAAAAAGATCTAATATTCTATTATTGAGTTTGCAGTCCTAGCTAAAACAGAACTAACAGGCATACCATCCCTCTATTCTTTCCGTCTATCCCAAGTGCTAATAAAAAGGGAAGTCCTTTTGCTCAGAAATTTGGGCTCTTGTGTTTTAGATTTCCTGAATTGGAAACCAAAGGGGGAAAAGAATGAACCGGATCCTATCTCCTTCCAAGCATGGGGTGGGGGGGGGCAGGGAAAGATGGATGGCGAGATAACAAAAGCCCTACTAAGAGTGGAGAAATGTATTTCAGAATAATAACACACATAAATATTCCCACTCTACATGGAGTAGGTAAAAAGTCACTAAGCTTGAGTTTCAACAAAGTGTGCAGAGTGCAGGGGTATTACTGAGTCTGTCCAATGCTGACAAAGTTCAGGCTGCTTGGCTGATCCCTGCATTCCCATGTCAGATGGAAGGGTGGACCGGCAGGGGGTCTGGGGAAAGGTGAGCTCCGTGGCTGGTCCAGCACAAACAAAGACCTCCAGCAATTCTAAACAAACCCAACTGCCAAGGTTTTCTTTTTTGCCATTTTTTTGTTCCTAACTTTCTCATAAAAAAAGGATTCAGGTAAATGTAGCATGACGAGCCAATTTAAGCCAATTTCAAAGTTATTTGAGTAATTGGTTATTAAGATAACACTCTCAAATTCCAATTCAGCAATTATCCTCTTAAAGATACAGAATATAAGTATGAGCAGGAAAGTCGATGTGTGTTAAAGCACCAAGGCACCAATTTCAAGGTCAGGATTGGGATGGGGGGAGGAGTGGAGAGTGCTATGCAGGCTAGTGGAAGAACTGAGCGCCCTTTAGCCATCTAGAAAACAGTCCAGGAATATATTGGCTCAATTTTCTGAATAAAACAAGAATCCAAATTCTTCTGGTCATAAGAAACTAGCATTGGGCATTGCTGTTTGCACTTTACTTTTGAGGACCACAATGCCTGCCTTTAAAAAATACTTTTTCATTGATGCATTCTGTTTTTAAATCACATACATTTCTTAACATATTTTTCTGCCTCTTCTCTCCCAGAGAGTCATTTCTTATAAAAGAGAGAATAGTCTCACACACACACACACACACACACACACACACACACTTCAGTTAAACTGATGAGCACCTCAGAAATCTGCATTATGTACAATGTTTCAAACCCACAGCCCCCTACCTCTGAAAAAATGAGGAGGGGGCACTTCCACTCCATTCTTTTGGAGGAGAAGCATGGTCATTATAATGCCATAGCATTGTGTTTCGGTCGTACTGTTTTCGGTTTTTCCATTGGCACTGTAGAGGAACACTGTGCACATTGTCATCCTGGCTCAGCTGACTTCACTTTGCAGATAGACTACATTTACTATATGCATCGCTTCTTATAGGACAGTGATATTCCAATTCTTGCATGTGCCACAATCTGTTGTGTCATTCTCAATCAACGCAAATCTGTTCCTCCCTTCCCTCTTCCCCCCAAGATCTTTGCTACAACAAAAAGTGCTGTGATTATTACTTTGATGTATGTAGGATCTTTCTATTTTTGACATCCTTCAGAGTATTATACCTTAGCAGTGAAACCTCTGGATCAAAGGCTATGGATCTTTAAGTGCCCTTCTTCATATAATTGCAAGGTACTCTCCAGGATGGTTGGACCAATTCACAGCTCCACCAAGTGTGGTTTTGTGCCTGTTTTTCCACATCTCCAATACTGACTTCTCTCATCTTGTGTCAATTCATTGGTTCAAGGTGAAAATTCAGAGTTGTTTGGGTTTATGTTTCTCTTTTGATTATGGATTTGTGTCTTCTTTGACATGGTTGTTCATAATTTGCAACATTTCAGAAAAATGTCATTCTGACTGCTTTTCTCTTGGGGAATGACTGTTAGGAAAAACTTCCTTTTCACATATATGTAAATTCTTTATCCATATGTGAAGATTTCAAAAGGGAGTCAATGCCCACTTCCCAAAGGACTTCTTTGTCTAATGAAGCAAAATGTTAGGACAGAAAAGATGGGTTAGTCAGAAGTATTTGGTTTAAGGTCAGTTTTTCCTTCTAATAACTGGTGGAATTGGTAAAGAAAATCTTTACTTTAAAAAACAAATACAACAACAAAATGTTCAGCTGATTCTCAACTAATTGAATACAACCCCCCCTCCCCACCTTTCCAGGACAGATGACTGTGAGAAAATCTCTCCCTCTATTAATGGTTTACCATGAAGGACACACTTATGGTGAGTGGCCTATTTGGAGACTGTAGCTGCTGAAAGGAGCTGATTTGCACAATTTGAAAATTTGATTTAAAGATGAAGAGCAAAAAGACAAAGAGAATGGACGGTGAAGTGAAGAGAACGAAGATGTAGAGGAGAAGACAAAGAAAGACAGGAGGAGAAGGAATCAAAGAAGAGGAATAAACACACAATTTCACTAAAGGTGTAATTTTTGTCATGACCTGAAAATCCTTCAACATCTAGAGAAATATTAGGAATATATTATGTATGGAAATATGTTTTGCATGACTTCACATGTATAATTGATATCAAATTGCTTGCCTTCTCAAGAAATAAGGGGAGGTAGGAAGGGAGAGAATTTAGAACTCAAAATTTTTAAATGATTGTTAAATATTTGGGGGGATATTTAATTAAATAAAATATATTAAAAGAAACAAAGAAATATATTTTGAATATTTATTTCACAATAAATAACTCATTTTCTTGCATATAAGATCCAACTCATAGAACAATGGATCCATTTGTCAGAATATGACAAACCATTCCACTAAGGTTTATTAGTCACCTACTTTCTGCACAGCACTTCACTAGGCTCCAGGGCTACAAAGACAAAAATATTCCTTAAGCTTAAACACCTTGTCATCCACTGGGCTGAGAAAGACAAGCTTTCATAGTCATAGAATCTTACTGATTGTCAGGGAGTCAACCCAACAAGTAGAATACATTCACTTTCACTTAGAAAAAAAAACCCTAACCTCACAACAATAAATTATCAGGAGTGACAAAAGATAATCCAATTCGGTGTTGGAGGGGTTATGGAAAGACAGGCACACTCATGCATTGTTAGAGGATCTGTGAATTAGTAAATTGATCTGGAAATTAGTTTTGAATTATATAAATGAAAGGAATTAAAATGCCCATACATATCCATTGACCCAGTTATTCCACTGCTAAGTTCATATTCCAAGGATGCATATTGATAACAAAAAAGGGGGGAGCTAGGTGGTGCAGTGAATAGAGCACCAACCCTGGAGTTAGGAGGACCCCAGTTCAAATCTGACCCAAGACATTTGACACTTAGTAAATATGTGACCTTGGGCTAGTCACTTAACCCCGATTGCCCTGCCTTCCTCCCCACAAAAGGCCCTAGAAATACAAACCTATTTGTAGTACCATTCTCTATGTTAGCCAAGTACTGGAAACAAAATCCATTCATTCTGAAATACAAGGGCTAAAGAAATTGCGTTCTGTGCATGTAATGAAACATTACTCTGGTGTAGGACATAGCTAATATTGGGTAGATAGAGAACCTTGGACAAACTTGGATAAATATAAGAAGTAAATGAACTCATCAGAGTCAGATAAACAACATATCCAGTGACTTCAACAGTGAGGATGGAAAGACCAATGCAAAAAGCATTAAAATGATTTAAAATGAGTGTTACAAAACACACACTCACAACACACACAACACACAAACACACACACTTGGCCCTAAATAAAATAGACACAAAGACCCTCCCCTTTCCCGCAGTCTTTTGCCTGGGTCCCAGAGCCAGGAATCTAGGAGCGTGAACGCCTGCATTGTCCGATTTTTAAATATGCTGATTGGTTTTGATCCTTCTTTTCCTTTTCTGCCTCTTTTTCTCAAAAACAAATGCTGTAAGGAATGGCTTGTAGAAAGGTGGAGGGAGACAGGGGGAAAGTGAAGTCTGGTAAAAAGAACATTGATCCACAAGAAGGCCGACTTTTCTTTTTCTGTGCCCTCCCAGGACCGCGCCTCCAGCTCCTGACACCAAGGAGGCCTTGCAGGGGACTCCGAGTCAGGCTGAGTTAGTGAACAAGCAGTGCTGTGTCTCAGCATTGCTACTGCCACGACATCTCCTTCCTCTTGTCCTCAATGCCAGGGGAACCTGAAAGGTACAAGGTGTGCTGCTCTTTTAGGAAAGTGTATTTTTAAGCAGAAACATTTGCCCATGACCCAAATATGTCTGTTCTACAAAAGAACAAGTGTCTTCAGACTCCATTGAAGGGAACACGTTGTTTCACATCTACTCATGAGGAGGGAAGTGAAAGGAAGAAGGTCGGATGACCTGGGCTTCCACAGGCCCTTGATAAGCTTTACCCGGCCACAGTGGGGTGAGTTGGGTTTTCGCTGTTAGTCCTGCTTTGAGAACGGACAGGGGAAAAGCAGACACGCCCTCCCCAAGGGGAATTTGGGGAACGTAGCCTCAGGTGAACATTAATTTTTTCAAGGATTAATATTAATATTTTGGAATTTCATCCCTCATGGCTGACCCAGTCAAATGTTTCAGAAGTCACAGGAGGACAGAATGCAGAGGCAGCCAGGCCCAGACCCTCCTTTCACAGAGCCTCAACAACTGAGGAGCCAGAGAGGGATCATAAAGTCCAAAAGCTCAGAAGTGATTTGAACCCTGGTCTCTGCCTCAGTGTGCCACACCCTGTCCTTCAAGAGATCAGTGGATGCATTATAACCCAGCTGATCCAACAAGTACCTACTATGTTCCAGGCACTGATTATCCAAAGGAAAATCATCTCTGTTCCCATTAGCTCTAATTCTTTTAGGGGAGTTCTATTTAAAAAAGCATAGATTGGAAAATCTGAGGAGTGAGGGACCAGTCAAGGGCTCTCCAGAATGACCTCCAATAAAACAGCAGCTGTCTGCTGGGTGTACATCCCACCTGGTCTCTGGGGACTTGCGGCCACCACCAGTAGAGTGACCATTCAGAGCCACCATTCAGCTCTGATGGGACCTCAGGATCTCTGCAGTTCAGGTCCCCTGAACACCTTCATCTTGGAGTGCTCATTTGTCTAAGATCAGGAAAGAAGAGGGGTCATGCGCTCACAGCTGCCATGGCCCCAGGGGGTCCCTGCCTCAACTGCCTCTCAAGACTTATTTCCAGTAGGACATAGGCTTCTTGAGGACTGGGGCTGTTTTCATTTTTATGTATTTCTCTCCAAGTATCTGGTACTTAATTGGTGCCTTTTAAAGGCTTGCTGAATCACACTGAGGTAAAGGCAGCTTTTCAAGGCTAGTGAAATCCAGTGTTTTCCTCAACTGCTGTATCCTCAGTCTGTGAGAAGCAAAATGTCCTGTGCCTCTCTCATCCTGGAGACTGGTAAGCTCTACCCAAACCCAGCACTTGCAAGGGTTGGGTGAGACCTGCTCTGAAGTGGCTCATTGGTCGTCAGGCAGCATCTGCACAGTCTCTCCTGCTGCTCAGAAGCCCCCCAGCTAAATGAAAGGAACCTACTTTATAAACAAGAAGCAATAGATTCTGAGCTGCCTGTACAGAGGTCAGAACAATTAATTGTAAAGGGATCTGCTCAGCCACTGGGAAGCAACGTGGGAATGGAAGCAAGTGAAAAATAACCCAGGGTCGTTGCTTGGCTCTAGCATCTTGAATAGCTGCTTTAGCTGTTCCTGAGAGTCACTGAATTGGCTTTTTAAAATGCATATGGTTAATATATAAATATCCATTTGGCCAAAGGGACACAGCTGCAGCACCCAGGGACTGGCGCAGAGTCCCATGTGCTCCCTTGGAGCAAACATTGACTTGTGACACACTCACGTACCCGTTAGCCAGATGGGTCATTTTCTTGGCTTCCAAATATTCCTGGGTATTTTTGCAAATGCAGTGTCCCTGGGTCATACTCCAATGTCGTTCAGATTTCCTGAATTTTTCTGGCATTGAGCACAAGGGTGGAAAAGGACCAAATGGAACACACTGAGAAATACAAGCTGAAGCTTTGCTCGGGTTACTTTGAAATGATGAAGAAGATGGATGATCAACTTTGTCCTAAACATACTTACCATCTCCATGGCAACATTTTCAAAGCAAAGCTATAAAAAACGTCTGGGAAGAGGATTGGGAAGTGGGTGCAAGGTTTGGGGAAAGAAGAGGGCCTCTTCTGGTCAATGAGGCAGCTAGATCCTTCACAACAGAACAAAGAGGGGTCAGGCAAGGCCTGGCCTGATCACTTTGTGTTACTGTGCATAAACTTTGCATTGGCTTCTCTGAGTACTTGGCCATGTTTCCCTTCCCCCCACTGCCCAGAAGCTAAGCTCTTTCAAGGCGAATGGTGGTGGGTCCACTTTTGTTTGTGTAGCTCTAACAGCTAGCACAGTGCTTGGCACAAGGTAAGTGCTTAACAAAGATGGGTTTAACTGAATGTATTGATAGTTTCATTCTAACTCATTTACTTATTGATAGCAGCCAGCATGGATTGAAGGAGAAAGTGAGACATACAGAGATAGAGACAGAGACAGGGAGACAGAGAGAGAGAGAGAGACAGAGAGACAGAGAGACAGAGATAGAGACAGAGACAGAGAGACAGAGAGAGAGAGAGAGAGAGAGAGAGAGAGAAACTCCATGAGCCTTAAAGTTGCCTAGAAATCCACCCTGCAGCACATACATCATTGGAGATAAAGATCAGTGTCTCTTGATTTGAATTCCAGACCCCTCAGCTGTGGTCTGCTGACATGCATGTCTTCAACATTTATGACATTTACCAGCAATGCACATTAGCTCATGCTCAATGAAAAAGGAAGGCACAAGGACATTAGAATGTTGATTATTTCAAAAGAAAGGAGTTTCATACATTAAAAAGAAGCTCTTACAGAAAAAACCCTAAGTTTCCAAGATGCACATGTTCCTTGCCAACACAAACATCATGTTCTATGTCCTTTTCAATTGTAAAATATGGCCTCTGGTGATTCACTTTCATTGCAATCTTTCTATTTGTGATTAAATCCCACCAAACCCACTGCACTGTATATCCCAGCTTTTGCCAGAGAGGAGAGGATGAAAGGAAGTCTCTGAGTTTAAGGGAAAAAAAGCCTTTTTCAAGACATAAAGACAGAGAAGCCCTGGAATGAGGGGAAAGGCTAACAGTCAAATAAACCAGGGTCTACAAGGTTGGGGATCATTACCTAATTTGCATGTTGACCCAAGGAAAAAGATAAAGAAACCTTATCCGAGTTGAAAGGCCAGCTAAGCTCTAGACTAACAGGACATAACAAAGCTATAACAAATAGAAGCAAACAGGTAAAAAACAATGATGTACCAAATGAACATCACCGTCCTCATGTTTGTGCGGAAACTTAGTCTTCTTCAAATAATAATGGAAACGGGTATGGAAACCACCTAAACGGTGGACTTGACCAACCATAGGGGAGGGGTGACTGTCCGGCTTCTGAAAGACCAGCTGGTGTTTCTGCCATTAATGTTGTTTCGGCCACCTTCCTACCTGGGCTTTCCTCTTCCCTGCCCAGAAGACAGGTGGGCACACAGCCAAGGGCACCCGAATTCAGGGGTCCAGGGTTAGGAGGGGCTGCTCCAGCACAATCGCCTTCTCCAAGGTCCCAGTGCAGATAATAAATAATGACAGCAGTTTATAGTTATTCAACAGTTTCCATTATCCCAAAGCACCATCTCACAAGTGTTCTAATCTGGCCTTTACCACAACTTTATGAGAAAGGTTCCACATTATTTCCATCCTCCCTATCACCCATATGGAAAAGTCCCATTTTGAAACTACATGTCACATAATCATGTTTGGCATTTCTACAAGCAGGTGAGAATGTTCTCCAACTACCTACCCAGCTATACTATTGCTCTGAACAGGGAAAGGGAAGGGTTTTTAAGAGAAAAGGAAAGAGAAAAAATCCAGCCTTCACTGCCTTGCCTTGTTGCGCTAAGAAGTCCCTCCTCTAGCCTTCAGTGATATATGGAACAAGGTGGGACCCAGGTCCTATGGCAGGCAGTGGAGGGGGAATCCAGCACATAGGATAAATAGTAGATGTGGGGTTTGGAGAGCTAGAGGGGACCTCAGGGGCCAGTGAGCCCAACCCCTTTGTTTGACAGATAAGGAGATGGAGGCCACTTACTCCTTCCTGTCCCTTCCTTCCAGTCTTTGTCCTCCACTTGATCGATTCAGCTATTGCAGGATTCTGAAACTGTATCTCCCTTGCTTTGGCAATCTTTTACTGAGGTCATCCAGAGTTAGAGGGAAAATGTCAAGATATGAACTGGTGTGCACTACCTCTACTGCCTCCACTGCCTCCACTGCCTCCACTGCCTCCACTGCCTCTCCTGCCTCTCTTCCAGGCTGCTTCTGTGTTAATTGCAGGACTCCCTGGGAAATTCTTGTCATTGTCCTCAGAATAAAGAAGTCGGCCATGTCTGTACCCCAGAACTATGGAATTCCTGGTCACCCTCAAATTCCCCACCTCTGTGAAGAATGTGCTGGGCCCTCCAGGCCCCAGATGTGTCAAGGCCAACATCAGATATCTTCAGAAAAAGCTGGGCATTGTGGGAAGCAGGTGCCAGAAACATGTTATTTCCAGTTTCCACTTCAAGGTGTGAATATATCAAAATTAAGATTTATGCAAATGCAGCCAAGGAGGACAGCCTGAAAGGAATTCACATGCTCTGACCTCAAGCCCAAACAAGCACTAATGACTCTCCAGATAAAAGGAACATTTTCTCTGCAGCCAGAAGACAGGACAGGTGAAGGAAAGGGAGAAAATGTAAATCTTATGAAGAAAGGCAAGGGGAGCAAAGTAAGAATGAAAAGGAAGAGAGCAAGAGAGATTGTAGGTGAGCTCCTCCGGGGGTAATTAACAGTTAGCACAAGATGCTGAGGCTACTGTGGCGGCAGGCAGGGAGGGAGGAGTGGAGCATGCCAGCTTCCTCCCTCTCTTCTTGGGTTATCGGGGCATGGCTTGTTCCAGGAGATGCCTGCTGTGGAGCTCGTGACTGGGAGGCCCAGATGGGGTGGGGAGACAGGAGTGATCGGCTGCCACACTGGAGGCCACAGGAGAATCTCTCCTTCAACTCGAAGACCACAGGCCAACATGGACCAGAATTTCCCAGGACTGAAGCAGGTTCTACCTTAACAGGGTCCTTGGTTTTCTTTCCGAAAAACAATTTTAATTTGTTAAGAAATGTGGTTATTTGGGGCGGCTAGGTGGCGCAGTAAATAGAGCGCCGGCCCTGGAGTCAGGAGTACCTGAGTTCAAATCCGGCCTCAGACACTTAACACAAAAAACTAGCCGTGTGACCTTGGGCAAGTCACAACCCCAATTGCCCTCAAAAAAAAAATGTGGTTATTTGTGCCACACGCACAAGAAACAGCCTTGTCAGAGGACAGTGGTTATGGGGTCATTTGACTTGTCTATGATATTTGATCAGTTCTTACATGCAGCAAACAACAAAGGTGGTAACTGGTATTCTCTGCACCTTCAGTCCATCCATTCGATGTAGTTTTTACATCTCCTTATAAGATATAGATCGCGGGGCACCCAGGTGGCTCAGTGAATAGAGCACTGGCCCTGGAGTCAGGAGGACCTGAGTTCAAATCTGGCTGGGGACACTTAATGCTTAAGAGCTGTATGACCTTGGGCAAGTCACTTAATCCCAATTGCCCTGCCTTCTCCCCTCCAAAAAGAAATCAAAAAAACTCAAAAAACAAACCGCTGATCATCAGTCTCCAGTTAAAGGGGACCTTGGGAATCAACTAGCCAACCCAAAAAGGAATCAAGTCTTGAGAAAGTGAAGTGAATTATCCAAGGTCACACAAGTACTGAGAACTACAGGCAGGATTTGAATCCATATCTCTGACTTGGGAGCCAGTGTCCTTTCCAATGTAAGATCCTGTCACCACTTATTAGGGGAAAGATGTTATATGTGAAGTTCTTACACAAAGATGTGTTCAAATGGATCATACATTTGTAGTCATGGGGTGAGATCAAAAGGGGACCATGGCAGCCATCCAGTCTTGTTACCTTAGTTAGAGATAAGGAAACTGAGGCTGAGGGAAGGGAGGAGATAAGAAACTTGCCCAGGTTCTCTCAAGTTGTATTAGGGAAAGTATTTGAACATGCACACATGTATGTATGTATGTATGTATGTGCATATGAACGGATACTGCATGCAGGTGTGTATGCGTGTATGAACAGATACTGCATGCATACATGTGTGTATGTGTGAATGAATGGATACTGCATGCATGTGTGTATGTGTGTGAACAGATACTGCTTGCATGTATGTATGTATGTGTGTATGAATGAATACTGCATGTATGTATGCAGAATATTTCCCCAAACTGATCATAAGACTGCTGCAAGCAGGGACCGTTTTATTCTAGTCTTTTCAACCTCAATATTTGGCACAATGCCAGGTATATAATAGCTACCTAATAATACTGGTTGAATTGAATGAAATGGAAAGAATTGAATTGAATTGAACAATTGGGATTGTAAAGCTGTGCTTTCCTTTGAGTTACAGTTGGTGAGCACCTGCCTCTTCTGACCTTGAACCATCAACAAGGGCTCCCTTAATATGAGTGGAAATTATTCCCATAGAGTCAAAGCTGAGGATCACCCAAGGAGTAATGGAAAGGGCCAAATGGGTGGGCAAAGCTGTCAAAAAGCTAAAGGGAAGAATTAGGTGGGAGAAATAATGAAAATCTTGTTGCCAGAGAAAGGAGTCACCAGAAACAAAGAGGTCAGGCTCGGTAGGTCACATAGCCAGAAGGAGGGACAAACACTGGCTAAAGGCTCCATTGGCACCTACAAAATGCAGAGAGATAAAGGAAGGCCCTGGGTTATGGTGTGGGACTTCAGGAACCACAGATGAAATGTCACAGACACTAGTTACATAGGGTGGGTAGGCTTGGTTGGATTGTCATTAGAATCAGTAAGAGAACCCACATTGATGAGATAGCATTCTCCTTGGATTAATGTAAGGTGGATATTTTAATAGAGTCAGTGTGACAGAGTAAATAATGTGCTTAACGTGGAGTGAGGAGGGCCAAGATTCAAACCTCGCCTCTGACATTTTCTCTATGGCCATGGGTTTCAGATAGATCTATAAAACCAAACGTTGTAAGTGAATTTCAGTCAGGGAACAAACCAAATCCTTGTCATGTTGATCACTGTCTTTTTTTTCTTTACTAAAGGTTCACATTTAGGGCATTTATAAAGTGATGATAAAATACTTAAGTTCTTTGAGTTTCAGTGTTTCCACTACAAAATGAGGTCAGGATCCCTAAAGTTCCTTCTAATTAATTCTAAGACCCAAGGGAACAGACCATTGGTTGCGAATGATTTGTGGAACTCAAAATTTTAACCAGATAGGTTATCTAGCATCTTTTAAAATGAAACTTGGTAAATTCTCTGCCCCAGGAGGTCAATGTTATAAACAATATTAAACTGATCCCTCCACAAAGATTCATAATGCCCACCTTCTTCTTCAAAAGTTATTCTCTGGTATCTCATTGTATAGCTAAAGTCATCCTAAATTTTTGAGGGCTAGGCCTATGGAGCCCAAGTTCCAGATGGTTAGGTCATCTGGAGAAAAAGTTCCAATGGCAGAGTCAGTGACAGAATAAACATGCTGTTCAAGGACCAGGCAATCCCAGCATAAAGAATTTAATCACCAGAATGCTGGTCAACTTGGAAATACTTTCATTGGCCCTGGTAATTCACAAAACAAAGAAAATTGTGAAATTGCAATAAGTCTAGTGGACCCCTTCTACATCCGTAGGGGGGATAGTGTAATGGTGAAAAATAGTTTGCACAGGTTTTTGCACATCTTTAAACATTAATTTACGAGTGATATAAGTATTAGATCTTTCCCCATTGACCAGTATGTTCTCTAGGAACCAGCCTTAATTTTCTCATTGAAATTGAACCCCAAAGACAAAAGGTAACTGCAGATCAGAGGAAGATTTACTCTCAGATTGGGCTTGGGAAATAAGTAAAGGTGAAGAAGGGGGATTTAATGGTATATCCAAAAGCAATGAGAAGCATCATTTAGTAGAACCCTCATAATATCATGATACACATTTACAAAACCACCAAAATTAAGATTAATACTGCCCATCCACCAACTTTCACTTCAGAGAAGGCAGATGTGGAGAGATTCTGTGAAGAACATTAGCAGGTCATTCAAAACAACTTCAGGTATATCACTATCGATTGTGGTACAAAGACAGGAGCATAAAAATGTCTGGGGAGATATGGCTCAGAATCAATGAATGAACAGAAAGAAATGCTTTGAAAATTATTCAGAAACCTCAAGCTTTCAAGTTTTGCAAAAATTTGGCTCTTGATGATCTCAGCAAGAAGAGAGTCCGAAGAAAGTGGGCATGTTTGGCCCTAAATGATATCACATGCACATAAATGAAATTTCATTGTAATAGACAGGAAATTGTGACTATAGACAGGAGATTTGTCTCTGAGTCTGCGTACAGGCAGACTATCAATTAGTTAGAACAAAGGTCAAAATTACCATTAATTTAAAGGAGAGGAGAGACATGAGACAACACTCCACGAAATTACTACAGTGACTTACTCAGCTGCTTGTGCTGAAAACTGGGAAATGGAGAATGGAGAAGGCCTGGATTCTGTGCCTCCTCATTTCTTTAGAGAACTCATTTCTTTAGCTATTATATAGCAGGTATGACATGGAGGGAACGCGAAGAGTCAAGAAACCATGGTAACCAACCAATGCTTGAGCTCTTTGACTTGGGACTTGGTCACAGGCAGACCTTGTTGGAGGAGAAATTCATCTTTAAAATTCTAGGATAGAAGCTAGTAGAAGATTTCTTTGAAGGAGTGTCCCACAAAACAGTGAAAAGCAAGGCGGGGGGGGGGGGAAACCTGTCTAGAAAAAATTCCTATGGGAACCATCCAAATGAAATCATTTCCCAAAGGAGACACAAATAAATGGACAAAAAGGGAAATGTTTAGACTCAAAATTAAACAGGTTTTCTAGCATTTCTAGAGCAAGTTCTTCTAATTATCATATTTAGGCACCTAAAGCTTGAGTACCCAATGTGCCGTATGAGGAAGCAGAAAATATTAATAAAGAAAATGACCTTGCGGAGAACATCTGGACCACACAGAATAAAACTGACCTAGAACAAGTATTGTTTGTTCATCATCATTGTCATGACACATAAAGTTAGCACCTGCTGAGTATCTAGAAAGATATGATCGATTTGGCCAGAATTACATACCAGAAGCTCAGTGATTTTGCTTGACAATCCACAAATGCTCATAACTATACACATCAAAATAATCCTTGACAAGACAACAAATGAATGGTGCTGGAATCAGCCTATGATCACACACACACACACACGACACAAACAAATGTCACCTCTAATCACCTGGACATAACATTGACTCACAAAAATTCACAAACAACATAACCTTTAAACTACTAGAATGAAAACTTCTTAGAACATAAAGACCTAGCAGAAGAAATCAAGCCCCGTGGGACCAGGATGTCTTCACCATTACCTTGTCTACTGTCTCAGTTTTCTTGAAGATACTTCATATGAGTATAAATAGGATGAAACTACATCATGCTATTTTCATTCAGTTGCCAAATTAATCATTTTCTCCTCCTGTAAAATAGTTGAATGAACACTAAATGCGGAATAGTAGCAACATAGCAATTTGTGCCAAAACCACTTCAATATGAACTCCATATAATACAAAATGAAGTAGAAAATATCAATTGGCTTGTGTAGAGAGATTTCAAGCTCCCAAATTATTGTGTATACTTTGTGTTCTGGGAGCCAAAGTCAGGGACAGGCTGGCTCAGAGGGCCAATGCTTAGCTTTGCTGTCGAAAAGCCTTGGGCTCAAGTCCTGCTGTCTCATAGTGGGCGAGCTACTTTGACTGTCAGGGACTCTAGTTCATCCTTTCCCCTTCCTATTCAGGGAGGACCAAGGACATCACCATGTCAGTATCTCCAGACAATGCCTATGGTTTTAAGTGTCAGGCTCCTCTCCCTTAGGGAAGGGAATTTCATTTGCAAGGGCCTGGACAATACAGTTATTGATGGCCTTAAGGAGTTTACCATCACTAACTTTTCCACATTGAGCACAGGACGGGGCAGTTGGGATTAAACTTGCTTTACCTTCTGGTGACACCACATAGAGTTGAACCTTGACTTGAATAGTTGACCATGAAGGGTTTAACTAGGAGTTTTCTTCCTTGCCGCTGCACAGATATGTTTGGTGCTGCTTCCTCCATCTCCCACCCACTCACACTATGGGAACAACAATAAAATCAGCTTTGTCTTGCTTCTGGGGAAGTGGTGACAATGGACTAGCCTAGGGCTCTCCTACCTTTCTGGTGGTCACTCAGATCCAAACCCCTATCACCATGCCCAAATGTTTTTGCCTTGCTAATGGAATGTATGTTCCTTGAGTACTTTTGTCTTTGTCTCCCCAGGATTGAGCAACTACCAAGCAAATGTTAAATGATGAATAAAGGTTTGTTGGTCTATTAATTAATTGTTAGATTTTAATGAAGCTCTTCAGGAAAGTTGCCTTAGGTGTTTTGGGTCAGGAGACTTCAGAGCAGATCCTGTTCATTGTAGACTTTGAAAAGGCACTCCGGGGTTTCAGGTGGCATCAGCCTATTGTCTGTGTTCCCTGAGAGTCATGAGTTACCGTTAGTGTTTGGTATGGGCAGCGACTTTGTAGACTCATAGTCAGAAATCAGAAGTGATGCATGAAGCAAAGAATTCCTCTCCAGTCTAAGATGGCAGATGTTGGCTGTGTTTGGCCTCCCTGCTCAGAGATATGCTCTGCCATGGCTTCCAGCTCAGTCAGTCATTGGGAGTCACCAATTCCCAGAAGGAAACCTCTCTGATGACAGCTTGCATCTTCCAAACTGACACTTGATTCCTTTGGAGCTACCTCAGCAGTTTCTATTCACTGCTAAAAGAAGACTGCCAAGGCTCTCATTTCATTCAGCTCCTTTAGCAAACTTCAACCAATTAAAATAAAGAAAGGGTCTCAGAGTGTTTGTGATTGTGGATACATATGGCAGAGGCATAAAGCTGACCTGGGAGGATGGGCAACCCCCTGAGTTACTACATATGAATAGATTGTATAAATAAATAAATAAATAAATATATACATATATATATTTATATATATATATACCTATATATGTATATTTATATAATTATACTTTTTCTGATTACTAGGTACATTACTCAGACTAAGCCACATAACCCCTATATACTTCAAACACCTCCTAGGACTTATCTTTAAATCACAGATGTGATGTGATAAGCCTTGGTTGTGGTGGTTACCAGGACAAGAGTTCCCCATACAGATAAATCACAAGTCTTTTAGGGTATTCTATAACTAACTGTTAATTAACTGTAGATTGGGAGGTGGAGAGATAGATGATAGCTGGGAAGAGAGGAAGGGAGAAAGGAAGAGATGAAGGAAAAAAAGGAAGGAGTGAAGGAAGTGGGAGGGATAAATTATAGTGAAGTTTCCCTGTTCTGAAAAATGTAATCTAGAATGGCTTCAGTATTCACTAGGCCTATGTTTAGAGGTCAGCTGACCTTTCAGGAATCTGAGACTGAGAGCAATAGAGACCGTCCCCAGTGACACCTTAGCACAAGATATAGCAAATAAGGAAAAGCTTGCTTCCCTAGCCTTTCATTGGACACCCACATGTTTCTGGGTCCTTTGTCTCAGAGATAGATTCCCATGCTTAGCTTCTGGGCCAGCCTCCCTACCAATAAGAGTGAAGGCCAGTTGAGGGGTGGGGTTTCTGAATTAGAAGATTATATAATTATGGGATGGCTTCTACCTGTTGCTCTATCCCTGGCAGATGTCATGTGAGCGACAGGGGCAGAGTCCTTTCTCATGAGAAAGAATAAAGACCTTTTCTGACCTCAGATTCAGATTGCAAACTCTTTCATCTCACACAGAAGGAAGGAAGGAAAGAAGTAAGGAAAGAAGGAAGGAAGGAAGGAAGGAAGGAAGGAAGGAAGGAAGGAAGGAA
>CM053598.1:5191415-5208486 GCA_028646575.1 Pseudocheirus occidentalis | reverse complement strand
AAAAAAAAAGAACTTAAAAAGCACCCTTAAAGAAATTCTCAAGGAAAATTGCCCTGATATTTTAAAATTAGAGGGAAAAATAGAACTTGAAAGAATTCACCGATCCCCTCTTGAAAAAGATCCCCAAAAGAAAACTCCTAGAAATATTATTGCCAGGTTCTGGAATCCCCAGTTAAAAGAGAAAATATTACAAGCTGCCAAGAGGAAACAATTTGAATATTGTGGTAACACAATTAGGATAACCCAGGATCTGGAAGCTTCTACATTGAGGGATTGATGGGCCTGAAATATGATATTCTGTAGATCAAGGGAGCTAGGATTAAAACCAAGAATCACCTACCCAGCAAAACTGGGTATAATGTTCCAGGGGAAAATATGGTCATTCAGCGAGGTGGAGGACTTTCAAGCATTCTTCCTGAAAAAACCAGAACTAAACAGAAAATGTGACACTCAAACACATGAAGAATGAGAAGGTAAACATGGAAAGAAATCATAAGGAACTTATTAAAGCTGAACTATTTACATGCCAATATGGAAAAACGATAATAGTAATTTATGAAACTTTTCTTAATATGAGGATAGGAGAAGGGAATACAAATGTAAAGAGACAGGGATAGGGTAAAGAATAGAACAAGGTGGGGGAGAGGGATAGGAAGGAGGGACGTATAATCAGCCTGTCACAATATGTCCACTGTGGAGATGTCCTGGGTAATTACACATGTATAACCTATATTGAATTGCTTGTCCTTCAAGTGGGGGTGGGTGACAAGGGAAGAATGAAGGGAATCTAGAATTTTAAAAAAATGTATGTATTTTTGTATACACACACACACACAAACACACACATACATATATATAAATTATATAATTATTCTCATTAACTACATGCCACTGAGAATTAAGATATACAAGGACTGGGGTAGGGAGACCCTCGCTGCCCTACCAGAAAGTAAGAGGGGTGTTGGGGGAGGACATAGAAAAGAGCAGATTGTGGGAGGGGCTTTACAATGAGACTGCTGTTTGGGGGATGGGGGTGGTGGAAAGATGGGGAGAAAATTTTGTAACTCAAAATCTTGTGGAAATGAATGATGTAAACAAGAAATTAAATAAAATAATTAATTTTTAAAAACCAACTAGGTTCTATACAAATAAAACAAATGTAACCAAGATCAGAAGGAAAGCAGAAAATTGGGGAAAAATATAGACAGTTTATCAGATAAAGGTCTCATCTCAAATATATGAAGAACTTTGTCCAATCTATAAGAATATGAGTCTTCCTCCAATTGAAAAAATGGTCAAAGGATATGAACAGGCAGTTTTCCAATGAAGAGATAAAAACTATTTACAACCATATGTTAAAATGCTCTAAATCATTTTTAATAATATATTTAAAATTTATTTATTTAAAAAATTTATTTATAATACATATAAATAAATCTAAATTATTAGAGAAACACAAATTAAAACAACCTTGAGATATCATTTAACGCCTACCAAATTGGTTAAAATGATAGAAGGAAAAACTGACAAATATTGAAGGGTATGTGGAAAAATTGGGACACTAATTCATTGTTGTCGGAATTGTGAATTGACCCAACAATTATGGAGAGTAATTTGGAATTGTGCCCAAAGAGTTATTTAACTCCTTGTACCCTTTGACCCAACAATATCATTATGTGGTCTATTTCTGTATGGTATTAGGGAAAAAGAAAAAGAACTGTATGTTCCAAAATATTTATAGCAACTCTCTTTGTGGTGGCAAAGAACTAGATATTGCAGGGATGGATTAATTGGATTATTAACTGGATAATTAATTGGATAATAGCTGAAAATTTGTGATATATGATTGTGATTAAAGATTACTGTGCTATAAGAAATGATGAGCTCAATGATTTTAGGAAAACATGGAAATACTTGCATGAAATAATGAAGGTGAAATGAACAAAACCAATAGAATGCTGCATATAGTAATAGCACTATTGCTTTAAAAATGGCTTTGAAGGGAAGAATTTATTACCAAAGAAGAGATAGAGAACATTATGAAATGCAAAAGTGAATAATTTCAACTACATTACATTAAAAAGGTTTTGAAGAAACAAAATCAACACAACCAAGATAAGAAGGAAAGCCAGCCCGTTTTTCTGGTAAAAGCCTCATTTCTCAAATATATAGGGAACATAGTCAAATATATAAAAATGCAGGTAAATGCCCAGTTGATAAATGGTCAAAGGATATGAACAGGCAATTTTCAGATGAAGAAATTAAAGATATCTACAGCTATATTAAAAATACTCTAAATCATTATTGAGAAATGTAAATTAAAACAATTCTCAGGTGCCACATCGCACCTATTAGACTGACTAATATGACACAAAAGGAAAATGATAAATGCTGAAGAAGATGTGGGAAAATTGGAACATTAATGCATTGTTGGTGGAGTTGTGAACTGATCCAACCATTCTGGAGAGCAGTTTGGAATTATGCACAAAGTACTATAAAACTGAGCATACTCTCTTTTGATCCAGCAATACCAGTACTGAGTCTGCATCGCAAAGAGATCATTAAATAAGAATAAGAATAAGAATGATAAAAAAGAGATCATTAAAAAGGGAAAAGGATCCACATGTACAAAAATATTTATAGCAGTTATTTTTGGCTTGGTGGCAAGGAATTGGAACCCGAGTGGATGCCCATCAATTAGGGAATGATCAAATAAATTGTGATATATGAATGTAATGAAATGCTTATTGTTCTACAAGAAATGATGAGGAGGAAGATTTCAGAAAAAAATCTGGAAAGACTTATATGAATTGATGCTGAGTAAAGTGAGCAGAACCAAGAGAACTCTGTACACAGTAACAGTAACATTGTGTGATAACCAACTATGATAGACTTACCTCTTCTGAGCAATGCAATGATCCAAGACAATTCCAATGGACTCACAACTGAAAATGCTAACAGCATCCAGAGAAAAGACTGTGGAGTCTGAATGCAGATCAAAACATACTATTTTCACTTTTCTGTTGTTGTCTTTATTTTTCTTTGGGGTTTTTTTTCCATTTTGTTCTTATTCTTCTTTTACAGCATGACTGATGTTAAAATATGTTTTACATGATTGTACTTGTCTATATTAGATTGCTTGCTGCCTTAGGGAGGGAGGTAGAGAAATTTAGAGCTCAGAATCTTACAAAAATGAATATTGAAAACTATCTTTACACGTAATTGGAAAAAATGAAATACTCTTAAGTGAAAAAAGACAATTACTATTATGACAATTATAAATATGTGTGCTATGAACTGTCAAATATTTTAAGAAAAAAATGAAATCATTTTTAAGGTTAAAAAAGAATGACTTTGAATGAATATATTATTTTGACCATTATAAATATACAAATTAACTATAAAGGACATATGAAGAAGTAAACTATCTGAATTCAGAGAAAGAATCACTAAATAGAAGTACATATAGAATAATGTTATATATGTGTGTGTATCTAATTCTGTCTAATGATAGCCATCGCTATGGTGGGGGGGCGAGAAAAAAGGAAATGTACATGATAATTTCATTTTATATTTGAAAAGGAATAGCAAGTTGTACATAGTAGCAGGTTGTACATAAACATTGCGGTTTCATGTGCAAACATCTTTTTATTTAACTATGTTATGGAAATTTTTGTTTTATTTCATAAATTTAAAATAAAATTTAATAATAAAAAAGAAAAAATATTAGGTTTCTCTCAGGGCAATGAGTTTGAAGATTTGGGAAGAAGTCAATATGATTTACCATCTGAACTGCATGAAAAAGAAATGTTCACTTGTAGGTGATAGGTTGTCATTTTTTGACACTAGAAGAGCACTCTACAGAAGCTGGCCTATCCAGTGGTGATCTGGAAATATGGATAATGTTCTATTCTCAGAAAAAGAAATGTTGTAAGTTATAATAACAGCTATCATTAATTTCTGTAGTCCTATAAGGTTAACAAAGCATTTTATCTGTTATCTTATTGATTCCCACAACAAATCTATGAAGTAGTTACTGTTATTAATATTATTATTATTATCATCATCTTCATCATCATCATTATTACTTCCACTTACATATGGAAAAACTGAGACAGAGGCTAAATGACTTGCCTAGGGTCACACAGTTAGCTAGTGACTGAGGCAGGTGATGCCACTCTCCTGCATCCTTGTTCTAGGATAACACCACCAACAAGAAGTCATTGTTCTTTTATTTTGTGGTTCTCCCATATCCATCCAAGAGACACACACTCCTACTAACAGGTTAATGAATACAGCAATGGGTGAAATCATCTTTAGCATGAAATTATTTTGCCCACATAATGTTCCATGGCTTCAGGAAATTGTTCTCATCCCATGAAAAGTAGCTTGTTTCCAAGGAAGTGTATCATGATAGCAATAACACTATTCACTCCTTCATCTGTAACAAAATTCAACCAACCCCACCCACCCAAAAACCCACACATTTATTAAGTACCTATTCTGTTGCTGTACTAGCCTCCAGAGATAAAAATACTGCTTGCCTTCAAGGTGCTTAGATTCCATGGGGTTGAATTCAACTCTGTAAAAAGCTGCCTTCTTTGGGTGATTCATAACTTCCTCCACTCTTCTGTAGCTATTTCTTGAGCTACTGTTGCCAAAATACAGTCTTTCAGGGAACCTGCGTTTGTCAGAGGCAGCTAAATTCTCTCTTGCTACCTATCTCCTTGCTTATCCTGGGTATCAACTCCCTAACAATCATTTTTTTTACTTTGTTTTTAAGCATAAAGGTGACTCACCTGGCTCACCTTGGCAGAAAAAAAAATCCAAATGAGAATGTAGGAGCTGCTCTGCCCTCTACTGTTACTCAGCATCATCCCACCCACCCAGAGCAAAGGGCCTTTCTCTTCTGGGATGTGTCCTTCTTTCTCAAGTTGTTCTCTTTACCTCAGATAATAGGTTAGCCAGTAGGTTGAACACACTGAATAAACAATCTTTTTTGTTCAGAGTTAAGGAGAGTTTTATGAGGACTGACTTCAGGAAATTTCTAGCTTATTAAAAAACCTGTATTTCATCCATTCTCTAAACGAAAGATATGAAGATCAAGGACACAGAAATAGTCTTCAAAATCAATGAAATTAGGCTATCTCCTCTAGACCTTGGCAGCTAGCTTGTGAACCAAGCAATGATGATGAGGAGGAGGACAACGATGGTGGTGGTGGTGGTGGTGGTGGCGGTGGTGGCGGTGGCGGTGGTGGTGGTGGTGGTGGTGATAACAATTATGATGAAGACAATGATGATGACGATGATGATGGAGGTGATGATGATGATGATGAAGACTGCAATGATGACAATGATGATGATGATAGCGATGATGAAGAAGATATGGCATTTATGTATCAATTCCAAGAGTGCAAAGCTCTTCAGCTCCCCTCTAGCTCTAGAGCCTCAGGAGTCAAGGTGCCAAGCCAGCCGTCTTCAGTAAGCGTTTGTGTGCAAGGTACTAGCATACAAAGAAGGGCAAAAAAAAGTCCCTGCCCTGGAAAAACTAGCGATGTAATGAGGAGACGACAGGCAAACAATCATGTGCAGACAAGAGATATACAAGAAAACTGGAGGGAATCTCAGAGTGAAAACACTAGAACTAAAAGGAATTGGGAAAATTTTCCCGTAGAAGGTGGAATTTTAACTGAGACTTGAAGGAAGTCAGTAGAGAGAGATGAAGAGAGTATTCTTGGTGGGTGGGAGGCAGCCAGAAAACACACCCATAGCTGTGATTTAGGGTGTCTTGCTTATGGAGCAGCAAGGAAGCTGGCATCACTGGATCTAAGAGTAAATGGGGTTGCATAAACTGTACAACAACTAAGGAGAGGAAGACTGAGATACAAAAAGCATTGAGTGCCAAAAAATGAATTTTCTATTTGATGTTGGAGATACTCGCCCTTGTTGTCTGTCCTTCATTCTCAAAGAGGACCCTGACATTAGCGAGGTGATGCCACGGAAAGTAAGTGAATTGGATTTAAGTGAGGTAAGGCTGTGCAAAGTCACCAGCCTCACTTTCTCCTCCAGAGCCATCTGGGTCCAGTGGCCAGATATAGATCAGGATGACTGGAGATGGCCCTGGACTTGGTAGATTTGGTGCATAGATTGCTGCTAGAGTTGATTGAATGGGAGAGGAGGGAGGGTAATAGAGTAAGATTTGCACCTTAGGAAGATCAATTTGAGAACTGAGTTCTGGAGAGACTGGAAAGGGAAGAATCTTGAGGTAGTGTACCAGTCAAAAGTCTTGCAATAGTCCAGGTGCAAGTTGATGATAGCCTACTCCAGGGTAGCAGCCATGTCAGTGGAGAGAAGGGGCCATATTAGAGAGATGAACTCAAGATAGAAATGGTGGAACTTGGCATCTTGTTTTATATTGGAGAGTGAGGTATTAAGAGGGAGTAGTGGAAGATGACCAGGAAAGTCAGCTAACAGGAAGATTGGCGGAGCCTTCAATAGTAATAGGGAAAATTGGAAGAGAAGGGTTGGGGGAAATATGATGTGTCTAGTTTTTAAGATGTCTATAGGATATCCAGTTGAAATACCTAATAGGCAATTAGAAATGCACACTAGAGGTTAGAAGAGAGGTTAGAGTTAGATAAATGTATTTGAGGCATCTTTATAGAAATGACAATAGGATCCATGGGAGATGGTATGATCACAAAGTAAAAGAGTAGAAATTGTAACTAAAGGTAATATCATTCCCATTTTATAGATGAAGAAACTGAGCCTCCAAGGGATAAGGTGATTAGCCTGAGGTCAACAACACTTGTAAGTGTCATCGACTGAATTTTAATTCATATTTTTGTGGTATCATGTCCAATATGTTATCCATTATTCCAGGCAATCAGTAGACAATAGGTTTCCCAGTTACAATTCCAAGTGGGGAGGCATGGTGAGAAATAAAGACAGACTGCAAGATTGAAAAAGAGAAAGACTGAGAGGTACAGAGAGAGAGACAGAGACAGAAAGATGGATACAGAGGCAGCCCCCTGGTATAGACAGAGCATGTTAATCATCATCCCAAAGGTCTTAGTACATGAGGAGTGTGCACCAGTCCCTAGGGCAGATGTCAAAGACCAAGGAGATGCCCTCTGATGCCCTATAGGGACCAGGCAATTTGGAATTAAAGGACACCTATCCCGTCAGTAACAGAAAACTCTCTCTTCCAACCAGTCATTTGATTCACTCAGGCCCACCTTCCAGGAAACTATTGTTCTAACTGCTGGTGGGGTGGGGGGAGGGGCCATATCACCTGCCCCTTACCACCACTTTCTCCTCAAACAATCTGAAGGTAATGAGGTGTCTGTTGTGATTATGATATGACCAAGGATAGCCAAGCAGACAGGCTCCTGGCATGTCAAAACCTGAGTCTGCCCAGATCCTATTGCCCCTGTCAATGCTGCAGGCTTTTCTGAGGCTAATGGAGGATGGGGAGGGAGGTGATGGAGAAATGGGGGTAGCAGTTTGGAATGCTCAGGCCATATTTCCAGCAGAAATCTGAGTTTCCCTGGGGATCTAGGTCTTTGTAGATTTTCTCTCCTCACACCTGTCCATCTCTTACATGATGGAAGACAAAAGTCAATTAGATTTCACATCCAATTAAAGAGCATTCAGGCATCCAGCAACCTAGCAGCCCTCAAAACACTTGAAAGGAGCTGCCTTCCTGGAGATACACTGACCAGGGAACTGGGGGAGGGGGAGCAGTGGCTGGACCAATGCAAAGCAGGAGCTGGAGCTGACAAAGCCCCCAGGCAGAGACCCTTAATGCTCACATGGCACCAGGGAAGCCACATCCAGCACCATGGTCAGATCCTGCTAGGTCCTCCTTCACCAGGTGAGAATTGCAGGTAGCATGCTCCAGGTGTCCTTCCCCACTGCAGAGAAAGGAGAGCTTCTCCTGTTGATGTCAAAGCCATAATTGCAAACCATCCTACTGCTTGAAAGGGGCCAGATTCTCGCATATAACTGCAGCCCATGTTTCTTGCTCCCTAAGCGCACTGTAATAAAGTCTACCTGTTCCCCAGATAAAGACCAGAGAGAGGCTCTCATTGGCCTGGGCCTACTTTTCTTTCTTCTGCTTCTCTTCCTTATTTTTGGTCCTTGCTTGCTATTCTTCTCATATGAAGGGGAGGAGAGAGCAACAAGGCAAAGAGAACACCCACAATCATACCTGGCAGTTCTCTCTGATATTATTTCAACTGAACCTTTCAATGACCCTTTGTGGTCAGACAAACAGATACCATCAGTCCCTCCGACTTGGGCAGTCTGCTCACAGCAAGCATCCCCCACCTCCATGGTCCACTCTTATGGCCTCATTATATTCATCACACGACACTTTGTCTCTCATTTCCAGGCAAAAATTAGTTGGTTTACCCAGGGTCATACACCTAAGAAGTGAGGTAGCATCGGAACTTAGGACTCCTTGACTTCAGATCCAGCGCATTTCCTGCAGAACCAAATCACTTCATTTCTGAAGGGCTAATTGTATATCAACCAGCCTCTATGAGATGAAAATAAAATAGTCTCTCC
The DNA here is from genome assembly GCA_028646575.1 of Pseudocheirus occidentalis. Lineage (NCBI taxonomy): Eukaryota > Metazoa > Chordata > Mammalia > Diprotodontia > Pseudocheiridae > Pseudocheirus > Pseudocheirus occidentalis. The sequence continues at coordinate 5,199,915 of CM053598.1, read as the reverse complement.
CTTGAAGAGCTCAAGGAGCTTTAATTAAGGACAAAACAGGTAGAGAGGAAGAGAAGAGGAAGTGAAGAGGAAGAGGAGAGAAGAGAAGAGAGAAGAGAAAGAAAGAAGAGGAAAGAAGAGATGAGGAAAGAAGAGACGAGGAAAGAAGAGGAGAGGAAAGAAAAGAAAAGAAAAGAAAAGAAAACAAAAGAAAAAAGAAAAGAAAAGAAAAGAAAAAACTGAAAAATATGCTTCAGTCTGTATTCAGACAGTATCAGTTCTTTCTTTGGAAGTGTTTTATCATAAGTCCTTTGATGTTTTCTTGAATCAGTGTACTGCTGAGAATAATCAAGTCATTCACAATTCTTTATCACACACTATTTGGGGGGGGAGGGAAGAAGGCAGGGCAGTTGAGGTTAAGTGACTTGCCCAAGGTCACACAGCTAGTAAGTGTCAAGTGTCTGAGGTCACATTTAAACTCAGGTCCTCCTGACTCCAGGGCGGGTAGTCTATTCATTGTGCCACTTATCTGCCCCGTTTATCATACAATATTGCTGTTGCTGTGTACAACATTCTCTTGGTTCTGTTCACTTCACTTTATATCAGTTAATATAAATCTTGCTGGGTTTTTCTGAAAGCATTCTGCTCATCATTTGTACCACAGCTTGTGGTATATTCCCCAACTGACAGGCATTTTCTTGATTTCCAATTCTCAACCACCACCACCAAAAAAACAAACCCCACTAAAAATGTTTTTGTACAAATAGGTGCCTTTTCCTTTTTTGTAATGTCTTTAGGGTATAGGTCTTGCAGGGGCATTCCTCAATCAAAGAGTATGCATAGTTTGCTAGCCCTTAGGGCATATGCTTAGGGCATAATTCCAAATTGCTCTAAAGAATGGTTGGATCAGTTTACACCTCCACCAACAATGCAATAGTGTCTAGTTTCCCCACATTCCCTCCAACATTTATAATTTTTTTTGTCATATTATACAATCTGATAGGTGTGAGGTGTTATCTCAGAGTTGTTTTAATTTGCATTCCTCTAATTAATAGTGATTTAGAGCATTTTTATATGAGTAAAGATAGCTTTGATTCATTTGTCTGAAAACTGCCTGTTCATATCCTTTGACCATTTAATTAACTGGGCAATGACTTGTACTTTTTTATAAATTTGTCTTAGTTCTCTATATGTTTTGAGAAATGAGACCTTTATCAGAGATACTTGCTGCAAAAAATTCCCAATTTTCTACTTTCCTTTTAAATTTTTATTCCATGAGTGTAGTTTGTGAAAAAAATAACTGTAATCGAGATGATCTATTTTACATTTTGCAATGCTTTCTGTATTTTCATCGAGCCCAAATCCTTCCTTCATCCATAGATCTAACAGTAAACTATTCCATGCTCTCTTAATTGTCTTATGTCATCACCCTTTATGTGTAAGTCATGTCCTCCTTTGGGCCTCATCTTGGTATCCAGCATGAGATGTTGGTCTATACCCAGTTTTTGCCATACTCTTTTGCAGTTTTTGTCTTTGCCAAATAATGAATTTTTGTTCCCAAAGCTTGGCTTTAAAAGCAACATTTTCAAGAGATCATAATCTCAAGTATTGATCAGCTCCAAGGGTCATGGAATTGAAAACTTTGATATCTAAACTGTGTGTCCAAAGAAAGGAAGAATGTCCGTCCTCTTACTAGAGTTGTGCCAAGGGTACTCTCAGAAAGCCAAGTCAAGGTGAACTGAGATGGCAGTCATTTTATTCAGCTGTAACCAGCTCTTACTTTATCCACTTGTGACATAATCCATGGACTATTGACTGTGAGGGAGTAAGAGCAGCTCAGTTACTCATCCCACGGAGATTTCTACATGATTTTCATTGGGAAAAAAAGGTTATGAGGACGATGACGATGACGAGGGACACGTCACCCCAAAGTTGTTGTTCTTCATTTGGAGAAGAACCAATGGCATCATTAGTGACGTCTTGACTTGGGCATGAGTTGGATCTAAGTGAGGCAGAGTCACACAAAGCAATCAGCCTCTGTCTCTCTTCCAGTGTTATCCAAGTCCAGTAGCCAGACAAAAGTCACAATGGCTGGCGATGGCCCAGTATGTGGTGGGTGACCTTGGCATCTTCAATACCTTCCATTTCTGACCAAGCTCTAGGCTCTCCACAGAACCTGCTTCAGCATCCTTCATGGTTGTCGGCACAAACTGTTCTCATCTGCCCACTCTGCTGGCAGAGGTCTTCACACACTTGGGCCGGGCAGCCCTGCCAGGTGTGAGGCCTGTTGGCCCCTCTCAACCTGGCCTAGCCTGTCTGCCAAGCTGATTTATCAGGGTGTATCCACTACACATACTGCAGTTTCTTGAAGCCACAGCTTCTTGTTAACCTCAGAGGGCCTAGGCCTCCTGAACACCCCATACACCAAGAGTGAACACTCCACACACTACTACCTCACAAATATTCCCTGATTGAATCCTCTCAATAGCCCTTCAAACAGCTATTATCATGATTAATTTGCAAATTAAAAAAAAGTGGGGCAAGGAGGACAAATAACTTGCCAGGGTCACAAAGCTCCTTGGTGTCAGTGATAGGACTTGAACCCACTGTGTCTATAATAGCCAAGAGCCTAAGCAGAGGGGAAATGCGGACAGGGTGACAGAGGCAGGACTTGATCTCTCGGGCATCCCTCCTCCCAAAGGGAGCCCTCTTTCCAGGGCACCATTCAGGCTAGTCATAAGGAAAAGAAAATAAGCTTCTCTTCCACCAGTGAGTTGGTCCTTCTGGGACTTAGCAGTGTAACTTCAAGTCTGCTTTGCTCTATTTCAGGCTTCGATACAGTATTTGAGAAGATTCCCTAGAGGATCTCGGAGTGTGAACCCCATTCTCCCCGGGTCAGGGACTTGCTGAATGTCAGTGAGCCTCTCTCTTGCAAGCAAAGGTTTCCATTATCATCATAGAGACTTCGACATGCATGTGTTTTTGGCCATTGGGAAAAGCTTTCCCTGTCCCCACCTGCCTGCCACCCCCATGTCATTGGAGTTCAGGAAACCAGTGAGGTCCCTGTAGCAGCAAGAGGTACCCCGGAAAAGGAGACCATGTGTGTCTCCACTCCTGTCTGCTTGCTCCCTTAATTAAAAGCACTGATACAGCAAAGCTATTTTTTGCAATATTAATTAAATCTCCTTTTAAATTTAACCTACCCAGGCCAATCAAATCCAACCCAAACCAACTTATCACCTGCTTGTCAGAAGAAGTAAATTGGACTCTTTATGGGGCATGGACATAGGGCAGCAGGCACCTTTTTTTTCTAACTTTCACCCATTTTCACAGGCCCCAGAAGAAAGCGGCTGACTGTCAATCGAGCCGTGTGGCAATCATTACAGGTTTGCAGTGAAGCAGAAAAATGCTGTAATAAACAGGTCCTGCTGCCTCCTATCACTCCATTCATCCTCTGCTGGAAGTGCTCAGGCCTTCTGGCCTTGCTGAGCGCTAAATCCCTATCCAGCTGTTTGACCCTATTACAAGAGCATGATAGGCACCCCTGTCACTTGGAGCGCCGGCAACAGTCGGATGCACCGAATCTATCTTTCCGACAGGTAAACCTATGGATAATTTATTTTTATGTGCTTTCTAAGTATGTTGACAGCAGTCAGCTTGCGTCGACAATGCAAACGGTGTTTTCACGTGGCCAGGCTTCACTGCCTGAGAAGCTGCTGTTAAGGAGCAGGGCTCAAAGGATGGTCCTCATGTTGATTGGCTGCTGTCCTCACAAAGACCATCCTTCCCCACGACCTCCAGAGCAGAAAGGAATGAGGCCCGCTCCTTCCAGTCACTGCTGGAATTGCCACCCAGGACCCAGAGGCCGTGCTTCTTAAGATTGGGCTGGGCTCCCCACCTTCAATGCCACTGCCTGACAGTGAGCAGCAAGCACACAGCCCACCATCATCTGCGTAAGGAAGCCCAGGCCATGCTAAGGCGCTTGGCATCACCTATGGCTTTGCCAACTAAAATTCCAATAATGCAGGAGACTGTGAAGGCAAGGACCGGGGAGCCTCTGCCTTTGTATTTCCAGAACCTTGCTTCACCCCTGCCAAACTGTAGATTGGGATGAATGAAACTCCTTGTTTCTGTCGAAGGCATCATTGTCCTTCTAGGAACCCCCAGATGAGCATACACATACACATACATACATGCATACATGCATACATACATATACACATACATACATACACACATATATTTATATGAATATATGAATCTACAATCCCACAATCTTCCTGGACTCTTCCCTCTCCTTGACTCTTCATATACAAATAGTTGTGAAGATTTGGGGATTTTCCTTCCCAAATCCTCTTGCCACAAATCCCCCTCCCCTTCGGTCCAGTCATATGCCCCCACCCTAATTCAGGTCCTCACCGCATCTTACTCCGGCTATTGCAATAGCGTCCTATTGGAGTTCTTCCCTCCAGTCTGTCCCTTCTTCAGTCCTTCTTTAGAAATACCAAACCTAAAGCACACTTGTAAGCACATCAGAGAGGTGCTCAGGAAATATCACTGTCTCCTCTTGGCCTCAGATGAAATAGAAGATCTTTCCTTAGGTAGGCATTTAATCCCTTGACAATCTGACTACAGCCTTATATTTTATTTTATTTGCCCCTACCACCAGCCCACCCTATCCCTGCTACACAAACCATGTTCTAGTCTCTAGGGCCTTTTTCTGTTCCCTGTAACACAATGTCCAATCCCCTTTCTCTGTGGATGTGCACAGGCTGCCTGTCCCCTATGCCTAGGAAGTGCCACCACCACCCCTGGACTCAATCTCTTAGAACCCCTCACTACATACACACACACACACACATACATATATATACACACATATATGTGTGCATGCATATGAATATATATGTGTATATATATGTATGTATTTATGTATATATGTATGTATTTATGTATATATGTATGTATATGCTTATCTGCGGATGTGGTGAACCCCTCCCCAAGCAGACTGGACATTTTCTGAGAGCAGGGACTGTTTTTTAATTTGCTTTTGTATCTCCAGGGTTGACTCACACACCTTACATATAGTAGGCATTTCAGAAATTTTTATCAGCAAGACTGTTTGGTAGCACTGAGGATGCTGCTGCATTTGGGTTCTGCTTTGGGACCATTTGAAACACTGAAATCTGGCTTTGCTTAATCCTTCTGCTGGATGAGTCGGGGGATGCAGTGGAGAGGCAGCCTGGCTCTGTAGTCAGGGGGCCCAAGTTCAGATCTCAGATCTATCCCTTTCTACCTGGCTGTTGTTGGGAGGATTCCTTCCCCTCTCTGGCCCTGGGTTTCCTCACTGGTAATATGAAGGCCTCTTCCAGCTCTCAATCTGTGATCCAGGAACATCTAGAATTCCTTCTAGTTCAAAGACCCCTTTAAGTTTTTCAGATTTCTGTACACAATGGGAGTCTTTTATTTGGTTTTGTTTTTGATGGAGATGAGGAAACAAACTTTCTGGACTGAGGCAGCCGCTGCCTGGCTTTCTTTTGAAGAATGCTACCACTTTGGGTTCTGTGACCTCCAACTTGTGCAGCCCCGACCTGGCAGTGGTACTCAAGAGAGAGAGTGGGGGGGGGAGAGAATGACTTCCAAGTCACCCTCTGGATAGACAGCAGTGTGACCGTCCCTTTCCAGAGGCTGCCATTTAAGCCTCGAGAAGCCAATCAGCGCCGTCACTGAAATTGCTGCTCATCTGTCGAGATTAGGCGGCAACTATTACCTCAGATTTAGTATAAGTCGGAGATACTGGCACATCTCACTGAAGCCATTAGTAACACCTGGAATCATTCACATTAGTCTAAGATCTGGCACCATAAATTCCCAGCCATTAATGATTATTCTGACTCCTCAGGATAAATGGCTTAACGTTTTTGATAATGAAAATATACACTCTGCAGTAGTTCTTTCTGCGGCCGGCAGGCATTACCCTTCTTGATGTACTTTCATGGCTGACGGTAACAGGCGGGGTCATAACTCTCCCCAGGATTTTTAGTAGGTTGTAAAGTATTAAGGAGCTGTTGTACGATTAATTTCCAGAAATTTAACAAGATATTTATTTCACTGTTTACCTGCCCAAATTTAATTAAACCCGTTAATTGGGGCTCCTGTGCCCCCAGCTCAATGATGTCAGAGCTGGTCCTTTCCTGTCTCTTGCTTTCCACAAAGGCCAACCTAGGGAGGGGGCACCTTTCTGGCAACAAACTTCTAAAGTGGAGGGAGGCAGGGATGGGGAAGAGATGATCCAAAATAATGGGGAAATCTCATTGTGATTGCTGAATGGGTCAGAGGCGTTGGAGCTGAGAGAAATTATTTAAATATCTCAAATAAATCTTTTCATTCCCAGCACATTCATCTCTTTTAAGTACTCATTAAGGTGGGGTGTGACAGTCTCGGAAAATGAAACACTAATTCTTTTCCTCTGAGCCAGAGGGGGATGCTCCCAGGGGCAGCTCCAGTGGGCAGGGCATTCCAGGCCCAGGGATGAGCCAGGGAGAGCTCCAAGGCCTGGCCTACAGCATCCCAGGTCCAAAAGGGATGACAGGACTTTCTACTTTGGAGCACAGATAGCTGCCATTACACCCTTTGCTCCCCTTGACCCTTCTCTATGGGATAGCCAACAGATGTCAGCCTTGGAGTGGGAGCAATGAACATTCCCTAGAACTTGGTTGTGACTACCCTACCTCATCCAGGAGCAGAAGCCTCCAGTCAGTCTGATTTTGCCTTGATTTTGGCCAATTATCCCAAAGACGGGAGGCAGAAGTCTCCTCTGAACACAGCTTCCCCAGCCTGGTCCTCCCTAGCAGTCGGCAAAGTGGTGAAACACTGTGGTTACATCTGTACGGTTGGTATGAGCACAGACTTTGGGAGCAATAAATATGAGCATGGGGACCTTGTGATCAAGGTCCAGACCTCACAGCCAGACAAGTTCAATACTCCCTTCAACAATAAAGCTGCATAAAACAATGCTGAGGAACTCTTTAATGAACTAAAAAACATAGTTATTGGACAGGGTTAGAGCTACCTTGTTTAGATTCTCTTCGACATTCTGCAGACTATGGTAAAAAGAAAAGACTTGGAATGAATGCCAGCCTCCAGTGGGATCCATCCCACCAGCTCCTGGTCCCTTCCCCATTTCAGAAGCACACATTTCTTGGTTCTTTTTTTTTTAAGCCCTGGATTTTGCTATGTCTTTCCCGCTGTACCTAAAATATTTCCCTCCCTATCATCCTGGGCTTCTTACAAAATCAGAAAGCCTTAGTCCAAGGTTGATTTAGAGGCCTGGATCAAATCCAGCTCTATATCAGAACAGAAGTGATCAAATCCATTTCTTAAATGCAGGAAGTCAGAAAGAGAAAATGGAGATAATTTTTCAGCCCCAAGACCTATGGGGGCAGGAGGGGGCAGGGAGTGAGCAGTGGTGGGGCTACAACAAGGGAAATTGAGAGAGCAAGGAACAGCTGGGAAAGGAAAGGCCAGGGTTCAGAGACTTGAGCACAAGGAGCAGAGGACAAAAAAGAAATTTAAGAATGTGAACTCTCTAAAAAAAGGGAAAGTATAATAATGATCGTTTCTGGAGAGACATAAAGACATATAATAATAAAAGACAAGAAAGGGATAATTCAAGAATGGAAGAAATCATTAAAGCAATGCACAGAATGGGAGCCGGATGAGTCTGGAAACTGGGGACCTTGGCAGGATCTGGTTTCACAAAAAAGGGCTCACTGAAACATTAAACCAGTAAAAATCCAGGGCACCCTATGGACACTCGATAAATAAGAACTGATGATAACGATGACACTCAAATTTAATCCCATGTAACATGGGACGTTCCTGAGGGAGGTCCTGGGAAAATTACCACTGCACACTGATATATACTATTGAATAAAGATCAAGATTGAAACAGAGATCAAGACAAAGGGGGGAAGTGAGATAGAAATAAAGATTGAGATATTTTACAATTACACATAAAATATTGTATCATGTATCTGTTTGCTAATATATAATGCACTTGGGTATTTTAAAAGTACACCTATATCATTCTAGGCACATCAAAGCAAGGTCCACATAACAAGCATTCACAGCAAGATAGCATTGTCGTGGCCATGAAGTAGACATGATCAGAACAGACTTTTTTTTAATTCATTTTCTTTCAGAATTTCCCCCCAACACACACACAGGCACACACATACACACATAGAGGCACACACACAGGCTCACACGCACATGCACTTGGCACAAGGAATAAAGTAGAATGAAACCATGGAGTATTCAAAAATGTTGAAAAGTAATGAGAAAGAAGACTGCCCAACCTTCTAAGGCAAAGAAGAGGTGAGGTAAGAAGGGAAAAGTGAATTATTGGGGTGTAGATTGGAGAGAGGTAAAAGGAGGTAAAGAGGGAAAATATAAAAGAATGAAGAGATTAAATGAGGTAAAGGACAGTGTCAAGAACACAGGCACATGAATTCAAGAG
>CM053598.1:5163672-5191315 GCA_028646575.1 Pseudocheirus occidentalis | reverse complement strand
AAGAAAGAAAGAAAGAAAAAAAGAAAGAAAGAAAGAAAGAAAGAAAGAAAGAAAGAAAGAAAGAAAGAAAGAAAGAAAGAAAGAAAGAAAGAAAGAAAGAAAGAAAGAAAGAAAGAAAGAAAGAAAGAAAGAAAAGGAAGAAAAAAAGAGAGAAAGAACCCCGGGCTGTAGCAGAATTCCCCTCTAGGTGATTCTTCTCCGATCTCAGGCACATATTAGAGATGGTGCCATTAGAAGCTGGAAATGCATTAACCCAGATGAATAATGCTTTTTTAGTTGGCGGTGATCTGTTTCGACAGTCTGCCCTAGAATTTGGGGGAAGGTGCAGAGAAGTTCTTGAAATATTGATTATGAGCAAGGAAATGGGGGGAAATGGATTGGTTCAATTTCGACTAATAAGTGCTCCGTCATAGCTCAAAAAATCTCTGTCAGGCCTGGACCCCCCTTCGAAATGCAAATGGTTGAGTGTACTTGGCAAAGCCCGCTGCGCTCCAGCCGAAGACAAGCCTGCTATCCAGGCGGTGTCATTCCGAATGAGACGGGAAGAAGTCGGAGCGTCCTGCCTCCGGATAATCACGGCACGATGACAGGCTGACAATAAGTTCTCATTTAGGGATCGCTCGGCACGGGGGCGGGGGCTGCTTGCCATGCCACCATGACCAAGTTAGCGCGCAAGTCGGGCAGCTCAGTGCGAGCTGGACAGAGGCGCGGGGCCAAGCTGCAGGCAGGCCGGGGGTGGAAGCCGGGCCCGGGCCTTCACACGGGCAAATCATAATTTGATTAACCTTGAAAACTAATAGGTGTCCTGGTGATGAATGGGAGCTGGGGCCTGCCGGAGCCGCCGAGCGCACTGCTCCCAGGCTGCCTAAGTGCTCTCACCACGGGCTTCTATTAAAGAAATCATGCCCATTAGTGCAGCCGCTCCGAAAACGGCAGTTAAATCATCCCCTGCATGGGCTAATTTCCCCGAGAACAGTCTTTTGACTGAATTCCTAATGTGTTTGGGATAGAAACAAGTTCCAAGGAGAGACCGTGGGAGCCTGTCAAGTTTGTAGGAGGCTCCACTCGAAGGCTCGCTATTATTGATGCAGATTATTAATTATCAAAAAATGAGGAGGAGGAATTTTTACAAGGTATTTAAAGAGAGAAGTGATGTGTTGGATCCCTGCCTGGCTTCTCCTGTTTAAGCTGCAATCTCCACCATTTGTGGGGGCAATGCAGGAATAGGGAAGTGGGTTTGGGAAGACGTGCTGGAATGCCAACGATCAGAAATGGCCCTGCTCTGCTGCAGGTGAACGGTTCTGCTCCAAGGAAGGCTCGCCTTTCCCAAGGAACCCAGAACGCTCATGAAAGCCCCAGACATGGTAACCAGCAGCCGACCTAGAGCAGGGTGGGGCGGGCGCTGGGGAGAGGGATTCAACACTTGCAGTCCCTTCTCTCCGTATGCCTTTCCGGGAGTTGGATATCACATGGAACCATGGCTAAAATATGAGACCAAGGCCTGCCTCTCTCTTCTCTGAATCCTCTGACTTCTGCCCTCTGGGGAGCCCATGGGTCTCATACCCGAAATTACACAATATAGTGTCTACCTTAAGGAGCCATTGTGACAATCCCAAAGAGAATTCTGTAAAGTGTTTGAGAAGCCTTCAAGCCCCATAGAAACACCAACTCTCTTGTTATTGCTGTTGTTACTATATACTTCTAGCCCTTGACATTATATTGCGGTATTTTTCTCCTGTGTATATGTGTGGGAAGAGGTCTTGTCTTCCCAATATATTCATAAGCTCCTGGAAGGCAGGAGCTATTTTAGGGATCTTTTAGATAGCCTCAAATTCCTAGGAAAATCCTGAAGCTGGTTTTAAATGAACATTCATTTGTTCTTGTTGAGGACAGAGCATTGAACTCAGAATGTGGAATCCAGAGTCACCATAACTGAATTTCAATTTTGGCCTTGTCCTTGATTGGACCTTAGGTGAGAATTCAATTAACATGCTTTTCTTAAGTGACCAACATGTTCCAGACCCTGACTTAGGTGTCTGTGCACAAAATGAAACAGTGCCAGTCTGCCAGGAGCCTGCTTCCTATCTGGAAGACATGTCCATATATATAGACAACTTAAGGATGAAAGAAATTCAAGGTAAGTGTAGCTGGTGAAGGGTCCGGGAAAATTAAACCCTCCAGACCCTGACGTCTTCATCAGTAAAGCAAGGAGCCTTGGTCTCCTTAGTCTTGGAGTCACACCCAAGGTTAAATCTAGTATCCTATAATATCTAAGGCCATGACACAATATGAAGGCACATCACAGCCCCTGAATAGCTTATTAGGCATGTTTGAGAACTGTCAGGGGCACTAGGAGTTTAACCCCCTTGGCTAGGATCTGCCTAAGCCCATGTGTCACAGGGAGGCCTTGAAGCCAGGTTTCCCAGCATTCCAGCAGCCCTGATGGTAGCACCTTCCCCAACAAGGGCAGGGCACACCATCTGCCAGCCCACTTGTTTCAATTGCAGCTCACATCCTTTCACATTGCAGAAGTCAGCAGTTGCTTTTCGTGAATTTGGCCAGACGTGTATATTTTTTGTTGATTGGCCAATGAGTACCAAGTTCAACAAGTATTCCCTATTTCAAATGGGTGATCACACAACAATGATTTCCCCCTAAAATAATGACTCCAGATGTAATGTCACAATGGCTTAAAAAAAAAGGGAAAAAAAGATTAACAAGTTGTTCCAGATAAGATGCATAAATATTTGACCTCACATTCTACAGTAATTATTCTAATTATTCTCCTCGGATTTAGGCAGCAAGCCAAAGGTTCCCAAAGGGCACAGTGGAAGTTAATGGGGGGCTTGAAGGAAGAATGTGAGACCATGTCAACATATGTTCATTAAAGATTCTTTCTACTTATGGATTTTGCATCCAGCAGGCCTTGAGACATCAGCAGTTCACCTCAAAATGGGCTTGCTCATCATCGCTCAGAATCCTTAGTGCTGCCCTTCAGGAGGGAGCCAACTGCCAACTGAGCCCAAGCCCACCCCACCAGCTCTGACTGCCAAGTGTCAAGTGTAGAATGATGTCTCCTTGTAATGCCCTATCTACAAAGCTCCTCTCCCTCTCTGACTTCATCTTCTGACTTAAGGGGTCAAGAAGGCAGTTCACAGTCAGGATGTTAGCTTTGCCAACATGTCTTTATTCTGATGTCCTGGGCATTCATACCTTACCCATACACAGGCAGCTAAAAAAGACCTTGGGTATTGTTGGGGGGAGAAGAGTAGAGGTGGGGATGGGATTAAGAGCAAAGAAGGTCAAGGTAAGAAGAGAAAAAGGATACCAGCAGAAGAACAATGTTGAGTCTCCCATTCAGCTCCCACTAAATAGCTCACAGCTGCACAGAGGGAGCAGTATGCTTGAGCCTTCTAGGGTACAGTGTATTGGTCAGTATATAAGAAGGCTGTGAGAGTGAGGAGCAGGAGGAAGAAGAAGAGGAGGGGGCAGTGCTGACCTTGTAGTCAAGAAGACATGAAGTCAGTTCCTGCTTCTCATGACTTCAGGTAGTGGAACCCTATGGAAGTCACAAAACTTCTCAGTAACCCAGACAACTCTGTGACAACAATTTACAAAGAAGGTAAGCATATTCCTTGTTGGGGTAATTCCTCACTGACAACTTCGTACAATAGTAAGATCTGACCATTACATTGTGATTTCAAATTTCCCAAGCACTTGATGTAAATCATCTCATTTTATCCTACTCCCCCCAGAAAGGGGGAGGGGGAAGGGGATAGAAAGAAGCATCTATTGTCCACTACATGCCAGGCATTGAGCTAAGTACTTTACAAATATTATATCATTGGGTCCTTAGAACAATGTACAAGAAGTAGGTGCAATTATCCCCATTTTTACAGCTGATGAAACTGAGGCAAATAAAGATTAAGTGCCTACGGTCACACAGCTAGTAAATGTCTAAAGCCAGATTTTTAACTCAGGTCTTCCTGACTCCTAAAAATCCTGTGTTAATTGCCTATAGGCATTATTACCATCATTTGTTTTCAGATAGAAAGGGAAGACTGAAAGGGAAGGTACTTGCTCAAAGTCATACCTTGTTAAGGGATGTTTGAGCAAAGATAAGAACTTGAATTTTTCTGACTCCATGTCTAGTATACTGTCCATGGACAGCACCATCCAGCTGCCCCCATCAGTGACTTCTGTTTGATAAAGTCATGCTTCAATTACATTGCTAAGCATCTAGGAAGGAATTTCTTTAAAGCATGAAGTTGAAACTGAGGTCTAATTCAAGGTAAAATATAACAGTTCTTAATGGTAGTGAAGAATTGGAGGAAAAATGAATACTCCATTGACTAGGGAATAACTAAAAAAGGAAAAAAAAACCTTAGTCTATGAATGGAATGGAATCCAATTGTACGGCGAGAAATGATAGTATGAGAAGGTCAGAGAAACATTGAAAAATCTGTATGACGCTTTGCCAAGGGAATAATGTACACCTTAAGGACAACAGTGTAAATCACTAGATCTATGAAGAAGTTCAAACATTCAGTAATTAAAGAACAGCTGAAGATCCAAAAGAACAGATAATGGATCATGTTTCTGTCCCCACCCCCAGAGAAGAGAAAGGCACGAGAGAATCTCAGGTTGTTTACTTGACAAGATGTGACTTATCAGGTATTTCTACTTATTGTTTTTTCTTTGCTTAAAAGAAAGCTCCATTGAGGGGGGATGGGACTGAAATTAAGACAAAGACTGAGTCACATAGCTAGGAAGGGCAGCAGCCACAAACAAGAGCTACACCAAAATACTGCTCTGTTTGATCAATGCCTTTCCTTTACGCCACAGACACTGCCCAATACTCACCCCTCCCTACTCTTTAAGCAACAGCTGAGATTTCATCTGACAGCATATACAACATTAAGCACCCCTAGGCCCCTTACATTGAAGAGAATGAAACAGGCCCTCATTTCTTTGAGGAAATTAGATCAGAAGTGTGAAACAAATTGCCAAAAGCCACACTTTGCGGTTGATAAGAGAGCTTAAATTTGAAAATAGAGCTCCTGAAGCCCTGCCTTCCTTGTGGAAGGAAGGAAGGAAGGAAGGAAGGAAGGAAGGAAGGAAGGAAGAAAGGAAGGAAGGAAGGAATGAAGGAAGGAAGGAAGGAAGGAAGGAAGGAAGGAAGGAAGGAAGAAAACCAAGTAGAAACTCCTCCAAGTCTTCTTTCCTGGTGCTGCTTCATTATATTAATTTTTTAAATGAAGGAAAATATTTTCTCATTTAGGAAACTAATGAATAAAGGAGATGTGTGTTATGACAAGTTCCAGTGAAAAACCCTTATACCTATCTTAGCCCCCCCCACACACAAACAAACACAAAGGTCTGCTCAGATAAAACTATCTTCCTTAGTAATTTGAAAGACTTAAGGTCAGCCTTCATAGTTGACATCTTCCAAATTTGTGATCTGAGTTTTTGATAAATATTTATTAACTATCAACAGTATGCCAGATTCTATTTGGCCCTGGAAATACAGAGTCATAGAAAGAAGGGAAGGGAAGGGAAGAGATAAGAAATAAGCAATAGGTTCCCTTCCCTTCCCTTCCCTTTCCATCCTTTCCCTTCCCTTCCCTTCCCTTCCCTTCCCTTCCCTTTATAACCCTTCCCTTCCATTCCCTTCCCTTCCCTTCCTTTCCCTTCCCTTCCCTTCCCTTCCCTCTCCTTGAAGTCCATCCATTTTCATTGTTTCCATGACACTATTTATTTCTTCCTCTGTCATTCTCTTTTCCTTTTGCCTTCAATCTTTCCCAACAGAATCTTTTCTAATGAGTCCTATCTTTTCATTATATGGTCAAAGCATTTAAACTTTACCTTCAGTATTTGACCTTCTAGTGAATAGACCAGATTAATTTCTTTAAGTATTGATTGATTTGACCTCCCTCCTGTCCAAAGCATTGTCAAAAGTCTTCTTTAGCACCACAATTTGAAAACGTTGATTCTATGGCACTCAGCTTGCCTTAAAATCCAAAACAGTCCTCACAGCCAGGCATTGTACTAAACTCAGGACACAAAGAAATGGGAAAAGCCAGTTCTTATCAGAAGGAATTCACATTCTAATGGTCAGAGATGATATACAAACATATATTTACTAAAAATCTGTTAACTAGATATATTCTTCATAATCATGGAAATGATCATCAGAGGAAAGAAACTAGAATGAAGACAAATAGAGAAAAGCATCCTATAGAAGATGGCATTTTGATAAATGTTGGAGATGTGGAAAAATAGGAACACCAGTGCATCGGTGGAGTGGTGAACTGATCCAACCATTCTGAAGAGCAATTTGAACTATACCCAGAGGGCAACAAAATTGTGCACACCCTTTGATCTAGCAATACTCCTATTAGATCTACATCTCAAAGTGATCATTAAAAAGGGAAAAGAATCTCCATATGCAAAAATATTCATAGCAGCTCTTTTTGTGGTGTCAAACAATTGGAAATTGAGGGCATGCCTGTCATTTGTGGAATGGTAGAATAAGTAGAATGATATATGAGTGCAATGGAATACTATTGTGCTATAAGAAATGATGAGCAGGTGGACTTCAGTAAAACCTGGAAAGAATTACATGAACTCATGCTGAATGAAGTGAGCAGAACCAGGAGAAAATTGTATACAGCAACAGCAATGATCAACTACCATACACTTAGCACTTCTCATTAATATAATGATCCAAGCCAGTTCCAAAAGACTCATAATGGAAAATGTCCATATCCACGGATATAACTTTGATCCAATAAGCATACTACTTTCACTTTTTTATTTATTCTTATATTTTTTTCCTTTTGTCCTGATTTTTCTTTCACAACATGACTAATGTGCACATATGTTTTCCATGGTTATACACGTATGACCTATATTGGCTTGCATGCCATCTTAGGGAAGGGGAGGAGAAGGAAAGAGAGAGAAAAATGAATTGAAACTCAAAATCTTATAAAAGTGAATGTTGAAAACTATATTTACATGTTATTGGAAAAAATAAATACTATCCTATACTTGTCTATAGTATAGAATAGAATAGTACAGTATAAAGAGTATAAAACCCTATTAAGTATTCCACTATGAAGTAGAAAAAATAAAATTGATAAACCTTTAAAAAGAAAATGGTATTTTATCTGGGAGTTGAAAGAAGTCAGGGAAATCAAGAGGAATAGATGAAGAGGTAGAGAATTCTAGGCACAGGGGACTGCCAGAAAAAAGGCCTCAAGTGGAGAAATAGAGTTTCCAGTTTAAGGAATAGCAAGGGGACAAATTTTACTGGATTCTCTACTATGTGGGAATGGGTGGTGTAAGGTATATGAAGACTGGGAAAGTGGGGGTTGGTGGGGAGTTTGCATTGCTTTGAGCACCAAACAAAGGAATTTATATTCCTGTAAATGAAACTGGAGTTTATTATGGGGTAGAGAGGAGAAGCCATTTCAACAATCCAGGCCCAAGGTGCTAAGTGATAATATCCTGCTCCATGTGGCAATGTCAGGGGGAGAAAAGGGGTCATAAATGAAAGAAATTATTAAGGGAAAAATCTACAGACACTGGCAACAGATTGGTTGTGGCAGGTGAAATAGGGAGGAGTTGAGGAAGATAAGTAGATTGTGAGCCTGGGATGAATATAGGCTAGGATCCTTAACCTAAGTTCATCACTAGATAGACAGACAGGCAGACAGGCAGACAGGCAGACAGGCAAACAGACAGGCAGACAGACAGACGGACAGACAGGACAGGACAGGACAGACAGACAGACAGACAGACAGATAGATAGATAGACAACTGTATTTGGATAAAATTGATTTCCTTTGTAATCCAATATATTTTCTTCTAAGCATTTAAAATCATTTTTCTTAGAAGTGGTCCATAGGCTTCACCAGATTGTCAAAGAGCTCCATGACATTATTTTTAAAAAGAATAAAAAATCCTTGATAGAAAGAAGAAAAGACTTGGGACAGAGCTGTAGTGGCAGGAGATGGATGATGATGACCTAGTAAAGGAGATTGAAAAGGATGGGTCAGAAGGTCACATGAGCAAAAGGAGAAAAATGAGAGAATAGTGTCATAGAACTCAAGAGAGAGCATGCAGGAAAAGGGAATGATTAGCAGTGCCAAAGCCAGGGCAAGCATTGAGCCAAGACCAATGGATCAAGCCACCAAATGATCATTGGTAGCTTTGTCGACAATAGTTAGAGCAGAAAGATGAGATTGGAAATCAAATTCTAAGAGGCTACAGATGGAGAGAGTGGGGGATGGGGGTGATTTGGAGTACTTACTGATGAAGAAACATTTCATCAATCTCCTAGCAAACAAATTATGGACTAAAGGTACAGAATGAGACGCATTTTTGAGCAAGATCCATGTGGAAATTTGGAAGCTTTATTCATTATGCCTGTTTGTTACAAAGGTTTTTCTTGGACTTCGTTTCACTGAAATAAAGGGGGACTGGCAATAGTTCCCTTCCTGCCTTCCCAGAAGAAAAAAATAAAGAAAACAGAGGAAGAACAAAAGAATCCATAGACAAGTTTGAAAGTCACATGGCCAATGTCACATACTTCTGGAGAAGAGCAAATATTATGTAATACTCAGCTCCATGTACTTCCTGTACATCACCTCCTTCGTTTCTACCATAGACAGTTCATTTTATTTGGTCTTTGCTAAGTTTTAAAAAAACTAAAATTGAATTTAAATTTAAAATAAAGAAATTAAGTCAATGAATGTAAATAATTCCTTATAGGAACCTTAAGCTATCAGGTGAAAGCTTAAGGGGCTACCGTAGTCAAGCTGTTGGGTTTTTTTGTTCTATTTTGTCACTGAATGTAGGAAACATGATAAAGTTGCAGGAAACTAGGAAAAGATCAAAGAAAGGGCAAGGTCACCATGGTTGATCAGGAGGGAGAGACTCTGCAGGAGATTAGGAAGCTCTTTTTCTTACACTTGCCTACCTTGTCCACACAGTCATAGGGACACAAGTTGGTATAATCCCAGGGTTTCACAACCTTGGCCCAGAAAATAATCCTTTTTAACATAAAAGAATTTAGAGGCTCCTCATATCACAGCATTTGTACTATTATCCATGGAGAAGCCATGATGCAAAAATCCACTAAGGATTCAGTTACATTTTTAAATGAATATGTACTTCAGGAATTATTTGCAACGACACATAAATACTTCCAGTAATTATCACACATACATGGGTGAAACAGGACACTTATTCAAGATACAGAAAGTACATTTGTTTAATGTATGGAATGGAACTACCATTTGTTAGCATGAAAAAGGATAAGAAGAATTGAAATATGATTTGCATGAAATGATGAAGAGTGAAATGAGCAGAATCAAGACAACATTATATACAATAATAGCAATATTGTTTTTAAAATGACTTTGATTCAATAAGTCATTTTGATTATTATAAATACCCAATTAAAAATAAAAGTCATATGAAGAAAGATATTCAGGGAAAGGATTGATAAATAGAAATATGTATAAAATAATTCGACACATATATACCTAAATGTGTCTAATGGTAGCTGTCTCTAAGGCAGGCAGCAGGGGAGGGAAGGGGAAAAAAGGAAGAGAAAAAAATTACATGATAACTTCATTATATATTTAAAAGGAAGGGCAAGTTCTACAGAATAGATTGGCAGTTTCATGTGCAATCATCTTTGTCATACTATGTTATGGAAGTACTTGTTTTATTTCATAAATTTAAAAATTCAATAAATTGTGAAAATTTAAAAAATGACCCTCCTCTTCCTTTGGAGTCCAAGGCCAGGTAGGGGGAGAGACTAGTACAGGAGAAGATGCCCTGAATGGAATCCGAAACAAATATGCCATTACAGACCAAGCTCTGTCCCTTAAGGATTAATTAATGAGACCTCAGTCTGAAATTTCAAGCTCTGTACAACAGGCCTTCCACTTGCCTTTACACTCTTGATTTCTGATGACTACCCTTCAGGCACACTCCACTCCATGAAGATTGGGTTACGGCTTCAACTGACCTCTGACTCCATTCAACTGAAACAACTCTCTTCAAGGTCACTGGAGAGCTCACTATTAACACAAATAGCCTTTTCCCACTGCTCAGCCTCCTGGGAGTGCCTCTTTGCATCATGTGACACTGCTGAGCAGCATCTCCTCCTGGATACACTCCCCCCACCCCAGTTTTCCTGACCTTGCTCAGCTGTGGTTCTCTTCCTACCTTTCTGGCCAATCGTTCTCAGTCTGTATCATCTTCTTCATCATTTCTCCTAGTGTCTTCCAAGGTTCGGTGTTGGATCCTCTTCTCTTCTGCCTCAGTATTCTCATGATTTCATTCCAAAACATGACAGAGAATCAACTAGAATTTGTAGGAAGATGACTCCCAGATCTAGTCTCCAGTCAAGATCTTTCTCCTGGGGTATAATCTCACACCTTCAACTGCCTGCTAGACATCTCTACCTGGAGGTTTCATTAACATCTCAAACTCAAATTGTCTAAAGCCAAGTTCATCATTTTTGTCACTAACCTTAGTCCTCCTTTGAATGCCCTTATTTCTGTTGAGGACACCATAATTCTTCTAATTTCCCAAATTTACAACCTTGTAACCATCTTTCATTTATCCCCATTCCTCTCCATTTCCAATCAATTACCGAGTTTTGTTGCTTCTGCCTCCCCAGTGTCCATTGAATCTCTCCCCCACTTTCCACAAAAGACTTCTACAGTATTTCAACTCTTTATCACACACCCCTAGACTGGTATAATTACCCCCAATTGGACATAGATATTCCTAAAGCACAGAGTTGAACATGTCACTCTCTTATTCAAAAAGGAAGTTCCTCTGTTCTCTCTTTCCTTGAGGATAAAATATAGTCTTTTTTCTCATTGAAACTCCTTCAAAATCTGATCCCACCCTACTTTTCCAGCTTTCACATATTTCTCCCCTTCATTTTATGCTCTAACCACACTGGCCTCCTTGCTGCCCCCAAATATAATGTTTTATCTCCCATTTTGACACATATGCCTAGGAAGTCTTCTTTCCTTACACTCATGTCTTGGGGTCTGGAGCTCTCTCCAAGTCTCAGCTCCTTTACAAGTCCTGACATTACTTCCACCCTGCCCCTCTGGTGACCCAGCAGTTGTTGGGTGGCCTATGCATTTGTCTGGCTACATGTTGTCTCGTTCCAGTCAAATGAAACCTCCCTGAGGTCAGGGAAGGCTTTGTTTTTATCTTTATATCCCTAGCGAATGTCAAAGTGCCAGGTACATAAGTAGGTACTGAGAAAGTCCTTCATAAACATCATCCCTTTGTGTAATGGCATTGGACTTCAAGGAGAAGGGAGCTCACTGAAGCAATTTAACTTCATTGCCTTGTCTTTTCTAATATTGTGTCTATTACATATAGTCTTTGTGTACTGGTAGGAGTCCAATAGCAAGGGAGCAGGACCCTTAAAGAGATAGGATTGAAATTCTAAGCCATTAAGATTATTAAGAGACATTGAACATAACCCATGAGTGCCCACAACTGAGATGTCAAGCTGGTGTCAGCTTTTAAATTAGAGAATTTTGACTATAAATGTCAACTCCCTAAGATTCTGACTCAGAGAATGAATTTATGTGCTCCATCTTTTCCTGCCTCAGGTCAAAAGTGGCCTTCTCCTCAGTTTCCCCTTGGCATCCCCCTACTGTTTCTATTTAAATTCCCCAGGAGCTCTCTGTTCTCCTCTCCAGAAGACTGGGTCAGGATCATTCTCTGCATTCCCATCTGAATGAGCCAGTGATCTATTCTGTTATGGGAAAAGCGGCATTCTTCATTCCTCTGACAACCCCATTCCATTCTGAGTCTCAGCTACTGTATCTCCAATTTATTCATCTTGAGCAATGGGATTCCCCGCCAACTTGTCTTCACCATCCCCTGCCTTGAATGTCTTCTTTAATCAGAATTCTGCTCCCAACACCTTCGTTGATCAAGTCAAGTGGCCTTCCCACAGACTATTGACAATCTGTCTCCAGTAGGATTTCATAAGTTTCCATTTAGTCTCTTCCCCATTCAAGTCCCAGCTTTGACCCAGAGCTGCTGAACTCATCCTAAGCTTTGGGTACTTGACCTCTGGCTCTTCTGTCATTGTTTGAACAACAAAAAATGCTTACATCTCCTCAAGAAAGGGAACATTTAAATCATTTCTATCTCTTAAATAGCTGATTTATCTACAAAGAGAGGAAAACCCATTGAGAAACAAGCAACTATCTTGTCACCCAGGACAGCCTGACCTCAAACCCCATCATTTAACAGCTTAGATTTATAGATATAAGGATTTTTAAAAAATAAAATGCAAGGGAGGAAGTGTTGTGAGTGACTCTTACTAAAGTTGATATTGATTATTAAATAATGCTAAAGGAAACAGGCAAAATAACTGAGAACATTAATATGTGTACACAAAGGTAATATTGAAAATTAGCCATCAGTGAGCAGGAAGTTATCACCACCACCATCATCTGCATCATCTGCATCATCACTGTCTTCACCCACGTCAACATCGTCATTAACATCCCTGCATCTGTAAGGCACACTCTGCTTCCAAAGAAGCTTTGAGCCGGCACCTCCTTTGATTCTGGCAGTAGATTTGTGAAGATCTGCTAGGACTGTGGTCCCCATTTTTTATACGAGTGAACTGAAGTGCAGAGGAGTTAAGGGATACTTCAGTCTGTCAATCAAGGCACTTTGCTTGGTGCTGGGGATACTGAGTGCAAAATGAAGCAATCCCTGTCCTTCATAATTCTACTTAATAAAGTAAAAAATGACTGAGCTGGGCTTGGAGTCCATGGCCTGAAGATTCCAGGCCCTTTGCTATTCTAGTAGACCAGGCTCTACTCAAGGCTCTACTCAACTATTGATGAATGGATTTTACTTTGTGCTTGTGATTCTTTCAAAGTTTATTTCCACCAGTTTTATTTTGGAGAATCCATAACCTGTTTGCATTAGAGAACTTTGTGCTTATTTTGGAATTCTGAGAAGATAAGTTAATAGTATTTGCCTGGATCTCACCTGCAGCATTCCAGGAGAGGATCACCCAGGAAGAGACAATTCTAAGCCCCTTTGTCTTGGCCAGACCACATCTAGAGTGATATGCTCAGTGAATATCACCATATGAGTACTTCAATATTAAGTAGCGCATTCACATGAAGGCAAACTGGATGGTGAAGGTCCTTGAGCTCTCGCTATATGAACACTAGTTAAAGGAAGTGGGGTTGTTTAGCCTATGGGGAAGAAGATAGGACAGCTAGGTGGTAGAGTGGTTAGAGTACTGGGCCTGGAGTCAAAAAGACTCATCTTTATGAGTTCAAATCCAGCTACAGGCACTAACTCTCTGAACCTTGGAAAGTTACTTAACCCTATTTGTCTCAGTTTTCTCATGTGTAAAATGAGTTGGAGAAGGAAATGCCAAACTATTCCAGCATCTTTGTCAAATGGGGTCATGAAGACAAAACTGAACAATAACAAAGATTTATGATGAGACAGGATAACTGCCCTAAGTGTTGGAAAGATTGTTATGAAAAGGGTTTGGGCTTCTCTTGGACATGAATTTGTGAGAGAAAAAGAATTCCATGGTGGAGTCAAGGTAAGCAC
Source organism: Pseudocheirus occidentalis (assembly GCA_028646575.1). NCBI lineage: Eukaryota > Metazoa > Chordata > Mammalia > Diprotodontia > Pseudocheiridae > Pseudocheirus > Pseudocheirus occidentalis. The sequence goes on along the minus strand of CM053598.1, from coordinate 5,177,668 downwards.
TGGGGAAGAGGAAGAAATGATGGTCCAAGCAGAGAGGTCACGGCACAGAGCATGCCAACATCAGCGTGCTCATCCAGATGGACCACAGTGGCCTCCCCTCCCTCAGAAGGCATCAAACCAATGCCAGATAACCACTCATACAGGAGGCGTGCTTTAGCAGGGGCTCTTGTTTTGGCAGTCATGGCTTTGATATCTCTTAGGTACCTTCCAGTTCTGAGTTTTGATGATGCTGTGCTTGGAAGAGGCTTTGTTGGGTGGACATTGGGGAAGGGGGACAGGGAATGCCACTTAACCTTAGTGGCAGTCAAAGCTTGCTCCCACTTATTCTTCTGTGTTTAACATGGGCTCCAAGACCCTTTTTGATTCCAGAATTTTCCATAGCCAATACTCCTTTTCCCTAGATGGGTCTCTTCAGTATAACATCAACTGTCAGAGCCCTCTGAGCTACCCCAAGGGAGGCTTCCACCCTGGGGACAGATGTGTTCATTCCCCTCTCCTTTCACCCCACTCTTCTTAGAGGGTATGGACTTACTTGGAAACCTCTCCCAGAACTTGAATGAGACAGCTAGACAATGAAGCTATATGTGTGCTGTTAATCCCTTGGTTTAAGAAAAGTTTATTCAGTGAGAAACAATTCAGTCTTTAAGATGAATTCCAATTTGCTTGTAAATGAGACACTGGGCTTGAATGAGGTTTTAATTAGCTACATCATTATTTACAAATAATGATCTTAGGATGATGTATCTGTTATGCGTCTAGTAAAGAGCTAGTGCATGGGAATGAATGACAGTTAGCTTACATTTCCTGGGCCTAGATTTCTCATCTTACTCTAGGAGAGGGGTCAGGTGGACATGTATTGTCCAGTCATAAGAAGAAGATGAGCAACCATTCCAAATTATTAGGGTCCATGACAAAAGAGGTCAAGAGCACTTCACCCCTTCCCATAATGTATGATGGAAGTATGATAGCATGTCCTGGCTGCTTCAGATGATAGGCCTCATTCTTGGGATCTTGTGCCCAAGAGATTGAGAATAATTCAGGGCCAGAAATGGACATTGCTTGAGATACAGTTGTCATGAAATAATTATGGTGCATTTTGATCACAAGAGGAAATAGATATGAGGTAACATTTCTTAATCTATACTTACAGAGATATGTGAACATGATGATGCTTCATCAGGGCTACGCTGGGTCATTCTGGGCACATAGTCATAATCCTCTGTCTTATGAGGAAGGGAAACATGGCCTCTCTTGTGGAACAACTGGAAGAAAGATCATGAACCATCGGTCTAACAGAAATGCTATGATTTGGTGAAACTTTATCTTCAGTGTGTGAAGTGCAGGTAAGAGTGTGTTTAGCCCAGGGATACAATTTATCCATTCCCTCAAATATTTTCTAAGTGCCAACTTTAACCTAAACCCTGTGCTGGACCCCAAGGTTAGTGTGGGGAGGAGTACTAGGTTACTGCTTTCAAGGAGATTCTCATCCCATTGACCTAGTAAAAATAAAGTCTAAAAGAAGGCAGAAGGAGGAAATACAATGGTACAAGGGATTGAGATACTTCAGAGAGAACACAGGGCTTTAGTTGGTAATAGAACAGAGAATCCAGGAGGGATTCACAGAGAAGAGAGTACTTTCCTTGGACCTTGAAGGCACCTTCCTCTATATATCCCACAATAATTAGGTGAAATTATTACTTGGGGGCATATGGAAAAATCTCAAAACACGAAAATGCTTCAAAGTAACAAATGCCAATGGAAATGAGGAGTCCCAGGCTCTAAAAACTCAATAATTGACAATTCATTCATAAAATATCTTAGAAGATGCTGTTTTTCCCTATCACTGGGAAATTCACCATTTTTATTGTTGGCTTGGTTTGGTTTCATATTTTCATACATTGCATTGTAAGCTTCCAATGACAATTACATTAAGAAAAACTGATAGCAGAGGGACTTTCTTGATCCTCTCCATTGGAAGCTCTTCCAAAAGATTTAGTTTGTGGTTACATTATGTATAACAGGCATTTGTTTATCAACATCATACCTAATATATGACTAAATGCTTCATCTACCTAGAATGGAAAATCTACATTTCTTGAGGTCAGGTGCTAATAATAGAGCTAACTTAGGTCCTTGAGCTGCTGGAAAAGGAAATGACAAACCACTCCAAGATCTCTGCCATGAAAAATTCCAAATGCAGCCACAGAAAGTTGGACATGATTGAAAGGACTGAACAGCTTCCTCATCTCTGCTTCCACTGATTGTATATAAACTGCCATGGCTAGCCGCTCATCTCTTCTGTTAGACTAAAGGTTCCTTAAATGATGAGATTATTTCATATTTGGTCTCTGTAATTTCAATGCCCAGCACAGTGCCAGGCACAAAAAAGAGCTAAATCAGGGCTTGTTGAAGATTGATTTGTTTCTTTATCCATTCCTGTCTTTGTATCCCCAATTCCCAGAATAGCACCTGGTCCATGGCAACAACTTAATAAGTGTGAACTAAATTGAAATACCAATGGAAGGTTTGTTAATAACATCAAACATGTTGTCCCTCAAAGTACCCTGTATGGTATGTGTTAGAGTTATTCTTGTCCTTATCTTACAGAAGAGGAAAGTGTGGCTGTAAGATTAAGGGCCTTACATGGGGTCACTCACCTAGGGTCTGAGGAAGGATTTGAATCTAGGACTTGGGACTCTTATTTGTCTCATTTGTCTTATATGTCCAGTAGAAATTTGTGCAGTAGAAATAGCACTTCCTCTAGAGTTAGAAGACCTGAGTTCATATTCCACCTCTGTCTCATACCACTAGTGAGACCCTGGAGACCTTGAGCTAATCTTTTGACCTTGCTGGGCCTCAGTTTCCTTATATGTGAAATGAGAGGTTTGGGCTAGCTAGCCTCCTAGGTCTGTTCTTAATTCTGACGACTCTCCATGTCTGGTATTACGTGCTGCTTGTCTTCCATTATGATGACACAACAAGAATTAAGTAGTAAGGAAATGTCTATTTTGAAGTCAAAGTTTACTTAAAGAGAAGAGGAATTTTTTTCCTAATGTCTCAAGCAAAAAAAAAAAGAAATGGGTTGGCAAAATAATATGACTGAGGAAAAATCAATGAATGCCATTATGTTCCATTGTTATTCTGCTTTGAGTGAATGAAAAACAAACATGTATTAAGGACTTACTATGTACAAAGGGGAGACACAAAGCAAAGCAAACCAGTCCCTTCTCCCCAGGAGCTCCATCCTAATGGGGGTGAGACCCCAATAGATGGCTGGGTAAGCGAAGCCCTGCCACCTGCCCATTACACATCTCCTCATCATAGCCAGACCAGAACTCTGGGCCAGACTGGGGATCAGTTTCCCAAATCCTTCTCTGCAGTTATCCCATGTCTAGACTTCTCCTGTCACTGTTCCCACAGATCACAAAACTACATAAGATCTTAAGTGGGAATTTGGAGGGAGTTCTGTGAGTCACAGACGACATGTGAAGGGCAGCAGATAACAGAAAAAGGTTAGATACTCAGAAATGAATAAAATATATAGATTATTATATGTATGATAGTATTGCTTAATATCAACCTGAATTTTACAAAAAGGTACTGTAAACACCCCATAAAAGAAAAAGAAAAAGAAAAAGTCAGACTCCTTCTTTGGTATAAAGGAAGGGCCCCAAAATTGTATGTGGATTTGCCAGATCAAGCAGGGTGCTACAGCCCTAACCCCTGTGAAGTGGGAGGGATAATTGTATTTTCTCCTGTCTGGGGAGTTTGTAATATTCTTAGGTGTGAAAATTGCTTCTTTTTCTCCTTAGATTTCTTTGTCCTCTCTTATTTCCCCTTTCATTCCTAAATTTTCTCCCATTTACGTGCTCTGTAAGTAGATGAAGATCTCCTATGCCTTCTGTTCATTCATTTTTGTTCATTTGCTCATTTGTTTAACAAGGTGTACCCTTCCAGAGTTTGGTTTTGCAGAACTAGGTGACTACACAGGTATGGAATCATCATCAGAGACGGATTTGAATGAAGGAAGGCTGGGCTTAGCCAGGAAAATTATGGGCCCCATGGGAAACAGGTGGGATATCCAGTAGGCACTGATGATTACACAGTTCAAGTGACAATAATATAGTCCAACGAGACATGGGCCCAGAGTATTGATTGAAGTTAGATAGAGATGAAAATTGAATTCCTGAGGGAATACATCCTCCCTAAAGGAGAGTGTAGAAGGTTTAACGGAGAAGAGTCATAATTAGCAGCCATGGGGCCACCTCAATGTCCTTGCTTATGTTTTTCCCTATTCCTGAACCACCCTCCCCAACCACTCTTCTCTTGGGATTTTTGTCCTTCCTTCTTAAAGAGAATCAAATTGATATCACTATGTTGGAGGCAAGACACAGTATGTCTGATTGACTGATTAGAGCAACCCAAGCTGGGAAGTAACTACCACAGGTCAAGCACAAATAATCCCTAGGAACCTTTGGAGTGGAGATGGATCTTACTTTGTGTATCCCCCATTTCCTTTGAGCTACCACAAATTTACTTTGCTCATAGAGCACAGTGCCTTCTTTGATGCAGGTATGCCACACTGGCTAGTCTTTTGCCAGAACCTTCTCTCATGCAGGCACACCACGATGGGCAGTCCTGTGCCAGAGTCTGCTATGTCTACCCATTCATTCCAAAGTTCTTCAAAGAGGCCTTGATCCTTTAAAGCCCAACTTTGAGTGTGTACCAGAAAATTTTCTGTGGTGCCTCCAATCAATATTGGGTTTTTTCTTCCCATACTTGAATTGGGTACTTGCATTAGTGGTATGAGAAAGGATAGTGATGATTTTGAAGTCTAAGTGATATGATGAAATAGGCATTTACTTAGGATGAATCTGGTGGTGAAGTAAAGGATGGATTGGGATGGAGGGAGCCCAGAGGCACAAAAAATGACAATGCCATTGACCAAAAATGGACACTGAGGAAGAGCTCCAGTAGTCTTCATATCCACAACCCATTCCGTTTGTCTTGCCAATGGTTACTTGAAAATTAGGGTAAGTTTGTATCCTAGAAGCTCCAATCCCCCTCTGTAACTTAAAATATCCCTTAATCTGGATCCATGCCACCACTATCCTGGTCAATAAACTCCAGTAACTCCCTGTTTTCCCCAGGATCAAACAAAATGTTCTGTTTGGAATTCAAAGCAAATTCCTTTGTCATGTATTCCTCTTCTACTTCTCCAGTCCTCTTGTACTTTATTCACTAATATATACTCTTCGATCTAGTGACACTGGCTTTCTGGCTGTTCCATCAAGAAGACACTCAGCTCTGGTCAAGTGTACCTGAGCAATACCCACAAAGCTCTCCCTCCACAGTGACAACTGACTTCCTGGCTGTCTTGAAGATCCAGCCTCTTTGAATCTGAATGCCTTCCCTCTCTTCTTTAGCTCTTACTTAACCTGCATAGAGCTTGTTTGCAAATATTTATTTTATTATTTTCTCCTCTGTTGGATTATGATCTCCTTGAGGCAAAAGACTTTCTTTTGCCTCTGTTTATGTCCCTAGCACTTAGTACATACTAAGTGCTTAGTAAATTATGGTTGGACTGATTGAGTTAGGAATAATTTGGGGGCATTGTGGCAATGGTAAGCTGGTTTCTGACACAAGTTTTTCCTACTGCTGATAAACAGAGGGACCTGGCCTTAAGTGTTCACCCATCCATCCATCCATCCATCCATCCATCCATCCATTCATCCAATATCCTTTCATTACTAGCACATAATACAGTTTTGGAATACAAAAATACAAACTGAACAGCCTCTGTCCTAAGGGGTCTTACTTTCTACTGAAGGGATGGCTAATTGCATTGTAGAATCACCTTCTAGGCACCAGACACACTCCAAGACCAAATGCACAGGAGCCTATGTTGATCAAGAGAGAGTGCTTGGCAATAAAAGCAGTTGCATCCAAGAAAGGACTTGCATACATATGTGTATCATGAGGGAAACTCTCACATGGGAAAAAGGGCAATTATCATGGGAAGCAGAAAAGGAAGGGTCTCAATTGGAAGAAGCAGAAGATTTCACTTCAAACTCAGGCCGGGTTGGCATCAGGAAGTCTCCAAAATCCTGAAATCTGCAGGGGTTATAAAAGGAAAGGCAGGTACTAGACAGAAATTCAGGGCAGGACTAACAAAAGAGATAAAGAAGTCCTATTTGAGCGGGACCTGCCAAGGAGTGGCTGATTTGCCCATTTCAGTCTCCCTGCTGGCAGCCTCCCTCCTATTTTATGGTGGATCCCAGTCTTTCCCATCACCTTATTCTAAGTCAAAGAGTCAGTGTGGTCAAGGACATCGTCTACCATATTGGCTCCTGACTCAGATGAGCCTGTAGGACTATGGGATCATGCACAAGCAGGCCTTTGCAATCATTATGACTTGCTAATTTTTTAAAAGTTCATGAATTTACCATAATGAGGCTACAGAAGATTGAAGAATTGATATTTTAAGCACAGACTGATGTGATGAATTCAGCAACAACTGGGGGGCCTGCGAATATATTTTCATGTATTTAATAATTTTCCTCCTTGTGTAAGAGAGTTACTGGAGTTGAGAACCACCCCACCCTGGTGGTGGCAGACGTGGATCTCACCCAGCCTTTATTTTAACCATCCGTCTCCTCTGCTTAGGCATTAAACTGGCCAATTAAGGTTGCCAGGCAACCATAACTTCTGCATATGTGCCTCCTGTGGCTTTGTGTGACAACTCCAATGTTAGCCTAACAGGATTTCTTTCCAATCCCAGATTCTCCTTTATATGCAAATTTATGCAAGAATTGTTTATTTAAAAATTATTTTCTATGAGTAATGAGCCTTAGGTTGGGCTGAGGTGGTTTTTGTTTTGTGAGTATTTTTTTCCTTTACATTTCCTTTTGAAATGTTGCTGCCACAAAAAATAGCCCCAAAGCAAGTGATCCTCATGACTTTTGAGCAGAGCTAATCAGCAGGGACGTGTGTATCTTGCAACAGTGGTGGAGGACTTCTCTTTTGTGAATTTAGATGGCTACGCACGGGTTGTAGGGGATGCATGAGGGGGTAGTGCTTCTGAAGAAGTGAACACTTGAGGATGAACTCACATTCCCTAGAATCTCTCTCAGATCAGCCTGGTGTTTTGGCCAGTGCTGAACAGGCTTGGGTTCTGAGGCCCGTGAGGTAAAACTACTCATCGACTCACGTGTTGTCTCCCTGTACAAAACCCGGGTACAAATGAGTTTCTGCCCATTCTCCAGCTGCTTCTGAATGCCCTAAACAGCAGGCATATAGCAGCATGGGAAGCTAGGGGTAGCCAGGGGCTTTGGAACTACACAGCAGTCCATACAACCAAAGTATCACACCCCAGTGTTCATTGATGCACTAACAATCCACTGTGTTTTCCTAGGAGATGAGAAACTGGGAATGTAGGTATTAATGAGAATAACAGGGTCACAGATGTAGAGCTGGGAGGGCCATTATGGGTTATATGTCCAAACCCCCTTTTAGACTGGAGGAAACCAAGGCAGAAGAACTGTTACAATTTATTCAAGGACATGCACTGAGCAAAGGCAAAAGCAGCTTTTGAACTCACGTGTTCTGGCTACCCATTCTGCCTTCTTTCTTTGATACCACATGAGCTCTGTTAAATATTGAGGGACTATTTGGGAATCATGGACCCCTTTGGAAGACTACAAACGTTTAGATAGATAGTAAGGTAAAAATATGTCATTATTTTTCCACCCCCCAGAAACTGATCTATGGACTCCAGAGGTATTAGGTAACCCATGGGGCCCTGTTAAATGTGTTCATGTTCACACAGCAATTTCTTTACCATCAACTTGTAGGGAAGGATTTAAAATATTCTCTTCCCCTTTTTCCAGAAGAATCTGAGGCTTTGAAAGCTTCACCCAAAATTATAGAGTGAGGGGAATGTCAAAGGCAAAATTCTACCCGAACCCTCAAGAGTGTGTCCAGCCCTCTCTGCAGGCCACCAGGCTAAGGGAACCAGGAGCTACCTCTCCCTGTGTGGATGTAGAACATGGAAGGAATCAAAAAATCCCCAAAGAGTTGAGAGGAAGGGGTGAGAGATTCTCTCAGTCTCTGCTTCTCTTTCAAATTGCTGAGTTAAGTGAAATAAAAACATTTGTTTACCCACAGCAAATCATTGGCAGGTCTATTCTCCAACTTGTGGGCCAAGACATTCTCTATTTCTTTTCCCTTTCAGAAAAATTTAGAAATATCTGGGGATGAGAGAAATTCTGGATTTTTAAGATGACGCACAAAGATATCCAATGTTAATTATTTCCAGCTTTGGGAAAGAAGATAACTTTTTTCATGTGTTTTTTTTTAGATTATAAATCAGAATTCACACACACACACACACACACACACACACACACACACACACACCACGTTTTCCAGAAGCTACCACTGTCTGATGGGTCCCAAACTTTCCACTTTCCTGATGATCCCATCTCTCCCTGTTCTTTGAATCATCTGACCAAAGAGATAAATGTAGATGAGAACTTAACAGATAACCAATCTGAGAGGTTGGATCAAAACACTCCTATAAATATGGATGAACACATCAGTTTCAAATTAACATTTTGATGAAAAGCTTCACAGGCCAGAACTAGTTTCCCAGTTTGAGAAAACAAGATGGATGTCACCACTGACTCATTTCCCCCAAACGTTTGCTCACATCTTCTGGCTGATAATCCAGGTCTAGCCTGAAGCATCTGCCATTCTTGAAGCCTCTTTGCTTAACCCACACCTTATTAACAATGGCTTCAGAGGTGATTCCTATCCCTGTCTGTGGAAAGGGATGGACACAGATTCAGACTCACTGACATGTGACAATGGTCTTCAATACATGATCTCTTCATTCTTATCATCTGCACCTAATTAACAAAGTTCAGAATCACCATTTGGATAGAGTTGCTTGGAAACATCTGCCATCATAAATCTAAGCTCTGCTGAAACTTCATTCTTCCATATTGCTAGGACCTCTCTTAAAAGCAATACAAGCCTCTCCTGCTCTCAGTTGTGGAGAGCTGGGTGAGGGCTTGGAATGATTCTGGCTGTCTTTCGCTTCAGCATTGTCTCTAGCAATTCACTAGGGTCCTGATCATGGGCATCACAGGCCCCTGGGATTCATCTTCTCTTGGAAACTCAACTGTTGAAACAGTTGGTGACAAACACCAAATTCCAAAGAAAACCGAATCCAATTTTTCTGATTAAAAAGACATGTGGTGAGCTCCTTAAACAGACCCTTTGCTGCAACCTATGCAAATGATGTAGAGATAATGGATACCAAATGCAGGATGTGCAGAGAGGCTCTGAAATCAGGGTCCAGAGTCAAATATGAGGGATGCTCAAGCACAAAGGGAAACTGAGGCAGAAGGAGGGAAAGGGGACAAGAGTCATTCTCTAGTTTGACTTTGATTCTAAGACCAGCAGCTTCTCTAGAATGGCAATGCAGCTGTGATTTTGTGAATATTGGCAAGGTCTCCAAGTATAAGGCTTGGGAGTCCTTCATGATTCTCATCCATGTCCTCCCATGAAGGATCTCCTTTCCTCTAGGATTTGTAACTTTCTTCAGGTACCCCAGATCACTCACACTGACCTTTCATTCTTGATTTCAGTCTCCAATTGCTTTTTCAATTATGCATTTCCTGGGGAATACTGAGAGGCAGAGAGAGGTTTAATAGAAGGGGTGCTAGACTTGGCTTCAGAAGAATTGAGTTCAAATCCAGCCTTGTAGACTTTTGACCTGTGTGATCACAGACGACTCAATCAGTCTCTCTGTTCCTCAGTTTTCACTGCCTATAAAATGAATATTTCTAAGTTTCCCTCTAACTCTACATCTATGAGCTACAATCTGTTATGCCATTCCCTATGCTAAAGTCACCTTGTGTTGAATAAGTTCCCTAGCTTGCTTGTGCCCAGCCCACCATTCAGCATGGCTCCTTGGCTCACTGCACTTGAGCCTCTTTGGAGAGTATAGAGTTACATGATTCGCTACCTTGCATCATGGCATGGTCAGGAAGACCTGGGCTTTACCAAGTCATGATATTGACTAGCTGTGTGACTCTGGATAAGTCACTTAATTTTATACACAAAGTTATGATAATAACACCCATCTGGAAGTGTCTTGATTAGGATCAAATAAGGTAAGGGGTGCAATGCTTTCTATGAATAATAATGCCCTATAAATGCCTATGATTGTGATTTTTATGACTGTAATAATATTGTTAGGGAAAAAAGGATTTAGAATGTATCAGAGAGCAGTTAAGAATTATTATTCAAAACATTATTAAAAATTTATACAAAATTTCCTGAAGACAAGCCATTTTTTTTCTACCTCTTCAATTCTGGACCCAGCTCACTTTCTAGCTACAATCCCTTTCCAAGATTGTTATGCTGAGGAACCAGCTCTATGGAAAGCCATAAAACTTAATTGTAACTCCATAGATACTAAAAATAAAAATAAAAATAAAAAAATAACCAAAGTAGAAAACGAGTCTCCCAGAATCAGATGAAAATTCAAAGCATTTGGCATTTAACTAAAGGGGTCAATTCTTGTCATCATCAGATGGGATTTCATTTGAAGAAATGCTCCTCTCAATTATTTTTCAGGAAAAGAACAAGTATAGAACATTCATTCGATTCCCTTTCATTCTTATGGATCTTGTATCAAGCTCCATTGCTTTGAAAACCATGGCTTGTTTTCCTGGGCTGTAGGTCATAGGTGAAGAGTTTTCTTCCACTGACCTCCCTGGGAATTGCCTGGCATAGTTCTTGGCATTGTTCCTTATGACCTTCACATCCACCATTTTGATAGCATAATCATTTCTCATTACCTTCAAATATTGGAGTTTATTTATTCAATTCTTTTCCTTTTCCACATGATGGGAAAAATATATATAGCATTATAAGATCCTGGGTCTAGAGCTCAATGGGACTTAGGAGTGACATCATTGAATACAACCTCCTCATTTAAAACATACAGAAATTGAGGTCAAGATAGAGATTTGTTCAAGGTCACGATGCTAGTATATCAAGGGTGAGACTTGAAACCAGGTCATTTTTATTTTACGTTCAGCATTCCATATACAATATATGTTACTAACTCATATATAACTATATAGATATAGGCATAGATACAGATGTAGATGTATAGATACAGAAATAGAGAGAGAGAAGGAGAGACAGACAGAGAGAGAGAGAGAGAGAGAAGGAGAGACAGACAGAGAGAGAGAGAGAGAGATGGATATATTTCATTTCCAAGTAAAAAAAGTAGAATCAGGAGAGACAAAATGGTGGAGCAGAAGCACAAACTTGGTGCAGGTTCTCCCTACAATCACTTTCATGTAGAAAAAATGACTCTAAACAAACTTTAGAGCTACAGAGTCCGTAAAGAGACAAAGAGAAACAAAGTTCCCACTGAAAGAAGTCCAGCAGGCCAACAGGAAGGGCCTATCGCACCAGGCTGGGAGATGAGCGCAGCACCAGATGAGCAGTGAGCCATGTGGCTCCCAGTCCCAGGATGGCCCCAACCAGTGGTGAGCCTAGAGCAGACTTCAGCAGAGAGAATCACAAGCATCTGTGGTGGCTTCCAGAATTATCAACCAATAAATGCGAAAAAGAAAGTAAAAGGTCACTGTGGAACTTTGTGGGAACAGGGGGACTGAGAGCATGGTCCATCCCCTGCACCTGAGGTGAGAAGCAGCAGAGGCACAGCAGCTATGCAGCCACCATTTCCTGACTGCCTCAAGAGCTCCCGGCCTGCTGATGGCAGGGGGACTAAGCAACCATCCAGAGGCTAATTGTTCTGGCTTTAACATGCTTGGGTCTGGATTGTGGTCTTGGGTGGGGGTCCTGGGGTGTGTGACCAGTGAACCAGAGCTTGTGGTATCTGTAGAGAAGGCATCCAATTAATAGCTCGAGCAGCCACAAAAACCCCAGTGATTTGTGATAAAGCTCTCTCCATTCTGGAAGCAGAGTTCTACCGTAGCAAAGCACTCAAAAGTCAAGTAACTGATTGGTAAAATGAGCAAGCCCAGGAAATTTAATCAAACCATAGATTCCCTTTTTTGGCACAGAAAGGATGAAGAAATGGAGTGGGTTAAGGAATACAGCAAAGTCAGAACTTCTGCATCAAAAACATTCAAGAAAAATATGAATTGGTTACATGCCGTGGTGGAGCTCAAGAAGTATTTCGAAAATCAAGCAAGAGAAGTGGAGGAAAATTTGGGAAAAGAAAAGAAAATGATGCAAGAAAATCATGAAAAGTGAGTCAACAGCCTGCTAAAGGAAACCAAAAAATAAACTGAAGAAAATAAAACTTTAAAAATTAGACTAACTCAAATGGCAAAAGAGAACCAAAAAGCCAAAGAGGAGAAAAATGCCTTAAAAAGCCAAATTTGCCAGATGGAAAAGGAATTTCAAAAGCTCACTGAAGAGAATAACTTCTCCACAATTAGACTGGAGCAATTATAAGCTAATCACTTTATGAGAAATCAAGATACTATAAAACAGATCCAAACAAATGAAAAAAATTGAATGCAATATGCTTGGAAAAATCACTGACCTTGAAAATAGATCCAGGAGAGAGAATTTTTAAATTATTGGACTATCTGAAAACCTTGATCAAAGAAAGAACCTAGACAACATCTTGCAAGAAATTCTCAAGCAAAATTGCCCTGATATTCTAGAAGCAGAGGACAAAATAGAAAATGAAAGAATTCACCAATCACTTCTTGAAAAAGATCCCAAAAAGAAAACTCCTAAGAATATAATGACCAAATTCCAGAGTTCCCAAGTCAAGGAGAAAATATTGCAAGCAGTCACGAAGAAACAATTTCAGTGTTGTGGAAACACGATCAGGATAACACAAGACCTAACAGCTTCTATTTAAGGGATCAAAGGACTTGAAATATGATATTCTGAAGGTCAAAGGAGCTAGGACTAAAACCAAGAATCACCTATCCAGCACAACTGAGTATAATGCTACAGGGAAAAATATGGTCATTCAATGAAATACAGGATTTTCAAGAATTTTTGATGAAAAAACCAGAGCTGAACAGAAAATTTAACTTTCAAATACAAGAAGCAAGAGAAGCATGAGGTGGTAAGCAGGAAAAAGAAATCACAAGAAAACTTATTCAAGTTTAATTATTTATATCCCTACTTGGAAAAACAATAATTGTAAGTCATAAGACTTCTCAGTATGAGGATAGCTGAAGGGAATATATGTGTGTATGTATGTATGTGCATGTTGTATGTATATACATATATGCATGTATGTTTATGTATATATGTATGTGTGCATATATGTATACACACATATATGTGTATATATAGGAGGGTGTATGTGAATATAAATATATATTTGACTATGGGCATATATTTGTTCATGTATACAGAGATGAAGGGAACAGGGTGAGTATAATATGAAGGGATGATATCTAGAGAATAAAATTACAAGGTGAGAGCGGAATGTACTAGGAGAAGGAGAAAGGAGATGATAGGTTCAATTGTCTCATATAAAAGAGGCAAGAGAATATTGTTACAGTGGAGAACAGGAATGTGAAAGGCAATGGAACAACCTTATTATGACTGAATCTGGCTTAAGAAGGGAATGAAATACACACTCAATCGGGTATCTTACCCTACAGGAAAATAGGGACGTAGGGGAGAACAGGGGGGATGACAGAACGGAGGGCAGATTGGGGGAAAGGGGAGTTAGGAGTAAACATTTTTGAAAAGGGATAGGATCAAAGGAGAAAATAGAACAAATGGGGGGAATGGAATGGAGGGAAATATAGTTGGTCTTTCACAATATGACAACTACGGAAATGATTTGGGTGACTGCACGTGTACAACATATATTGAAGTGCTTGTCTTCCCAGTGGGGGTGGGTGAGGAGGGAGGAAGGGAAAAAAAATCTGGAACTCAAAGTTTTAAAAACAAATGTTTAGGGGGG
>CM053598.1:5151270-5163172 GCA_028646575.1 Pseudocheirus occidentalis | reverse complement strand
ATGGAGAGAGGGAGAGAGAGAGGGAGGGAGGGAGGGAGACAGACAGACAGACAGAGACAGAGGGAGAGAGGGAGGGAGAGAGGGAGGGAGAGAGGGAGAGGGAGGGAGGGAGAGAGGGAGAGAGAGAGGAAGGGAGGAAGGGAGAGAGGGAGAAAAAAGGGGGGAGGGAGAGAGAGAGGTTGAGACACAAAGAGACAGAGACAGAGAAAGACAAAGAGACACAGAGACACAGAGAAAGAGAGAGAGAGATGCATATAATATATATATACACTATGTGTATAAATACATGCGTATATGTGTGTGTGTGTCAGAGAGACAGATAGGAACAGAAGCAGAGAGAGAGAGAGAGAGAGACAGAGAGAGAGAGAGACAGAGACAGAGAGAGACAGAGACAGAGAGAGACAGAGAGAGACAGAGAGAGAGAAAGAGAGACAGAGACAGAAAGAGAGAGAAAGGACAGTTATCTAGGCAGTGGGACTGGAACAAAGAGTGCGTGAAGGGGAATAGAGGAGCGGGCTAGCATCAGACTGTGAAGAGTTTTAAATGCCAGGCTGAGGATTTTATATTTTAGCCTGGAGGCCATAGGGAGCCATTGAAGATGTTTGAGTAGGGACATGACACATGGCGATCTGTGCTTTAGGAATATCAATCTGGCAGTTGTGTAGAGGATGGAGAGGAGAAGAGGGGAAAACTGGAGGATGGAAGCAAAGAAAAGAAAGTTGGCCCCCTGTGAACGCGCTTAAAAAGGCAGTTCTGGAATACTCTGATCACCTTCCTGGGGCTGCACTGGCTGCTAATGAGCATGATGAATAGATCCCCGTTTAGCACACATCTCCAAATGTGGACCATTTGGACCGGTCTGTCTCCTTTCTGTATGGGGTGATTGCCTGGTTACAAAGCCCACGTGATTCTTCCAAAAAGCTGGTCATGCAAACAACCCAAGGAGGAAAAACAGGCCAATGGCATCCAACTCATTTGCCCTGACCGATGCCGAGGGGTGGGGGCAAAGTTGTGGGAGTGAGTGCTTTTTCAACTAAGCAGAAAATTTACTAAGTGCCCAATGTCCTTGACGGCAGTGCACATTTATAAAATATGCATGTCTGTGTCGATGTTTTCCCTAACAATGCTCTAAGAAATTACATTAAATTTCCAAATGATCCCCTGCTTTACGGAATTGCCCACAGAGACAGACACCAACAGCACCATTAAGTGGCAAGAAAGGAGCTGGCTTGTTACAGCTCGCTTTATGAGAGCCAGGGATCAAATATTTTTTCACAGTTTTATGTGGATAGTTTCATGAAAATTGATCAGGTCTAGAAAGTCACAGTCCAAATGAAGGTAAGGTTAAAGATAATTTATACATGATATTCCTAATTTTATTCCGAGTCCTTTTATTACTATGTAGGCCTTTATGACTTTAAAGAAAATGTCAGTGGCGCCAAATGACATTGTACTGAATAATCTCGTTATGAGGGAAAAGACATTTAAAACTCTTCCCTATCAGCCCTGCTCGGTTCTGCTGAACTCACACTTTTGCCGACATAGCTGTCCAAAACTCCTGACTGTATTTTTAAAACCCTTTTCATGATTGTAAAACTCAGGCGGAGATTTTCAGGCACCTATTTATCACACATACACCCCCCCCCCAACAGTCCACCTTCAAACTCCTTATGTCATTCAAATTCTTACTTCCTAGTCAGTCAGGTGTTTTTAGAGAGCTGTATATTTCTGTCCATCATGAGCAAGGCGGTCCCCAAATATCTGCACATATCACACAGCTGAGATCGGAAGGAAGCCTACAGAGCCCAAGGAGGGCCCCTGGGAAAATGCTGAACCGCTGAGCCCCCACTGCTGATGCTTGGGGCAAAAGAGCAGCCTCTGCCCTATGGGTCCAGCCTGGAAGAGGGCAGCCAGAGTCAACTTTACTTAGTCTATGGTAAGCAAAGGGGAAGAGGGTCCTCCAAGGATGGTCTGACTTTTCGGGGATCCTGGGAAACTTGCCATCCCGCTTCAAGACGTTGGTGTCATCTAAGCCATCCAAAAACTCCAAAAGTCCATTCTGAAAATGGCCTTATACCAGCAAGTGGCCCTAAAAGGTCCCATTCAACTTTCTGTCTCCAGAGGAAATTATTTTGTTAGATAGGCTAATATAGCAATTCTCAACCTGTGGGTCACAACCCCTTTGGGTGTCAAATGGGGTCACCTAAGACCATTGGAAAACCCATATTTCCGATGGTCTTAGGAACGGAGACACCACTTCTCTGTCTTCAGGAGGGTCCACCCACATGCAGATATGACCACATATGAGTATTAAAGAGTCGGGGCATTAGGAAAGTCAAGAACCACTAGACCATCCCCAAAATATGCTTGCAAGGGGGAAAGTTTAAACTACTTGGGAAAATAGAAAAGGAGCTTTAAAAATTTCTACACGTTTTTGGAATACAAATGCCAAGTAATCGGAATTTCCCCACAAAAGAGAGGGGCTGAAGGGAGCTCACATGGCCCATCATCCCTGACCCATCCTTATTTTTTTATTTTTAATTTATGGAATAAAACAAGCATTTCCATAAGATAGTACAATGTAAAGATATGATTGCCTATGAAACTGCAAATACACTATGCCCAACTTTCTATTCACTTTAAATATACAACAAAATTATTCTGTAAATTCCATTTTTCTTCCCTCTATGACAACTATTAGATATAAATAAATGTGTATATATTTATGTGTATTTATGTGTGCTTATGCTCACATACATGTATATGTATGTGTATATGTGCATATATATGTAGGATTATTCTATCCACACTTCTATTTATCGGTTCTTTCTCTGGATGCCAAGAGCTTCTTTCTTCATTTGCCCTTAAGAGTTAATGTGGGTATTTATACTAGACAAAATAACTTATTTGCTCAGTCATTCTTAGAAGGTAAAAAAAGAAATTTCCACAATAACATTATGATATATTTAAAAGGAATAGTAAGTTGTACAGAATAGATTTGCAGTTTCATGTGCAATCATCTTTTTTATTATACTATGTTGTTGACATGCTTCTTTTATTCCATAAATTAAAAAAGAAAACATCAAAAACGGAAAGAATGACAACATCGCCAATTCTGCAGTTAGGGCATTCCAAACATTTCATTTGGACCTTACCCAAACCCACTGACTCAAGCATCATCCATTCAGACAGAATAGCAAACTAATTTATTGAAGAATTTTTATCTGCTCCCAATTAATGTATCTGCCTATTGACTGGGCCTCAGCAAGCACAATGGGAGTGCAGATGTGGCCTTCAGAAGAAGAGCATTCCGAAAACCAAACTGTTCACCATACAAATGCAATTCTTGTGTGATGTGAAGGGGAGAACCCTAAAGGTCCAGCCTTTCCTCAGATCTCAGAATAAGAGGTTAGGGAATCCCATGAGCTTCAGGCTTCCTTCTCCCTTTACAGCCTATAGAAGTCCAAGAATTCGGTGAAGTCAGTATAGCATATTGAAAGACCACTTAGAAATCAAGAGACATGTGGATTCGAATTCTGTTTCTGACTCCTACTAGCTGTAATCTGTAATCAAATTCTGTAACTTCTCTGAGCCTCAGCTTGCTCTGATTTAAAATGGAGACAACAATACATAGCAGTACTGACCCTGCAAAGTTGTCAATAGTACAGAATGCTCTCATGCTTCACTTCTTCACCCTAGCTCCATTCCAGACCTTCTTCACAAAGTCTCTTCTTCTGCCCAACCTAACTCTCCCCAAAGCTAGCACCTTCCCTCTGTGATTTCCTCCCATATGTAAGTGTCCATGTCTTATGATGACATGGTTTGTTGGCTTCCCATTGAGAAGGTGACACCCTGAGGGTGAGGACTGGTTTTGCCTTTCTTTGGATCCCTAACAATTAACACAGTGTCTAGCACACAGTAGGCGCTTAACTAAGGCTTGTTATTATTAATGTAGATGATGCTGACATGATTTTCTACACTACTTCATGGTTTCCAAAACACTGTTTGCATAGCCAGCCTGAGGCATATGAAGCACCATTTCACCTTGTTTTCATGATTTGGAAATAGAGAACTCTATGCAAGTTTCAAAGTAGAAAGTGAGTTATTATTTATTTTCTGACTATAATTAGGAATGCAGAGACTTCCGTTTACCGCCCCCTCCCCAACAAGTGTTCTTGTTGCTACAGTGGACACCACACCCAATTTTAGAAACCACCACCATCCTCCAGATTTGTTCGGAGGCAGTGGAAAGACTGCTGAATGTGGCACTGACTGGGGGCCAGGTTTGACTCTCTGCTCAGCGTCTGCCTCCCTGAATGTCCTTAGCGAATTCCCCTGGGCTTCCTCAGCCTCAGTTCCCTTTCTGCAAAATGTTTGAGTTGGACCAGATGATCTCCAAAGTCCTTTACACCTTTAAGCCAATGATGCTGCAAGTTTTGCAGGCAGTAGATAATGAGAATGTTCACTCCTTCTCTTCCTCTTGTCCCCTTCTTCATAAATCTCCTTGTCTAAGGCTCTGCACATGCTGATCCCTGACTGAATCTCTTCTTTCATTTCTTCCCACTTTGCCAAATTCCTCACTTCCCAATTCCCCTTCCTGAGCATTCTCTTGATCTCATTTCACAACTGTTAGCTCCTGGCAACATTCCTTTCATTGTTCATGTCAGAAAATAGGCTTTTTCTGGAATAGGCACCCTCCCAAATTCTAAAAAAGAGCATCACACCAGGCAGGGCAGCTTTGTGCTGCTATCTATGGCTCCTTCACAATCCTGAAGCAAGAATGTATTTTGTTCAAAGAAAACTCTCCACTTGACATCTTGAGATGGGCCTGGCTGGCACTCTTCTTCACCTTTAATGTTTGGGGTTTGGACTGGGAAATCTCCACGTCTTGGGAGGACAGATCGCCCTGCCAGCCTCCTGTAAGAGACTAAGAGAGCTATGGGTAAGTTTTCCTAACCTTTAATGCTTCATTTTTCAGCAGGCTGGCCAAGGTTAACTTGGGGAAAACAGGCTGATATTTGTGTTTCAGGATCTTAAAGGTTTTGCTGTCAGAGGCTCAAATGAGAAAGAAAAATGATACCTCTGATCTCCCAGCTCTTTTACATTTGAGCTGGATGAATGCAAAGTAAGCCAAATCGTACAAGGGAGCTTGGGAAAAGAGGCGGATTTCTCGAGGAGAAAGATGGTCTCTGCAGCCCAGGGAAGAGAGGGGGGCTTCCACAAACTGCTGCGGGCTCAAGAATCCTGCTCAAGGCGTGGAATCATCACCTTGGAATGTCCTGCACTGGGGCTAATCACCACCCAACTTTGTCTCATCTTCATCCTATGCAGATACCCCTTAGCCCACCCAATGATCTGCAAGATTTCTTCTCTTTTGTTTTGTTTTTGTCACTTGGGTAGCAGCCCCACCCCTAGCACTCCCATGGGTCCAGTTCATTACTGAGAATTCAACCCCAAAGGGTCAACTTCTCTTGTTGACTGATGCTCACACCCCAAAACTCCTACAAAAAGCCCCTGGGCAAATCTTAGACATCTCATGTGTACAGGATTCCCCAAAAGTGAGTAAGAGGGTTACCAACTTATTTGTTCTCACCACAGAAAACTCACAAAATGCAAAAAAATCAAACTAAAAATAAACTTATAGGAATCCATGACCAAATAAAGAAATGTAAATTACTCACATAGACCATTAAACTCCATTTAGAAGGTGAAGAGACTTTGGAGGACTGCTCAACGAGTATTCCCCAATATTTTAAACCTGTCTTGTCCAAGTGAGTCATATCAGGAGTGTTGTGGGCAGAGCTCCTCCATGTCTTCTGCTACCCCACACCTGTCAGGCTATGGCTCTAGTCCTCTATCCACTGGTGAGTCCACTGTGAACAATCTTCTTCTTTGCCTGAGAAGTACGTTGTGAATGAAGTATTCTCTCTAGAGGTGGGGGCCACTCCTACGTTGAAATTCAGAAATTTGGGGTTACCTACACAGCAACTCCCCAAGCTGATGCTACCCAGTAAATCAACCATCTTTGGCTAAAAGTATAGATTCCAGGATGATGGCATTGCCTAAGAAATTAAATTCCTAAACTCCTATGACATATACACAGACACACATATACATTTCATTATATATGACACATGTATGTGTGTGCATATATGTGTGTACATAGAACTATATGTATGTATACATGTGTATGATATATATGCAATGTGAGAATTAGTTTTGCTTGATGATGAATATTATAAGGGTTCTGTTTGTCCTTTTTTCCCCAGTGATTAGTAGGAGGTAGGGTGGAGAAAAAAATAGATTTTTGTTCATTGAAATAAATGTAATTGAATTTAAAAAAAAATAAATGCTTTGGCTGTATGGAAGCAGATATCTACACCACCATGTGGTCCTCTCACAAGTCAACATTTCTGCTCCTGCGGATGGGAAGAGGGAAGGAATCCTTTTCTTTCCCTTACTATTCTCTAGAAGAGAGTCTCCGAGAATGAAAAAATAGCCCATGCCTACCTTGGCCACGTTTATAGTCCAAGGTCAAGGCAGCTCCTCAGTCTGTCCTCTTGGGTCTCAGTCACTGGGAGCCAATCAGAGTGATTTTCTGTGTCCTCTCAGCAAGAAAGTCAGGGCACGGAGAACTGCTTTTCAGATACCTACAAATAAAGGGGTTGTTATCTGGGCAGCTTGACTGGGGAACTCAGTAACATTCCTTATCACCCCAATAACTCTCTAAAAAAATGACAGATACCAGTTTATTTGCTTTGCATACATTCTCTATGTCTCCATGCATATGTTATATCCTCTCTCTCTCCTTAAATAGATTTTTTTTTAATTTCAAGGAGCTGTGTTTTTGTCTTTACGTTTTAAGAAGCTACACATAAGAGGTGATCAATAAATGTTTATTGAATTGATTTGAATTCTGAGGCTGTTTGTCCCTCCCTCTTGCTACACAATCACAGAATCTCACTTTAGAAAGAACTTCAGAATCCATTTAGTCCAACATATACATGGGAAAAGCTTACTGTTTCCCCCCACCTACACAGTGACGATCCAGGCTTCATTTGAAGTCTTCCAGAAAGGGAAGCCCATTAGCTCCCAAGGTACTTTAGGATGGCTCCTCTTATTGCTAGAAGGTTTTGTCTAGGGGAGGAGTTACTTTCCCCTTAACATTAAAAATAAATCTGCCCCTTTGCAATGTTTCCTCATTGTGCCCTAATTCCATCACCCATATGAGAGCCCTTCACACACTTGAAGGTTCTTATCATTTCCCCTAAACCTCTTCTTCTCTAGACCAACAATACCTGGTTCCTTCAGGGGGTTCTCCTATGCCAAGAAGTCCAGTTTCTCTACTACCCTGACTGCCAGCCTCTGGAAACTCTTCAGTTTCTCAATGACATGTGTAAATGGGTACCCAGTCTCGAATGTCAGCTTCATCCTGACTAGTGCAGATTACAGGGATATGATCACCCTCTGACCTGGGCAAGCTCTGCCTTTGGAAAAGCAGTTGAAAGCTGCCATGATTTCTGAAACTGGTGGATCACATTAACTTCTCCTAGTGAGCCGTCCTCTCCATCCATCCATCCATCCATCCATCCTCCCTTATCTGACCCTTGTTGCTTCACAGCTGGCCCAATTCCCTTTCCTCTCACAGATGCCCCTAAGGACACCTCTTGGCTATTTCATGGGGACAAATACATTCGTCTTGCAAGTCAATGGAGTCCATTTAATTTCATCCACCATATTTTTACTACCCTTTGGGTTCCTTACAAATCAAAGGCTCAGAAATGTGAATATCATAAACTTTCCCATTTGAGTTCTGAAAGGGAAGATGAACACCAAGAAGGGTTTCTCCTCACTGCTTTCTCTACAAATGGCAAGTAATAGTTTATTTTAGAAAAAAAGAGTTCATATTTAAGATTAGCCTTTTATGTGCATTCAGAAACATTGATTGACTAATAAGCAAAGCCGCTCTAAGGATCACATCTCTATTAAATTCTCTTGGCTTTTTAAGATGGAAGAAAGGCCAACTTTTTTTCCTTCCTCTAAATGCAAATCTTTCCACGTAACACTGTGCCTAATCTACTACATCTAATTAATCTGTTTGAGCTGATGAAATGTTACCTCCGCATTTTTTGTTCCTTGTATACAATTATTGTACCAGTAGTGAATAAATCAATATTCCCAATCCAACTGTAAAAAACAATCAAGAAAAGCAGAGCTTCTCAGGGAAAAAACCACCAAATAATATTTATTAAGTCGGCCTCAATCCGCAGCAGAGCCTGATGCCGCTCAAGCATTTTCTGCAAGTGTAATAAGCGAACTCCGATACATGATGAAGGTGGCACATGCCAATAATTTCACCATTTTACACTGCAGAGTAATTGAAGGATTTAATGAGAAACAAACCAATAAAAGTAAATAGACCATGTTAGAGGAGGAGAAACTGATCTGAAATGGAAGTGATTCCATTGTGACTTGAGCTTTTTCGCTCAGCTCCACCAGAGAGAACCTGGGCTGGGGATGCTGGTTCTTTATTCACTTTTGCCAAGGCTCCCATTCTCCTTGGCTCCCATTCTCAGAAGAGGAGGTCTCAGAGGCCATCCTGGATTAGCCCCCCACATCCTGACACAGTGGGCTTAGCTCTCCTGTGGCTATAGCCAGTACAAGAGGCCCAGACTCGCTCAAGGCCAGGAATGCCACAACTGGATGAGTGATTCCTAGTGGTTCTGATTCATCCAAAGCCAAAGTGGACACGGAGTGAGCCTGACCTTTCTCCCCTCCCGGGTTCAGAGCTATGCCCCTTCCTATGTTTGAAAAAATAGAAATCTTTCCCTGGGTTCTGGATTTGCTTTTGGAGGTAGAAAAGGCAGAGAGCTCTGTGGGGTTGTAAGTGTTCACTCTAGTGCCCAGAGCAAGAATCTGAAAAAAAAACCCTCAAGTCAAATGTTTAAGGCAATTTCAGCTGAGGTAGAAGGTAACTTCAGACTGAAGGTGGCCAGTTGGTCAGATCAGGGGTCCAAGGACACTACAAGGCTGTTGCTGAACTGAGGAAGCAGGGTGGGAACAGGCTCCAAAGGCTCTCATTTGGTCTCGCATTGCAGGGTGGAAAGGAGTTATAGCTTTCAATCTGAACTATTTTTACAAAAAAGGTCCTAATCTCAGGTGTTCCTAAATCCTAGCAGCACCCAGAGATGGCACTGGGGTCACTCCATCCTAACGACAGCTCTGGCAAGTGAACTAAGGGCAGCTTCAAAACCTAGAATCAGAAGGGTGCCCCTGATGCCGACTGGCCTTGCTCCTGACCAACATCTAGACCATCAGAGCTAGTAACTGAACTACTTGTCATCATGTGAATGAGGCATTTTGGGGAACTGTAAGATTGCATGAGCAATTCACATACAACCCTCCTCTCCATTGGGTGTTGGAAAAATTTATCTGAAAGGACCAAAAGAGATCAGACACATCCCAAAGCAAAGCTCAAGGCAGAAAAATGGTAAGTACAAAATCCCAAATCCAGGTATTCTAAAATCTGAGCTACACACACATAAGAGACACCAGAGGCCATAGGGGCCGACCTGTACATTCCTCAGAAGAGGAGAAAATCAGGGCCCAGAGGGTCTTAACGATGCCCAAGGCAACAGCGCCGCTAAGAAGCAGAGGCGAAATTTGAACTCAGGTCTGCTGGCTCCAGAGCCTAGGCTCTTTCCACTGCACCACAATACTTGCCCTTCTGTACCCCATTTGCTGTCCTATCTTGGTTATGTCCTTTAACCTAAAGAGTCCATGAACTACTGACAGATATTCTAAGACCATGGACTATAAGAATCCCAGAGTTTTTTTAGGGTGGTAGAGCTGAATGTAAACTTAGCACAGAGAATGTCATGTGGGGAAGGCCACTTAGAACATGGAATGTCAGAGCTGGGACAGACCTTAAAACATGAAATATCAGAACTAGGAGGAACTTTCTTTTTTTATTTTTTAGAATTTATTTTAGTTTTCAACATTCATTTCCACAAGATTTTGAGTTTCAAATTTTCTCCCCATCCCATCCCCTACCACCCAGCCCAAGATGGCAGGCGTACTGATTACCCCTTGCCCAAGTCTGCCCTTTCTTCTTTCTCCCCTTACTCACGTACCCCTTACTTTCTTTTTTTTTTTTTTTTTAGTTTTTTCGGAAGGTTGAAGGCAGAGCAATTGGGATTAAATGACTTGCCCAAGGTCACACGACTAGCTTCATCTTAAGTGCCTGAAGTGGTATTTGAACTCACATCCTCCTGACTCCAGAGTTGGTGCTCTATTCACTGTGCCACCTAGCCCGCCCCCTTACTTTCTTGTAGAGCAGTGGTTCTCAACCTTCCTAATGCTGTGACCAATTAATACTCTTATGTGGGCGTATCTGCATGTGGGCAGACCCGCCTGGAGATGGATAGAGGAGTGGCGTCTTGGTTCCTAAGACCATTGGAAATATTGTTTTCCGATGGTCTTAGGTGACCCCTGTGATCCCTGTGAAAGGGTTGTTTGACCCCAAAGGGGTCGCGACCCACAGGTTGAGAACCACCGTTGTAGGGCAAGATGGATTTCTTTACCCCAGTGCCTTTATATCATATTTCCTGGTTGTGAAAACATTTTTTAACTTTTGTTTTTAAAACTTTGAGTTCCAGATTCTTTCCTTTCTTCCCTCCTCACCTCTCCATTGAGAAGACGAACAATTCAGTATATGTTATACATGTACCATTATACAAAACATTTCCATAGTAGTTATATTGTGAAAAACTAACTTTATTTCCCTCCATCCCATCCCACCACCCCTTATTCTATTTTTCCTTTGATCTTGTTCCTTTTCAAAAATGTTTGCTTCTAACTACCCTCCCTCCAATCTGCCCTCCCTTCTATCATCCCCCCTTATCCCCTTCCCCCCATTTTTCTGTAGGGTAAGATACCCAACTGAGTGTGTAAATTATTCTCTAGGAGGGACTTTAGAACATGGAATGTCAGTGTAGCTACAGACCTTAGAATACAGAATTTTTTGGAAGGACCTGAGGTACTTTCATATTCAATTTCCACATTTTCTCTCTTCAGTTTATTTTTTTAGTTAACAAGCATTTAGTTTCTGTCCCTCCCATCCACATCCCCCGTTGAAAAAGAAAAGAAATAAAAAACTTTTCAAGAAATATTCCCAATCAAGACAAACATCATCTCTGTGTTATCTGCACCTCATGATCCCTGAGCCCCACCCTGAGCCCTACCTGCCCTGTCAGCTTCATCATGAATTCTCTACAACTGTGCCTGATCATTTCAGCAATCAGGGTCCTAAACAATATTCACAGTGATTTGTCTTTACAATATCGTAGTGATGGTCATCCTATTCACTTAATTCTGATTCAGTCTCCACTAGTCTTCCCCCCATTTTTGAAATGAGGAAACAGGTGCAGAGAGCCGAACATTACTACCCAGAGGCCACACATGATTAAAGCAGAGGCAGGTCTAAAACCCAGGTGTCTTAGCATTCAGCCCAATGACCTTTCCACAGCTCAGCACCACCCTTACCCACCCACCCCCAGAGGCATGAATGTGCACAGGCACAGATTCCCTCTCCCTCCTTCCCTCCTTCTCCGCCTCTCTCTCCCTGTCTCTCTCTCTCTCTCTCTCTCTCTCTCTCTCTCTCTCTCTCTCTCTCTCTCTCTCTCTCTCTCTCTCTCTCTCTCTCTCTTTCCCCCTTCCTTTTTTTCTCCCTCCCCAAAGAGAAGAGGAAATTTGCAAATTTGCTGTCTAGGAGTTTCACTCTCTCCTTCCCTGGACATCACATTCCCTCATAGAAAAGCCAGATGGCCTGTACTTGGCTTTTACATAGCAAAGGAAGCATCATTTTGGCTTAGGAGCCTTCATTTGTCGTCTGCCTGAGTCA
>CM053598.1:5119224-5151170 GCA_028646575.1 Pseudocheirus occidentalis | reverse complement strand
TGCAAATTTGCTGTCTAGGAGTTTCACTCTCTCCTTCCCTGGACATCACATTCCCTCATAGAAAAGCCAGACGGCCTGTACTTGGCTTTTACATAGCAAAGGAAGCATCATTTTGGCTTAGGAGCCTTCATTTGTCGTCTGCCTGAGTCAGAGGGACAGGGCTAGAGAGTAATTTCCTGCAGAGATGCTATTGCCAGCTCTGAGGTTTATATGTTTTCTCTCCATCTGCACAATGGAAAACACTCCATTGTAATAAGTTATTGCTTTGTGTAGTGCCTAGGGAGTGAGGGAGAAGGCAGGTTCAAAGACCAAGTGTGGAACACTCCCTCCCCAGGCACTCGAGGGCCAAGCACAATGTACAGGTCACTGACCCTTTTACAAGAGCCTTGAAGTGCTCTCTTGAAGAGTATTGACTGGCTGCAGCTTTTTATTTCAAAACCAAGTTCAAGAACAATGATTTCGTGACCAGGAGGCTCCAAACAAGGGAAGTGTGTATTCGAATTATTTAGATGAAGCTCAGGGTCGCAGAGAGCCACGATTTTAGGGGTTAAAATCCGAAGAAACACCCATATCCCTCACCAGTTATGTTCCCAGGAAGATGATTTCCAATGCAGCCTGCTCTATTTGACAGAATTTCTTATGGCCAGTGAGAAATAATAGGCTTTTCTGGCCCTTCTTGAAACTCATGGGCTCATAGGGCCCTTGAACAAGAAGGAATCTTTAAGCCCATAGAAAACAGCCTCTCCTTTTTGCAGATGGGGTAACTGAGGTGTAGAGAATTTAAGTGACTTCCCAAGGCATGCCACCAGTAAGAGTCTGTAATGGGATGTGATCCTGTGACTTTAGACTGCTAGAACAAGTTTCCACTCCTCTAAGACAGTTCAGTCACTGAGCTGAACTTCTAGAGCTAGAAGGGCCATGGCAGCCAACTCCCTCATTCTACAGAGAAGGAAAAGTTAGCAATCCTGGGAGGTGACATTTGAACCCAGTCTTTGGACTCTGGAGTCAGTGTTTATCCTACTGAATCTCATAAGAAGAATTAAAAGATGATTGCAAAACACTCAGCCTGGGTGGCAGGAAAATGATAAATAGGGGCGGCTAGGTGGCGCAGTGAATAGAGCACCGGCCCTGGAGTCAGGAGTACCTGAGTTCAAATCCAGCCTCAGACACTTAACACAAAAAACTAGCCGTGTGACCTTGGGCAAGTCACTTAATCCCAACTGCCCTCCAGAAAGCAAAAAAAAAAAAGATAAATAGCCCCCTAGGCAGAAATGGGAAAACTGATTGTGGGGGACAGATTGTTGAGGGGCCTAGCTCAGGCCCCTGGGCTGCTCCTGCCGTCCTTGGGACATCACCTTCTCTGCTCTGTAGGTGCCTCATCCATTCCTCCTTGTTTACACGGTGTGTCTCTCTGTAGAATGAAAGCTCTTTGAGGTCAGGGTCTGTTCTTGACTTTCTCTGCATCTCAGTCACTTAGCACAATGCCTGGCATATAGTAGATGCTTAATCTTTAATGTCTGAGTTCAGTTTTGAGAAACAATAACTCAGTCTCCTCCGCTGTGGATTAAGGCTAATCCCACTTGTACTCCTGACCTCACTGGATTATAAGAATTAAGGGGAAGATAAGGCAGGACTACCAGTTGGGTTCAATTCCCACAAGTATGTTAACAGGTTCCTCTTGTCAGCCAGGCCTGGTGCTCAGTGCTCTGATGACACCGATGACACTGATGAAAAGGACCTTGTACTCGAGGAATGCTCATTCTTCTGGGCAGAAATAAGCCATGCATCCCGAATCAGCCACAAACCACATGCTGAGTAGTTCCATGGGAAAGAGTGTTGGCAACTAGAGCAGTGGGGAAGGCCGCTCTAGCCAAGCTCTGGGGGAAGCCTGTGGTTCTGAGGCAGAGGTGAACAAGCAGTATGTTCCAGATTTGGGGAAAGGCCTTGCTGATGGGGCAGGGATCACTGTGTATGGTGAAATATTGATGATTGTTCTAGCATTTCCCCACTAAGAGCCTCCCTCATGCCTCACCCCAAATAGCGAGGGTGGAAGTTTTGGAGTTTTAGAGGCCTTATTAAACACTCAAGTCAGAGAGGCTGTGACCCCTAGGACCACAGAACCTGGGTGCATCCCTTCTCACCAGCAGAGCAGCTTGGATGGATGGGGCCCATCCATCTTTTCGCAGACTGGACCAAGGCTCTGTTCCACACCATGCTCCAATAATGGAAGTTAAGGAAGAATAATTTCAAAGAGCAACAGTCGTTTACATACTAGTGATTGTAAAGAGGGAAAAATGCTGTGCTGGCTAAGGTTAAATGCAATTAACATTGGGGCTCGTATCTGCTGGGCTCTGGGGAGGGACGCCTGATGGCTTTGGCAGGTTAGTGCTCAGATTTTGATAAAAAAAAATAAAAAAAAAAACATTATTGTACAGTATGCTTTGGCTGCAAATATTGGAGTTGCTGGAAATTCCAGACTTCAAAAAGACTTCAGGGAAGTAGCCCCACAGCAAGAGCACTGACAAAAGCCCCAAAACAATGTCTTCTCTAAGGGGGATTCCCAGCCAGTGGGTCCAGGTACAGATGGCCACATGGGAAGAATAATGATAAGGTCTTCCCACCTTCTTGGCAGAGGTGGGGACCTACGGATGTGCAATACGGAGCATATTCACCATTTTCTTCTTTCTTCTTTCTTCTAAGGCATTGGCTTCTGGAGGAGGAAACCAGCAACTCTGGCATAATGGCAGAGAGCTAGGCAGCATGTGCACCTTGAGGCTTCTCCTCTTTGGGCTCCAGTCCCTTCCATTGCTGCCTGAGATGCTGTGGGCACCAGCCCCCTCAGGATCCTCATCCTGATCCCACAGACACCGGCCAGCTTCATGGCATCCTTCCTAAAGGATGATGCCTAGAACAGAATAGCACAGTCCAGCTGTGATTGGGCCAAGGAAGAAAGCAAGCAGACTGGCACCTCCCTCCTTCAGCCACAGACCCCCCTGAGCAGGCCTTGTTTTCAGGGGAAGAATCAGCATTAATACTCTTGAATGTCCACATGAGAAAGCAAGATAACAGGATGAGTTCTGGACTCTGTGTCAGGAAAGAGACAAGGTTCAAAGTTCAAAGCTCAGCCAGGCCCCTCACTGGCTTGGAGTAACTGCTGAGAGGATGGGTTTCCCCATTTTACAGGTCTTAGAAAAGGAGACCCAGAGAGATGGAGTGACATACCAGCATCACAAAGGCAGGGTTCCTGTCCATGGTGACATGCTACATTGTAACGGGATGAATCCGTGGATGTGTCAGACTTCACAAAGTCGACCTGACCTCCTTATACTCCAGAGCCCAGAGAGCACCTGACCACATCAGAAGTGGGCGAGGAGGTCATAGGTAGCCTCTGATCCACCTCCTTTCCTCCTCTAGGTCTGTGAGATGCAGGCAATGTTTGGGGATGCTCCTCCAGTGCCTGGAGAAAGTGCACTCTGGGTGGTAAGCAAATGTGTTAAACTGACAACAGAAACGAATAGCCATGCACTGAGTCTTTGCCAGAAGGCTATATGATGGCATCGAAGGATGACAACACTTAGCAATAGCAAGATGAAGGGAGAGTGAAGTGGGAAAATAGCAGGGTAGAAAACTGACAGGGTAGGGAAGTGGTGGGATGGTTGGATGGTTAATGATGATGGGTGGGAGAGAAAAAATGGCAGGTAATGAACTGGTGGGACAGAGGAATGATCAGATAGAAGATAAATGGGATCATGGGGTGGGAGGATGGAGGGAGAGAGATGATGGGATCACAGGGTGGATAGTGATCAGATATAAGATTAATGGGATGCTGGGAAGGAGGGACGATGAGATAGAAGATCGATAAGACGGTGGGATGGCAGGATGATCAGATAAGAGACTGGTGGGAGGGGGGATGACGATTGACAAGACAGAGATCGGCAAACTGGTGGCACAGGGGGGTGTGAAAGAACAGAAAGACGCTAACGGCCGCGAGTTAGGGAAGGTGATGAGTTGGGGTGACAAGAGTAAGATGGTAAGACAGTTGATGGTAGAGATTTCAGGGCAGGTGGATGGGACAGTGGGGTGACAGCTGCTTGTGCAGCATTATGCTTATCTCACTCATTTTTCCCAAAGCAGGAATACTTGGTATTGTGTGGATAAACACTTTATTTTCAATATTACAGCCTAACCTCATTCAGAAGCAGCCTATGGAATAGACCAGCATCTTACACCATATGCCAAAATCTTGCAGAATGGGTACATAATTTAGACATAGAGGATGATACTATTAGCAAATCAGGAAAGCAGGTAATAGTTTGCCTGTCAGATATATGTATCTAAGGGAAGAATTTATGGCCAAACAAGATGTAGAGAACATTATGAAATGCAAAATGGATCATTTTATTACATTAAATTAAATAAGGGTTTGCACAAACAAAGCCAATGCAACCAAGATTATAAAGGAAGGAGAAAGCTGAGGGAAAAAAAGTTTATGGCCAATGTCTCTGATAACAGCCTCACTTCTAAAATATATAGAGAACTGAGTCAACTTTACAAGAATACAAGTCTTCAACTGATAAATTTTCAAATAATATGAACAGGCAGTTTTCAGATGAAGAAATTAAAGATATCTATAGTCATATAAAATGCTCTAAATCACTATTGATTAGAGAAATGCAAATTAAAACAACTCTGAGGTACCATGTCACACCAACATGAAAAAAACAGGAAAATGATCAATTTTGGAGAAGAAGTGGGGAAATTGGAACACTAATGCATTGCTGGTAGAGTTGTGAACTGATTCAGCCATTCTGGAGAGCAATTTGAAACTACGAAACCAAAAAGCAACCAAACTGTGCATAGTCTTTAATCTAGCAATACCACCACTGGGTATATGATCTCAAAAAGATTACAAAAACGGGAAAAGAACCCACATCCAAAAAATATTTATAATAGCTATTTTTATAGTGGGCAACAACTGGAAATTGAAGGGATGCCCATTAACTGAGGAATGACTGAACAAGTTGTGGTATATGAATGTAACAGAGTGGCACTGTATTATAAGAAATGATGAACAGGGGGCGGCTTTGTGGCATAATGAGCAGAGCCTTGGTCCTGGAGTCAGGAGGACCTGAGTTCAAATTTTACCTCAGACATTCAACATTTACTAGCTGTGTGGCTTTGGGCAAGTCACTTAACCCCAATTGCCTTGCCTTCCCTCCTCCAAAAAAGAAAGAAATGATGAAGAGACAGATTTCAGAAAACTATGGAAAAACGTATATGAACTGATACCGAGTGAAGTGAGCAGAACCAAGAGAACATTGTATACAATGACAGATACATTGTATCTGTGATGACTGACTTTGATAGACTTGGCTCTTCTCAGCAATGCAAGGATTCAAGACAATTCCAAAAGACTCATAAGGGAACATGCCATCCACTCCAGAGAAAGAGCTATGGGGTCTGAATGCAGAGTGAAGCCACTGTTTGTTCTTTGTGTTGTTTTCGCTTGCTCATGGTTTTTCCTTCTGCTTGGATTCTTTCACAACATGACTAACGTGGAAATAGATTTTATATGATGGTTCTTGTATAACCTATATCAGACTGCTTGCCATCTTGGTGAGTCGGAAGGAGAGATGGGGAAAATTTTAGAACTCACGATCTTATAAAAGTGAATGCTTAAAACTGATTTTAAAAGAAAGGAAGTAGCCTATAGCCCACAGCCTTTCATTTAGAAAGGCCAAGGTCACCTGCTGCATCCTGGATGATCACCAGTCACTTTGATTTTTGTCTTGCCGCTGGACTCTGACAACTATGGAGGAGAGTGTTAGGCTGAGGACTTGGCACAGCTCTGCCTCACTTAAATCTAATTCATGCTCAAGCCAAGACACCACCTATGATGTCACTGGTCGTCTTTGACGATGAAGGATGAACAACAACATTAACATTCCAATGAGAACAGGAACTTGAGGATGGGTCCATGGAATCCTCTGCTTAGAGCAGCAGCATTAGTCATCAGTATGAAGACAGCTCAGCTCTGAGTGCTGGCAGGGTGCCTAGCACCTAGCACAGAGAACTCCCCCCTCCTGCTTTGTTGCTCTCTCTCAGAGTCTGAGGTCTTCATGGAATGAAGAGGCTCCAAATCAGAGGGACTAAAGAGCTCCTCCCCGATAAGCACATCGCTAAGTGGAGCTGCCTGGAAAGGGTTGAGCTCTTCTATTGAAATCTGCAGGGGCTCCTCTGTTGAAGAATCTTCCTCTGGTAATGGCTCCTTGCTTTAGTTTTAAATGGCTTTGCCCCCACATAGGCTCTGTGTCAAGTGTTAATGGTCTATAAACACACACATAAATGCACCAGGGGCTCTCTACTTAAAGGAAATCCTTGAGTAAAAGCAAAGTATGGTAACACAAATAATCGCCCCAGAAGATGTTGGCTCTGTAAGAACTGCCTCCCATTGGCTTCTGAGCAGAGATCAGGCTGAGCAGTGGGAGGCTTATTTATTTGGGTGTAGGAGGGGGAAACAGGGCCTTCCCTGCTTGGCAACTCTGTTCAAAAGGTCCAGGGAACCTAGATGATTCCTGTCCGTGAGTCACACTTACTCCACACCCCCCAGGGAGTAAGAATGACTGTCATTTATGTAGCAGGTAAGGTTTGCCGAGTACTTTATCCAGCATCCTATCTCAGTCCCAGAGCAGCACTGGAGGTGATGCTTATCTTGTTTTACAGATGAGGCCATAGAGGTTTAAAGAAGTGATATAATCTGCCCACTGCCAGGAAGCTGTTAAGTATAAAAAGAGAGATCTGAACCCAGGTCTTCACAATTCTACATCCAGCACTATAACCTCTGCTACTCACCACCACCACCAATGCACCTGGGCACACACGCACGCACACACACACACACACACACACACTGTTAACACTATTAATGCCTTCTTCCCAAAAATTTCCTTGCATTTTTTGTATAGATTTTAATCTCATTGTGCTGCACCCCCGCCCCAACCCCCACAGAATCTGACCTCCTTGAAGGCAGAAACTGGTTCGTTTTTGTCTTTTTTTTAATCCCCCATGATAATGAAAGGCCTGTCAGATAATGGTCACTTGCCAAATGTTTCTTGATTAATTGGTTGATTGGGCATCACATTCTAGAAAGAATATTGGAAATTGGGAATATCAAGAGAAAAAAAGTCAAGAATAGTGAAAACTGTAGAACATTCTTTGAGACAATTTATCAAAGTAACCGGTGATATTTATCCTAGAGGACACTAAGAACCGTATGCTTTTTTAAAAAATGGATCTAGAGGGTTGTTGGGTTTTTTTTCTGTAACTTCATCTGGATTTCTTGCCACTCTTATGTCCAAAAGTCCTTTAGGACATATATGACAACTGTATCCAATTATTTGGAAGGCTGACTTAGGGAAAGAGGGACTCAACTTATTTTGTTTGACCTCAAGACAGAGCTAAAAGTAGTGACTGGGACTGGGGGTGGGAGAGATCAAGAGGGAAGAGTCTAGATTCCCAGCATTTGGCAACTGGACTCAAGGTCAGAGCCAATAGTGTCCAGCCCAAGTCTGAACCATATATGATGAGTGACCCTCTGGCCTTTGCTCGAGGACCTCCAGTAAGGTCCTCCCAGAGAACCTTGTTTCACTTTGGAATGACTCTTGTTATTAAGGATTTGGTTTTCTTACTGGCTTGTCTTCTTTTTCCTGATCTAAGGCCTAAAACGATTCCCTGTAAATTCATTCCATTGTTTTTGGTTCTATCCTCTGAGGCCAAAAAAAACGAGTTCAAATCCCTCTTCCACAGGAAGTCTTTAAAATACTAGATATCAGGAAAATATCCTTGGGAAATTAAATATCATATTAGATTCATAATGAAAAAATGCTCTAAATCACTACTGATTAGAGAAGTATGGATTACAATAACTCTGAGGTACCACCTCACACCTATCAGATTAGCTAAGATGATAGAAAAGGAAAATGATAAATGTTGGAGAGGATATGGGAAAATTGGGACACCGATGCATGGTCGGTGGAGTTGTGAACTGATCCAACCATTCTGGAAAACAATTTGGAACAATGCCCAAAGGGCTATAAAACTGTGTGTACCCTTTGACCCAGAAATGCCACCATTTCAATCTGTATTCCAAAGAGGTGAAAGAAAATGAGAAAGGGCTTTGTTTGAACAAAACTCTTCATTGCTGATCTTTTTGTGATGGCAAAGAATTAGAAATTGACGGGATATTCATCAGCTGGGAAATGACTGAAAATGTTATGGCGTACGATTTTGACAGAACACTGTACTGTGCTATAAGAAATGAGCAGCGCCGTTTCAGAAAAACCCTGGGAATGCTATATGAACTGACTCAAAATGAAGGGAATAGAACCAGAAGAGCAGCACCCACAGTGACAGCAGTAGTGTATGATGATCAATTGTGGAAGCCTTGTCACTCTTATCAATACAACAATCAAAGACAATCCCAGAGGATAAAAGGATGAATGATCCTCTCCTCTCCGAATGCAGATTGAAGCACATTTTCCCCTCTATTTGCTTTGCATTGTTTTTGCACCATGGATAATACAGAAATATGTTTCACATGATTTTGCACACATAATGGATATCATATTGCTTGTTTTCTCAGTGGATGGGGGAGGGGTTGGCACGAGGGAGAGAATTTAGAACTGAAAATTTTTAAAAGAATGCTAAAAAGTTTTTTTTTTTAATGAAAACCAGGCAGAGGTGGGGAAAGCATATAGGAAAGCCTTGGTGAGTGTCTAGAGGGAGGTGGAGGTGTGACTCCCAGAGGTGCCTATTTGAGGGTTCCTTTCTTTTTCAGCTAGATTCTGTGGCCAGGTGAGGTAGGATTGCCCTACACAGTGATCCCCACTCTGGGGTGGGGGGAGGGAGAGGAGAGGAAGAGGCAAAACTAAAGGTTTTATACATTGGGCAAGCCATGCAAGTTGTTTGCTCAGCTCCTTTGTTGGGGAAGGGGGTGAGATGCATCTAGAAAGGAGGTTAACCAGAGCATGGCCACTGAGTAGAGGAAGCTGCTAGCTAGCAGTTGCCTCTTGTAACCAGATACTATGATCTATTATTTTTAGATCACTGTTATTGTTCAGTTGTTCTCAGTTGTGTCCCTCTCTTTGTGACCCCATTGGGGGTTTTCTTGGCAAAGATATTGGAGTGGTTTACCATTTCCTTCTCCAGCTCACTTTACAGATGAGGAAACTGAGGCAAACAGGGTGAAGTGACTCGCCCAGAATTACACAGCCAGTAAGAGCCTAAGGCCAGATTTGAACTCAGGCTGATGAATTATCCTGACTCCTGGCCCAGCACTCTCTCCACTATGCCACCTAGCTGCCCAATCTCTATGTTTTTAAAGCGTCAAAAAAGTGTTGCCAGTATGTCCTCCAAATATTAGTTCCCTGGAGGATAACTTGAAGAGTTCACCCTGGTTACAGCTCTATCCAAATGTGACCCATTTCCTTGTATAATTGGGGTATAGAGTAGAAATATCTCATTTGGGGTAGACCTGTGTTAGATTCATGCTTTGACCTATGGCTATGAGCTTCTTAACCCCTTTCTCTGGGTGCACTACTGCCATATTTGTTTTTGTTATGTAAAGATCAAGTTTTTGTAGGTGATAAATGCGCCCTCATGGTAGGATATTAAGAGTGATATTACTATGAATATTGGGGCAGACATTTTTGTTGAATATCACTGGGCATTCGTGTATAATTGATGGAAATTTTATTATGAAACCTTTTTTATTTGACTGATTACTTAATCATTCCCTCATGGTTATTGAAGACCATCTTAAATATAATTAATTTCCCTAATAGAAACTCGCTGTGTTTTCCTTCCTCGGCAGCATCTTCCTGGTTATCCTATAATTTAAGGCTGTCCTGGGGCAGCTTTAAATTATGCACATGTTTGTATTAATTATTTAATTTGGATAAGGAAAAGACATACATTACTTAAACACAAAATCTAGCTGTGTTCTGGAATTTTAAACACAGCGAGTGTCCCCAACCCCTCTCCTCCACTTGACTTTTTCCAAATTCACCTTTCCATTTCAGGACTGGCAAGTGAGTCAATCTGGGCTGAATCTCAATGCTCCCCAGGATGACTCCCCTGGAAATGACAGCCAGGGTATATCAACAACAAAAGATGGTGGTCCTTACATGACAGAGAAGTGTCATTCCACATCAAGTGAAAGCCGATCATTATCAATCACCATTGTGCCAGCACCCTGACGAGATGTTAAGTAACCGTGCCAGCGATTGGTTCTCAATGACAAATCTGTTCTGCATACGGCAGTCAGGTGTCTGGGCAGCACTTCTGTGACATCTCAAATCCGAGCAAACAATGTTGTTAGATCTCAGAGGGAAGAAGGAGAGGGGCCGTGTGGAGCCAAAGCCTGAAGGACTGACATGAGCCAACACGACCTACTGAGCTTTTGGGTCTCATGCTGTGGTCATCTCCATGAGAAGCCAGGGCCTCTCTCCATCCCCCTGCTGGGTGTGCAAAAGGCTGATGGGCTTCATGAGGTGTTCCTTTGGCACATTGTGGGGGCAGAGGCAGAGTTAGACTATGAATCTGTGAATCCTCTGGGAATATCCCTTAACTTGTAAAGCTTCCAGAAATGAGTCGAAGGTCCATCCTCGTGTTAGTTGGCTACAGCTGAGTTAGTTACAGTCAGGAGACGTCTGCATTCAAGAAGGCTATACCCATTGGTAGAAAAGAGAAAATCTGGAATCAGGACTGGATGAGCAGACAGGGTCAGGACCCCAGAGATCAGCCTCTCGGAAGAGTGGGAAGTCTATGGAACGGATGGGAAGAGTGTTAAGGAATGTCTGTTTTAGAATTAGAAGGGACTGCAGAAATCATTTATGCAGCGCCCTTTGACTTTACAGGTAGGAAAACTGAGGCCTAGAGAGAAAAAGTAAGTTTCCCAAGGTTATAGTTAGGGAATAATGAGCCACAATTCAAAGTCTAATCCTTAGACTTCCTATACGTTGTTTGAATTTCAGAGCATTGCCTCTGCATATGAAGGCAAAGTCGGAAACGTTGATAGGTAGAATCTAGAGGAGCAGAGGGCCCAACACAATCCCAGGAAAAGAATGAGTCCCTTTCCCAGGGGATCCAGGTCACTAGCAGGGAACACTTGCCAGGAATACCTACCCTTGGTTGAAAAGATACTATGGTTGGTCATCATGGCATCTCCTCCAATATATGACTCTGGCCATTCCATGGTCCCAACACAAGGACTGGTGGACACCCTGGTTCTGAAAGACCCGGTTCTTCCTCTCACTAGGTCTCAGTCTCCTCCTCTGTAAACTAAAGACCAGGCTACATAATTTCTAAGTCCTTCCCTCCTCCAGGTTCTACATCTAAGGTCCTCCGAACCTTTCAGGAGGTACCGTGCCCATAAAAAAGTAACATGTAATGATACTGAAAGTTCTTTATATCTTTTGATTTTCATAACACTGAGATAAAAATCCCCATTTCACAGATGAGGAAATGAGGTTGAGAGAGCCCGCATGCAAATGCAGACCTTTCCTGATTCTGGCCTTGAACCTATTTCCACTTCTCTTTACTTTCTCTGTAAAAGCAATTTTCTCCAATAGAGCTCCTTCCTGAAATTGGTGAAAAAGAGGACAGGACTCTTGAAATGAATGATTCTGTAATATCCAGAAAAGAAGGTGGTGAGCAAGAAGTCTAAGAATGGGAACAGAAAGGCCAAAGGCGTCCAACGTTTCCATGGGCTTATCAGACTAGGGAGAAGTGGCATGGAGCCAGGAGCACAATAGGCCTTGAAAGCTG
Organism: Pseudocheirus occidentalis; assembly: GCA_028646575.1. Lineage (NCBI taxonomy): Eukaryota > Metazoa > Chordata > Mammalia > Diprotodontia > Pseudocheiridae > Pseudocheirus > Pseudocheirus occidentalis. Next base: position 5,139,344 of record CM053598.1, on the reverse strand, counting down.
CAGAGCAGGGTGCGAGTGAGTCCCTGCTCTTCCTTGTGCCCAGACTCACTAAACCCTCAGTGCTCTGGACAGCTCTGTAGAATTCTGCCTTGCAGAGGATTCTTCCTGCCTTGGACACAAGAAGTTTCCTTGTCTGGTAGGTCAGTGCACCAGATATCACAGGACCAATCTTTTCCCTACAAGACTGGTCTATCGAGAACACACCGTTGATAGATCACCTAGAACTTAGCAAAGCATTGGATAAAAACTCTCGTGCAGATACTGTGGAGAGGGGCAGAGCACAAGACAGAGCAAGGGGACAGAGTCAAAAGGAGGGGAATGGCCAGACCCAGAGGAGTGAATTATAGTGTGATGTCCACATGATAGGAAGTCTGCAGTGCCCAAGGACTCAGTGCTGGGCCTGGAGCTGTTTCCCACCTTCCATTCAGGATTTATGTAGAGTCCAAGATGGCACCCATAACAGATAGATCTACCATTTCTGCAAACCTTGGAGCATAGAGAATTAAAAAGAACTTAATGGGCATCTAGAACATTGTTCTCAACTAAAGAAGATTAAGGTTAGTGGGGATCACCATAATACTTTATTGTAGGTTCAAAAAATCCTTTTCATAAGTAGGAAACAGGAAGAAGGTATAGTTAGACTCTCATTTGTTTGAAAAAGATTCAGGGATTTAAAAGAGTCTTAATTTAAAAATCCAAAAGCTAAAGTGGACTTCAGCTTCATTAAGAGAGGCAGAAATATTAAAAAGGTGAAAGCCTCTTTGTCCTCAGACCACAACGGGAGTTTCCTGGTCAGTTGAAGGCACCATAAATTAGGAAGGGGATTGAGAATTGGACACTGGGAAATGACCCCAAATTCAGGCCATAAGCTAACTGGTTGAGGCAGCTGGAGATGCTTAGCCTAGAGAAGAGACGATTTGGTGAAACACAGTCATGGCCTTCAAGCGCTTCAAAGGTTGCTGTGAGGACAAAGATTTTGTTTTATTTTTCCTTAATTCCTAAGGGCAAACCTAGAGGCAGTGGGTAAAAGGTGTAAACAGGCTGATTTCGACTTGATTTACTTATGAAAACCTCACTAGCTCTAAAGTCTTCCTCCAAGCTGGATCTGCTGCCTCAGAAGTGGCAAGTAGCCCCTCCCTGGGGGTCTCCACAGAATGGTGGGATCACCACTTTTCAGCCTTGGTGTGGAGAAGACTTTTGTGGGTAGGATTTGGATTAGTTGGCTATTGCAGTGCCTTCCAACTCTAACATTCTCGGATTCTATGGTTGTTCAGTTTTTCAGGATCAAACCAGCCACTCATTTGTTTTGCCAGCTGGGCTCTTTTGAAAAGCTAATGTAATTTCATGACTCTCTGTGTTGGCTCTAATACCTCTAAGGCTTTCCAAATGTTAGTTTGCACATATCTCTCATGTAGGAGTCTTGAGAGAAAAAAGAACTCTGTGGCCATCATTTTTTCAGAAAATAAGCTACCTTTCATTTTTCAAATTACTTTACTTCCCAATATTCCTCTCCTCCTCCATGACCTAACAGTCCTTACAAAAACAACAATGACAAAAACAATACAACATAATTAAGAAGCAGAAATAGTTCACACCAAAACAACCTAATGAGCACATCAAACAAGTCTCCTATTAAAGGGAGTGTCCAAATCCATCCACCCTGAGCCTATCAAACAGGGAGGGAGGAGCATCATCAAAATTCTTTCCAGGGGGCAACGTTGGGCATCATAATGAAACAGTATTCAGTTTCAATGGTATTATTGTTTTCACATACACCTTTTCAATGTTGTGAATATTGTCTTCCTTGCTCTACTTCACTTTTGATCAATTCATGCATTCCCAAGTTTTTTTAATTCTTCATAGTAATCTATTCTTACTACTCAATAATTTCCCATTATATTTTTATGCCACAACTTATTTTTGCCATTCCTCATTCAATGAACATTTATTTTCTTCTCAGTTTTTTTCCTATTATATAAAAAGTTGCTTAAAATAGTTTAGCATGAAAGAGAACGTTCTAACTATCTTCTAAATTCTTGAGGTATATAGCTGATACTGGGATCTCTGGGCCAAATTGTATGGATATTTTAAACAATTTAAAAAGCAATTCGAAAGGGTCTTCCAGAATTTTTGGATCAATTCACAACATAGCCAACAATTCACAACCATACTGGTGTGTCCATTGTTCTACTGCCCCTCCAAGACTGGACAATTCCAACTTTGGTCATCTTTTTCGATTTGTTAGGAGACCAATGCCACCTAAGAGCTGTTTTGATTTGTATTTCTCTTATGATTACTGATTTAGAATAATCTTCCATAAGGTAATTGTTAATAATTGGTAATACTTTGTAGAATTATCCTTTGAATATCTATCCATGGGGGAAGATATTTTAGTATTATAGATCCATGTTAGCCTCTAATCCAGTGGTTCTCAACCTTCCTAATGCTGCAAACCTTTGATACTCATATGTGGGTGTATCTGGATGTATCTGCATGGGGGTGGACCCGCCTGGAGATGAATAGAGGAGCAGGGTCTCTGTTCCTAAGGCGATCGGAAATATGTGCTTTCTGATTGTCTTAGGTGACCCCGTTTCTCCTCCAAAGGGGTTGCAACCCACAGATTGAGAACCATCGCTCTAATCTGAGTATCAGTTCCTGATTAGAGATATTTGATGCTGTGACATTTTCTTAATAGACTGTTGCTTTCTTTACCCCAGTTGTGTTGATTTTGTTCATGTAAAAGCTATTCAATTTCATGGAATTAAAGTCACTTATTTTATGCTTTGTGATCCTTTGTATCCCTTATTTAAGATTGTCCTCTTAGCCATAGCTATGAAATGTTCTTCCTGTTCCCTCCCCTCCCCCCTCCCATCCTGAATTTCCCCCTCCCCCCCTCCTCCCCCTCATGAATTGTAATATTGAGGTTGCATAACCACGTGAAACCTTTGATAACATTTGCTATAATGTGTGGGTCTAAACTTAATTTCTGCAAAGCTGTTTCCACTTTTCCAAGCAATTCTTGTTAACTATGGAGGTTGTTCCCTTGGTAATCTATGATCTCAGATTAATTGAACGTTGGGTTATAAGACTACCTTGTTTCTGATTTTTCCTTATTAGTCTGTTCTCTGGTTTGTCTTTTTAATAATAATAGTAATAAAGGTAATAATTACTGGCACTTACATAATGTTTGAAGGCTTGAAAACACTTTATAGATATCTATTTATAAATATATAATATTTTATAAATGTATACTTTATTATATAAATAAATACTTTAAAAACATCTAATTTCATTCTCTCAATAATGCTGAAAGCTAGAAGCTATCATTAGTCCTATTTCTGAGATGAGGAAACTGAGACAAGAAGGGTTAAATAATTTGTCCAGGGTTACTCATCTAGGAAGTGTTTGAGGTGGGATTTGAACTCAGGTCTTCTAACTCCACCCCAGCATCCCATCTACCATAGCAACTAACTGCCTTGTCTTTTTCTAAAGTCATAAAGTAGTATTTTTTAAATTATCATCATCATCATCATCATTATTCCTTTATAGCATGAACATAAGGTCTAGAAGTTTTATTCTTTCTTCATTCCTACTTGGTTGTGTTTCAGCACTGACTGTCTTTGTATCTTGAATGTCCAAAAATACTTTATAAATGTGAGATAGACTTAAGAAATGTTTGTTAAAAATTAATTGAATTTCTTAATAAGGTCAGTTCTAAGGAAGAGGACCATATCACTCAGATCATAATTATTATCCCTGGGTACCATGTGATCTCATAAATGGTAAGGACTGGTTTTGGTTGATTTTTTTAATCTTGTCTCTATATCTCCAGGAACTAGCACAGAAGTGGGTACAACTAGGTGCTTAATAAATGCTTAACAATCTGAATAAAATGAAAAAAATCACTCTAGGTGGAACAACAGGATTTTCATTCAAAGCCTTCCCCAATTTTCAAACCAAGAGACTCACTTGCACATACACACACGCACAGACATACACAGACTCACACACTCAAACACACACACACATACACACACAATCAGGAAAACAATATCTCTCAGATAGGAAAGCATTTGGAAGGGTCTCAAGACCAGAAAGCCAGGTAAAGTGTAGACAGGTGGCCAACAATACAATACAACTGAGTGCAGGAGGCAGGCCAGCATGAGCTGTGAAGGAACAAATCTCATTTCCCAAAGAGAGATCCTCAAGGTCTGCTGGATATTGGGGGGGACTGAGGGCCATGCAGTGGAAACCCCTCCTAGTTCATGACTTTGTATGATCTGAAAAGCTGTTATTCCTTTTTAATAGAGTCCAAAAGCCTTCCTTTCTGTGGAGGTCCACGAGGGTATCATTCCCCTCCTGGATGGGCTCCTGCCTTTGACACTGCATCATCGTGCCTTTGCCATTGTCTTGTCCTGAAAGTTCCCTCATAACCTGGTACCTTGTCATCTTTTAACATCCAACTAACTGCACCATCTTCTCCACCAGGAATATCCCTTCATAAGTCCTCCTCACTTTAGCCATGTTTGGATTCCTCTGGCAGCCTCCAGTGTGTGTGTGGGAGGGGGGGGGAGCCAAGCTGCATTCATTCCTCTTTAGCCCTGTTCCTGATCTAGGGTTTTAAACCATGTCTCTGCATTAGATACTTTAATAGCTTAATTCCTCACCTCTACCCCTTTCAACTGTGTGTTCATGTATGTTGTCTCTGCCCCTCCCCTTAGAATGTAAGCTCATTGAAGGCAGGCACTATATTTCTTTTTGTCTGTATTTATGTCCCCAGTGTTTATTTAGCACGGCACTTGACACTGTAAATTTAAGCACAGAAAATGCCTAATAAACACATATTTCTTTCCTTCCATTTTTGGGGTATATATTAGAGACACAAAGGAGGCCCTGGAGAATCCCAAAACTGGGCAAAACTCTCATGATGCTGGCTACAAGCAGTAGATTTTTCCTCTTCTCTATAGGAGAGAAGAATATGTCTTGAGGCATTTGTACTAAAGTCTTTTCCTTGAAGGTAGAGGGAGCCACCCTAACCAGAAACCTCCAAACAGTACCCCCACATACTTCTGGCACCTGTAACTTACGAAGAACAATCCCCACAGGAGGTTCCCTTACTCCCTTGTGATGCCTGGCTGATGGATCAAAGACAAGGGCCAGATGACAATATAGAAAAAAATCTTCATGCTTTAGTATGAATCATCTGCACTATAAGACAGCAGAATTTTATTTATCTGTCAATGACTTTGCCTTCTCTTGCTCTGTTCATGGACCTATCAAGGTCTCTTTACTTGAAGTCTCTACAGAATTCTAAGAAGATCAGAACAATATTGGGGAGAAGCTAACTCATGAGAAACCTGCACTCTGAAGGCATTTGCATTCCCCTCTGGCCAGAGAAGATACCTCTCTTAAAGGCAGGGGCTTGAGTTCCCAAATGACCTATCAGGAGAGTAGAATTAAGCCCATGGGTGACTATCAAAGCATCTTTGCTGGTCACATTAATTCTTTAAGTTTTCCCTAGAGCAGTCCCCAGCATCCTACCTCAGAATGAACTAAGGATGCATTATTTTCACCACTGCTCTGTTTCCTGACTTCATAGGCACGTGACTGGTCTACCCAACCACTGTTCATTACACTAGACAACACAGTGAGTAAGCTTAGAGGATTATAGAGCAAATATTTTAATGTAGAAGGAAGTTTAGATATCACCTTGACCAAACTCCTCATTTAACAATTAGGAAACTGAATCCCAAAGAGCTGAATGACTTGCCCAGTGTCACAAGGTCATAAGTCAATAAGGTGAGTTTTGAAGATAAGTCTTCTCAATTCACTACTCTTCACCCTAACTCCTTGCACCTTCTCATTAATCTTCAAGGCTTTCATGAACCAGAATAGCCACCCTAAGTTATTATAACCCTTAGCCACTATTACTTACTGCATAACTTAACTCACTCCCAATGGAACACCTTTAGAGCTGCTGAATCTGAATTGGCATGAAGTCCCACAGTGAGTCACTGAGTCTGTCACAGGAAATGGGATGAGAGAGAGGGAAATCTATCCTTTCTGTTATCTCAGTAACTCACCACCAACAAAAAAGAAACACAATTATTGGAACATCCAATGTGGGGAATCTACTCAGGAAAAGGTCCCTAACATGAGAGGGCTTTTATGAGTATTTGTGAATTAAGATTGAAAAGAATGAGATGAGAAAGCAGGGAAGGGAAATCTCATGTTGATGTTTCTCAAATGTACCTAGCACTCCCCACCCTCCTTTCTTCTGACCTTCAGGCCTGCATCTCCAACTGCCTCTCCAACATTTCAAACTGGCTGTCCAATACACATCTTCAATTCAACATGTCCAAAACTGAACTCCTTACCCTTCCTCCTAAGCTGTCCTAACTCCTATCTTCCCTGTTACTGGAGAGTGCTGCACCATGCTCCAAGTTCTTTTTTGTTGTTTTTTTGATTGTTTTTTTTCTTATTGAAGCTTTTCCCCCTAATTTATTAAATTATTTCATTTTAGTTTTCAATATTCACTTTCATAAGTTTTCAATTTTCGCTCCCTCGTTCCCCTTCTCTCCCCAAGACAGCTTGCAATCTGATATGGCTCTAAACACACATTCCTATTAAACACATTTTAACATCAGTCATATTACACAGAAGGATTATAACAAATGGGAAGACCATGAGAAATAAAAACAAAAAAACAAACAAAAAAAAGAAAATAGTTTGCTTTGTTCTGCATTCTGACTCCATACTTCTTTCTCTGGATATTCCTGAAATTTTTCATCATGAGTTCTCTGGAATTGTTTTAGCTCCTTACATTGCTGAGAAGGGCTAAGTCAACCAAAATCAGTCCTCAAACACTGTGGCTGTACAATGTTCTCCTGGTTCTGCTCCCCTCACTCAGTATCAGTTCATATAAGTCTTCCCAGGTTTTTCTGAAGGTTGCCTGTCCATCATTTCTTATAGCACAATAGTATTCCATTACATTCATATGCCACAACTTACTTTGTCATTCCCAAAATGATGGGGATAAATGTAAAAAAATATTTATAGCAGTTCTTTTTGTGGTGATCAAGGACTCTGTTTTTAACCTTCCCTTATAGTGCCAACAATCATCACAATAAGTAGCACTTAGTTGACTCTTAATAAATGCATGTGTTAGTGTGGTGGTTTGGGAGTTATCATTTGAACTGGAAAAATCTGTAATAATTTTAATGGAATTCCTCTGTCTCTTCAAGTTGGGTTTTATTTGTAAAATACAGAAAATCTTATTATTTTCATAGATTTATTTTATGTCTTACTTCCCTGATGATATTGTTTCAGTTTGTTTCATTGACTCTTTAGGGGTGTTAAATCATCTGAGATACGTACACACACATACACATCTATATACATGTATACACATATGTATTCATATGTAACACAAATATACCCAAACATGCCATATTATGGCAATATATACACAGTATATACATATGTGTATTATCACCTGTGTTTAGTCCCTCAGTTTCTCTTTTTTGTCTTATTACTAATGTCCACATTTCTAGAAGTAAAGCAAATAATAGTGGTGATGACCAATATCTTTGCTTTACTGCTGATCTAACTAGAAAGACCTTTAGCATTTCTTTATTACAGTAAACATTAGTTCTTGATTTTAGATAGAAACTGTTTATCCAATTAAGGGAAGGTCCATTTATTCCTATGCCTATAAATGTTTTACGTAAATATAAGTTGTATTTGCTCCAAATCTTTTTTTAACCATTGCTATATAAGAAGTGTTGTTTTCAACCTTCTACCTCACTTAATATAGTCAAAGAAAGGCAGACATCTCAGATGAATCAATCAATTAAAAGCAAACTAAGTAAGGGTGAATAAGTTGTTAATCAATTTGACAGAATCATAGGTGCTTTAGATCCTTGGATAAAAGCAGATAATGCCATGCAGGAAATATCTTGCAGTTCTCTGAAAGAATCAAACACACTTTGGGTCTATGATAAGAGATCATTAGGCCAGTGAAGTGGTGGTAGAATCCATCAGTGAAGAATCTATGGAAAGTAATTACTCTTCAGTAAAGGGGAAAAGTGAGTTTCTCTCCCCTCCCCCTCCATTGGTCAGGTAACAATCTTGTGAATACAGAGATCAAAGGATCCAGTTATCGCTTTGTAGCTGTCCCCATGGTGGCATATACAATGGTTCACATTTACAGAGGTAGTGTAGAGGTATAAAGGGCAAAGTAGACCCACTAAAGAGAGGACGTTTGAGGATTTTCCAAGTCACCAACACTGGGAGCATCATAGAAAGTTGTGTCCAAGGAGAACTGTCCAAGAAATGAAGGAAAAAACAGGATTTCCACTTCCCAGAAGCCATGAGTTAGCCCCTTGGTCATTTATATTTTCTTCATCTGAGCACACTTTTCTTTTTTTTCAATTTATTTATTTTTAGCTTTCAACATTCATTTCCACCAGATCTTGAGTTAAAAATTTTCTTTCCATTTCTCCCCTACCCCCACTCCAAGATATCTACTGAATACCCCCTCCCCCAATCTGTTCTTTCTCATATCATCCCCCATCACCTCCCTACCTTTCTAGTAAGACAAGATGGATTTCTATACCCCAGTATCCATATATCTTATTTCCCATTTGCAAGTGTGTGCACCTCCAAAACTGTGTGCAACAGAAATCCTTGCTCAAATAATTCTCAGAGGTTTCTCAAGGTAGAAAGCAGAAAAGAATGGTTTATTACAATCTCCAGAAAGGGCCACCCTCCTGACAAATGATCAGGGAGGAAAAGCAATTTGCAAAAGCAAATGGTGAAGTTATAAAGCCATAATACAGAATTCTCCCTGGCTCCCCTCCTGACCCTTTTTTTTCTTGATTTTTTTCTTGATTTTTTCTGTTTTCTTTCCTTCTTTTATTTTTTTTAATTTGAAGTTATTTTCTTGTTTACATCATTCATTTCCATGAGATTTTGAGTTCCAAATTTTCTCTCCATCTTTCCCTTACCCACCACCCCAAAACAGCCATCCCACTGTAAAACCCCTCCCCCAATCTGTTCTCTCTAATGTCCTCCTACATTGCCCATCTCACTTTCCAGTAAGGCAGGATGGGTGTCCCTACCCCAGTGTCTGTATATCTTAATTCCCAGTTGCATGGAGTTAATTATCATTTATTATTATTATTATTATTATTATTATTATTGACCCTTTTCTTCCATTGGCTAGAAGTCAGATGCACAATCTAAGCAAAGCAATCTTACTTCACGTAATGTAAGAAGGAAACAGGAGACCACCCAAAGTACATTTGAGAAAGCACTTCTGTCCTTATTTGGCTTATCTTATGCTGAGGTGTCACTGAGGAGAGGGGTGACTCCCTACCCTTCTGAGTATTGAGTCCTTGTAAATCATGTGATTTCTGAGGAAAGGGAACTTGGCCTGTTTCCCGTGAAAAGCCTTGCTAGATTTTAGAGTATAGTCTGAGAAGTTTTCACTTCTTTCACTTACATGTGAAAAAATAAAATAAAAAACTTTTTTTAACATTTGTTTTGAAAACTTTGATTTCCATATTCTTTTTCTTCTCCCCTCCTAACCCAGCCCCACTGGAAAGACAAGCAAATCAATATGGACTGTACATGTGTAGTTACCCAAAATGGTTCCACAGTAGTTATATTGTAAAAGACTAACTTTATTTACCTCCATCTAATCCCAACCCCCACTTATTCTATTTTCTCCTTTGACCCTGTCCCTTTTGAAAAGTGTTTGCTTCTAACTACCTTATCCCCCAATCTGCCCTCTCTTCTATCATTCCCCCTCTTATTCTCTTCTCTCCTACTTTCCTGTAGGGTAAAATGTATGTCATTCCCTCCTTGAACCAAATTCAGTGAGAGTAAGTTTGACTCATTCCCTTTCACCTTCCTGCTCTTCCCCTCTTTTATACAGTTTTCTCTTTCCTCTTTTATATGAAGTAATTTACCCAATTCTATCTCTTTTTCCTACTCCCAATATATTCCTCTCTCACCTCTTTATTTTATTTTTAGATATCATTCTTTCATGTCTACACAGATGTACACATACTCACATATATATATTTATACACATATACATCCTCCTATACATAAATATATATGTATTTATACATACATATACATATATATTCCCTTCAACTATCCTTATACTGAGAAAAGTCTCATGAGATACGATTATCATTTTTCCATGTAGTTCTTAGTTCAGCTTATGATTTCCTTATGATTTCTTTTTCCTGTTTACCTTCACATACTTCTCTTGCTTCTTGTGTTTGAAAGTCAAATTTTCGGTTCAGCTCTGGTTTTTTCATCAAGAATGCTTCAAAGTCCTCTATTTAATTGAATAACCATATTTTTCCCTGAAACATTTTACTCAGTTTTCCTGGGTAGGTGATTTTTGGTTTTATTCCTAGCTCCTTTGACCTCTGGAATACCATATTCCAAGACCTTTGATCCCTTAAATAGAAGCTGTTAGGTCTTGTGTTGTCCTGATTGTGTTGCCACAGCTCTCAAATTGTTTCTTCCCAACTGCTTGTAATGTCTTCTCCTTGACCTGGGAACTCTGGAATTTGTCTATAATATTCCTAGGAGTTTCCTTTCTTGGATCTTTTTCAAGAGACTATCAGTGAAGTCTTTCCATTTTTATTTTGCCCTCTGGTTCTAGAATATCAGGGTAATTTTCCTTGAGAATTTATTGAAGGATGCTTTCTAGGTTCTCTTTTTTATCATGGCTTTCAGATATATTAGTAATTTTTCAATTCTCTCTCCTTGATCTATTTTCCAGGTCAGTGGTTTTCCAATGAGACATTTCACATTGCCTTCTATTTTTTCATTTGTTTGGATTGCTTTCCTAGTTACTTGATTTATTATAAAGTCATTGGCTTCCATTTGCTCCAATTTAATTTTGAAGGAATTATTCTCTTCAGTGAGTTTTTGAAATTTCTTTTCCTTCTGGTAAATTCAGCTTTTTAAGGCATTCTTCTACTCAGCTTTTTGGGCCTCTTTTGTCATTTGAGTTTGTCTGTTTTTTTTTGGAGGGCAGTTGGGGTTAAGTGACTTGCCCAAGGTCACACGGCTAGTTTTTTTTTTTGTGCTAAGTGTCTGAGGCCAGATTTGAACTCAGGTACTCCTGACTCCAGGGCCGGTACTCTATTCACTGCACCACCTAGCCGCCCCGAGTTTGTCTGTTTTTAAGGTGTTATTTTCTTTAATCAGGCTATTGAACCACTTTTCATGATTTTCTTGCGTCATTCTCATTTCTCTTTCCAATTTTTCCTCCACTTCTCTTACTTGATTTTCAAAATCCTTCTTGAGCTCCCTCACGGCCTGTAACCAGTTCACATTTTTTTTGGAAGCTTTTGATGCAGGAGTTTTGACTGTTGTCTTCTTCTGGTTCCATGTTGTAATGCCATGCACCAACAGATTCTCAAAAGAATGCCACTGTGAACAGCTTTTAAGGTTCAGATTACACAGTATAGTGAACACTCTGTTTATTCCATTACAAATCAAGACAAACATTCATTACAAATCACAATATAATTTCACAACAGCTTAACATTGGAATGGCCACACAGTTTTCACTACAGTGGTCACAATATTTAGAACAAAGAACAAAACAATAATCACTTGACTTCTCTTAGGGGGAAACCCTCCTTCACACTATAATAATCAATCTTCCACTCATGGGATGACCATTAACTTAATCATTCACTAATTTAGATTCACAATGGCTAAATATCATTAATCACTAAGTACAGTCATTAGAAAACCACACAAACCCTCCACCCCTCAGTGTCCAGCAAACCTCAATTTCATCCAAGGAGAGGCCTTTTCTTCATCTTGACTCGAGGTGATCTCTCTGATTCCCTGGATCCCCTTCCATGGTCCCAGGTCCCTCCTGAATCCACCAGTCACCTGGATTCAGAAGCAGACAGCTCCCAGGTCCTCATCCAGTCCTCAGAGACAGAAGCTCCCAGGTCCTTTTGCAGTCCTCCAGGCAATACCTGGTATGCACTGAAGTTCACAGGGTCCAGCATATCTCAGACCCTTCATCACTTCTGTTGCCAGGAACACAAGGATCAGCCAGGTCATGAACCAACAAAAACTTATCCTAGTCATGCAGTCATGCTTCTTCAGTCAGGAGGCTTCCAGGCAAGCCCTCTCAGCCTCCAATGAGGCCTTTCAAGCAAGCTCTCTCAGTCTTTAAGGCATGCTTCACCAGTTTTCCATCTCAGAAAAACTCCATCTCAGTTCTCAGTCAGCTTCCAGATGTTGGGAAAGAAACTCTCTCTCTCTCCTTCTCTCTCTCTCTCTCTCTATTCCTCTCTCTCTCTCTCTCTCTCTCTCTCTCTCTCTCTCTTTCTCTCTCTCTTTCTCTCTCTCTTTCTCTGTTTCTCTCTCCCTCCCTCCCTCCAAAAAACTCCAACTCACTTCTTCAGCCCAGCTCCCAGATGCAGAGACAATCCTGTTTCCTCCAAGAGGAGCCACCAGGAAGAAGATATCCAATTGTGTTTATCTGTCTCTACAACTCTTCTTATATACACATTGGCCTCCTGTGTCAGCCAACCCCCTTCTGCCACATGATGGAGAGGAGAGTTCATGCCCTCTCAAGAAGGGACAGAGTTCACACCTTCCATACAGAGCTCATACCTCCCATACTTATCCCTAAGTTATTAAGGGCTAAGTATCTGATAAATTGATTGCTGTTACATATGTTTTGATCCTTTTTGTTCCCCCCAAAATTCTACAGTCTGATTGCACTTTCTCTGTTTGCTCATCTTGACAGCCAATTACTTTATTTTTTTGAGCTCTTTACCAAGGTAGAACTCTGTTTTCAGATTGGAGAGAGTTGTGTCCCAAATTGCTGGAGTTTGCACAGCTGCTGCCAGAGCTGTTGTCAGAGCTATTAGGAGGGTACCCTCTCTATAGCCACCACAAGCTCTGGCACACTTGTGTTCCTCACCACAGGCCCACCACCCAAAACTGTGACCCAGATCCAAGCAGGTCAAAGCAAGAGAGATTACCCTGTGAATGGTCATTTAATCCCCTTAAGATCTGCAAGCCAAAAGCTCCAGAGGTGGCCATGTGGCAGCAACTGTAGCCACTACTACACCCTAGGGGCAGACACAGAACCATGCTCTTCACTTGCCCCAGATCAACAGGGTTCCCCACTGACCTTTTGCTTTCTCTTTGGTGTTTATGGGTTGAGAAGTCTGGAAACCACCACAGCTGCTGGTGACTCACTTTCCTGAAGTCTGCTCCAGCTGATCTGGTCTCAGGCAGCCCAGACCAGACATAAAGGCTCACATGAGACTGTCCGCAGCTCACAGGCTGGTACTTTAGACCCTTCCTCTCAACCTACCAGGCTGCCTTCAGTGGGAGATTTGTTTTTCTGTCACTTTGTGGGGTTTGTAGCTCTAAAGTTTTTTTTAGAGTTATTTTTTTACAGGTATTGGAGGTGATTGGAATGGGAGTCCAAACAAGTTCCTGCTTTTTCTCCACCGTCTTGGCTCCTGAGAACACTTTTCTGAAGAATTTTGTGTGTCCAAGGGGAGCTGACACTAGTTTAGGAAATGTTCCTGTAACAATTATCCTTGCTATACCAATTTGGTAAATGTCTCTTCCAAAAATGAAATGTCTTTCTGATAACCCTTGCTAAGCCCATCCATCAGGGATCATAAGGGATGCTACTAGGAGTACTGACTCCCTCAAGATTAACCCAGAAACCAGAGTTGACTTGTAGTCAGTTGTTCTGTTGGAAACTAACCTGTTGGGTTAAGTGGAAGTGAGTTGAATAATCCCTGGGTGGAGATAGCTTCACACATAATAGTATGATTCTTATTGTGTTTTTTCTTTGATATGGCCTACTATGTAGATAAGGTTTCCTGTCATTGAATGAAACCTGCTTCCCTAGTATACTTAGTAGCCCACTTGGTTCTAATGTATGATTTTTTTTTACTTTGTAACTGTAGCATTTTGGTTTTATTATAATGAATTTTATATGATAATGTTTATTAAGAATGTTCATGTATGTTTTTTCTTCTTTGTATCTGAATGATTTGATACCACAGAATGAATTTTACAGACTCCCTTTTTATATTTTCTGCAAGCAGTTTATATAATACTGGTATTAATTAATTGTTCTTTCAGTGTTTGATAGATTTCCCTTGTAAATCCATCTGGTCTTAGGGATTCTTTATCCCTCTTGGAATACTTTGATGGCCTCTAAGCTTTCTGTTTTTGGAAATTGGATTGTTATTTTTTCTTAATTATTTGTGCATTGTAAATCTTTGTAACTATTAATTTGTTTCATTTAAGTTATCAACATGTTGGTATAAAATAAGACAAAATTGTTTCTACTAGTTTCATTTGTTTCCTATTCATTTGTGGTGAACTTGTCCTTTTCCTTTTTGATATTAGTAATTTACCTTTCCTCTTTATTTTTTGCAAAAAAAATCACATTGGCTAACACTAACTATTTTGCTAGTTTTCTCATTAAAAAACAGCTCCTAATTTTAGTTTTCAATTAAGGCTTTGGCTTTTATGTTAGACATTGTTAATATATTATTGGATTTTCAGGATTTTATTTGTGTCTTTAATTGTCAGGTTTTTTTCTGTTATTAATGTTGTTCTTTTCCAGTTGCATTCCCATTTCACTGGTCTTGTCTTTATTTTCTTGATGAAAATCTTATATAAATTCCCTACCTCATCCCCCAGTACTTATTTAAATACAACCCAAGAGTTTTGGTATATTATTTTTCTTTGACAAAATTACTTACTGTTTCTTTGATTTGGTCTTTGGCACATCAATTCTGTAGGATTAAAATCCCATTTAAGGTTGAATACTTTCCCCCTAATGATTTTAAATATATGCATGTAGATAGGTATGCATATGCGTATACACATATGTTCTGTGTCTATATGTATATAGATATAATAGGGATTAATAAGACTCTACTTAATATTTTTTCCTTTTCTGTATTCTATTTCTATTCACCATTTCAACCTTTGGATAGAAATCCTTTCTATCCAACTCATCTAAAGTCCTACTTATATCCTTCACTTGTTTTTAAAAGTATTTTTCTTAAAGTTACCTAAGTCTGAGAGGCACACATTTAGGTTTCTAACTATTCCAGTTCTGCTTTTTTTTCCCCTCTCAATAGTTTGATGAACTTTTGCTTTAAGTTCTTGGATTCTGTGCTACTTGGTGCCTGTGTACTGGAGAGCATTATATCACTATCTATGATGTCTTCACACATAATGGTCACTGTTTATCTCTTTTAATCATGTCTGTTATTATTGTTGCATTGTCTGAGACCGTGAAAGCTACCCTTGCATTCCTCTGCTTTAGCCTCTCACTTTCATTCTGTGTGAATTTTTATGTTTCAATTTTCTATGTTCTTCTACTTCATGAGAAAGCTAATCCCATTCACATAAATGGTTTTGATTCTAGAAGGTGTATTACTGTTCATCTTATCCTGTTGTAGATTTTCCCCTTCTCTGTCCCCACTCCCCTCTTTTCAAAGTAAAATGGGGTGGTAGAGGAGGAAAAGTGATCAATAGTAACCTTGTGTTACTAAAGAGATCAGCTTTTCCTTTGTCTTCCCATTTCCTCACCTGATCGCTTGTTCTCACACATTTCATGGCTCAAACCCTTGTACTGTTCTGTCAGCCCCCCTTTATACCTGCAGTACACTTCTCCAGATTTAATTTCGGCTATATCTACACTCAGGGTTCTACTAGTAGTTCTGAGGCATTGGGGGCAGATGTTCAATATAATGCTGTAGCTCACAAGCCTGCATGGGTATGTTTCACACCATGATTATCAGTTGATACCAATTAGTTCATCAGACTTCACCAGCTTTTAGAAAGGTTTATGCACTAAGACGACAAACTAAGAAGTGTTGACACAAAACACCGCCCAAACATCTGTGATACACTCTTCCATAAACATGAACAGAGTCCAAAGGAAAGCTGTCTCAAGCTTGGAAAACATATGTAGCAAAAGTGCAATCCCTATAAAATGGCTTTGCTGCAGTCCTAAAGGTGCTCCTCTTTAACATGCTTTGGATTTTCTAATGGACCCCTTAAGAGTCTGGAAGCTGCCCTTTACTTGGCATGCTTATTTTGTCCCCCATGCTCAATGTATATATAGCCTGCCACCAGCCACTGCACTTCCAAGGACCAATGAAAAAGTCCCAATTTGTGATCTCTCAAGAGTTTATATGGTCCTTCCTTCTACTGGTTTCTCTGCCTTCTATTAAGTCTAAACCAAAATCCCTCCTTCTATAGGAAGCTTTTTCCCAACCCTTCCTAATTCTAGTGCCTTCTTTCTTTTAATTGTTGGCCTTTTATCCTGCATAGGGTTTGTTTATACATGTTTGTTTGGTGTCTTCCCCACTAGATTAGGAGCTCCCTGAGAGCAGGGACTGTCTTTTGCCTCTTTTTATATCCCCAGCCCTTAACATAATGTCCAGAACATAAAAGACACTCAATAAATGTTTATTGATTAATTGATTAAGGGGATGAGAGAAGCCAAAAATGAGGCTCTGTCTCGGGCTATGCTCCTTACCATCCAAGCAATTTTTTTCTTCCACAATTGGTTGGAATAGCTCTCTCTTCCTTACAACCACAAAATTGAATGTTTCGGTTCTGAATTGGCTTACTGTTTGATACAAAACCCTGAGTACATGTCCAAATCCCCTGAAGCAATCCAATTTTACTTCCTGTACAATGCACTCTATTTTAAGGATTTTCTAAATGGATCAAAATCTTTTCACACTAAGTCTAAAGCCATTGATTGATTCTATAGAAATGTCCCAACCTTATTAACACATAGCTCATATCTCTGACTAACTGGAGATGTTCTCAGCTGGCAAAAGTGTAGTGGTGTAGTACCATGTCAGTGACTTTAAGTGGGCAGACTCATTTGATTGACTGATTAAAACCATTGCTGCCATTGAATTTCTCTCTATGACAGGGAGCATCATATAGTGCTGATCTTGAGTCCAGGACAACCTGTGTTCAAGTCCCAATACCCATTATATATATTGTTGTGAGCATGCCACTTGAATGCTGTTAATCTTAGGAAAATTTCTAAGACTATAAGATAAAGAAAAAGTGTTCACCTCTGTTGGTAGAGTGATAGATGTCTTCTCCTGGGAGTTTCCTCCAATGAAATAAATTCTAGTCCCTTCAAGAATTCTTTTTACTCTTTGAATTTCCATATTATAATCCACCTTCTCAAGAGGATGGTGATTATTATTATTCTTTTTTTCAGGGAGGGGGGAGTCCATGATTTTTCATTTCCTGTCTTCATTCTCCTTCACATTCCACTCCATTTTCCCATGTTCCATCTATTTCTCCCTGCTGATTCTGTTCTTTTATTATACCAAATTGGATGTGAATATAAATATTTGTTCAATTCTCTTATCTGGTTCAGAAGGTACTCTGAATATGAGACATAATATATATTTACTCCTACACACAAACACACACACATACACACACACACACACACACACACTTCTTCCCTGGTATATTCCTTTCTTTCTACTTTTTATTTACACTTCAATCTCACCAATGCAATATAAAATTACATTCAGTCTCTCTTTTTGTCTCATGTCATTCTCTCTATGACCTTTAAATGTATTGGAATTTTATTTTTCCCCATAGAGAATATAGAGTACATTATTGTTTAGCTGTTTGCTTTTTTTAAAGGTAGTTGCTTTTCTAGGTTTCTCTTTGCTATTCAATATTTCTACATATCTCAGTCCTTTTCATAAAAAATGCCCAAAAGTCCTCTGTTACAGTAAAGGTCCATTTCCCTCCAGTAGCACTATACTACTTTTTCAGGTAGTGTTATTCTTAGTTGTAAATTTCTATCTTCTGCTATTTGCAATGTTTTTTTTACAAGATTTTCTCTTTTGGATGGCAGTTACAGCAAAGTCTTGAGTGATCATGCCTTAGTTTTCTTGGTTCTATCCATACATATATGCATATTTGTGCATATACATATATATACATGTGTGTATGTATATATGCATGCACAATACACACACATTGATTTACATATAGATATGGGTTTATATGTATGTGTGTATATAAGCATATGTGTGTATATATTATATATGTATATGTGTGTATACACACACACATTTGTTATAGTTTTCAGATTCTTACAAATCTTAAATTATTTCTCCCTGATCTGTTTTCTGATCAGTTGTTATTGATAATATATGCCTTTCTTTTTTCTTCAATTAAAAATTATTTAGTTCTACTTTTCTCTGAGGCTATTTTAGTTCTGTTTGATTTTTTGTAATTTTTAGGGAGCCTATCCTTAAGGCAGCACTATCAATCTCCCATGTTTATCCATTTGTTCTCTTTGCAATTTTTTCCTCTGGAGATTTTATGTTTCTAATAATTCTATTTTTTAATTTACTGTTTCATTTATTATAAGTATTTTTATAGTCCTGGTGGCCAAGCCATTTTTTTTCCTTTAGAGCACTGTTTGTAGTTATAATAAAGTTACTCTCTTTTTCTCATTTACCTCTTGAGTGTCTCTTAAAGTCATGATATTTCTTCGTATTGTATGGTGTTTTTTTTACTTATATCTCCAAATATAATTCCTGTTTTGTGTTTTAGTGTGAGCAGTGGGGTCTACTCTCTCCCATAGTCTTAGATGGGTTAGTCAGGTTATGACTGTTTTCAGAACAATGTCGTCTTTAGCGCCCTAAGTCAGAGCTCTACAGAATTACTTTGGGTTTCTGATGCTATGGATCATCCCGTTTCTGTTCCCTACTCTGAACTTCTGGCCCTCTTGGGTCCTCCCGTGTCTGCACACTGCTGTGGGCTTCTATTGCTCACTTGCCTGGGAACAATGGTGGGCTTCCGGCCTTTTGGCCTGACCTTGTGCTTGCTTCTGTGGTGGGATACCTCTTCTAACTTTTTGGGAGGTCCTGGACCAGAAGAAGCTGTTTATTGTTGTCTCTCTTTGCATTTCTTGATCATCCTTTGCTCTTATGCCTTTTTATATCATTGCTGTCATATACATGGGAAAGCTAGTGTACTCCATGACCTTTCATGCTGCCACATAACCAGATTTCCCCTCCACTCATGAGGTGTCCTTGATAAATCCAGCCTGGCTCTTTTTGACTGCCACTTGATCTTCTAGATGTTCATTAATAATGTTTTAAAATGTATTATTGAATTGTGTTAGGAATTAAAATCTAGATCATATGGGTTGTATTTTGCCTCTCTCATTCTTATTTTTTCTTTGAAAAATATGAGATAATATTTATGTAGTCTTTAAAAGATCTAGGGACAGTGATCCCATCTCCCACTCTTCCAGGTTAACCTTTAGTGCCAAAGTCAAGCTGTATCCCCCTGCTTCTAGGGATGCCTCCTAAAGAGTCACAGATGATTCTCTACTACAAATAGCTCAAGCCCACACCAGTAGGTTTTCCACCTTGGAAGACTGCAAGCTGAGAATCAGTATAGTCCATTAGCCTTTCTAAAATTTAGTTTCAACTTAGGGAGTAAAATAACCATTTCCATAACAGTATAAAAAAGATGATTTTATATGAAACAACAAATATACCGTGTACAACTCACTATTCCTTCTTAATATACAACGAAATTTTTGTGCAAATTCCTTTTTTTCTTCCCTCTCCTCCCACCTAAGATATGACACAATTAGACACAAATGGGTACACACACACACACACACATACACACACACACACACTTTTAGGTATGTGTGTGTATGTGTATATATATATGTGTGTGTGTGTGTGAATTAATATATGTAGATTTATTCTATTCATACTTGCATTTTTCCGTTCTTTCTCTTGATGCAGATAGCATCTTTCTTCCTATGTCTTTAATAGTTAATTTGGGGGGAGCCAAGATGGCAGCATAGAAGCAGCAAGGTCCCACAGCTCCCACACTGCCACCCTAAACACCCATAAAATACAAGCCCAGACAAAGTCTAGGAAAGTCTAGAACTCTCAGACTCACAAAAATCCAGAGAACACAGCTCTCGCTGAAGGCAGCTCGGCAGCAGGGGCTCAGCACGGCCACCGGAGCGGAGGCTGGAA
>CM053598.1:5097863-5118724 GCA_028646575.1 Pseudocheirus occidentalis | reverse complement strand
GGGAGGGGCTTTACAGTGGGATTGCTGTTATGGGGTTGGGGCAGGAGCAAGATGGGGAGAAAATGTGTAATTCAAAAAATGTAATGAAAATGAATAATGTAAACAAGAAAACAAATAAAAACTAAATTAAAAAAATAGTTAATTTGGGTATTTATAATAGTCAAAAACACTTGGTCACTCACATACTCCTCTGGTCTTAATTAGCTTTTCAAAAGGAGTATTAACCAAGGTGGTACAGTAAGAACAGTTGGCATAAAAGTGTTGATCTTCATGGGTAGTTTGCCACCAAGACAACCTTCATGCCCAATGCCCTGATGATTCCAGAGAGTCCTAAGCAGGATGTGCTGCTTTAGGAATCAGTAGGTTCCTCTTCTTTGGCAGGCTACCACAAATCTTTGGTTGTATTGGTTGGGATTAGTTGGCCCCAGAGGCTCCTTGCATTTCTCATCCTATGGCCCTTGAAATTCTGGGACTTAATGACTGTGAGACACAGCACACCACAGACAGACCTCACTTTCAGAGCAGTCTTTCTCACCCAGCTCTGAGATCCTACCAAAAAAATATTGTTTGACAGAATTTGAATAATTTGACAATTATTTATTAAGTAATTTCTATACCCCACGCACTCTGCTAGTTCCTCAGGACACAGAAACAAAAAGGAAAGCAGTCCATGCCATCAAAAAGTTTATATTCTATTAAAAAGACCAACAAAAACAAAGAGAAGGGGATTTAAATTACAGGCAGAGTCAATGCAAGGTAATATCAGGAGTAATTGGGCCTTAACCACTCCCTGGACGGAGGAAAGGTTTCGTATAGGGAATGATGTTACTACGTCTGCCTCTACGCCCACAAAGACAGGCTATCTAGTGAACAGAGCCCTGGGTCTGAAGTCAGGGAGACCCGAGTTTAAATCTGGCCTCAGATACTATTAGTTGTGTGACTCTGGGTGAGTCACTTAAACCTCTTTGTCTCAGTTTCCTCATCTATAAAATAAATTGGAGAAGGAGACGGCGAACCACTCCAGTATGTCTGCCAAGAAAACCCCAAATAGGGTCACCAAGAGCTGGATGTGACTGAACAACATAGATATTTGTTTATTTTGATTTTCTTTTGCATAGCTAGTCCCCAATTCTTCAGGTGAAGAAGCCTAAGCTCAGTGGCAAAATGATTCGCCCTTGGTCTGGTGGATATCTGATCTGGAAAGCAGCCAGGACTCACACCCTCTACAAGATGAACACCCAAGGCTGATTCTCCAGCCGTCTTCTATAATAGCCATCCATGGGAGAAAGAGGGAGAGATCCAAAAAGCCACCAGGCTCCCAATCAAGTCAAGGTCACTTGCTTGTGATCAGGCATTTATAGAAATTCCTTTCATTTTCAGGCCAATTACTAGGCATGAATCATTTCAATACTCATAAGGTTTTGCATTTGAACCAGAAGTGTATGTTTGCTCTTCATGGGCAGCAAGAAGAAAGTAAGAAAAGTGTGCATGTGTGTATGTGCATGTGTTTGTGTATGTGCATATGAATTGTGTAAATATGTGAGAATGTATATGAGGGTGTGTATGTGTGAGGGTATACATTTGAGTGCATTGTGTGAGCACCTACATACATATGTGGATGTGTGAATGCGAGTGTATGTGTGTGATCCCACGAATGTGTGTGAGAGAATGTGTATGAGTGTGTGTGCATGTGCATTGTGTGAATGTGTGAGAATGTGTATGAGGGTGTTTGTGTGCATGTGTGTATGTGCATGTGCATTGTGTAAATATGTGAGAATGTGTATGAGGGTGTGTATAAGTGAATGTGTGTGAGAGTGTACAATGTGAATGCATTGTGCGAGCAACTGCATACATATGTGGATTGTGAATGTGAGTGTATGTGTGTGATCACATGAATGTGTGTGAGAGAATGTGTATGAATGTGTGTATGCATGTGTGTGTGCATGTGCATTGTGCAAATTGTGAGAACGGGTATGGGGGGTGTGTGTGTGTGCATACGTGTGTGTGCATACGTGTGTCCATGTGCTTTGTGTAAATGTGTGAGAATGTGTATGAGGGTGTGTGTGTGTGTGTGTTTACATGCGCATACATGCATAAAATTTAAATGCAGGTGACCTGGATTAACTACAACCTGGAGTATTTGTAACAGAAGTGTTCTCACCCTTCTGTTCATTCCACAAATATTCCCTTCAGCTCCAATTCATTAACTGCCCCCAGGGGCAGGAGCTGCGTTTCTCCTAGGCTAACTACAGGGGAGCTATGGCCAGTCAGCCCACACTCTCCTCTGCCTAGAACCATCTGGATACTTATCCTTCAGATTCCTAATCTATTCACACTGAACCCTCCCATATGCAAAGAGGCCGATTGACTTATAAATAAACTAATTAATCAATGTGCATTTATTAAAAGCCTACTACTTGCAAAGCATAAACCATCATTCCTGCCCTTCAAGAAATGCAAGAGCTCAGGAGAAACACGCTGCTTGAGCACCATTGTGCTGCAATATCAAGAGAATTGACTGGGCTGTCAGAGGACCTGGTGGGAATTCTGCTTCAGAGGCTGCCTCCCTCTGTGACCAGAGGCAAACTATTCAGTCTCTCTGGGCCTCAGTTTCCTCATTTGTAAAATTAAGGATTTGGATTTGACGGTCTTTGAAGACACTTAGGACTCTGGAGATTTATCTTGTGCACACGTGTTTTACATATATATGCATATGTATATGTATATATATATGTATTTATACATATATATATATATATATATATATATACACACACACATTCAATAAAATCCCTTTGGTAAACCAAATAGTAAATGGAATAAGCTCTCAAAATAGAATTGCAGGGATGAGTGGTGCATTACATGGAAAATCATTGCAGAGTCACATTTTCCAATGATTTTTTTTAAGAATAGACCTTTGAATCATTCCTTCCCACTGAATGGATCCCAATTAAATGAGAGAGAACTTTCTTAGGAACCAGCCCTGGCACTTAGGGCAAGGAGTGGGCTCCAGCCCTCCCTCTGGCTCTCTCTTCTCATGTGACCTGGAACATGCCCCCTGACCTCTGTCCCTCATTGTGCTAACCTCCACTGTGAGAGGAGAGGAAAATGGACCAGATGATCCCAAGGGTTCCTGCTGGTGGTACTGATGCTGTACTCCATCTCCTGGTTCTCTGTCCATTCAGTCACGCAAACTTCTGTTTATGTCTATCCCCAGTAATGGCAAGTGGCCCCATTTTTCATTGAAAGTCATCAATGAAAGACCTCACTCAAGGGCATTTTTAAAAAATTCTAAATGTGTACATCATTAGCAAAATATATCAATAAATACAGCTGGGAAATGTTTGACTTTCTGAAAAGTAATGTGAAAGGAGGTTTTCTGTGGCTAATGAAAGTCTGTAAATAATAGTCAATTTATATGCAAGGTGGCCTTGGAAAATAAACCACATTTTTATGTATCTTAAACAGGAAGAAAACTACCCACATCTGAGATTTTTATCTCTTGGTACCTCTATTAGAGTGTGAGTCCTACAGACTAACTTTTTTTTTTTAACACTCCAAACCTAGCTCTGGGTTTTCTTTCCTAAGATAAAAAGCTTCATTGAGAAAAAATAAGAAAAGATTCTTGTCAGCACTGTAATGCTCTGTAGCACACTGAGATCTGGCCTCCGAAGAAAGGGTTAAAGCCAATCTGAGCCTCGGTCTCCAGGAGAGGTTTCCTGGCGATGGGACACCTGATGGCAGAGAGCAGCTCCTGGTCAGTTGCACCTTGTAATTCCATTAGGGCTGTTAGAGTCAAAGGCAGAATCAGCTGTTGCCTACGCAGAATTATGTTAAACACGGCCCAGACTGAAAATCAATATTCTGCTTAAGTAACTAGCCCTCCAGTAATTTAATGAAACTGAATTGCATTCCGCGGGGGTAAGGTGGAGGGGGACCATTTTGTCTCTAGCCTTCCATTACACAGTGGTTGTACAGCTATGCGCCTGAAGAGAAATTAAATCCGTCCCCTCATTTCTTCGGGAAGTTGGAACAAGGCTCTTTACATGGGATTACTTCTCTGTTCCCTTCATTTAAAACTCCCGTAAATAATTTGTGGGCCTGTAGTTAGGAAGAAACCACAGGCTTCTAATGATGAAAATAAATTGCTAGTTCAAGACTTAAAAATAATATTTTTCTCCTCAACTTCACAAGAAAAATCTGGGAGGGGGAAGAAATGGGGGAATGAAGCAGGGGGAGACATCCAACTTTAGATCTGAATTTAAAATATCATTTCTAAGGGGTTCAAATGGATGCTCTGTCTACACTGAGTTAATTAGATTTATGATCTGATTCTGGGATCAGAAGCTACTTTGGATAGAGCTCATCCTTGTTAAAACATTATGAGAGTATCTGTCAATTCTGGGCTCTTTCAAAAAGCAATTCTCTCTTTTATTGACCAGCTCTAGTAGGTGACAAAATACAGTTTAGTAGCGTACCAATAAGTAACAGTTGTTCAAGCCCCCACACTCTTTAGTCGAGCCCACAAAATGGGAGCCTTCTTAATTCAGATTCTTCACCTCATACTTCAAACCATCTGGAACCTAGTCAGAGGGCACTCATTATGGTACAGGCATGATGTAAGTCCGTGTTAAGGCTGATCAACAATAAAAAGAGGATATAGTCACATGATACTAAGTTGCTTGGAAATGCTTTTATTCATTATTCAGCCGGCCAACTCTAGCCACTAGAGACAACGAGGCAAGCTTCACGAACTGGGATCCAAAAAATAAGGCATAGAGAGTTTGAGATATTTGCCCAAGACAATAAATTGCAGTGGCCAGATTTTAACACAGATTTACCTTCTATAGAACATAATTATCCATGCTAAAAAATTATAAAATTCCCACATAAGGTTTGTTGTTGTTGTTTTGTTTTAATAATGGTACCTGTGAGCTAGTCTGGTTTAGTCACTAGCAAGCCAGCCTTGGAGTCAAGAAGACTAGGTTTCACATTGACCTCTGACATCTGGACAAGCCACTTAACCTCTTAGTGGTTAAGAAAAGCCTCTAAGAGTGGCTGATCTAGAATAGCTGTAGAACTACCCTGGTTGGGGATTTCCCCACTGGGAGTTCCCTATATCAGTCAGATCCTAGGTCCTGACAAATATACAGTCACAAAAATAGCCAAATAAAAGAAATGTGCTTCATTGAATCAGAATGCAGCTCTCAACCCAAAACACAAAGGTTAAATGACTGCAGCATTCAGCTTTCTGTCACATAGCAAGGTCACAGCCAACTCAGATGTGTGTCAAGATAGCACTTTCAGAATCATTGCAATAACTGTGGAATAAATGTTAGTGATGTTCTCACTTCAAACAGCACAGTTTAATGCTTATTTAAATATGCCCTTCCTTGAACATCCCTGAATGTAGACCACACACAGGGAATAAAAAAAAAACTGGTACCTTCTGTCATTGGCCATCAACTCACTTAGAAATAGGCTTACTGGCTGACAAGATCTGTAGAATTTGGACAGAAAGTGGGAAGCAACTTCCAAGCACCTACCCCCCACCCTTTCCCCAACAACCACAACCACCAATTCTTTGTCCCATCTGCAAGCATACTTAGTCAGACTGTCAGGTCATGTCCTTCAGTATGACACTACATGCTCAAAGGAGAGTTCAACAGATTTAGCAGGTAACAGGCACCCAAAACTGATGGGATAGTCCCTCCCTTACCAGTCTTTCTAGAAGCCCCATCCTCTGATGAAGTACAATTTTTAAAAAAAAGTCCTTCTAAATGATTTATCTATTTATTACTTCCACATTACGTTCCTCGTTTATAAATTCCACATTTTATGTCCATTATCTGAGGAAGGATCCCACTAATTTCCACATGTAGCCTTTCCAAATGAACAGAACATTCTCTTTAGACAACTGACATTTAGACAACCACAGAATGGGGAAACATTGGTCCATAAGTTTACTTGGCAGTGAGGTGGTTAATAGCATCAGTATTGAAATGAAGAGAGTTAGACTAACCCACTGAGGTCAAGGGGGAATACAGCCACTCTAGGTCTGGGGATCATTCCTTCTTTTTGCACAATCAGAGGACCAAAGTATACTCTAAATGTTCGCTACAAAGCTAGAGGACACCTAACCTAGTAGGTTTTTTTTTTTAAAGAAACACATGACAGAGAAAACAGTAAATACAAGACACCAATTCACCTGCACCCCTATTCCTGTGGATTTTTTGAATGCATACTTTTCAACAGTCCTGTATTCTTATGCTCCAGGCCCATTAGAACAATTTCTCGAGCAATATATTTTTCAAGGCATAAACACTCAATCGCAGCCCGCCTAGAGCCAGCTTGAGTCCCCAGAGCGCAGCCACTCCCGATAATACATGAACTCTCCCCAGCCCCAATGCTGGAGTGCCAGCAAGCCTCCACCTGCCCAGTTTGCTTTCATTAACAAGAGCATCAATCACCGAGTGCCAACGTGGGGGCTCGAGAACTTACCTCGCTACTGGGCAAAGACGCTCTGCTGCGTCTTCTTCACAAATTCTCTAGCTTACTGTGCATCGCGTTTCTAATCCTGCATAGGCACAGACCAAACAGCCTTGGCTTTCACCCTCATACTGGCACGGCACGAGCCAGACACCCCCTTTCCCTTTCACCGGAGTCCGCTACTTACGGAAGTTCTCCCGCACAAGAGTTTTCACGGTTATTCTATCAGCTGACAAACGCACCACCACGTATCCCCCACCTCCCACTTCTGCAAATATTGAATGTCTGTCAATTTTGGCCATGTACAGAGACCTAGAAGGACTGGGCAGTGGTATCTCCACCCCTCAGATATACTTTAGAGGTGAATGCCTTGGGCGAAAATCATGGCCCAGGTTCCATTGAGTCAGAAGGGCTTAGGCAGAAGCTAATCTCTGGAGGTGAGTTTTCACTGCGGGCGCTGCGATCTAAAAAGGGCCAAGGTCCATTAAAGCACAAAACACAGGCTGGTTTAATCTCTAGATTAAATGGAGGACCTTAAAAAAAAAAAAAGCCCCAAACCATTAGGTCCTCAGTGTGACAAGTAAGAGCTCCTTGGGAATGGGTTTTGTTTTTTTGTTTTGGCTCTTCAGATTCCCATTTAAAAGAAAGGCCTTTATGACAAGACCTTAAGTGATTAGTTTGTCTCGTTCATTCTGTTCATATTTACTTGGACTGTTTTCATGATGCTCCTCCCTGCAAATAAGAAACGTTGTACATGGGGCTTTCAGCCCCCCCAATACATGCACGAACACGCGCGGGCGCGCACGCACACACACACACACACACACACACACACACACACACACACACACAGAGCTTTCCCTGCTTTCTCTGGCTGATGGCGTGTTGTCAGTGCTGAATGCTGGAATTGTTGTTGAGCAAGCCCAGCTGGGTGAATTAAAACCTCTCCAGTAACTCAAACCAGAAATGACTTCATCTCTAAAATTTCCGTGGAGCTCAGGTCAAAGCCATGAGTCCGGACAGAAATAATGGGGTTAGCAGAGAACCTCCAGAATGCATGAAAAGAGCAGGCCAACGCTCCAGACGGGGCCGTTTGGAACTGACTGTTCAGGTCCTGGGGAATCGGGAAGTGCTTTCAAATTGTATCTGAAAATACTAAGAAAATAAATGGTGGTGTTTCTCTTATAATACGGCTACACAATGGAATATGTTGTGAACAAATAAGTATCCCTTTATTAGAAGGATAACAAAATAATTAGCTAGAGAGAAATAGTAGAATAAAATTTAAATAGAAAAGACATATTATACCATATTATACAGAATCAGAAAAGACCTAAAACCTCATCAGTTCAGTCAGGATTAAACAGTGAAGAACGATTTTTTTTAGATTTTTGCTAAGGGAAATCTGCTGCAAAAACTTTTTAAAAACATTTTCGTGATGAATATTCATCTTTGTCTATGTGAATTCACTTAAATAAATACAATTTTAATTGAATTAAAGAGCCAATAAAGTATATCTTCTTACTGAATTCTGTTGTGAAAACTGCTAAAATAGTCATTCCTGGCTAACACCAAAATTCAAAGAAGCCTAGATTTAGAGTTCTGCCAGGCCTTGGAGATTCTTTGTCCAAACTCTTTCATTGTACACTGAAACAGAAACCTAGGGGTGTGGGGTGGCTTCCCAAAGTCAAGCAAGTGGTAGGCAACAGATCAAATATTTGAACCCAGATCCTTTCATTGCAAAAAGAATGATTTTTGCTGATACCAGTTACAAATATGAATTTGTTTAAATTGATGTTATTACTTCAAATCCACCAGGGCAAAGAAATATATTTCCCCTTTCATTAAATTCTTCTATAAAAATTGTTAAAATTATAATGTAGTTATTAACAGCAAAATTCATCTATGTGCATTTTAATGGTCATTACATAGAAGCAAATAATAGGGGGGTTTTTTGTGTTTACACTGATTTCTACTAAAAAAATTTTTTTAAATAATAACTCACTGGTAACTCCAAAAACAAAGGATCATAGATATAAAAGAAGAGGAAACATTGGTGACTATCTCATCTAACCCACTATTTCACAAATAAGGAAACTTAGGCTGAGGGAGGGATGTTGCTCACCCAAAGTCCCACAGGTAATAAGTCAAGGGATGAGCTTTGGTAATACACAGTGATGTTCAAACCAAGCTGACCACACACAACCATGCACAAACACAGTGCTTTGATTGTGGCACAGCTTTCAGAATTATGAACGGAAACATACAGCTAGATAAATGGAAGAAAAAATTAATGACTTTTTGTATAAAATAAATGTTTGCTGAACAAAAATGTTGAATATGGAAGTAGTGATCCCAGAAACAATACTCTTTTGTGAGCAATCCATAATTTAAAGCCATTATCTGGTGAGTTTTGTAGAATGGACCTTAAGATGAGCAAAGATTTGTAGTCAGATGCCAAGAGCCATGCCAATGATGAACAGAGGGGACAAAAAAATTGTTGACTTTTCTGTTTTGTTGTTATTGGATGTTGCTGCTGTTGTATTGTGTGACAAACGTTGAATACCATCAATAAAGCTTTCCTAATCATGATCGGAAAATTAAAAATAAAAAGACATGACCAGATCAACCATAAACAAGAAATGACCACTAGACAGTTTTGATTATTTCAGATTATTAGGCTTATATTGAAAGCTAAAGGTCCTCATAATTACAAGGGGGTCACATATCAAGTATGCTTTCCCAAATAATGTCCAAAAGGAACCATTTGAGCAATCTGTTGTCTCACCCATAAAATGGGAATCACATTATTTTTCCTTTGTTCTGCCATCCCATGAGAAATGCTAATGTAGTATACAGAAAGCACTGCACACTTTTTTTAGAAGGAAATTACAGAGTCACAATGGGCTTGTAAGTTGGCAAGAAATGAGGTTGAATCCCAGCTCTGCCACTGACTGTGTGACCTTACACAGGTCCTTTGCATTCAGTGAGTCTCAGTTTCCTTCAATCCTCTGTAAATTAAGAGTGTGGGACTACATAATAACCAATCAGGCTGCTTTTTGCTCCAAATTCTATATGCTTGGGATTCTGGGATTCTTTATTGCAGCCTTCTATGATAAAAGACAAAAAAAAACCCCACCCTCTTTGTGTTATATGATATTGGAAAACAAAAATTCCAAGAAGATTCTTTGAGGTTTCCAACAGAAATGTCGGAGACAGGAAGCTGTATTATTCCTGAGCGTACAACTGAACAGATGATTCAAAAGCATGTTTTAAGTACATCAGGACTGCCTGCCTGCTTTAAAGGGTCGTTGACAAGAAAGCCCATTGGTAAGCCAGAAGACACTCTTTAAATTTGTGGCTCCTGTTCTTGTTATTAGTAACAGTTGCATTTTAAAAATATTTACATGTAACGAATTTGAAAAACTGTGAAGCTTCAAATAGTCACATTGGAGGTAAACACCTAGGGAAACGTGTCTGCTGGTAAATTAGGAATGGAGTAGCTCTTAACCAATTAGGCCGATAAGGGATTTGGTGACATTTATTTTGAGAAAAATGACAAGTGTTGTTGTATTTTAAATGTTTCTGTTGTTTACTCCTCTTCCTCTCTCTCTCTCTCTCTCTCTCTCTCTCCCTCACACACACACACACACACACACACACACACACACACACACAATACATTTTCCAGGTCTAATTCAAAGAGTTATTCCTTCAGTTTTCTGGTTCCAGGATCTTACAGCCATATATAACCTGGGCGACTTTGGTTCAACTTGTTACAAAAACACGTATCAGAGACTCTGTCTATAGGCAATGCTATTTCAGGGCTGAGGGGATGCTCAGGCTAATCTGATCAGCTCAGCCTTGGGGGCTCCACAGCACCCGCTGGGGGCTCCGTGTACTTGCACTGAGGCCACATGTGCTGAGCTCCATGAGACAGCTTTGTTGGAATGCCACTGTTCACCTGGCAGCTCTTGCCAAGGGGAAAGCAAGAGCAAAGTGCAAGTGCCAAGGGGCTCTGCAAAAGACTCCTGCCATTTCAACCTCATCCCTGAATTTGTTGGGAGGATTTTTAGTATCCAGGTTATATTTTATCTTACTTTGGAAAAGTCTGAGGCACACACTGTGTAACCCAATAAAAAGAGTGGGATGTAGAAAAGATGATGGAGGTGGTGTCTCCTTTCCAGCTGAAGGCAGAAAGAAGCAGAACCTTCATTCAGTTGGAGTTGTTTTGTGAAAAATACAAGCATTAGTAGATAAAAGACATTGTGCTGACACTTCTGACAGAAAGGCAAAATGAAAAAGGAAAGGAAAGGAAAGGAAAGGAAAGGAAAGGAAAGGAAAGGAAAGGAAAGGAAAGGAAAGGAAAGGAAAGGAAAGGAAAGGAAAGGAAAGGAAAGGAAAGGACATTATTGGCATGGTCCTTCCATAGTAGAAAGGGAATTTGACAGACAGAAAGAAAAGTATTTCCATGAAAATTTGAGAGAAAGAAGAGAGTTCTCCCAACTAAGGAAACTGAAAAGATATCTCCATGCATTAGAATAGCATGTGAGTGGTCAGAGAAGAGATTGGGGTTTGGCACATTCCCAGTCTTAAGGCCTCTGGGCCTTTCCTCAAAAATAAAGGCCCTAGGCACACATACTGAATAAACTTCTAACCCATTTGCCATAGAAATGACTCTCCTGTTGTCTTCAATTCATGAATAATTACAGCCTGTCAGTGACCATAATGCAAAAGTGCCACCATCTCCCTTTGTAGGAGGTGGGAAAAAAGCCCCAAGAAAGGAAATGTCACTTAACAACATCTCTGAAGGAAAGAGACCTTTTTTTCCCCACATATTTACTCAAAACTGTCTTGAAAATGTGACCTTCCCAATGCCCCTCCCAGACTGAGAAGGGAGAGAGCCTGGGCCCTCCTAGAAGCTGGGGAAGGGACCCTCGAAAGACTCTCCTATCCCTCTTCCTCACTACCCCCCTTTCCCTGACAAGCTATGGCCCACCTGAGGATACCTCGGCGTTCAATCGCTCTCTCTCCACCCCATCTCTTGTCAAGCCCTATTTCTTTCTCCTGCCGTTTCTGCACACTTCTCATGCTCACTTCCAAGCTGAAGAGCCCGGCTCCGTTAAGTGCCCCAGTAGGAAGCAGACAGCTCCTACACACAGCACAGGCCAGAAAGCTGGGCTGAAGTAGAAGGACCCCAGATCACAAAGGAGGCCTTCTTCTTTCCTGAGCAGAAAGACAAGTAGCCAGCTCCCCACACAGGTGGGTGCTGGAGGCTGCCCCCAGCCGTGCTGCTGGCTTCTTTGGCCATCGATCTCGCCCTGGGTGTCTGCAGGACCCAGGCAGCCCCCTCCCCAGGAGCCCGGGCAGCTGCCGGGGGCTTCACACAACCTCCGCTGAGTGGGTGGGATTGCAGGCGGCTCCCTGGGGAGCAGCAAGAAGGAAGGAACTAGAAACAACCACTTAACATCTATTTAGAGCCTCGGAGCATTTGGGAAAGCGGGCCCCATTACTGTTGAAAAGATGCAAATTTGGTGAAATCATCACCGGAGCTGTATGGCTCCGGGCTGTTTCTCAAGTACCCTGATTCTTTACAGGAGGGAAGGTATGCTTGTGAGACACAGCAAGGCCAAGTTCATGTTGCTCTGAGGTAGCCCCTAACCAAACCTTACCAAGTGCTACAAAAGGAGGTTTGTTAGAGGGGGAGACAGGGAGTTCATCCAGGAAAATCCCTACACAGCATCCTCAGGGCTGGCTACAGGGGCGAGGAGCAGCCCAGCAGGCAGGAGGGTGGGCTGGTGGGCTGGAGGGCTGGCTGGCTGGCTGGCGGGAGGGGGGTGGCTGCCAGTGCCTGCTAGCCCCTACCCCCTCCCCTCTTCAAAGTTTCCCAAATCGCTGCTGAACGCAAGTCAATTAAGGCAAAGATATTTTCCAGTTCGCCTTCCCGTTTGACATCAAATCTTCCTCCCGACGTTCCAGAACACACTTATCTCCAGATGAAGTGCATCAGCTCACCTATTGATTTTTGCACGGGATTTGCTCTTTATGAAAAGCATCTGAACAGCTCCTAGGCGGCACCAGCAACCACCACCAAACCAGCCGCGAGTCGGCCTTTGGAAAACAAGGAGACGCATGACAATAATAAGGCTGATCCATTTCCCGTTGCCAGGTTCCCAACTGGCCAGCCCGGCCCACCCTCGAAGGGCTCCAGTTGGGCCCAAATGAATGGCCCACTTAGTCGGAACACAGTTGCCCTGGTGAAAATCGTTTTCCGTGGCTCGTTTAAGTGAGGCACTTAGGGTGGACTCAACATGCCACAGCCTATGAACTCAATATTTCATCAATTTCCTGAGGATCAATTCTATTTTAAAGCCCAATCCCTGGGACAGAGACAGGCAGCTTCTTTCTAGGCAGTTACACAAAGCAATGGCATCCACAAGTGCTGTGGCTGCCTGGCTAGGGAGGTAGAAATAAGGTCGGAGGGGAAACGCTATGTGCCCTTCATTTTCTGTTTGTAATATACACCAAGCACCTTATTTGTATTTTCAAAGGGACAGAGGAAAAACAGATGGCATTTTGGAGGATAATTTTTAAGGACAGGATGTGGCATGATCCTGTATTTGGCCTGTAAAGAAATGAATCTGAAAGCTGTGTGCACATGTGTGTGTGTGTCCGTGTTCATGCATATGTGTGTGTATCCAAGTGTGCGTCTGCTGTACCTGGAGAAAACTGGAGAAGTGGGGAGTGAGAAATCAATGATATTCTGCCGAGCCTCCTGCACTCAGTCTTGCATTCTCCCTCAGTGAATGGGGAAAAGGCTGGAGTTGTCAGACTCCCTGAGAAAACAAACAAACATTTCCACAAACAACATTCCTCTCTTCCCCCCCCCCCCCAGCCAGGAGACTCTCAATCACATAATATTTCTGTTTTCCTCTTACTGGTTGCCATTTCAGTCACAACACTGAGAATACTGTTAGCCCTAGAAATCTAGATGGATGTGTACTCATCTCTAATCTCATTCCAGGCTCCACACCCTCACCCAGAAAAAAAACGAGGCCAGGAGATTGGGGGGTTGTGTGTGTGTATGTGGGGGGGATCTACTCCAGTGGAGCTTTTCAGAATAACTAAGCAGGAAACAAAAGCACAAAAGAAAGGGCCGACCCTCGGCAGGCGTTAGACTAGATGTGGTATTTCTTTAATTCTTCATTTTAAACTGCCTAATTGTGATTTTAAGCTCCGGTTCCTGTAATTTTGCAAGACGAGGCATTCCAGTGAGAAAACATATGGTAAGGGATTTTGAAACCACAAAGCTAGAGAGCATCATAGACTTAGCTGTTGCCTCGGTGTCACAAAGGCCCATCACTGAATTTATCCAGTCACCCATTAAAGGAAGAAAAGAATGAAAGGAAAAGGAGTTTTAAAATCCCCTCATGCTACAAGAAGGAGGGAAATGTGGCATCAGGTTCAAGTCTGAGTGGAGGGAGAAGGGGAGAGAGAGCCTCCTGCCCTGTTTGGTAGGAGGGGGAGCCCTAATGAGGTCCCAGACTGGGGGCTGGGGTAGTTCCAATATAACAAAGTCTTCAAGTCAGTCTTGGGGACCCCTTCCACGGAGTGATACTTAGGGAATCTTCTCCCCCAATGCCTCATTGGTCACCCCCAAGTTGACAAGGAGGGCCTCTGCTGAAGCCTTTCACTGGTTCTGGTTTGTACCTGACTTGTATTCATTTTATTTTGGAAGGAATAATCAGAGATGAATTGCACAAAATTCTGTATTAAAAAAACAATTGGCTTCCAAGTATGTATTTTCCAGAGAATGATATGACCAGTTTGTACATTTTTTCCCAATGGGGATGTAAAGCAAAGTGGGGAACCCATGTTGACTTCTGAGTGTCAAATCTAGGAAAAGAATCCAAGAGCTTGAAGATGGTTTTTGTGCCTCCACCACCGTGACATTTCCGTCTAGATCCCTGTGCATGTGATTTGTGGGGACTTGGTTTGGCAGTGAAGGTGGGGGAGGCACTGAGACATGAAACACTGTACATCGTTATTCAAATTACAGATTCCTTCTGAAATGATGCTAGTATTCCTTATCAGAAAGGGGGTTCTATTCTCTAATCCGTGGCAATAAATGGACATTAATTAATGCCAAATTACAATGGAATGACACGTTATATCCACAGGAATCCAGAATGAGCCCATTATGAATAATGTTATTACAGTAAATATTAAGGAAACCGGAACATGGTTGGTTGCTAATTATGAAGTGTTAATAAGCACCTAGTTTATATCAACTTTTAAAGATCCAAGGCTCTTGCCAAGCTGGATATTCATGCCTTTGCCCCAAATGCATCCTCCCTTCTCCAGGGGCCAGTCGCCTTCCCTCCCTTTCACCTCCTGGAGGGCTGATTGATACCTGGGACACAAAGGTGAGGGGGGGGAGAGGGGGCTCCTGCCCTCGGATCCTTCTGAAGCCCTGTCTCTCTCACTCAGCAGTATGTGCGTGTGTGTCTGTCTTCTATTGTAGCTGAGTTTTGCCAAGAACATCAGCCCCTTTCCCTAGAATTAGAGCTTTTGGTGGGTGGTCATTTTTCTGAGCAAGGAAAATCCTTAACCCTCCCCATCCCCCACCCCAGAGGATTTAGGCAAGGCCTGGGGCTCTTCCTACTGCCCTGGCTGGGGCTGGGACTTGCTTTGTTTAGATTCTGTTTTCCCGGGGACACTGGAAAGAGCAAAGGGAAAGGTGTTAATCTTGATAATTAGTGCACAAAAGCAATTAGGGACCTAAAAAACCTGAAGGCACAGAAAGTGATTTTTTTTTGTTGTTTATTTGCTTACCTTATTAAGTTAAATATCTGTCTGAATTAATCACTAATGAATGTGAAGGAGGCAGAGTAAGAACTCCCCTAATGAACAGCAACTCCGTTGGACTTACAGGGCACCAAGTAACCCCGGGTCCAGTCAGCCAACTTGCTTTTCAAAATTACTTTTCTGCCCAATTTTCTGTTTGCAGAGAAGTGAATTATTTACATTTATTGTGCTTATTTAAGCACTTAAATGACTATGAATGGAGCTCAGACCCAGTTTAAAAATATAGAATCATTACACAACTCCATGACTAGAAATGCATGTGATTTTCCCCTAAAGGCTGCTTTCCCCACTTTTCTAATCTCCCTTTTACTACAATTCATGAAAAAGACCATTATTACATTGAACATGTTTTAATAAGTTATTTATTATTTAACGTACTGGCGGAGGCCCGGCCCCAGGACTTACATGAGGCATGCCAAGAACGGGCTCTTTTGTACTCCAGCAGGGTCAGCCCCAGCCTAAGAACCGAAGTTTCCTGGAGGAAACTCCACTGGCCTCCCTTCCTAACAAATCCCGAATGCTTTCTGTCCATTAGTCACGTCATAAACATCGATATTGGGAGAGCCCAACGGCACTGATTAGTGTGGTTTTGGAAATCTGTGTTTAAGTGGCACTCCTTCCTGTAATATTCATTCATTTAAAATCAAGGGCTCAAATTGTCTGGGAAAAAAATACAGTGGCTTAGTTTTCTTAACATACACCCACATACATGCATAACCTCAGACGCTGTTACAGGCTTTAGAAGAACAGGGATACCGTTTTCTCCACCTCTGCTCTTGGGCTGGTCAAAATCTGAACCCGATATCTTCGGTGGCAGCCGACGGTGCCTGCTGACATTGAGAGAGGGCCAGGGAGCGGCTGCTTCATCAAACTGGGGTTTAGAGCCTATGTAGAAAACACTGAAAGAATAATTGGGAGATTAATAGCATCAGGACAAGAAAAAAAAGGAAAGAAAAAAAAAAGACAAGGCAAGAGACACTTGGCAATATAATGAAATAGAATCCTCAGTAATTCTGCCTCGAAGATGGAGTGTTAGCCTCAAGTATTTCTATCCTCAGCTTCCCAATTATCAAAGTTTAAATGTTGCTGTGTTTTCAGATGAAAACCCTCTCCAGCAAGTTTCTCTATGGAATGCCTCCCTTCGCAGGGAGAATTCAGCAGGGCACTCTCTCACTGGCTCAGTCTTTACCCTCAGTTCGCCTTCCTCAGGTCCATTAACTGGTGATCTTGTTTTTAAACCAGTTAGAGAGAGAGAGAAAGAGACACACAGAGAGAGAGAGAGAGAGAGAGAGAGAGAGAGAGAGAGAGAGAGAGAGAGAGAGAGAGAGAGAGAGAGAGGAGTTTTAGCTGTGTGTGTATATGTGCACAAAATGCATACGTATG
Organism: Pseudocheirus occidentalis; assembly: GCA_028646575.1. Taxonomy (NCBI): domain Eukaryota; kingdom Metazoa; phylum Chordata; class Mammalia; order Diprotodontia; family Pseudocheiridae; genus Pseudocheirus; species Pseudocheirus occidentalis. The sequence goes on along the minus strand of CM053598.1, from coordinate 5,101,984 downwards.
TGTGTAATTAAATATAAATATATGGATATGAAAGAGCAATATGTAGTATTTTGACTTAACTATTTGAGTGTTTTCCAGATAATGCCAGTAGCAATGTAACGCTAATGTTAAAAAGTCCCATGCTATTCATAAGAGATTATCCTGGTGTAAACATTACAATAGCAGTAATGATCTAATTAAAAGAATCCGACAGACTTAAAAGAGTCCCTTCTTTCAGGGAGAAAAAAAAATCAATGCCACAGTCCATGGTCCAGAGTGGGACCGAGCATTTTCCTGTGATCACATGCAGTGGGACTCGGCCATCGCTAAAGTTCCCTGCTCTTTGTTACTTAAGGTGATACGGCAGATCAAAGATCCGTACATATGTGGCCTAGGGTTCCTGCAGAGTGCCTGTCATGTGTGAAGCCGATTTTAAAGTTATCTATAATCCTCTCTCACTTGAAATGTACAGAAATGGGGGTAAATGAAGTATCTCTGCAAATTCAGAAAGGTCCTTGAACAGAATTATCCTGAAGAAAGATGTAAATAGGACTGAAATATATTTCTAAGAGACAGATTGGGCTTAGGCACTCACTGTCCTCCCTCAGCTGCTGAATTGTTTATGGACGTGTGTTAGATACACATGTAAACCTTTCAGTGAATGCTGGTGCCATGTAAGCTACTTATGGGGGCAGGAAGGTGGGGGCATGATGGTGGTGTGTTTTCTTTGTGTTTTTGGTTTTCTGTTGCTTTTTATCCCTAAGACCCCGTCCCCTTTTCCATACTTCTCAGCACCTGAAATCATGCCCGCAAACCAAGGTTTGAAATGTGGTCAAAAAGGAATGCTGCAGGAAGGACCAGGAGAGAGACACAAGACTCGGGAGAAGGAAAGGAATTCTCTTGGCGAGGCTGTGCAGTAATCCAATCGGGAGGCCACAGGGAGGAGCTGTGGATCTGCTCAGCGCTGCCAACAACAGTGGGGAGGGGGGTGGGCCTGGACCGAAAATAGACTGGAGCAAAACTGATGGTAGGAGAGGAAAGGTAGGATTTTATAAGTTCCTGAATTTTATGACTGCTGCAACACTGGAATGTCCACTCAATCTGTTGGGAAGTTAGCACAGCAAATATGCGCTGGGCATATTAAATACGGGATGAAATGGCGTAGTGAATATTTATTAGCAAAAATATAGGTTCTCAAAAACAGAAATAAAACAGGGTAATAGATGAAGGGAAGAATAGATTTAACACTGAAATAAATATCAAAGGTGCAAAGAAAAGGCAAAATATAGTGTTCAAACAAAGCTGTGAATTGGGCCCAGATTTAATGCTTCTCTGGGGAAGCGAAGGTTGGACAGACTGTTGGAATTGAGATAGTGCTCTTAGTACACAGCCCCTGTAATGCTGTCAGCTTTATTTCCTTTGACAAATGTGAAATAAAATTTGTCAAAGTTAGGGCTCGGTAAGTTTGCTATTGAAAATTCAATTGGTAATAACTGGTATAGCCCGGCACTCAGGAGATTTTTAAAGGAGAGGGATGTTTAAGATGCTGGGGGCGGTGGGGGGGGGGGGCAGGGGGCGGCTGTGAGGGGAGCACTTCCTATTGTATTTCACTTTTTAAAAATTTAGCAGTTGACTTGAGCAACTAGGTTTCTGGGCTTCCTTTCACTTTGGGTTCAATGTGGCATAAGCCATTTAAAACCTCTAGTCTCTGAAAAAGGGCAGCCTAAATTTGGGGGGAAATGGTTTTAATTCAGAGAGAGAGAGAGAGAGAGAGAGAGAGAGAGAGAGAGAGAGAGAGAGAGAGAGAGAGAGAGAGAGATGCAAACAGATGCTAGGAAGACGTTATGGTCAAAGAGACATTTATTTATCAAATCATGGGGAAAAAAATCTGACACAATATTTAAAAGTAAAATCCCACCCTAATCCTACTTTACACATCTCATGAATTCTCTTCTCCCAGACCCTGAATTTGGTATGTTAATAGAAGCCACACTGATTTACTGAGAATGCTTAATAGAGGACTTTGCCTCCTTCACAATTTGTTACTCAATGTTCTTTAGTGTTACAATTCCACCACAATTTGTTACTCAACATTCTAGAGTGTTACAGCCCCTTTACAATGCTGTTACACAACATTCTTCAGTATTTCAGTCCCTCTGGGCATTATTTTCCTGATTAGGGGAGATGTGTCAAGGGGGTGTGTGAATGATGCATCATCCCCATCCCACTCCCCCTTTACATTTGGAAACGTGGTAACCTTTAGGGATATTCAGAGTCCCTCTCCCCTCTGCCCCATAAATGAGGATATTTACCTTTCTTTTTGATTGCTGGAATATATCATAAATCCCACCCAAAAGACAAAATCATCCAGTTTCACCTTTGCTCTCCTTATTTGCAATGAAATCTAATTTCTCCTAACTCTAGTAATTTAATTGAAAAGTGGGCAACTTGACAGTTTACTCCGATCTTTTCAGAGACACCAAGGGAGAGCACAGAGACATTTGGTCTTTAAAACCAGCTCCCTGTTAATTGTATGTACTCCTTTACTATACACAGCAAAAAGAAAGGAAAAAGAAAGAAAAGAAGGAAGGAAGGAAGGAAGAAAGAAAGAAAGAAAGAAAGAAAGAAAGAAAGAAAGAAAGAAAGAAAGAAAGAAAGAAAGAAAGAAAGAAAGAAAGAAAGAAAGAAAGAGAAAGAAGAAAGGAGGAAAGAAGAAAGGAAGGAAGGAAGGAAGGAAAGAAGGAAGGAAGGAAGGAAGGAAGGAAGGAAGGAAGGAAGGAAGGAAGGAAGGAAGGAAGGAAGGAAGGAAGGAAAAGACTGGCTGACTCCCAGACCTCTCAGCCATCAGCTCTTAGGCCTTCAGACACCATGGGCAAGGATAGTCCAATTGGTCTCTGAAGACTTTGGGCGGGCCAGGCCCCATCATGGAGGCTTTTCTTTCTAATGGCCCTTTTCTCCCTTCCCATGTACTCTTGGACTTGCTTTTTTTCCCTCCTCTGTCTCCAGCCCGAGCCGAGCCGGAATTGGGCAGTCAGCAAGAGGCACGGAGTGCTGGCATGTATCATTACATTCTCAAGATGGCATATTTACTGCTCTTGCCAGCAGGGTCGTGCTTCTGTCCTAGTAAATGTAGTGGAGTATGAAAAAGGCAATTACATCTCACTGGGTGACCTTTTAACAGCCATGACTGCCTCCTATCTATACATAATTATTATAGGTGATGATTTCCAAGCATTACAATCTCCTCCAGCCGCCTTTAATTCACATCACACTTAGCCACGTTTGTCACCGGCGCTCTAGATTTTAACCCCCGAAAACGGCACAAAAGCAGGCCGAGAAAAGTGATAGCTGTGGGTGTCAGGCTCTCAAGTCATCCTAATAAAAACACAGCAAATAAGATGTCGCCCTGTTTGTATTCATTATCAGTTCTTACATGCTCCAACTCTTGCATTAAACATTAGACAGCCTCTGATGCCTGCTTAACAGTTTAATTCCCTCCTCAGTATTCAGGCTGTCATAATAAAATCAGTGAAGCACACAAAGTCAAATAAGAAGGAGAGGAGGCATTGGGCATGTAGCGGAGGCATTGTCACCGCGCGCCATTCAGAGGCACTCCTTCCCGGCGCCCGCTTCAACATATGCCGGGGAGTGACACACCAATTCAATCTCTCTCTCCGCTGCTGGGGCCAGCCTATCTTGCCGGTGCAGGGCGAGGGGGCTGCGCGTGCGGAGGGGTGATAGCAGCCCCTTCAAAAGGCCCCCGCGCCCCCACCACCGGAGCTGGCACAATGGAAGCACTTCTGTCAACAAAGAGGAGAAGACTAAAGAGCTCCATAGCCCCACTATGGCGAGATTAACAGCGCTAAATCCGGTTAGGCCTTTTCTCACTTATTTACAGGCTGCTGATCTAGAGGGCTGAATCAGAACAAGAGATTAGCTCTATTAAGTGCTGCCCATTTCTCTGAATTATGTTTTTGAAGAGTTGGACAATATGAATAAGGACTCATTTTAACCACTGTACGAGAGGCACACACTTCATTGTGGTGACAAAGCCTTCTGAACACGACTTGTCACTTGCAGTGATCCATTGCAAATACAGTTTAATATATAATTTATATCTACCAGCTGGTGAGAGCAGAATG
>CM053598.1:5088582-5097363 GCA_028646575.1 Pseudocheirus occidentalis | reverse complement strand
GAGAGAGAGAGAGAGAGAGAGAGAGAGAGAGAGGGAGAAGAGAGAGAGAGAGAGGGAGAGAGAGAGCCTGGCAATTTAGGATGTCACTAACGATAGTAAAATAGCTCAGCAAACAGTTCAATAAATGGTTCAATACTTGTGATACTCTCCAAACAAAGACTCGAAGCCATTAATTTTAAAAAGTTCTGTGAATCTTCTTGGAGCAGTAAATATTTAATCACTGCTATATGCGTGCTGCCCTCTCATATTTTACCTCCTAACCAGGGCTGTGGAGGGAACCCGGCTTTAATAACTTTGACCAGAGTAAGAAGAGGCCATTTTGATCTGATCTTGGAATTAGGCAGGAGAGTCAGGCTTCCCCTTGCATGCCCCTATTGGTGACTGGATAGTTTTGGAAGCAGCTGGCTCTTGAAAGATGTAAATGAAATTATAGTTGAGCCAATCCCTGGTAAAGAGATGAATTTTTTTCAAGTGATGGTCCAGATTTTAAAAGAAAGTTTGTTTTTTACTAGGAAATGGGAGCTTAGAGGCAAAGATTTTGGAAGGGGCTTTGCTCTGAAGGTTACCAGTGGAGACTTGGCCCATCCTTTCAGTGATGCCTTTTCTTTCAGAGGCTTGGACATAATTCATAATTGATGAGAAGGTCTTTCGGGTCTCGATGGCTTGTGCAGCCATATAAGTAGTATTTATTTATTTTGCATTTTTGTTTTTGTCACTGTTCAGGAAATACCCACTGAGAACACAATTGTCATTTACAGAGTCCTGTTTGGAGGAAAAAACCCACAAAATCATCCATCAGCTCCTCATCAATGATCCTCCCAGTCAATCCAATTAAAGTACTGCATATGAGTGAAACATTCGTATCAATTCCCATCCAAATCAGGGGCACATTCCATCATATTCACTGGCTTGCCTTGTTAAAACATAAACACGTATAGCCATTGACCCAAACTCCCTGATCCCACAGTTGCTGGGACACATTGATCATGATTCCACCAGCATATTTTTCAAGGTGGTAGCACCAATAACAGTACATTCAGTTGGTCAACATGGTGGAATTTTAGAAACTGCTCTCAAGGACTTTCTAGTTCCATCAGCAATCCATATGAATTTGTTTTTTTTTCCTAAAAACTAGTACTCATTAAAATACATAGTGAAACTAAAGTGTGTTCCCATGTTATAGCCTTCTCATTTATTTTGACCTGCCTCTTCAAGGTTCTCTATACCCTGCACTTACTTGGGTTCTCCTAAACAAACGCCCATCGTCTCCAAACCCATAGGGGAAATGCATTTTCAAGGAGTACATTTTTTGGAGTGTGCCTGCAGATACTGACAGACCTTCCAATGACATAATATTTCCCTAGTATAAATCTCAAGTATAAAAGTATATAAAATGTATAAAAGCATCATCCACAGGCATATCATGGTCACATGGTACCCTTCTTTTTCCATGGCACAACCAACCAGCAGTTAATTTTGAGATGGGAGCAATTAAACAGAACAAGCCTGAATCAAATGGATTTGTTTGGGCCCTTCCATATAGCCAAGTAAAGATTCAGGCCTAGTGGGGCCACCTTAGGGAGCCTAGAAATTCACACCAGTAGCTCCTTCTTCCTGAAGGTCTTTCACGGGCAAATAGAACTCTAGGCTGGGAGTTCCAGAGATAATATGCTCCAGCTCCCCTCAGATCCTTCTCTTCATCTTAAAAATGAGGCAACTGAAGCCCAGAGGTTGACTCCTGCAAGACCACTTCATAAGGAGGGTATGATAAAAGTCAGGAGAGTCTAAAACCCTTGACCCCTTTCCCTCTATGGCCATGGTTGTTCCCACAGTATCACTCTACTCAACTCAGAGACATTCCATGTTTAAATTGGAATAAAACCAAGGAATATTTATTGACCATTGATTGTACTTCAGTGGTCACTGTATAGTATTCATTCTACTATATAGGGATGCCACTAGCCTACTAATACAAGAAGGTCAAGCACAGAAAGGAACGCTCTGGACAGAAATGGAGAAATATTCGTAGGAGCATTTTATGGTCTCCAAAAACAGTGTGGAAGCAGAGAGGCTTCTTATTGATTGAGAGCTGAATAAATTGTAGTACGTGGATGCAAGGAGATTGTATTGAATTATCAGAAAAATAAATGTAAAGAATATGGAAAAACTGGAAAAGACTCACATGAACTAATGCAAAGTGAAGTAAGTAGAAGCAGAGGAACAGATGTAGAACAAGTACAATTATGTGAGTGAAAAAAACATTGAAAAGCCAAAGATTTCTGCATAATCACAATGACAGATTTCAACCTTGTAGAAGGTATTTTCTAGAGGTAGAAAGATGAGGCTTCTGGGTGTAGCACATTTTGTGCAGTCTTAGCAGCTGATTTGGCTGAACAACTCTGAACAAAGTAGACCTTGCATACATGGGTGTTGGATGCAGAAATGTGTGTGTGTGTGTGCGTGCGTGTTTATGCATGTGTTGGGGGGGGGAACAGAACTAGGATCTATTCAGAAATGACCACAACATTAATCAAAGGGAATCAACAAAACTTATTTTCCAACACTCAAATATTTACTGATCACCTAGAACTCAGGAGCCCTAGCATTAAGCATGATGAGGCCTCCAAAGAAGTCAAAGATACATGGCGGGATGCACATGGAGGTGACAAGTGATCTTAACAAATCTGCTCTGCTGCTTGATCAGAAAAGTGCCATTCTCATCAGGGACATTGTAGAACAAGGAAAGGAGGCCAAATGCTTGGATGTTTGGGGTCCTCTCATCTCTTAGTATTTTCCCTACAAATTATCTTGTATTGATTTTGTATATAACAATGTCATTACAAGTCATAAGCTGCTGGAGGGATGATTTCACTTTTGTCTTTGGATCCTAGCTCCAGAGTGCCTTCCACATAGTAGGTGCTTAATCAATGATTAATAACTTGATCAATTGATTGATATGGAACCAGAGAGGAATTCAGAGACCTATAATTCAACCTTCTAGTTGTACAAACAAAGAAATTGAGGCACAGAAAGTTTAAGTGGCTTGCCCAATGTCATACAGGTAGTTAGAACAGAATCAGTATCAATCAAATTTTTTAAAGGTCCATCAATTGGGTCAACAGTAGAGATCTAGAAATGGCAAAGACTGCTCTGACAGGTCACAACAAACCAGACCAAAGGGTTTTATGGGTCATCTGGAGAAATGAGATAAACATGCTTGAAACTTAGAGGCAATGAAGCCAACAAAGAAATAATGTGTCATAATGCAACAACTGAGTCACAGAAATGGTGATCAAAGCAGGAATTAAGAGGAAAGGAGAGATTGGACTCTGATTCCTTTCTGGTAGTCTGTGTGCTAACCCTGCCTTGTCAGGAACACTGAAAGCACTGCAAGAGCTGGGACCTTGAATCCTTCTCTCCTTTAGAATGTAAGCTCTCTGAGGACAGTAACTGTACATTTTTTTTGCATCATCAGCACCAACCACAGTACCTGCATTGTGGCTGCTTAACAACTTTTTTTAATTGAATGCAATTGGATTGTTTTATACTTCTCCTCTATTTCTGAGTACTGTTTATGCAGATCAGCATGCAGTACAGATGCGACAAATACTTGCAGATGAGTTTCATGAGAGAGCAAAACCTTGCACTAATTGTTTGTACTTAGTCTAGTACTAAATGGCTTTATCTGACCTTCACCTTTGGCACATACACAAAAAAGCCTGCTTCTGTCTCTCTGTCCCTGTCTCTCTCTCTCTCTCTCTCTCTCTCTCTCTCTCTCTCTCTCTCTCTCTCTCTCTCTCTCTTTCTCTCTCCCACCTATCACTATCTCTCACTTTTTAATATCTTTTTAAATTTCAGTTGTATTTCTAAATGTATTTCTTCTTCCTCCTTCTCTGACAGAACCATGGCTTATAGCACAAAATAAAAATTCAACTGAAAAAACAAACTTGAAGAAGCCCGATCAGTATACTAACCTAGCATTGCATTCTCCATAGTGCTCCCTACCTCTAGAAAGAAGGGAGGCCAGTGCAACAACATCTCATCTCTTCATTCTCATTTTATTCCATTCAATTGCCATTTTGTGGCTGTTGTGACCATTCTTTGTTATTTTAGTTAGTGTGCAAAGTGTTTGCCTTTGTATGACTTCAGGGGGGATAGGGATTGGAAGTGAATGAAAAAACTTCACCAAATAAGATCAACATGTTCTCTACCACATATTGTTGCCTGAGGCCCTGGGAAAGGCAGGACTTGAAACCCAAACTTTGAGCCTGACTTTTGGTCTACTATGCCATGTTCCCTCTCACTAATCATTATACCAAGCATCTAGGCAGCACTTCATAATTGCAAAGTACTTTACGCACATTTTAAAATTTGTTCTCCAGTCCTGTGATGAAGGTGTTGTTGCTATACCCATTTTAAAGAAGAGTAAATTGATGCTAAGAAAATCCAAATGACTTCTGCAGGTTAAGAGTGGAATTAATAATACCTAAGGTAACTATAACTCTAACTGTGTACCATGTAGACTCTTCTATACTAGAAGAAGATGATATCTTTTCACATCTCACTGAAGAAATCCACAGCTATTTGTCAGGAGAGTCATTCTTTCATCAACATCTGGCTGTCCACCTAAGTCAGAATGCCCACTTACAAACCACCTCATATTATTGCTTAAAGTTCACAGGTTTGGGGCTCCAAAAGTATCGTTCTATTTAGAATGGAATTCCTCTTCCTCTCCGAACGAGGCAATAAAATCTTTGAGTCTGAAGAAAAAGTCAGAAAAGTTCAAACATTAACCAAGTTAACACTAAAATTGTTAGAAAACAGGAACTGCCATTTGGGGCTGGGGGAGGGGGAAGAAGGCCGACTTCACCTTCCAAGTACAAGGGATCTGGAGGCGCCTGTTGATTTTGGCCCTTTGTAGGGAAGTGACATCATCACATGTGTCTACTGGGACATTAGCTCTGCATTTTTCAATCCAAATTTTGGCACCAAAGTGGGCAAGATTGGCCCGTTTTGTTCAGCCGATCTTTCAGTGGTCCCCCTCCCCACCCCATGACAGCGCACCTCTGACAGGGCTCTGGAACAATGGGGTAACACGGGCTGTACAAACATGAACGGCCTCTTTCATGTAAAGTGGGGTTTCTAGTGCTGGTGTGGAAGACAGCGCTCGGGAGCCCAGTAAAAAATGGGGTTTAACAAAAAATCCAACAAAAGAAAATGTAACCCCACCTAGTCCTTACAGATCCAATGCCCAACCCCCATCAGGCATACGTACATAATCCAGCACTCTCTAAGCCTCCTTGGGATTTTCTCACTTTATGCTTGATCTTGCCTTATGACAGAGGCAACACAAAGGTCATAGGGTGGATGGGTGAGTGGGGGGCACAGTTTGATGAACTGTACAATCATGTGCCATGGGCACTTTGGGACAAGCCACCCATGGACAGATATCAGGCCCATACATACTGCTAGATTTTCCAAGCCTCAGTGGAGTGAGGAGAGGGATGGGAGTGGGAGGGGAGGGGAGGCTTGCCCTGTTTGGGATCTGAATGGGAAAAATGATGGAGAGGAAATCCTGCTGGTGTTTCATTGCCTGTTTCCTCTGGGGAAGATGGGCATTGTTCCTCCCCACAATGACTAGGGAAGGGGCATAAATAAGACCACGGGGGTGACAGACATCCTTCAAAGTTCCATTTGGGATTTTTGTTCCAGGCAGGGAAAGCTGAGTCTATTTTTAAGTAGGGCTGCTGCCTGTGTTCCACTTCCCTGAAAAAGAATTTAGGTAGATTGTTGTTTTGATTAAGAAAACTGTCTAAACACAGTCCAGGAGGGTGTGTGTGTGTGTGTGTGTGTGTGTGTGTGTGTGTGTGTGTGTGTGTGTGTACCTGTGTGCTCCTGCCCTTTGGATCTCTTTTTAAAAAATCCCAAGTTTATCCCTTCCCCTGCACAGCAATAGCTTCCATGAGTAAGTGTGGAAGTCAGTGCCTGAAAACCCCACCAGGCCGAAGAGTGTGGCCTCTCCATAGAGAGAGAATGAGAAATGCATTGTTAGACTTAGCCAACGTGTTGGCTTTGTCTGCTTTGACTATGCTTAGTTCTATAGAAGTGTTATTGCAGAGAGGTATTGGGATGAGATAGCATTATTTTAAAAAAAACACCAATCAAACTTTTGCTGACCTCTTTCTTCAGCACACCAAGACCATTCCCTAGAATCATTAGTTTGGGGTGTTTTAGAGGCAACTATTTTCAGGGTTCACAAAAGATCATATATGCTGAACTGGAATAAAACCTGAGAGAGCATGTATTTCAATCCCCTAATTTTACAGATTAGGAAACCGAGGCTCAGAAAGATCATGGGACTTTGCCAAGGCTTATCCAGATTGTAAGAAGCATACTCAGTCTCTGAATTCAAGTTCTACAAATCTTCCTAATGCTCCATGCTGGAAAGAATGTGGAGGAAGAAAGGAGAAGATTTAAAAATCCCACTCCTGTTTTAATATTCGTGCTTGGTATCCATTTCCCCTTGGTGCTTTCTCAGCTGTCTCAGGATCAGGCTGAATTTTCAATATAGCTCCTGTCAAGTAACTTAGATCAGCTCACTGAGACTCAAGAAAGGCAGATCCAGAAGGTTCAGGAGAGGCTGGGATCGTCTGCTGCCTCTGTGTCCAGAAAGTGGTGAAGTCAATGACAATGATAGCTCTCTCATTATCTTAGAGTTCTGAATTGGCTTCCCCTTCTTCTCTTGAACTGAGAGCCACCAAAGGAGAGAGAATGAGAAAGACTGGCTAAAAACATGTTCTTTTTGGTTATTTGGCACAGATGTTGCTAGGCAAGTGTGCTGATAAGTGAGGCAGCTACTCCATTCAGGTCCCTGCCCTTTTTCCGGTCATGTCTATCCTCATTCCCCCATTTGGGATTTTCTTAGCAAAGGTACTACAGGGGTTTTAGCCCTTTCTTTCTCCAGTTCATTTTACAGATGAGGAAACTGAGGCAAACCAGGTTAAGTCACTTGCCCAGGGTCACACAGCTAGTAAGAGTCTGAGACCAGATTTGAACTCAGGTCCTGAAGACTGTAGGTCCATCACTGCACCTGGTGGCTGCCCCACCAACCTCTTACCATCTTGATTAAACCATAGTGCTCAAATTATCTTCTGTGTACAACTGGACATTCCGGGACACTTTTCCTCTTGGGAAGGCCTATTTATATTGTCTCTCTGTCCAGTTGCTGTAGCACAAGATTTATTGGGGGGATATTGAGATTAGGCAAATACTTTATAGGTCTTGAAACATCCGGTGGTCATGGAGAATTGGTCCCTTACATAAAAAAGAGTAACGCCCAGTAGAAAGTAACAGGGGTTGAAACCCAAGATTGCATGAGGTCAGCATCCATCCCTAACACAGGGCAGAATCCTAGTGGGGTCCTATTTGTCACTCACTGGCTTTGTGAGCTTAGTCAAGACCTTTCCCTCTATGGGCCTCAGTTTCCTCCTCCATAAAATGAGAACATTGGGTTTTATAAGCCCCAAAGTTCCTTCCATAACTAAATGTTATGATTCTGTGGCCATCTACCTATGAGCATCTGTTTTTTGGGGGAAAGTCCTAAAGAACAGTAGAAAAAACTGAGAAGTAGGAGGGCAGGGTTTTCATGCCAACTCTGACCCTTATTAACTACATTACTTCTAGTGAATAACTGACCTTAGTCAATCTGGTAAATTAGGCCACTGGCCGAGAGGATCACTAACGTCCCTTCTCAGCCTTTAGTAAACATCTCTCTTTCTTCCCTCTTTCTCATCATCCAGGGCTCTGCTAGAGTCCCTTTAAAAGAAGAGTTCAGAAGAAAAGGTGTGCAGGCAGGTTTTCTGGGTGTCTTTTGTTCATCCCATAGACTTTGGCTCCTCTGAGAGGCACCTAGTGTTGGTGGACCACAATCAACCTCCATACTTTGGCGTTAACTTTGGGATTCTAAGAATGAGGTGAGAGAATGAGACCACACACTCTTGACTTTAACATTTCTTAGAATCTGAGAATGACAGAGCTTGAATGGCTCTTCCATACTAGTAGTCAAAGTCCAGAGAGGGGAAGGAACTTGCCCAAGGTAACAAAGGAGAGAGAAAGACTTTGATGTTGAACTTGGTTCTCCTTACTCTCAGCCCCAGTACTTAGCATTTTATCTCATTCCTTTACTAATCCCAACACTTTCTAAGTCTCATTTGAGACCAATGTCAAGCTTCCTTCTAAGGTTCTCCTTGGAATCTGGCTTCACAATAATAATATTCATTTTTAAGTTCTGCCCCTCCACAGGATGAGGGACTTGAATTCCAGAATTCCTACTGCTTCTTGGCAGCATGGAAGAGGAATGACAGTTTGGGCCCCCAAGCCAGATCCCTACTCCTCCCCCATTTTCCTGTATTCTCATTTAAGATCATAGGGAAAGCTGTGCATTGAATGCCATGCTCAGAATTCCATCGACATTTGGATGGTGATCTAACGGCTCAGGAAATGGTACCAAGAGGCTGCCTCCAATTGATGTGGCATATAGGAAATCAAGCTAGCAGTGCTGCTTTTCACCAGGTCTTTCTCAAGAATGACCTGCTAAAAGCAGAAGTGCCCCTAGTAAAGGACCTTCTTTTCATTCCTCCTCCTTCCAGAACAGAGCTAGAGGGGCTGATAGGAGCTCTGCTTCTCTCATTGTGTTTCAGGCCAATATCAAGATCACCCTTTTGTTCCCCTCTGAGGGCATCTCTCTGTCTGTCTGTCCCTTCCTCCTCCTTTCTCCCTCTC
>CM053598.1:5078582-5086082 GCA_028646575.1 Pseudocheirus occidentalis | reverse complement strand
TGCATAGTGGGTTGATGGACATGTTTAACCTCTATTTTCCGCTCCCATCCTGCCCTTTTTCCGACCCTAGGCCAGCTCTGTAATTTGGAAGCCGAACTCCACCTAAGTGTTAATGATGAGACTCTGGGAAGTTTCTCCTGTAATGAGGCCCCATGCAGGAGGAAGGACCAGTTGGGATTCCGCTGGCAGCCATATGTGAGGCCAGTGTTGCATGAATTAACATACGGCGGGTCAAGTTAACATATGTACAGTGAGAAATGACTAATGACTTATCACACTGCTGTTATTTTTGGACCTTCTTCCTCGTATGCAACCTTTCAGAGAGGAACAAGGAAACGGCAGTTTATGCCTCAACTGTCCCGCTTCCCTGTGAAGAACGAGAAAAGTGAAACCATATGCTTAGCCAAGAGAGGAAGGCGAGCCAGAGACAGGGGCTGGAAGGAAAAGCAGCATGGGGGCAGCGGCGGCCTGGAGCAAGCAGCCGAAGGGAAGGAGTGCCCGGCAATGTCGCCCGCCGCCAGGCAGCAGAGACAGCAGCGTGCCTGGCTGACAGATGCTACCCACGCCATCCCACAGGCAGCCCTCCCTGCCCTTCATGCCACCAGATACTGGGATGGCTGCAGGGGCACCAAAATTAGATTGGCAGGATGGGAAAAAGTCAACTTTTTTGTTTAATGCTATCAATTTGTGATGGAGGAGACAGGTATTAGCTCGGGGACCTCCGTGGTCCCTGCTAGCCATTAGTTTCCTCCCCAGCTGCACCAAGTTCCGGATTATGAATCTGCCACGGTCGGCCATTCATCAGTTTCACAGCCCGGCCCGGCACACATTCCAACAACAACAGAAAGAGGCCGTCGTGGCACCCCGGCATACACGAGCGCCCGGCTAAAATCCCAGTTATCAGCAGAAAGCAATCCCAGCATGTGTGCTTGGGGAGGTGATGAAACCGAGTATAAATTACTTGGGTCCGAGCATGCTGATGTTTCATGTTGTGGGACGCTGGGCTCTACCGTGATGGACCACTTCCTCTTTCTGAACTGTCAAACAGGAAATCTTTAAAAGTTAGCTGGAGAGTTATGGAATTACCTGTGGAAACATATTGCAGTGGGTCAAGCAGGCAAGTCAATCTGTCGGGCGGGGGTGTTGGGGTCCCCACATCCACAACTCCCACGTGTTTTTTTTGAACACATCCCCCACCCCCTTCCAGGCTATGTGGCGGCAGAGACTCAAGTCTAGAAATTCCTCACTTTGCAGCATGTTCATTGTGTCAGTTTCCTTCTTCGAGGTGACCACACTTCACGTGCAGAGGACTTTAATTTCTGAAACACGGAAGTCTCAGGAACCCGATCCTTTTTGTTTTGCAGAAACCGAAAGGAAGAGTGAATCTTTGAATTCCCATTTTTGGAGCCCCAGGGCCTTTGGCTTGTCATTCAATAATGTTGGGGGGGGGGGAAGAGAGATTTTTTTCCCCCTACTGTCACAGGAATGTCATATGATAAGACTGATTAGTGAGTCGCTGGTGCCGGTTACCATCATGATCGCCAGAAACAAGAATAGGAATGGAGCAGAATTATGTGGCTCCTAGCAGGGCTAGGTCAACTGCAGCAATCCTGGGATTCTAAGTTTCAACCTGCGATAGACCACAGAGGTCATCAAGGCTAACCCCTCATCTGGCAGGGGAGAAAAATGAGTCTGGAGAGGGGCAGGGGTCACACAGCCAATGAGCGTCTGGGGCAGGATCTGAACCCAGACTTTCCTGACTTCACGTCCCATCTTCTATCCCATGCCTCCTAGTGAATTAAGGGTCCCTGCAAATGGCTGATATTTGGGGGCTGCCCCTAACCTTTGATTGCCTTTATGAGCTGATAATCCTATAACCTTCACATGTTCCTTGCCACATGATACGGTATCAGCAAATGAAAACTGAACCGAGCCCCTTCCTGGACAGATCTGATTACATTACACTACGTTCTTTACCCTGGGTTCTCAGTTTTGAACATTTTTCAGTAAGGCAACATTGAAACATCTGTGTTCCAGTAGCTCATAGTGTGTCTCATGTGAATGTTGATTAAAAGCCCTTCTCCCCAAACATGGGAAAGCAAGGGTTCATGTATCATTAACTCCGTCTTACAGATGAGGAAATTGCAGCTTAGAAAGATCAAGAGCCCCCCCCCCCCAAGATCCCCTAGTGGGAGAGTAAACCCTGAGTACCAGACCTCCTGAACCTCAGGTCAGGGCTGATGAGACGGCATCACATGGTGTCTCCCGTGCTCTCACCGTTGAGGCATTTAGGGTTAGAGTAAGAGGTATACGTTTAGGATTAGGGTTAGAGGTCCTATCAAAAGAACTGGATACAAGGATGATAAGGATAAGCGTGCCTACAGAGATAATGGCCATCATGACCATCATTGGCCGAAGCATCCCTGGCTCTTTCTGCCCACTGGAGGTGTCCATGAGGCGTCCATCATCTCTCTCACCTTTGTCCCAACATTGACAAGCGCACATACAAGCCTGACCTTTGGATCCCAAAGTCCAGCACATTAAAGGCACTGAAGACTCTATTGAATCTACTATGCTTTGGTTAGGGAAATATCTCTGGGCTGTCATCCAACGGTGGTACTTTCTAAGATTCTGTGAGGTTCCCAATTTGAATAGGAGGTGCTGCCTTTCAGGCCGCTCTAAGCCTAGCCTGCAGGACCAGGAAGTGAGGTCGATTTTTGGAGCAATCACTGAATAGTTTCTCTAGTGATAATGATGTACTGTGGTCACCTATTGGGAATATATAAAATTAGAGAGAGTTTCTGTTTGCTTTGTTCCTCTTTCTAGAGTAATTACTGTAACTGTCAGTCATCGTGGTCCTGTGACTGTGATTATTCTAGAATCGCCAGAATCACCTGGCTATTAAGGGTTAGTCATATTTTGGAACATACGGTAAAGTGACAACTTGTCATGTTGGCGCTATCAATGCTGGAGGACTCTCAGATTGGGGATCCAATTTTCACAGGCTTTCTGGATATTTAACTGACCTGAGTATCACCATGTGGCCCTTGAAGCCTGCGATGGAAGCAAGTTTCTGAATTTATTTTCCCCTTTACTTCAGGCAAAAGAGACCATTTTCTCTGTTAGGATTCGGAGCAACCAATTAAGAGAAACTTAGCTCTTCCCAAGGCCTCTAGAGCTTGGCAACCCACTTGCCCATTGGAGGGCCCTGGTGAGCACAACCACAACCACTTCCTTGCTTTCTGGTGTTGAAGACTCAGCATTTCTTAAGGCTTCTTGCAGTTCAACTAAAAGACCATGTCTTTTCTGCCTTTCTGATACCCCCCGCCAGGGAATAATGCCTCCCCGTATTAGCTGCCTCCCCCAAATTTCTTCGTACTTTTGAGGATGGGCAGGCCAGCCCTACATGTCATTGCTATGGGGAAATTCTCTTTACTAAGCAAGGAAGCAATTGTTTTGTCCATTGCCTTGCCAACATTTGCATATGTGCCTCTTCTGGTTGGATGGAGTTTCCTTAAGGTTGGGAAATGTTTTGACTTTGTCTTTGTAATGGGAACATTTCTCATAGTCCGTGCTACAGCACAAATGCTTAATGTTGATTGGAATGAACTGAATTGAATTGAAATGGGGAAATAATATGAGAGTGTTTGGCAGCACAGTTGTCACTTCTATGTCATGACTTTCCCTATCATGGTTTTGATATATCATGAGTTGTCATAACAAATGATGTGGCAGAAGCCACAGGTGACAATGGAGGCGAGCAGACAACAAAGAATCTCTGACCAAATACTTAACCCAAATTTTACAGTGAGGTTCTGTAAACACCCCATCAAAGAAAAAGAAAAAAATCAGCCTTCTTCTCTGGACAAAGAGGGGATCAAAAAAGTTACACAAATTTTCCAGATTGTTGTGGTGCCATGCCACTTACCCTTGTGCTGTGGCAAGGAAAAGTATATTTCAAATTAGCTTCTTTGGTATCATAACATAGAAGTGGATGGAGCACTGTATCTGTGGTCAGAAAGATCTGAGTTCAGCTCCAGTCTCAGACTCTTACTGGCTACATGACTTTGGGCAAGTATTTCATTTCTCTTGGCCTCACTTTGCTCATCTGTCTAATGGGGATAACAATAGCACTTCTCTTCCAGGGTTGTTGTGAGGATCAAGTGTGACAATAAATGTGACGTGTTGAGTACAATGCCCAGCACTACATACATGCTCATTGTCCTCCTCCTCATCACTCCTCCTTGGTCATCTTATCCAACCTCCTTGATTAATGTGGGAGAAAGCTGAGGCCCAGAGAAGACAAGCAGCAAAGCTCTTGTGCTCCAAAGGCACTTCAGGGGCATCTAGACCAAGCCCCTGTTTTACAAAGGAGGAAACCAAGGCTCAGTGAGATCCTCTGGCTTACCAATGTCACACAGAATAGCAGAATGGAGTGGAAAGAAGAGGAGAAACAAAAATTGCCCTTTTCCAAAATCACTTTACTGTCCCTGGCCCAGGGTTTGGCGCGTAGTCGGTAAATAAGGAAGTACTTACTGACATCCTGTTCAGTTGTATGCGGGAAGGGTTGGGAGGGAAGAAGATGCCACATGAATGTGGAGACTTTGTTTTCCTAAACACTGTCCATGGATGACAACCGGAAATGAAAATAAAGACCAGCACCATCCTCCATGATGTTACTGTGAGAATTACTACTAATTAGCTATAATCAGCTGAGTACAGTGCCTTCCCTAGCATCCTATAGCCATCCTCAAATAACAGAATGCCCAACTTAGAATTTGACTTCTTTGCCAGCCTTAGCATTCCCATGACTTCTTGGCTACATTTTTAGTAGACAGGGTCTGGGGGAAGGGGGCATAGGGTCCATCCCTTTAATTGTATCAGTGTTGTGAATTCCAAATATAGCTCCCCCCCATCTCAGTATAGATTGTCAGTTCATCCATGGCTTACAGATAGTATTAGAAAGCTGACTAGAAGATGGAAAGGTGAAGTAATTTCGCCGAGGTCACCTATCCCAACAGTTACGCTTGAACCCAAGCCATGTCAGTTCCAAAGGATGCCTCCTGTCTGTTGGTGAGAGCGACCTCTCACGGCACTGTGTCACTCAGGAGAAAGAAGAGCAGCACAAGATGACAACAGGAGGGTTTATTTAATTAACAGGAATGGCAGACACGCCCACTGTAAGCCCTGCCACCCTCACACCTTGTTCCTTTTTCTAATTGCTAGTTCAGTTTTTGCAACATAACAGTCTATATACTTCATGCCACTGACTCATGGCAGCAGATCTGAGTTGACAATGAGACTCATTGGTCCCATGGATAGGCAGAAGTGACGATAAACTCAAAGACAGGAGAGCCTCTTACCTCCATTAGGTTCAGGGTTCACACAGTTTGCCCCATGGAGGAAGACTACACACAACTCTTTTCATTCAAGCTCATGGGCTGAACGGTCCTTTGCAAAAACAAAACAAAACAAAACAAGACAAAACAAAACAAAACAAAACAAAAACAAAGAAACAAAACCACCCCTTCAATTTGGGGCCAAATTGAAAAAGAAATGAAAAATGCTGACACTGACAACAGAATGGAGTGGAGAAGAAAAGCCCGTCAGTAACATTTGGATGACAGACCTCCTTAAGGAAGGCTAAGTAGGATACATCTTTAATCAAGAGCTGGTGGCGGGAAGCCCTCAAAATAGAGACAACTCCTAGCTCTTTGTATGATGCTCAGGCTCCTCATTCATTCAGCAGATCTGGCTTAGCAAGCTTTGAAGCAATGTCTAAAATATCAGCTTTCTTTATTATCATTTATTACTATTTTCACCATATATTTGGTGGAATTCCGATAGAAAAGGTCCAGCCAGA
This sequence comes from Pseudocheirus occidentalis, assembly GCA_028646575.1. Lineage (NCBI taxonomy): Eukaryota > Metazoa > Chordata > Mammalia > Diprotodontia > Pseudocheiridae > Pseudocheirus > Pseudocheirus occidentalis. The sequence goes on along the minus strand of CM053598.1, from coordinate 5,080,219 downwards.
GCCAAGCCTCTCTTCTACTAGTGTTACTTTCTGTTGAATGCGCAGCAGACTGCTTCGGATACGGAAACACCATTGCTGTTTCTTGTAGTTAAGCGAAGTGGGAGGCTGCCAGCTTGCCTTCTGTGGGCTTCAGGGAAGCATCCTTGGGAGTCCTTAGCTGCAAACAGGAGAACCAAGGCCAAATGGACCTCATCTTGTTTCCACATGCTTTTGACTTGTTCCACCAGGTTTCTATAGCTTGAGCACATTTCATCCCATGTAACTTACAGGCTAAGAGGGCTTGGTATGGTAACAACTATTTAAACTATTCGGTTCCACCAGAACCGAATCTTAGGAAATTCTAAAGGACAAGCTTGACGCCAAAGAAGAGAGGTGAGGAGACACTTTTCGTCACTCTTTTGTAGAAGTCTGGGTCCACAACTGTGGAGCATCACCTAGATTGTCAGATTTGCTTCAGTATGTTATTAGTATTAATTTTTTTCCTATTCCTTTCTCATTCTCTTTTGGGGGAAGGGGAAGGCAAGGCAATTGGGGTTAAGTGACTTGCCCAAGGCCACAGAACTAGTTAAGTGTCTGAGGCTGGATTTCAACTCAGGTCTTCTTGATTTTAGGGCTGGTGCTCTATCCACTGTGCCACCTACCTGCCTCAGCTTATTCTTTCTTTTAAAACTATCTTATTGAGAGGGATAGCTCTGAGCAGAGAATGGAGACAGAAGGTGGAAATCTAAGCAATGAAAAGACAAAACACAGCAATAAAATTCTATTAAAATAAATAAACTAGCTGGAACATTCCAATTATTCCTGTTTTATGGGCTGGTATTATACTGGGTGATTGGGAACAGAGTTTTGTCTGTGATAAGGCTCCAGTTCTAAGATACTTTATTAAATTCTCCCAAATGTTTGGGATTTTATATTGGTAGTATGGAAATGTGTGTTTATTGAGGGCAGTGAGCTCCTGGTATATAATTCTGGATGCCTGACAGTCTCATTCTAGATATTTTGTTAGTAAGGACCATTACAATCTTGGAACTAGTGATTCCATCAGGGAGAAAGTCCTTCTACCAGTGCAAACTAGCACCTACGTTGTAATTTACTGTCTCACAGAGCTGTCTGGGGCACAGAATGGGGAAGCAACTTGCCCAGGGTCACACAGCTAGGATAGGTCAGAGGACAGACTTGAACTCAGGCCTTCCTGACTCAGAGTCTGGCTCTCCACCCACTACCCAATGCTACCACTCATGATGATCACTATGGCCTTCATGCCGATGATGCTCGGTATTGAGAAGCTTTGCTCCAAGGACTGGGGCACACAGAGAGTCCCTGCCCTTCTGCATCTGGCAGGGGCTCAGGATGCCTTCACACTACATGGCTGACAATGATACACAAAGAAGTTGCGTGACAGAAGGGCCCAAAATACCTGATGTTATATGGCAAGTCTGCCTGAAAAGCAGAAGCCGTCAACTCTGAGCAAAGGATGGCCCAAGGGGCCATGAGAGGCTGCCTGAAATGGGGTCTCTGATGCCATCCTGTGATTTAGTCAAGCATGAAATAATAAAGGCAGGACTGTGGTGAGTGTTTGGGAGTGAGGTGGGGTACGACAAAATGTAGATTTCAACTTTCTCTCTCTCCGTCTCTCT
>CM053598.1:5056347-5078082 GCA_028646575.1 Pseudocheirus occidentalis | reverse complement strand
TCTCTCTCTCTCTCTCTCTCTCTCTCTCTCTCTCTCTCTCTCTCTCTCTCTCTCCCTCCCTCTCTCTCTCTCTGCTCCAAAATTTTTAGTGCAGATTAAGTTTAAGATTAAGGTAGTAATAAGTGTGTATATTTATGCATATGTATATATGTATATGCATGTGTATATCATGTATTTACATAAACATGTGTGTATATTATGCATGTGTGCATGCATGTACATAAAGGGATAGGTGTCATCATTGCTATGGTATGTGTCTGTCGACATATGTATATCACATGTATATTGTACAGGTATAATTTCAAGTGTAGGTATGCACATGGGTATCTATATGGTAAATTAAAAGAAAAATGGCAGAGTTCTCTGGTATCTTTGCCAAGAAAACCCCCTACAGGGTCACAAAGAGTCAGATGCAACTGAGCAACAGCATGTGTGTCTATATGTGTCTGTACACACATGTGCATGTCAATTGATTGCATCGTGCATGTGTATACATAGGTGCAGTCTGGTACATGTGGACATTTCATTTGCATGTAAATTTGCATATACATAGACACCCATATGTCAATGTGTATGTGTGTGCACCCAGACACGCACTGTCTGCTTATGTATAGATCCACATCATAGAAATCACATCATCTATGTTGCAAATGTAGAGGCAGACATGTATGTGCATGTATACATATGGACACAATGAATACACATATGTATTTGGCAATGTGTTGAGAACATACATACACATGTATTTATGTATAATGTTAATAATAGCATCTTGACGGTATTTTAAGGTTTACAAAGCACTTCACAAATGTCTCATTTGGTGCTCACAGTGACCCTGGGAGTTAACTGCTATTATATTCACCATTTTCTAGATAAGATAACTGAGGTTTCCAACCTTAACCCTAATTCTGAAATCAAGTGGCTTGCCTGAGGTTATGCAGAGAAAGGACAGTCAAGTTTTCTTCCCACCTCTTGGTAGAGAGGCATAAAACAGTTTAAGAGGCATATGCACTGTCAGACTAAGTCAATGGATTTTTTATATTTCTGGTTAAGTGTCTGAGGCAGAATTTGAACTCAGGTTTTCCTGTGTGTATACATACACACACACACATATATACACACATATATGCATGTGTATATGTGCATGGCTGTGTTTTTGACATGTTGACAAGGATATATACACACATATAGGGAGAAACAGAAACCGAGAGACAGAGGGAGAGGGAACATTTACATTGAGATAGTTGCTTAGGTAGGACTGCACAGCTGATAAATCTTTGAGTTGGCATTCAAACCCAGCAATTCCTTTCCCCAACACCAGCACCCAGCTGCCCAATGGGTCAAGAATATATGCATGCGTGCAACTATCTACCTATCCACCTACCTATATTTATGTGTCTGCCATTACATATACGTATGGGTATGGATATATGGATATATATGTGTGCGTGTGTGTGTATGTATTGTGTGTATTTATGTGTATGTATATGATATATAATATAAATGTGTGTGTATATATACATATATATGTATATAAAGAGAGAGGGGGGAGGGAGAGAAGTAGAGAGAGAGAAAGAGAGAGGCAGCTAGTGTGCATAGTAAGCAGAACACTGGACTCTTCTCTCTCTGTGGAACTCAGTTTCCTTCCCAACATAATGAGGGGGTCAGATGTTTTTGCCAGTCCTAGATATTGAGTCACATGCACTGAAAATGTTGCAACACAACACTTCTTTCAGACTGCCCATCCCTAACCAAGAAGTAGCTTCCCAGGCTTAGCCCTAACATCCTGGACCTGGAGACAGTTAGGGTCACTCCTTGATATCAGGAACTGTCTTTACTAATACTCACTCCTATTTGTATCCCCAGAGTTTTGTTTAGCACCCAGTACACAGAAAGTGTATAATAAATGCTTGTTTACTGACCAGGCAGACCTGAGCAAACTTTCTGGAATCAGTCGCAATTGAAGCTCCAACCTGATCCATCTAAGCCTTGGTCTATTACCCATGTAAGAGCAAAACCATTTAAGGAATTCAAATCCACTAACTTAACAAAATCATAGGGGAGCCCAAGGAAGACTTGGATGGCACCTTGTACGTCATCTGGTGCCATTGCCTATTTTACAGAGAGAGGAATTGAGGCTTAAGGAAAGACAAAGATTTGCCCCAGTAAACAAAGAAGCAGCCTTGGCAGCAAACCCCAAATTTTCAGACTCCACATTTAATGAGTTCCCTTTACCACCCCCCGAGAGAGGAGATGTGCACTGTGAGCCTTCTCTCCCAAACCAGAGACTGAATCCATTCTCAGGTGCATCACCTAGTGATTAGAGGATCTAGGAATAAGCAATGGTCTCAATGATCTGTACTTTTTGGTTTCTAGGGAGAAAAAATTATGATTCTTTCTGAATTATACCAGTTAAAAATTTGCAACAATTATTACAATACTATCACATACTAAAGCATACTGCAAATGTTCATGGAATACCTACTGTGTACAAAGACCTGAATGAGGCACTAACCATTTAGACAGAGTATATCCTCTGCCTTCATGGAACTCCCAATCTAGAATAGTAATAAAGTATAAATAGAGATAACTATAATACACAATGCTAACAATCCAATGCTTATCCAAAGAGCAAGCCAATGAAGAAGACAATGCAGGAGTATTTTTCTTTTTCTTTTAACCTACTCTCTTTCTACAGACAGTATCTATCTCAAGTGTTAGTGCCAGGTGAAGGTTTACATGCATGCCTTTGGTTTCACTTCAGGACAGAGAATGCTATCATAAGGCCAGGAATACTATGGTTTAATTCAAATGTGGCATTGGACTGGGGTCATTAGCAATCATTGAGCTGGATTTCTTCACTTTGTAGGCCCAGAAAAGGTATGAAGCCAGACCAGGGTCATGTAGCTAATCAGTGTTAGAGTCCAGATTGGAACCTGGGTCCAATCCTCCTTCTCAGAAAAGCTCTCATTGACAAAAGCCAACTTCCAACTCTCAGAGGTCGCAGTGCCTAAACTGTGTGTTAAACATGAGGCATGCTTATCCTGCTCTGGAGTCAAGCAAAGTCCCTCCCCACCCGGGAAAACCCTTTGACGATGGTGTGGCAGGGGGAGTATGGGTTTCAGCCAGGGTCAGGCTGCCTCCCAAGGCTGCTCCTAACCAGATGTGTGGGAGACTCGGAAGAGGACGCTCAGCTAGTGCCTCTGCCATGGAAGGGGCCTTAAAACTGACAATAGCGAGGAAGTTCTATTCTCCACCTAGGGCGGTGGGCACACAGGCAGCTTTTCCCTCCCATGCGGGCACTCTCTCTGTGGCCCTCCGCTGGAGGATGTAACTACAGTAATATATGGATGTTTTCTTATATGAACCGGATGATCTGAGCATCCCACCTGCCTGTAAAGCAGTCAGAGACGAGGCAATGTCCATCCTGGCAAGAGAGATCTATCAACATAAGGAGAGAGGAGAAGAGGATTTATGCTGTTTTGCTCTTAGAGGCTCATACATTATACAGTCAGTTTCATCAAAGGGCAGCCAGCAAGCAGTTCACACACAAGACAGCAACAGGAGAGCTAAAGCTGACAGCCTCTTCTCTCCTTGGGCTCAGGCGACCCTGCACAGGACTGTCCTTTGGCGATAAATGGGGGCGCCAACTGTCTATTCATTTCCACCAGAGCTAAGTAATTACCTAGCTCCTTTCTATGAGGGAAGGGGCATTTCCCAAGCAGAGCCCATCTATGTCAATGGTTGTGTGTGAGAACCAGACTGTTCTCTTCACGTTTTGCTTATGTAATTCTGGCCTGCAGGAAACCAAATGTCTTTGATTCAATAAGCACCTACTGCATGCCAGGAACTGTTCTAAGACCTAGGGATACAAAGGTAGAATAAAAAGAAAGAAGGAAGGAAAGGAAGGCAAAGAAGGGAAGGAAGGGGGAAGGGAGAAAGGAAGGAGGGGAAAAGAAAGGAGGGAAGGAAAAAGGAAAGGAAAGGAAAGAAAGAGTGGAGGAGAGAGAGAAGGAGGGAAGGAAGGAAGGGTAAGGAAGGAGGAAAGGAAGGAAGGAAGAAAAAGGAAGGGAACAAGCAAGCATTTATTAATCACCTAGTATTCGCCTGGCACTGTGCTAAATAACTTACAAATATGGTCTCATTTGATTCTCACAACACTATCAAGAGGCAGTTACTATTATTATATCTATTTTACAGATGAGGAAACTAAGGCAGGCAGAAGTGAAATGACAAGTTCAGGGTCACTCAGCTAGAAGGTGAGTCCTTGTTTGTCTTTTCCTGTCCTTCCAGAAATATCCACAAAACCTCTTGCCAATAAAATCACATTCCTTGCTACACGAATGGGTCCTTGGCCATGTCACAGGTTCCAGGAGAGCCCCCAGGTTATTCAGGTCACACTTTCTCCTTTGCCTCTCTCACTCTCAAGACAAGCTTGTTGTTGCTCTCAGTTGTGCGTCTACCCGACTACATCTTTTGCAGGGTTCTTCATGGGGGGTATGTGACAACCTTCCAATGGCCACCATGGCCCTCTCCATTGTGTTTAGGTTAACCCACAACTTTCATCCTCAAGAGACAGTGCTATTCCACATAATAATGCCATATAGAATCACCCAATCATCAGGAAAACATAAGAGGGATTCCCTATGAAGACTGAGTTTCTCCAGATATTTCTAATTGTGGAAAACACTGTTTTGATTGCATTAAGCCTTAGAACCCAGCAAGAATCCCAAATCCTCTATATCACAGGGGAAAGTGTCAGGTACATATGAGCAGCAGGACACAGGGTAGGTGCCTCTCTCATGCCATGACCAACATTCCTTGTCACTTGAAAGTTTTGATTCAGGAATAAGATATGACACATTGGGGAAAAGAAACAGTTCTCTGGGCATAACTTACTTCTCATCTGCCAGAGGAGAGCAGGGATCGACTTTTGAGAGAGCTCCTTGTTCACTCAAGCATAGAAGAGCAGTGAGATTGACAAACAAAAGTATTCTGATGGCTATTTGTACAGATTGAGCTTTAGAGAATCACAAAATTATGGAATATCCAAGTTGGAAGGGCCCTCAGAGACTCTCTATTTCAGTCCCTACCTGAACAAAGTGTCCCAGTTATAAGGCATCTGTCAAATGCCATCTGGCCTCTACTTGAAAGTTTCCAATGAGGGAAAGTCTCCTCCCTCCCCTTCCTCTCCCAGGCTGTCCACATTTCTTTTGGACACCATTCATTGTTGGGGATTTTTTCCCCCTGACATCCACCCTAAATCTGCCTCTTTGAACCTTCTACTCAGTACTCCTAATTCTACTCTCTGGAGCCAAACAAACAAGTCTGATCCCCCTTCCACGTTAAAGCCCATCGCATACTTGGAGATAGTCAGTAGCTTCCTTCCCAGGTCTTCTCTTATCCATGTCTGAAGTTACTTCAGATGGTTCTCATACCACATGGTTACAAGCACCTTCATCACCCAGGAACTAATTATGGTTGTACTGCCTCTGGATGCTTCCTGGTCCCGTGTAGAGATTGAAGGAAATTCAGAAAAAAATGACACGATCTGCCAAGACTTCATCAACTTAATTCCCTTGAGTACCAACTCCTACACAGAAATCTGTTTCAGACCAAGACTTCTGCTTAAGCCTAACTCTGAGGTGATTGTTTTTTTTCAATCAACCCTGTGCTTCCTAAATGAAACTCCACTTAAAGTTCAACCAACACTCAACACTCATCATCTCTCAAGCACATATCCACACTCACACACACATAGATACAATCCTGATGTTCACATGCATTCATGCTCACTAATCATTCACTTTGATTGCCCGCACTCTCCATCATCTTCCTCACACTCAAACCCTGTTCATAAAGCCCTTCACAATAAATATCCTAGGGGCTGGTTTTCTTTACTATCAAGTACCAACAACAGGAAAATGTCTCATTTTTCTCTTATGGTTGGTGCAAAGGAAGTAGAGACAAAGGGGAGTGGAATTAATCCACTACTCTGGGGAGAAATGAGCCCTCTCCAGTGCCCAGCTGCCTCACTCAATCAGGAATCCTCAGAGCATCACACTTAGGTTCCATGGACCCAAATTTCCTTCAGAGGATAAATCTACTTAGAAAAAAAGAATACTGCAAATCACTCCAGTCCAGTGCTTCCGTTCATCTGACAAAATAAAGCCAAGCTGGAAGACCTAGAGGACAGATGGCAAGAAACAATTGATCCTGACACACAGGCTGTAAGCCCTTGTAGAAACTTAAGTATTCACTTCTCTATGCAAATTAGCTGTCAGCACACAACAGAGGGAGCCATGCCATTGTTTGCACGGTATTTCCCCTAGAAATGATGCAAGGAGGAGTGACCAGAAGATATGTCTAGTCATCATAGGAGAAGCATTTACTTCCTGAGCATTTTATGTCAATTCATACCAGAAGTCCATTTTAGTTCTACCACAGCATCACCTACGTTCTATGTGCAGTGCAAGGAAGGCCAGAGAGGAATTTGGGGAAGGAAATTAGAAGGATGGGTCATCAGAAACTCAAGCAATGACTTTGGAAAGGAGCACTGTGTATTCAGGTGGCTTGGCTGGCTCCCACAGTCTTTGGCCAAGTACACAGATTATTATTTGGACAAGAGAAAATCCAGGTATCATGAAAGTCATTAAAATGCCACCAGGAGTTTGCATCATGAGATTTGGAGGTGGGGTGGAGCTTTTTTCAAGCTACTATTCTGAGGTGTCTGGTGATCTCTATAATACCATTTGCTTAGCTTTGGGAGGTGACTCTCTACCTTGGCACAATGAAAAGGTCTCATGCTTTGGGGCTTAACACCACAGGATTGTGTGAAAGGCTTAAGTAGATTGTAATGAGCTACTCAAAACATCTCAGCCCCCAGAAATGGGCTTTCCTAAGTTCTATATGGCCTCAGAGTCATTCTAGCCATTTGTGGGTTTGCAGAACTACAATCTTCTGGATAATTTAAGACACATGACCCTTGTTAATAAGGAACAACAAAACATTCCGTGATTGAAATTCTCCTGTTCAATGCAGCTTAATTCTGCAAACGTTGACAAAATGCCTACTGTGTGCCGGGCACTGGGTATACAAAAACAAAAACAAAACTACCTCTCAATGTAGTTTATCTTCTATATCAGTATGGGAAAAGCAGTGGATTTGGGGTCTTAGGTCACAAACTGGGCTTGCGGCTCTTCCTCTCTCTCCCTGTGTAGGTCTACTTGGGACCTTGGGCAAGTCAGAATCTCTCTGCATCTCTATTTGCTCATCTCCAAAATGAGGAGATTGAACTTGATTACCAGGAATACTCCTCCTAGCTGTAAATCTATTGCCATAATCTATGAACTTTCAATGATTATGGTCCTACTGGTACATTAATTCATTCCCAGAGTCAGCCCAAGTAAATCAAACAAAGATAGATCATACATTTGCACTGTCTTAAATGTTCCTCGGGATCTCAGCACCCAATTCATCAGCAGCACCTTAGCTGATGGATAGGTCTTACAAAGAAACATTGAATGGTTCTGTTGGGGGAGGTGGAGGAGGTTGCTGTCTCCTGTTCTCTCTCCATATACATGTCTAGTGAGTCTTGGCATGAGGCAGAGATGGGGAATCCTGATCCACGGTCCCTTTCTCTTAACTCTCCCCCTCCCCACTACCTGCTCCGAACTAGACTAAGCCCTGGAAATAGCTCTTTAGCTTCCTATCAACCCTGTTCCTCAGACAAAAGCTGTGGGAAGACTAGAGACGTAAGTGGGACCAGTGATGCAAGACAGGAGGAAGGTACAATTCCTGGTATTTTTAACAAGTTTCTGGACTAATAATGATGATGATGATTATATATAACTGTACTTGACATCTCTGTAGTGCATTAAGGTTGGTGATGACTAAGGTAAGTGCTGTGACAGGTTGGTGAAGTTTGGATTAGATCATGAATTAGAGGAGTAATCAGCAAATAGCCTCTCATTTACTTAGCGGCTCTTTTTGAAGTGAATGGACTTTCCAAAGAGCCACCTTATCCTTGTAGGCAGATTACAGTTGTATCAGTGGGAAACAAGCCAAAAGGGGACCAAAAAAGCAGGGTGATATGGGAATTGCTGTGTGATATTTGAAATGCATGCACTGAAAACAACAAAACAACCAAGCTATAGACAGCAGCAAAAATTCCCAACTTCACCTGCATTCCTCCTTTCTGGTCCTTTATTTACAGATATGTTCACATTTCTTGATATTTGTCAAGTTCTTAACAAGAAGAAGTATTTTTAAAAACTCACATCATCCGTTTGCTCTTCCTATGGCATTTCTGGCAACACGAAGATGGAAATTTTGGAAAAGGAAACAGATACAGACTGTCAGAAGTTCCAGGGCAACCCTAAGGGACTCTCCTTTCCTATCCCAGAAATCACAGAATAGCCTAATTTCAGAATTGTTATTATCACTGAGCTGCAGGGGAGATTGGAGGCCAAGAATTCAATTGCCTCATTTTGAAGATGGGAAAGTAAGACCCATAGAAGTCAGGTGACTTTCCCAAGGCCACAGATTCAGGATTCAAATCAAGGTTCTTTGAACCATGTAGTCCAAGCTGTGCCCAAATAGGAATCCCATGCCTCTCTTCCCCACCACCACCACCACCAAAATGCACAAGAGGTGGTCATCCAAACTTAGTTCAAAAACTTCAGTGACAGGTAGTTCACTACCTCTGAAAATCTTTAAAGGGAGGTACTCTGCAAAGAATGCCTGTAAGAACTTATAGAATTGTGAGATTTTCACTGACTTGTTTTATTGTTTATATGGATCATCCTATAGCTCAAATTCATTTGGAGTTAGTTGAAGGGACATATTCTTAAGTCTTTGTTTGAAAGCTAGGATAATATCTCTTCACAATAGTCTCTCCCCTTCCCTAGCCAGAGGACCAACAACTGATCACTAATCTATGTTAAAGAGGACACATAGAGATTATGTGGAGTCAAGGAAAATGGGCTGCCCATATGATCTCGGATGCTTAATAGATTGTCACCTTGGGCAAACCGTGGAACTACTCTCCAATTATCTGTAAAATGGTGCATCAGAGCAGCTGTCCATTCAGATCTCCTCCAGCTCCACCTTCTCTGACCTACTTCAATGCCACCTCCCTCTTAGAAGAACCATAGAGCTCAGTTACTGAACTACTATTACCTGGAAGATTCTAGAGAACAGTGAGATTGGAGTTCAGAAGATTTTGGCTCAAATCCTGCCCCGGATGCTTAATGATTACTTAATGATACTCACTATGAGTAAGTAACTTAATCACTCTAAGGCACAGTCTCTTTTTTTGTGAAAGGTGGCCAATGATACTAGAAGTCCCTATAGCTGAGGACTGTATTTTCTGTGAGGCTGATGATGGAATTAAAAAAGAAGCCATCACAGCATTTACTATGCACTGGTAGACGGAAAGCATGGGAATAGAAAGAGGAACTGGCCTGTAAATCAAGGTGCCTAAATTCAGCCCCATCCCTGATACCCAGAGTGCTGTGTGGCCTTCCTAAGTGGGCAACTCCTGGCTCCTCTTTGAACCTTATGTGTCTCCTTTGTGGAATGAAGGAAATTGGAGTAATGGAATCAGAGGTCTCTTCCTTGAAAGTCTCACATACTCTGGTTCTAATTGTTTCCCCTTTCAGGGGGTCCTTCCTCCATGCCTCGCTGTTGGCCAAAAAGACATAGCCCTTAAAGGAAACACTCTTCCTTCCATCATGTACTGTACTCTCCCTTTTAAATCCCTCAAGTACTCCCAAGCTTCTGCTCAGGGCCCCATCCTTGGCTAATCCATTTTCCTTTTCATTTACTCCCCTCAAATACCAGAGGGACCATTAGGTTGAACCTGCAGCCATTTGGCTGCCTTACACCTGCCATCCCTCACCCCGTCAGCTTTCCCTGTCCAGGCTCCCACCACATTTGGCTTGGCTCAGTGGAGATGGCATTGACATGAAGTGTTCTTGTAGGTTACACAGTGGAAGGGAGGATGTGCAGATGAAAGACGCTTCCTCCTGTCTGCTTCCCTTTGGGACTTTTAACCTGCTTCATTCCAACTTTTTAAAAGATAATACTATTTGTCGTTATGCTCTTTATTGCTGTGTTAAGTAAAGATCACTTGATTTCATAAAGTGGACAGGTTTTTCACATACTGTGTACAAATCAGCAAAGGTAAGTTGAATATATCTTAAAGGTAATTAAAATATTGCCATAGAAACCATCCCCTGCAGAAAATACACATACATACATATACACACACATGTATAAATACACATATATGTGTGTATGTGTGTACACATGTGCACACATATACACACATATACATGCTTACGTATATTACATACATATGTGTGTATATCTATAGATCCATATCTGTCTCTCTATAGACTAGAATAGCAAAGCCTGGGTTCAGATCACAGTCCTGCTGCTTATTTTTTTTGTGAACTTGGGCAACTCACTCCCCTCCCCCATTCTGGGCTTTAGTTTTGTTTGTTTTATTTTGTCCTATGTAAAAATGAAGTATTGGGCCTAAATGATCCTGAAGGTTCCTCCAGTAACAAATCCTACAGGCCTTTCTTTGAGTGAAGACGCCTGGGTAATGAACAAACATCCTCTAATTTATTTGTGTTGTCAACTCCAGTTCATTCACAGCAGTCAGGGAACAGAGCCTGCCTTCTGATTAGCTGACTGTGGGGGCAACCAAAAGACACTAAAGGTGCCATGTACCTGAATGAGCAAGCTCTAAAGATGGACAGTTTAGTAATGTGCAGCTAACAATAAAAAGTGATATGGATTCCAATCCAAGGCAATTCAATAAAGCGTTTGGAAGTACCTCTTAGGTGTCTTAGCCACTGGACATACAAAAATGAAGAAGTAAGCCATCTTCCTTAAAGGAGATTATGCAGGACGTGAGGTAGAAGGGGAAAAATGAGTGCTTATAGGTAAATAATGCCAAATGTCAAGGAAATGTGCATCAAATTGCCTCAAGCGTGCACCATCACCTGGAAGAAGCAGAAAAGTCCTCTTGCAGGAGATGATTTTTGAGCAGAGCCTTGAGAGCCCACAGGATTCTAAGAAGCAGAGCTGAGGAAGAAGAGCATTCTACATATAGAGAGCAACCTATGCAAAACTGTGTTGGGGGAGATGGAATTGGAGGGACAGGGAATGTGAAGGAGACTAAATAAATCTTGGAAGACAGTGGGATTCAGATTGTTAGGACTTCTAAGTTCTAACCAGAAGAATCTTCCACCATATTGGAGACACTAAGGAGCCTCTGAAGCTCTTCAAGGAAGGCAGCAACATGGACAGACGTGCTTGCAGAACATTTGTTGGGCAGGCATGTGAAGGGTGCTTTGGAGAGGAGAAAGGCTTGAGGTAGAGGGACCAACTGAGGAAGCACACCCATAGGCTAGGTGAGAAATGAGGAGGTCCTCTTGTGAATTTAAAAAATGCTGTGCTCATAAGACATGTATAGATACACTCAACCAAACTGGAGAACCAAATCAATAGTGGAAGAGAGAACTGAAGAGACAAGGATGGTTCTAAGGTTGCTAACCTAGGCATGATAGTGGGATACTTGACTGGATTATCAAACAGCGTCAATCAGTTCCTGAATGAACTGGTCATTCCTTAATGATTCAGAAGGAATTTCAAATAGTGGTTACCTTGTGATATCCTGGGCATACTAAGCACCTGGTAGGTGGAGGCAGAACCTATTGTGACCTCATGAGAGATCCAGAAGTAATTTTATAATACAACTCTGGCATCAGTTCCTTTACCCTTCACGCATCTTTTCTCCCCTAGACACTGAGCACAGAATATAGGGAGGAGAAAGACATTAGGATTTTTTTTCAGTCTAGATAATTGAGAGCTTATTTTTTTATCAGTTCAAAAAAATATAATCTGTGCTCACCTGCACAGTCAAATTAAGGATGGAGGGTGGGGGGTAAGGCTGGTAGGAGGAGGAAGAAAAGCTTAGTTGCTATTCTCTGTTTGAAATCTAATGAAGCATGGTAGACAAAATCAGACAAGATCTGAGCTGTTTTGAAATATGCTCTGCTTACAAACAGCACTTCTGAAAGGGGCGTTTGGTGATCTTGCTTTCATGTATTGAGGAGGGAAATGATTCGTTTCCAAGTCAGAGTGTGGAGTGTGCATGTCCCATCCATTCTGGAACCCAAAGCCGATCCCTTTGGCATGATTTGGAGGCTTTCCTCCATGCTGGGCCTCTGAATCCTCCAGCAGTCAGAACCCAAAGTTCTCTTTGGCTCTCGAGGCTTTGCTTTCCCCCTTGGTTTGTTAGAACTCTTTTCTGAGAATTCCAGCTACGATACATTCCTATTTAAACAAATAAGGTTAGTTCCCTTTTTGCCATTCACAATTCAAGCATTCCTCCTAAATTAATTTCTCCAAAAGTAATTCAAATAAAAGCTTTGTTGCTGTGACTCTTTCCCAAGCCCCCAGATTGAATCAGGCATCTGAATAAAAATGTGCATTACCGCCTTCTTTAATATTTAAGCACGACATCCATTGATTTGTTCCTTGTTTTCTGCAAACCTTGACAACATGATAAAATAAATCATAAGAAGAAAATATAGTGGTAACATCTTTTATGGACTTCACATAGTCATCAATCTCCAGCTGTGAGTGAATTATCAGTACAGCAAAAAGATCTATGCTTTCCGGGCTCCAGTTGCACACTGGCTGGAGGTTTTTCACCAGCAAACTCAAGGCGAGTGAGTGATAAGCATCATTATTGTTTTCTGAGAGTCTAGTTTATAGTGTGTGGGGAAGGTGTTGGCATATATGTTTCAGAAGGAAAGGTTTGATCAATTCTAAGTAGACATCTACCAACATATAAAAAATATAACAAGGTTTCCTGCTGAGCGGTATTAAAGCACCCGTCACACTATAGCTGCGTGGCAGGCCCCATAGTGTGTTTCTGATGGTATTTAATATAGAATTAACCTTTCTTAATGTAACATATTGGGCACAAAATGTGGATCAAATTCTGCTGTTATTAGGACCCAGCCCTCTTTATTTGTATTTAGATTTTAAGCAACAGTGACCAGAGATACCCTAGAGTTGTCATAAATCTGTTAACTAGTTCCAAGAGCACTTGGAAAATGTGCTGCCAGGAAGGCTGTGATCAAGCTGAGGATATTGAAGGATGTGCCAGAGAATGGTAGAAACAGCAACAAAAAAGAAACATCTTGACAACAATTAGCATCGGGAGAAATACACACCATCTTTAAAAACAAGAGTAAATCCCATGGTTATCTTTTTAAGCTGGCACTCACAGACAAAAGAGAGTAAACATCTGGATGACCCCAGAAAGACTTTATCCCGCAGATGTTTTCTCTCTGGACTGCCTGACACCTGGACATTTGGAAACAAATGAGTGATTGTTGGAATTAAGAAAGAAAGGAAAATATTTGGGGCATTTTTTCAGAAATGCATTGTCTTAAGAATATTTCAATTAAAAAATATAGGAGTCCTTCTATGTGTATGTTGACTACCAAAGAGCATTTGAGATACGAAGAAAAACTCATTCTGAAAAAACACATGGCAGTACTCAGGCTCAGCTGGTCAAGAAGAAGAAGGCAACATTGCCTTGGCCCAGACCCTAGACTCTTCAGCACTGGCCCCAAGGACAGCTCACCACTAGGCTGGATCAAGAAACACTAAAAAGTACAAATCATTAAGTACACATACAAACACCTTCTATCTGGAAAATGGGCTCATAAAAGCTTTAGGATGTGGAAGTCATAGCCCAAGGCTGGTAAGAGTAAATATTAAGATGTTTCATGACAAGCTGAATAGATGTGGTTTCCCACAAAATCCCACAGTGCTTTGCACTCCATAAATATCCCTCCTCTTCCCTCACAACTTTAATTCTATGAAATATGATTCTGGGCTCAGGCAAGCTTTCCTTGGTCCTGAATCTCAGTCACATTTATTTACACAGGGTGAGTGCTATTCATCACCTTCATAATTATTTCATGTCAATTACAATATCCTAAAATATTTGTTTTTCGAGGCTGGGCTGCATCGTTACATTCTACTTTTAGAGAAAATTATACTCATTCCCCCTCCAGTTACATCCCTGCAACTCGTAATCTTTTGTCTCTCTGTTGTTGTCACCAATTAAAGTCACTCTGCTTTTCTTTACTCAGCCTAAGAGAAACATCCCCAGGGTTATTGCTTGTTTGACATTTTGCTTTTCCATTTGTTAAATTTTATTAGCAATATTTGAATTGTGAATTAATATAACTTCAGGGCCACAATGCTATTTCACTGAACACCTATGAGGCCCATTGTTTCATATCTCTGTGAATGGTAAACTTTTCAGTGTCTGGATTTCAACAATGGCTGTTCTAATCAAGTCTCCTAAGAAGATCCTTGGTGAACAAGATGCAGGATGACCAGGAAAATGACACTGGTTCCTATAGATGGGAACTATCACTTCCTGAATCACCCCTTAAATAGAGAAGAGAATTTTTTAGGAGAATCATAGGGTTTTTTTTTATAAAATAGAAAATAAAGACTCTTACCCCCTTAGTCCTCAAAGCTTTCACATTTCATCCTCCAAGGGAAATGAACCAATTTAGGAATCTCCTAAAATAAATAAAATTAATTAATTAAAAATAAATTTCTTTTCAGGTTTTGTTTCTTATTTTCTCTCTCTTCTCCCCACCCCTCCACCATTTCTCAAGGTGCCATAATATGACATATTTGAAATACTGTGCTCAGGAGCATACGAGGGTTTTCCTTTCTTTAGGCTGTTCAGTTTGACTCATTTTCAGAACAAGACCAGAAATGGAAGGCAGCTAAGGTATCACTGAATGCAATCTGGAGGTAACAAAGAAACCCTTCTACATTTTCCCTGATAAAGAACCACATGGCTTTTGCTTGAAACTTTCTAGTGAAGGGAGTCCATTATCTCCCAAGGAGGCCAAGCCCCTGTGGGACAGCTCTAATTGTTAGAAAATTGGTCCTTACATGTAGCAGAAATCTTCCTTTCCATTCATTTTTTCTAGTTCTTCTCTCTGGGGCTCAAGAACAAGTCCAAACCCTCTTCCAAAGGAAAGTCTTTCCATTTACTGTTAAAGTATTTTTCTATGCTTTCCTTTCCTCTGAGTGACACACTCTCAGTTCCCCTAATCCACTTTGTCTGGCTCAGTCTTGAGTCCCATAATATTGATGATGGTGTTTAGCTCAGGGCACCAGCTTGGAAGGAGCATTGACAGACTACAACACATCTAGAGAAGGGAAATGGAGAAGGTACTTTTGTAACCATTATTTTTATAACCAACTTGGGCCAACCATTCACCAACTCAAAGTAGTGTTTGACCCATTGCATGTTGTCAACCCAGAATGGCATCTCTATCAATAGAGTCTGCCATCTTTGTTGCCAGAAGGATGCTATTTGCCAGCACCCAGTGTAAAACAATGGTAATATTGCTTCTGTGGGTGGCTGTGTGCTTAATGGCACTGTTCAATGTTTACGTAGTGCTCACAATGGATCAGGCACGGTGCTGAGGGGCTGGCAATTGTTATCCCATTTGAACTTCACAACAACCCTGGTATTTAGATGCTATTATTATCCCCATTTTATGGATGAAGAAACTGAGGCAAAGATTGGGTAACCTGCCCAGAGTCACACAGTTGTTAAATGCCTGAGGCAAGGTTTGAACTCAGTTCTTCCTGATTTCACACCTGGCATTCTATCCATTGTGCCACCTAGCTGACCCTAATTATAACAACTTTTTGTATGTTACCAATTACATCCATGACATAATTAGTCAAATAGGAACAGACTAGCAACAGTGAAAAATAATTCTTTTGTGGAGAAAATATATTTGAATTACAAAACATTCCTGTGATTTTTAAAATTTTTTTGTGGGAATGATATCTAGGGAGATTTTGTTTTGGCTATTCTTTCTGAATGCTAATATTTAATTCTTGGTTGGGGAGGGGGAAAGGGAAAGTAGCCGTTTCTATTTCGCTTCATGTAAAGCAATCTCTAATACTGCATCAATATTCCCTTAATCAAGAGACAAGTTTGCATCACAGTTTAATACCACAGCTATTTGGTTTTCCCCCTTTTCTGATATTCTAGAGGGGTTGTCACAGACCCATCTGTGACTGTCAGTCATTCAATTAACCAAAGAAAGCTTGCAATTCATTTTATTTCTGTATATGTTAATGTTAAAAACTAATAGAAAACAGCTAGTAAATTGTCCCCTGCATATATTGGACACAGCAACAATTACTCTGGCAGAGAAAATATAATAAAAGAGGAAATTTTAATAGTATCCTTATTCCATTTATTCTCCTGGGTTTCAGTTTCAAGGTACTGTAGAAATTAACAATTATTTCTTCTCATTGTTTTTGATGATCTTTTTCTATTATAGTCCTGCCTGACTTAAAAAAAAAATAATTTGAACTTACATTTTTTTATTCAATTTTATGGTGCCTTGAGATTTCCATCCCAGTCATAAGGAAGTCCAGAAAGGCCGCAGAAAATAAGCTGGGGCCTGTTCTCTTTTCTCCTCAAGCAGCTGGTTAAGGCCATGACAGCCATGAACACTACTGAGATTCTCTTGATTTAAACTCAGAACTTCCCATAATAAAAATAATTATTTTATCCATCACCATATTGACAAACATGTCTGTTTGGCACTTTGCAAATGTCTGTCAGACTGAACATCTAAATAGTGGATAGAGCTTGCCTATATAAAGCAATTAACTGGGTTTATGGGGCAAATTGTCCAAGGACTTCCCCAGAATGCTTGGGGAAATCTAACAAATTCAGCTATTCTCCAATTTATTGACATGTTCCTATGTGGAGGGGGTAGGGTGGAGGGAGTAGGGCATCAGCAAACAGCTAGAGTCTGCAAGCTGGAATCTTACTGCAAGCTAATTGTAAAATGAGGCCTGAGGCCCACTTAGGGTAGAGGACCCAGATCTTACCTTGAAAAAGGAATTTGCTTTCCTTTGCTGAATGAAAACAAACTTCATTAACAGCCAACAAATGAAAAGGAGGATGTCACCCAGAGAGGGGAACCTATGTTGTATATTAATGGAGTGATAGGGAGAAGAGTGGGGGCATAGAGTCCATCCAAATCCAAAGCGATCTCAAAGGGTAAGAGCTCTGTGCTGAATCCTGCCAGGTGAAATTTCAAAGGGAACCAGTCTCAACAGCATCACCACAGATGTGTGAGCAACTGATGATGTCATCATTTTGAAGGACTCTCAGGTTGGGATTCTTGCCACTGAAACCGATCACAATCTTACTGCAGCTGTAGCAGACAAGTTCTAGGCATTGTCCCAGGGCCCTAAGACGTGGCAGAAGTCAGATGCAAACCTGTCTTCTTACTAACTCAAGCCAAACAAATCCAATGAGATATTACTTTTAAAGTGCCTGGGACGTTGCAGCTTCATAAATCTTTAGTTCCTTCTTTTCCCAAAAAATATTTGCTAAATTGAGTGCTATCAATAGCTAATTAAAGAATTTATGTGCTTTTTCCTCCATCTTGGAGCTCGGGAGGCCTGCTGGAAACAAGACTTCTAGAAGAGCAAAATGTCTTGTGGTCCAAGGCCATTTTTGCTGGCTACAAGCGAGGCCTACGAAACCAGAGAGAACATACAGCTCTTCTGAAAATTGAAGGTGTCTATGCACGGGATGAAACTGAATTCTATTTGGGAAAGAGACGTGCTTATGTATACAAAGCCAAAAACAACACAGTAACTCCTGGTGGGAAACCAAACAGACCAAGAGTTATCTGGGGGAAAGTTACTCGGGCCCATGGAAATAGTGGAATGGTTCGAGCCAAGTTCAGAAGCAATCTTCCTGCTAAGGCCATTGGACACAGGATCCGAGTGATGCTCTATCCCTCAAGGATCTAGAATATCAAAACTGATTAAATAAAATTAAACATTTTTTTCAAATGTAAAAAAAAAGAATTTATGTTATATAGAATAAATATATTAAACAAAATATACATAAATATATAATATATACTAATGTAACATACACATGCAATATGCATGTATATACATATAGATTGATACCTGTAAATTTATATCTGTGTTCTTATGCATGTATATACATAACATAGATATGTCCCTATAGAGAGTGCTGTCTGTATGTAGCTACAAAGGTAAACACTGATGTACAATTCAATAAATGTTTTACAGTGCCTACTCTGTGCCACGCAAAAGAGGCAGAAGGCAGAACCTGTTCTCCAGGAGCTTATCACAGAACGGGGAAGACAATCTGCAAACCACAAGCTACCAAGAAGAAACAATCTGAATAACTGTGGAAACACAATCAGAATAGCTTAGGATGTAGCAGCTTCTACATTAAGGTATCAAAGGGCCTGGAATATGATATTCCTGAGATCAAGGGAGCTAGCATTAAAACCAAAAATCATCTAACTAGCAAAATTCAGTATAATGTTCCAGGGGAAAATATGGTCATTCAGTGAGGTGGAGGACTTCCAAGCATTCTTGATGAAAAAAACAGAATTGAATAGAAAATTTGACATTTAAATACAAGAAGCATGAGAAGGTAAACACGGGCAAGAAATCATAAGAAACTTATCAAAGTTGAACTATTTACATGCCAACATGAAAAAACAATTGTAACTTATGAAGTTTTTCTCAGTATGAGGATAGGTGAAGGGAATACAAATGTTTATATACATATACAAACACATATGTCTATATAGGAGGGTGTGTATATATATGCACATATATATGCAGATATATGCATATGAATACATAGCTGAATATGTGTATATTTGTGTACATAGAGGGCACAGGATCAATTGAATAGGAAGAGATGATGTTTAAAAGGTGAAATTTTGAGGTGGGAGAGGACTAGAATGAGAGGAGACAGGGAGAGAAAGACTAGGGTTAATCATCTCATGTAGTAAAGGTAAGGGATAACTGTTACAATGGAGGGGAAGAACAGGAAGGCAGAAAGGAAAGAGTCAACCTTACTCTCATTGATTTTGGCTTAGGGAAGGAATGACATAAACTTTAAACTGGCTGTCTTGCCACACAAGAGAGTAGGGAAATGGACATGAGGGGTGGGATGATGGAGGGGAGGGCAGGGGGTGTGGAGGGTTGCTGGAAGCACACACTTTTGTAAAGGGACAGGGACATGGTAGAGAATAGGATAAGGGGGGCAGGGTAGGAAATAGGGACATATAATCAGTCTCTCACAATATGTCCATTGTGGAGATATTCTACATAGCCACACATGTATAGCTTGTATTGAATTGCTTGTCTTTCCAGTGGAGGTGGGTGATGAGGGAGGAAGGGAAAGAATCTAGAATTTAAAATTATATAATCAAATGTTAAAAATATTATTATTATTAGTAGTAGTAGTAGTAGTAGTAGTAGTAGTATTAAACTACACGCAACCGAGAATTAAGATATACAGGCACTGGGGTAGAGAGATCCATCCTGTTCTACCAGAAAATCAGAGGGGCGATGGGGGAGGACATAGGAGAGGACAGATTGGGGGAGGGCTATACAGTGGGATTGCTGTTTTGGGGTGGTGGGTAGGGGAAAGATGGAAAATTTGTAACTCAAAATTTCATGGAAATGAATAATATAAACAAGAAAATAAAAGGGGGTAAAAAGACTTACATGTACAAAAACAGTCACAAGGAATTGGAAATTGAAGAGATGCCCATCAGCTGGTGAATGATTAAACAAGTTGTGGTATATAAATGTAATGGAATACTAATGTGCTATAAGAAATCATGAGCAGGATGATTTCAGAGAAATGTGGAAAGACTTAAATGAATTGATGAAAAGTGAAGATAGCAGAACCAGGAGAACAGAGTGCACAGTAACAACAACATTGTACAATGAACAACTGTCAGTGACTTAGTTCTTCTCAGCAAAACAATGATCCAAGACAATCCTGAAAGACTTATGATGAAAAATGCCACCCATATCCAAAGAAAGAACTGATGGAATCTGACTGTTGATCAAAACATACAATTTTTCACTTTTTTCCTTCCTTCCTTCCTTCCTTCCTTCCTTCCTTCCTTCCTTCCTTCCTTCCTTCTTTCCTTCCTTCCTAAGCAGAGTTGACATGTCATGGAGCCACAGAGAGTGCCTTGTAAGTCTTCAGTGGTGCTGAATGGAGTCACCTTGCCTGGACTTCCAAAAATAGAATGAGAAATCTGTCACATTTGCCAGCCCAAAATCACTTCCAGCTTCAAGTCAAATATGCTCCTCACTATAATTAGCTAGGCAGAAGTAAGACAGGCCCATAGGAGGCTGGAGAAGCAGCTAGGCTGGTGTGTCAAGGTCCTGGGAACAGGCTGAGAGTGTCCCCTGCTCAGCCTATAGAATGTTGATGACAACATCTCCCTAATCATCTGCATTTGCGTTCAGGGCAGAGGAGGGAAGCACATTCAATATATTTTTAATATTCTGGTTTTCATGTAAGAAAGTTTAAGCAGTGTGCAAACACAAGCACCCACTGAGCAATGTTAACATACCTAGTGCACCGTGTCAACATGGCAAGTCTCATGCAGTGTTTCTGATTATAGTTAATAATACAAAATTAGCCTTTCTTAATGTAACACATTGTGCCTGCAAGGTGGGTCCTGTACTTAGCACTTGGGTTAACACCATCTCTCCCCCTTTTTAGGTTTAATAAAGAAATGTGTGACATGACCACAGTTCCCAACTACTTTTCTAGCATCTACAGAAGAGTAGGACAGGAAAGCAAAGCCTTCTCCAAGACTGATCAGAGACCTTGCCTTACAAAGTAGGCAGTGTGTTGCCAAGGTCTGCTCCTGCCTTCTGGACTGCTCACCTGCTGAGTTCACCCCATCTAGTGAAGAGTCCTCTGGAAGCTAAATTCAGAACAGCCATCCCTGGAGATGTCTGCTAGTCGTGTTTTAAACTGCATTCTTGGTGCTGAATGGTTAGCTCATAGATAACAAGAAAATACCCCATCAACAGTTTGCTTCTGACTGGTCCTCTAGATTCACTAGGATTGGCTCAGAATTACACACTGGACTTTCTTGATTTGTGAAACGCTTGAGTGTGTCCGCAATCTTATCAATACCAACATTGCCTCCACAGATGCCAGATGCCACCAAGCCATGTCTTCTCATCTTTTGAGAGCCTCATCCAGTGTACTTTGCACATAAGAGATACCTAATAAATGCTGATTGATGCAATCATCCATAAATACTTTGTAAAGGATATACTTTCATGCACTGTAGGAAGGGGGAGGGAACAAGCTCTTATACAGCACCCACTACATGCTAAACACTTGACATATTATTAGCTCATTTGATCCTCACAACTACCCTGCAAGGTAAGAATTATTATTATTCCCATTTTACAGGTGAGGAAACTGAGACATACTGAGGCTAAGTGACTTGCCCAGAGTCACAGAGCAAGTCAGTGTTGAAGGCCAGATTTGACTGACTTCAGGCCCAATATTATATCCATTGCACATCCTCACTGCCTCAATTCTACAGGACATTCTTTAGTTCTCTTTACATTCCACGATTACCAAGAGAGCCCATCAGCTATGTTGTGCCCTTACAATACAGCCTATAGAAGAGGAGTGAAGATGAAGCTAGAAAATGAGAAAGGGAAAAGCAAGGAATGATGGTGGCCATAGTGATGCTGGTGATGGTAGTGGCGACAGTGATGGTGATGGTGATGATTGTG
>CM053598.1:4994123-5055847 GCA_028646575.1 Pseudocheirus occidentalis | reverse complement strand
GGGGAAAGACGGGGAGAAAATTTGTAATTCAAAAATCTCATGAAAATGAATGATGTAAACAAGAAAACAAATTAAAAAATAATAAAAAATTAAACAAAAATTAAAAATAAAAACTAACAAAAAAAGAAAGAAAGAAAGAAACCCAGCCTACCCTCAAGGAGCTTGGGGACGGATGGTGAGCAAATTTGCACATAGAAATACCATAATTTCCTTTGGCTTCGTCATTGGATCAAATTTTTCTCAAGCAGTTAAATATGAGAAAGTGTTGACTTTTTTTAAGGGTACTGCCCAGCACCTCAGCAAAGCAGCCTAATTTCATCAGGGAAGATGTCTCAGATAGAAGTCACCCCTAAGACCCTGAACAGAACAACATGCAATCTAGAGATGTATATGAGGAAAACATCTTTCTTTCTTGCCTTTCCTCCCTAAATTTTTATGTCGGAGAAGCCAGCAGGAAAAGATACCCCATTCAGGACCTAGAATTGTCTTCCTTCTCACAAGTCCAAATCTATTGGCTGAAAAGAAAAAAAATAATTTCTTTGATAGTTCCCATCTCCATCTCCTGCCTTGAACCCTGATCTGTAGCCAATGCTGACTTTCACAATCTTGACCAACCAAGCTGCTGCCAGAGGAAAATGAGCTATGTGGTCTCCAACTCTGAATTTTTAAGGCACTGGCTCTCTGGGTCTGCTTAAGAGCAGAAGTTTCCTTTTTCTTACTAGTGGCAGTCTCCCTGAATGAACCTCTTCCACCCAGACCTTTTCTGTTGTGTAAACAACTGCTCAAGTGAACAGAGTGTTCTCTCCTAACAGGATATGACCTGGGTTTGAATTCTGGCTTGGCCACTTTCAGGTTTTTGACCTGGTTAGTTAACTAACCTCTCTTGGGCATCAGTGTCTTCATCTGTAAAATGAAAGGGTTGTAGAGATAGCATCTCCTACTGTAGTGCTCATGATCAGGATGTACAAAAAGACCACCCCAATAAAGTCAAAAGGGGATTGGCCTTATAATTAGTAAAATTTGTACTCAAATGTTGTCTCAGATACTTAATAATTATATGACACTGAAGAAATAACATAATCACACTGTCCCTTTGTTTCCCTGTCTATAGAATGGAGGGCTTGGTCACAATGGCTTTTGAGGTTCTTTGCTTTAAATATATGATCCCATCATTTCAACTTTTATGCCAACACCAGTTGCTATGAATGAAGAGAAAGAAATTCTATTAAGAATTCAATAAGACTACACATTAAATCAACACATACTTAGATACTCTCATGGTTAGAGTGTAGCATAAACAGAAACCAGTCTATGGTCTCCACCGATATCCTTGTGATATCAAGAGAGCAAGAAAGATCTCTAGAAGATTTTGCAAGGCCCTCCTCTATACTTCTGGGTGAACATGAAAGAGAGTGGCATAGACAGGCATACCACTCACTGAGTAGAGAAAACATATTTACTCAAGAAACCACAAGCTTATTTTAATATTCACTTATTATCCAGCAAAGTTTTATGATTGCAACAGTAAAACACCACCATCTTAGATAACCTCAAACTCCAGTCAGCTCTAAGAAATGAAGCAATGCTCAGTGAACACGACAAAGATGTAGCATATTAACAAGGATGCTGTGTGTATGTGCACCTGTGTGTGTGCATCCACAAGAAAACACCATTATTAAGGACCCAGATGAGAGTAAGTAGTGATGGGCTAGCCATGCAGTAAGATTGAGTCACTGGAGCTCTTGATTGGCCACATATGAAGAGAACTAGCTCATAAGTGGGTTATCTATTGAAGACCGACAGAAAGTCTTGGCCACAGGTCTCGCTAGATGGGTTCTCCACCAAGGGGGGGTGGCAATTCATGCCAAAGAGATCATGGATCTATTGGAATATTTCAGTAAGAGTCGACTTAGAGTGGAGGTTCCAAATGATGACCAAAGAGTCTGAATGCTGTAGAACAAAGAGGACCCAGAGTCAGCAAGATTGGGCTCTAATCCCAATCCTGACACTTGCTTCCTATGTGGCCATATACAAGCCATGTCACTTCTCTGACCTTTCCTTGACATAGATGACCCAACTATGCTCCCTTGAGACAATATAACTCTTACCTTTTTAAGTCCTCACATCTGCAACGTCTTCGGCTTTTCAAGGTGCATTTGCCTCAGTGAGAAGTGAAATAAGTAAATGAAACATATATTCCTAAGGTACAGATAAGGAAACTGAGGAACTGAAAAGTTAAGCAAGCCCTCCAGAGAAATAGGAAACAAGTCACTTGACTCTCAGGACATTTCTCTCTCTAGGAATCCAGGTTACCTCCCTACCTCTGAGAGATGACTGACTTTTGTCTTCACTATTAACTAAATATTTCAAGCAAGAGGAAATAAGGATTTTACAGTTAAGTGTATGCATGTATTCAGTCACCATACAATATGACAAACCTGTTTTAGCTATGCAAATCAGCATGGGCCCACGAGTGCAGAGTCTGAAAGAAATGAGATCAGATTTGCAGCAATTAAGCTTTATGCAAGTCATGATTTAGCAAGCACTGAAACCCCCACCCTCAGCAATGAGAATTCGAGTCCTTGCTCTTCTTGCATCTTTTAATGGTTTTAGAGAAATTGGAAGGTCATTCCAAAGTGAGAGTTACTGCCATTGAGCTTCATACTCTGACTATGTGGTTGGCTTTCAGAAATTGCACAAGCCAATAGTGACTACATATGGCTGGGACAGACCAACAGAATAAAACCGTAATCTTATCTGAATCTCTGTACAAATTTAGTGCTATAACAAACATACTTCTAAGGGATTATTCTCTAGAATTTAACATTTTTAAAGTTTAGAACAACAAAAATGTAGAATTTCAAGCTAAATAAAAAGATAGAATGAAAGGATATAGCAGATGTGAAAAAATATATTCAAAAGTAACAAGTTTGTAATAGTTGTTTGGTAGCAATTAAAGAAATAGGAAAGTGTATCAATGGACTTGATTAGACAAGGAAAACTCAGAAGGAATTGAATCAAATACATCAAGGTACAATGAACCTCTAAACGGAAATAATATAGGAAAGAATTCTCCATTTGACAAAAATTAATGGAAAAATTGGAAAACAGCATGACAGAAAATGGTTTTAGAACAACATCATATACTACTTATCATGATGAACTCTAAATAGATACGTTACCTGCATGGTATGGGTTATTTATACTATAAAAAAAAAGATTAGAGGGAGGGGCAACTAGGTGTTGCAGTGGAAAAACCACAGGCCTTAGAGTCAGAAGGAAGGACCTCAGTTCAAATCTAGACCTTAGACATTTGAAACTTACTAGCTGTGTGACCCTAAGCAAGTCACTTCAATCAACTGCCTTGCCAAAAGAAAAAGAATAGAACCAAGCCATCTCTAACTTTCACAGCTATATAGAGGGAAGTTATCCTTAATCAAAGATGATCATTCCCATTTTGTCTCTTCCTTGATGGCAGGAGCCAGTTTTTTGCTTTCCTTTGTATCTCCAGGTTTAGCATATAGCAAGCATTAAATAAATGCTTGTTAACTACTTAACAAACATGGAATAAAATCAACATTTAACAATAAAATAGATCGTTCCAGTTATATGATATGATATAATTTTATAGAAACAAAATCAAAGTAATGACAATGAAGAGAAGCAGTGAAATGGGGGGAAAATCTTTGTACCAAATATCAGTAAGGAGTCAAGTCTAAGAGCAGAAAATGGAATAAATGCTAATCAATTGGGAATCGCTAAAATTATGACCCATGAATCTATGGGATTATTTCTATATTCTAAGATGATGAATATAATGAATGTAGGGAAGCAGAAAAATATTTGTCTGAACTAATGTAAAGTAAACAGACCCAAGAAAATAACAGACACAAGATCTCTAAAAACTAAGCAGAAAGAACAACCACAAAACCATCAGAACTTAATGCTGCCAAATTATAAAGCTCAAGCTTAGCTCAGAAGAATGAATATGAGAAGATACTTTTCATGGTGGGACTAATGAGTGGGAAAAATTGCATATGGCATTGTTTTCAGTATATTGAAGGGTTTGCTGACTCTCTTTTTTTTTACCTCTATTATAAAATACATTTATTTGTTAAAAGTGACAGCTCTTCAAAGGGCAGTACAGGAACAGTTACAGGTTAAAATGTAGATGAAATAAAAGCAAAAGATATCAATAAAATCTATTTTTAAAAGACTATTACTGCACTGTAAGTAAAAGTGAACATAATGAATAGAGAGAATCTTGAGAAGACTCATATGAAGTGATGCAAAGAGAAGTCAGCAGAACCAAGGAAACAATATACATAATTACAAGTATAATGGAAAGAAGAACCATAAAACAATGTGAGTGATGTGGGATTATAATGAGCAAACTTGGCTTCAAAGAAGAGGGCATGTGAATAAAGTCCCCTGCAAACCTTGAAGGTCTGCATGGAAGCCCATGGTGGTGGTGGTGAGATAATGGTGGTGATGGCAATGATATTCACCAAAGTTGTTCAGTGACAAGCCAGGTTTATTCCTGACTCCAGGGCTGGTGCTCTTTTCATAGTACTGGGCTGCCTCCTCAAACTTGAATTTGAGTCCTGGATCTGCCACTTAACTAGATTTATGAGATCGAAGGATCTTTCTCTCTGCCATCTGAGCTGCAGCTTCCTCATCTGTAGAATTGGAATAAGTTTGATGTATTTCTCCCACAGTTGCTGTGAAGAAACCCATTCATAAACCTAACATATGTAGACAATTTATGAACAAGCATTTGTTCATATGCACCCTTTATCCACCAATGACCATAGGAGACACTGAGGATAAAAAGATGAAACCTGAAGCATGCCCTACTAATGGGGAGCATATAGTTGTGAACTGGACTGGGCAGGGAGGAGGGATAAAATCTAATCAGATAAATTAATTTGAGGTATAAACATGATAACACAGTGGTTTCAAGGAGGAGAACACTCTGGCTGAGGGCATCAGAAAAGATCTTGCATAGAAAGTAGCATCTGTGTTGTGCTGGAAAGGAATTTCCAGTTTCAAAGAGGAAGAGAGGATTAAGGCAAGAATTCCAGACACAGGGCACTGCTTAGGCAAAGGTACAAGGGCTAGAGAGGGAATGTCAGCTCTTGGGGAAAAGTTTCAAAGCAATATGACTGCAGGAAGGAATGTGGGAGGAAAGGGGATACAAGATAATTGTGGAAAGATAGCCTGGCACTGGATTGGGGCATTGTCACCTTGTTTAGGACAGCAGAGTGTGCAGCCTAAGGTCCTCTTCTCAGAAGCATGACAAGGAAATCAATTCCATGGGAATGCAGATAGACAGCTAGATAGATATAGATATATAGATATAGATATAGATACACACATGTCTCTGTGTGTATGTATCCATAAACATATATACATGTGTGTATACACACCATGTGCATAGATGTATGTGTGTGCTTATGTGTACATAAACAAACACATATACACATGAATCCCCAACTAAGAAACCCTGAGTTAGACAATGAAGGCTTTGATGTGAGTTATGAACTATTGCTCAGATCTTATTCAAATTGTGAGGGGTGTGGTGTGAATAGAACAACAGCCTTGGAGTAAGCAAGTCTTGGGTTTCAATTCTGTCACTAACATTTCTGGGCAGAGTGTCCATGGGTAAGTGATCTAATCTGTCAGGCTCTACCTGAATTGCTCCCCACCTTGAAAAATGAGGATTAAAAATCCTCCTAATCTCTTCTAGTCAATAGTGCTATTGTGAAGTTTCAGTTTATATGATAACAAGCTAGAAGGATAGAGTTTATATGTGTTTATGCACAGATACAAATATGTATACCTACTAGGTTAAGCATACATACATAATATGCTATAAGTATGTCATATAATTATATTACAATAATATATGCCTTATACTATTCTATATTGTGTTACATTACATTCTACTACATTATACATTTTGCAAACCTTCAAGTGATAAATTAAAATCAGAGGGTTTTTTAATTTATTTCAATTCAAAATTCTTTTACAAAACACCTACTGTGTGCAGGGTTTTTTCACCTAAATAGATGCCAACCTATACATACACCCACATAGTGGGGCACTAATGGTGAAAGTAGCTTTGGAGGTGGGGGGCAGAGGCAAGATGGCAGAGTAAAAGCACAAACTTGGCATAGGCTCCAACTTCAACCATCTCCAACACCTGTAAAAAAATGACTCTGAACAAATTTTCAAGCTACAGAACCCACAAAGAGATAGAGAGAAACAAATCCAGCCCAGCACTCTGGCAGGAAAGGTCTATTGCAGCATGCTGGGAGCCGAGTGCAATCCCAGTGAGTGTTGGTTCTGGCCCCAGGGAAGCCTCTACTAGTGCCCAGCCCAACCAGAGCACACTTCAGGAGAGTGAATCACCAGCAACTATAGAGGTTTCCACACTCCTCAACCCATAAACAACAAAGAGAAAATAAAAGGTCAGTCAGGAACTCTGTTGTAAGGGTAAAAGAACAGTGCGGTCTGGCCCCTGCCCTCAGGATAAGAAGTGGCTGGAGGCAGAGTGGTGTCCCATGGCTGCTTTCAGAGTTCCTTGTCTGCAGATTGTAGAGGGATCAAGCAACCATTCAGAGGGTAATTGCTCTTGTTTTGATCTGCTTGGATCTGGATTGCAGTCTTGGGTGGTGGTCCTAGGGTGTGTGGTCAGTGAGCCAGAGCTTGTGGGAGCTGTAGAGAGGGCATCCAACTAACAGCTTCATCAGCTGTGAAAACCCCAGTAAGTTGGGACAAAGCTCTCTCCATTCTGTAAGCAGAATTCTACCATGGCAAAGAGCTCAAAAGGCAAATAATTGCCAAGATGAGGAAACTCAATCAGACCATACAAGCCTTTTGGGGGACAAAAAGGATCAAAACACGGAACCGGAGGAGGACAATGAAGTCAGAACTCCTGCATCAAAAGCTTCCAAGAAATATATGAATTGGTTACAGGCCATGGAGGAGCTCAAGAAGAATTCTGAAAATAAAGTAAGAGAAGTGGAGGAAAAACTGGGAAGAGAAATAAGAATGATGCAAGAAAATCATAAAAAGTGAGTCAACAGTCTGCTAAAGGAGACCCAAAAAATTCTGAAGAAAATAACACCTTAAAAAGTAGACTAACCCAAATGGCAAAAAAATGTCCAAAAAGCCAATGAGGAGAAGAATGCATTAAAAAGCTGAATTTGCCAGATGAAAAGGAATTTCAAGAACTCACTGAAGAGAATAATTCTTTCAAAATTAGATTAGAGCAAGTGGAAGCTAATGACTTTATGAGAAAACAAGATACTATAAAACAGATCCAAAGAAATGAAAAAATAGAAGGCAATGTGAAATATCTCATTGGAAAAACCACTGACCTGGAAAATAGATCCAGTAGAGATCATTTAAAATCTGTTTGACTACCTGAAAGCCATGTTAATAAAAGAGCCTAGAAGTCATCCTTCAAGAAATTCTCAAGGAGAATTTCCCTGATATTCTTGAACCAGACAGAAAAATAAAAATTGAAAGAATTCATAAACTGCCTCTTGAAAAAGATCCCCAAAAGAAAACTCCTAGGAATATCATAGCCAAATTCCAGAGTTCCCAGGTCAAGGAGAAAACATTACAAGCAGCCAGAAAGGAACAATTTTGCTACTGTAGAAACACCATAAGGATAACACAAGATCTAGCAGCTTCTACATTAAGGGGTTGAAGGGCTTACAATATTATATTCCAGAGGTCAAAGGAACTAGGATTGAAACCAAGAATCACATACCCAGCAAAACTGAGTCTAATACTTCAGGGGAAAATATGGGCATTCAATGAAATAGGGGATTTTCAGGCATTCTTGATGAAAAAAAAACAGAGCTGAACAGAAAATTTGACTTTCAATTACAAGAAGCAAGAAAGCATGAGAAGGTAAACAGGAAAAAGAAATCATAAGGAACTTATTAAAGTTGAACTACTTACATTCCTACATTCAAAAAATGGTAATTGTAACTCATGAGACTTTTTTCAATATGAGAATAGTTGAAGGGAGTATATATGTACACACACATGTACGTATAGGAGGGTGTACGTATGTATAAATATATATGTGAGTGCATATGTGTATAGATGAATACATAGGCAGATGGCACAGGATGGGTTGAATATGAAGGGATGATACCTTAAAAACGAAATGTAAAGGTGAGAGAGGAATATATTGGGAGAAGGAGAAAGGGAAAGATAGATAGATTGGGGTAAATTATCTCAGATAAAAGAGGCAAGAGAACACTGTTACAATGGAGAGGAAAAAGAGGAAGATGAAAGATTACCTTACTCTCACTGAACTTGGCTTAAGGAGGGAATAACATGCACATTCAATTGGATATCTTACCCTACAGGAAAGCAGGGGAGAAGGGAATAAGACAGGGGTAATAGAAGGGAGGGCAGATTGAGCGAGAGGGCAATTAGAAGCAAATACTTTTGAAAAGGGACAGGGTCAAAGTAGAAAACAGAATAAGTGGTGCTTGGGAGAGGATGGAAGGAAATATAGTTAGTCTTTCACAATATATCTACTAGGGCAATGTTTCGTGTAACTACACATGTACAACCTATGTTGAATTGCTTATCTTCCCAGTGGGGATGGGTGAGGAGGGAAGAAGGGAAAGACTCTGGAACTCAAAGTTTCAAAAAAAAAAAAAGAAAAATGTTAATGCATGTTACATGCAACTGGAAAATAAGATATACAGGCACTGAGCTATAGAAATCCATCTTGCCTTACAAGAAAGTTAGGAGGGTATGGAGAAGGATATAAGAGAATAGATTGGGGGAAGGGTCTTCAGTAAGCTCACTATTTTGGGAGGGGATTGGGGAACGACAGGGAGAAAAATCTGTAACTCAAAATCTTCTGGAAATGAATGTTGAAAACTAAAAATAAATAAATTGGATTAAAAGAAAGTAGCTTTTTTTCTTGGGTGTCTCTTGACTCCTCAATATGACTCTACCTTAGTTTTTCCATCCATTTTGCTCAAAACTACCTCGTTTTTTCCCAATTTTTCCCCGTATAGATGTTACCATGTCACCATAGTTTCCTCCTGCCCTTGACTCGTGATTGTGACATTGTAAGGAACACCTTGTATGAAAATGCCCCCGATTAATAGAGATTGGAAATTGTTTTTCATGCTTACAGAGTTGTGTGGGGCCCTGAAGGTTATGCGACTTGCCCAGAGTCATGCAGACAGTATAAAGAAGGAATAGAATTTGAACCCTGGTCTTTCTAGCTCACTCTTCATCATGCTATGTTTCTCCCATTCCTCTGCTATGTGTGAATGAATGAGGAATGGACCAGTGAAGAGGATAAATGCTGGCTTGGTCTCCTTTTGCTAGCACCAGGTAGAAGAAGCTCCCAGCCCACCCCCATGCAGCCATCTGCCATCTTCCCAACTGCCTTCCATCTTGGGGCTTGCCCCAGTCCCTCTCTGCCTGTTTAGTTTCTTGCCAAGGGGATGGCTGGGTGGCCTGGGCTGCTTCCTCTGCCTCCCTCCAGTGCCAGCACAAGCTCTGGTTTGATGTAATGCCTTTGGGGACTGGAATCATCATTAAATATCACACTTAGAAAAAGCAGGAATAAAGCCCAGCCCCAAAGTGGCCTGCTTTCCTCCCTTTGCATGCTGTGTTCAGGGCCCTGCCTCTCACTGGTCTTTGAGAGCTGCTTGTGATACTGTCCAATAATGGAAATGAAATCCGTGCTGACAATGATTAACATCTGAGCAAATTTCCTCCTGCCCTGAGAGGAGGGAAGAACACAGACCATGCTCTCCAATTACCACTGTTCAGGACTATTTGCTGAACATGGAGGCAGAAAATGTGCTGCTCACACACATCCAAAAAGGTGGCTCCACCAAGTAGATCAGAAGATTCCCCCCCCCAATAAAAGATATTTCTAGGGAGGAAAGGCAGAATAAATACTTTTTTTAAAACTTAAAAAGAAATGCATACCTTTAATTCACTTTTAAAGTCAAAGGCAGCTGTGATAAGCCTTGCTCACAGGAACAACCTTAAAACCCAGTATCCACACAGGCGTTTAGGGAGGAGGGGCCACCAGAAAGCCCTGGCAGAACCAGAGCACAATGGTGTCAGTATTCCCACCTGAGTGCCAAGGCCTCTCTGCCACTCGGTGATCTTTTCCATTGAACAGAGATATCTTAGCCCCCAGAGCAGGACACCACTGAGGAAGACTCTGGGCCTGCCAGGTGTGCATAGTGGATTTGGAGGGGACAGAATCATTATGTAAAGTTGAAAGGGACCTCAGAGGTCATCTAGTCTTCGACTAATGCCTTCATTTTAAAGCTGAGGGATACTGAGGCAAAACTATTAAGTGACTTGCAGAGTGAGTCTGCAGAGCTCCATAGCTATGGGAAGGGACAGATTTGAATCCAAAGCCGCTGACCAAGATCATGGTAGTTCCCACTAGGTGTTGGCTACCTCTAGTTTGAGACTAAGCTTTCTTTTGTATCTGGAGTGGTTTATAATACCCAGAATACATCTTGTTGACTTCAAAGGGGCCCCCATGCTTTTAGGAGTGATGGGCTAATGGAATAGATCTCATTAAGAGGCAGCCTTTTCAAATGGAAATTGTCTGACTTTTATGTAGGGACTAGAAAGGCCTTCATGCAATTAACTCTTGTCTCTCTCTGGGGCTCATTTGGGGCACTGCACCCCTCCCAAATGGGGAGATAACAGGAAACGGAAATGATCTGCCTTTCTCATCCCTCAGGGTCAGCATGAGGTGGGCACTTGGGAGTGCCTGGACTCAGCCTTAGTTTGCCCTTATGCCCTATGGCATCTCAAGAGATGGGGACAAAGGCAATGAGAACAATGATAATGAATAATAATGAGTTACATATAGTCTCTCTCCCATGCTCTCTCTCTCTCTCTCTCTCTCTCTCTCTCTCTCTCTTCCTCTGTCTCTCAATCTTTCTCTTCCTCTCTCTCTCTGTCCCTCTGTCTCTTCCTCTGTCTCTTTCTTTCTCTTTTCCTTTGTCTCTGTCTCTCTGTTTCTGTGTCTGTCTGTCTGTCTCTCTCTCTCACACACACACACAGAGATACACACACACTTCCTGTTTTGTGTAGAACCAAGCTATTCTAAATAAAGTGTGGCAGCAAAGTTAAGCATCTCCAGCCATCATCGATCAGCCTCCACGATGGCCTGAGTACCGTTTGGAACTGGAGCTGGCAACCAGGTCCATGGCTGCAGGACTCAACAAGGCTAAGGCTATTGTGGGAAACAGAAACAACGAGTAAGGTAGTGAGGATCTCTCTCTCCAAATGGGAGCCTATGTCTCAGAGCCAACCCACAACTGATCAATATCTCCCCAAAGAGTGAGACACCCATAGAAAAATCCAGCAGCAAGGGCATGGACCCGGGACTGGAAGAAAGGACTTCAAACACTATTACCAGAATGAGAAGCGAGAGCATGACAGACTCGCTCAAGAAGCACAAAGGGGGCTGCAACACAGAGGAATTTCAGGGACAGGGAAACAGTTGATGCCTGAAGGGAAAAAAACCTGTAGCAAGTATAGAACGCATCGCCCCAGCAGCAGAATTTGGCAGTAAC
Organism: Pseudocheirus occidentalis; assembly: GCA_028646575.1. Taxonomy (NCBI): domain Eukaryota; kingdom Metazoa; phylum Chordata; class Mammalia; order Diprotodontia; family Pseudocheiridae; genus Pseudocheirus; species Pseudocheirus occidentalis. The sequence continues at coordinate 5,044,238 of CM053598.1, read as the reverse complement.
CTGGCCTCTTTCAATAGGGGATATGTGTTAATGGATCCAAAATATTGAAAGCAAATATTGACTCCAGCTCCTCAAAATGCATTTAATTATTTATTTTGAATAATTTGATACTCGAGTAAATTAATGCTAAAGCATTTCTCTGTTTGTGCCAAATCAGTGCCTCCCAGTAGGAAGTCAGTCCATCTTTGCAAGCAGGCTTCGACTCTCAGTAGGCAGTCCATTTCTGCCGAGTGCCATTAAGTTTATTTCAAAACGAACCAGTAAAGGTATATGGAGCAGGCAGTAATAGCGTGGAAAATATCCAAAATTACTAGAGCCAGCACCAGAACTCGGATGCCGTTTTCATGCACTAATAATTTGTAGTCTACATATCGAAGGTAACTATAAACTGACTACTTTCCGTGTTAAAGCGTTCGGGTAATTAAAATGCGCTGTTAGTTGTCTACCTTTCAATGTTTGGAAACAAGAAGCCACTGTCTTTTTTCTCTCCTGCCTTCTTTCTTCCTTTTTATTCTTTTTTAGTCTTTTTTCCTTTCTGAATCTCTCCCTTTTTTCTTCTTCCTTCCTTTCTTCTTTCTTTCCTCCCTCCCTTTTTCCTTTTTTTGCTCTTCCTCCCTTGTCTTCTTTCTTTCAGTTTTTTTTTTTCTTTTTTTCATGAGGTTGTTGAAAACCGTCCTGAATCTTAAGATTCTCTGTTCCTGGAAGCCTCCAGATCTCCTAATGGTCAGTCCTTACAGATAGAGATGTGCCTCATGGTATTTCCTGACAGTTTACAAAGGTCACCTGAGATCACAGAAGCTCCTCAGCTTGCAGAAGAAAAAGTAAAGCCCAGAGGCAGAAAATGACTTGCTCAGGATAACATAGCCCTTCAGCTCTAGGATTTCTGCCGATTGAATTTAGGTTGTCTACCCAGAAGGCTCGTCTGAAAACATCTAGCCCCAACCGCTCCTGTTATAAAGGAGTGAACTGAGGCCCAAACAGGTAGAAGACCTTGGAACCCAGGTCCCCCAACTGCCCCTCCAGGCCTCTTACCCTCATTGAAGGACCTCCAGAGGCACAAAGGATGATGGAGATGCTCAAATTCAACCCCCAGTTTTACAAATGAAAAGGAGAAAGACCCCAAAAGGCTCTGTGACATTGCTGGAACCAGCAATGCTGAAACATCATTCCAGTGAAACCAGTTACCCTGTTGCCACATGAATGAGATGGAAAGCAGGGGCCCAAGAGCATTTGGGAGAAACTGCAGAGCAAATGGACCATGTCAGAGGAAGGACATTGGACCAAAATGGATCAGGGCCCTCTCTCTGGGGGAGGGCCAAGGCAGAAGCAGGGGACGCAGCTGCCTGGCAGCAGCCCACTCGTGGAAGACCACACAATTAGGAACAGAGGGTGTGCGAAGGTTCCATGAACCAGGTGTGGCACTCAGCAATCACCAGAAGGAGAACCTGCTTCTCCCATGCACTCTCATGGCAAATAGCTGCTAGTTAGGCTGCCTTCCTAAACTGTGCATGAGTGTGAATTCTAAGAGGCAAAAGTACATTGTGGCCAGGGAAGGGAGGGGAAGGGAGAAAGGGAGGGAGGAAGGGAGAAATGAAGGAAGAAAGGAAGGAAGGAAGGAAGGAAGGAAGGAAGGAAGGAAGGAAGGAAGGAAGGAAGGAAGGGAGGGAGGGAGGGAAGAAAGGGAGGAAGGAAGAGAGTGAGGGAGGGAGGAATGAAGACAGTGAGGGAGGGAGGGAGGAAGGAAGGTAGGAAGGTAGGAAGGAAGGAAGGAAGGAAGGAAGGAAGGAAGGAAGAAAAACCCCTCTTTTTATAACCATGGCTGAAGGCTCTCAATTTTACAGCTATGAGGCCTAAGTTAGCTGCCTTCTCCTGGTGAAGCAGCCTCGTCCCTAGACAGGATCCCCAATAAAATAGTAAAAGAGTGGATGAACCAACCAAAAAAGAGAAACTGAAGTGCATGAATGAAAAGGCCAAGAAGAGGAGAGGAGCCTGTGCAGGGCCCAGAGGGCTGGCACCATGGCTTCCATGCCTCAGAAGGGGAGCTGACTTCCCTCGCCCAAAGAGAACCAGGTGCACCTCTGGGCCAGCAGCTTCCTTGTGGGCCCTCCACCTCTTCTGACAAGGAATAAGAAGCATTGGCAGGTTCTTTAATTATTTTTAAGGCTGTTTAAAATTATCAGATGGGTTGGCAATTCTATGGATAATTTACCCAGGAGGATTAAGCTGCCTCTAGAGTTTTCTGTCATCCCTGGAGGGGGTCTATCTAGGAGTTTCAAAGGAAGCAGCTGAAAGCTATGAAACTAGGGCAAGTGCAGAGGTCAGAGGCAGCTCCAGGCTGCCCCTCCTCCCACCTGCTTTAGGTAGACTGGAACCAGAAGGTTGCAGGTGCATGTGCGTGTACCCACACGCTCACACACATACTCATACATACATGAGTGCACTCACAGATGCACACATGCATGTACATGGCCACATACAAACACGTGTACATACACAACCTCCCACAGGCTCATATACAAACACATATGCCTTTACATGCATGCATGTGCTCACAGATACATTACCATACAAACACATTTGTATGCACATGCTCAACCAGACACACACACTCATGCACACACATATACACAGGTTCAGATACACACACGTGTGTGCATTCATCCTTTCTGAACACGAGAACCTTATGTGCCTGTCTGATGATCAGGCCTACTGACAAAGGACTAAGCCCCATGGACAGAATGCTCAAGACAGAGACTGCCCACCCCTGTTCACTGCCCTCTCTACCATGTGGGAACCAGGCTTTCTCTGCTCCTTTCTCCACTGTGCTCACATCTAAGCCTTTCCTGGCAAGTTCAGGCCAATGATTCAGAAGCAGACCCTAGCAGGTCAAAGGTATTGCCAGCTTCTGGTGGTTTGGGGTCATCTTCTCCCTCCGTAGAGTATCTCCAAGGGCACAGAAACAGTGTCAGTGAAGAGTGTGACTGAGCGCATAGGAGCCATCGACCTCCAGGCTGTCACGATGGATGGGTCAAGTCTGGACCACAGAATGTGAGAGGCTCTGAGAGCTTTGCCTCCAAACACTCTCTCCCCGCCATCCTGCTCAGTTTCAGCAATTTGTAGAACACTCTTGGGCAAGAATATTCCCTCAAGAAAGGCCCTGCTAAAAACATAAATTATGTTTGAAAAGGACAACCCACAGACTGGTTACCTCTCCTCCTCCTGTCTTGCTTAGCACTAAAGAATGTCAAAGACACGGGTCATGGAACTGATAAGTTCTGAATGAAGGCAGTGATCATTCCAGAGACTAAAAAACTACAGGGGAACCTCTGGCCACTGTGGTATCTCATGTGTATAGTCTTTCATTTGGTTTACAAGCATTAATTAAGCACCTACTACTTATCCTGGAATCAGAAACACTTGTCTTCTGGAGTTCAGATTTGACCTGAGACATTTACTAGCTCTATGACTTTGGGAAAGTCACTTAACCCTGTTTGCCTCAGTTTTCTTATCTGTAATAATGAGCTGGGGAAGAGAATGGCAAAGCACCTCAATATCTTTGCCAAGAAAATCCCAAATGGGATTGTGAATAGTTGGAAACAACTGAAAAAAAATGAACTTACAACAAGACACATTGAAAGGCAACAATTGAAAGGCCTAGACAAACCAGGGGTTAGGAGAAAGACAAATATGGGAGGAGAGGAAGAGCACAGACACACTCCCCACTCCCTCCCCACTCTTTCCCAGGTCTGCCCTTGGTCATAGCATTCAGACCATTCCTCTACTTTTATGGTGGAAAAACCTGAGTATCAGAAAAAGGTAGTGCTTTGTCCAAGGTCACACAGACAGTGCTGGACAAAGCTGAGTTTGGCCACTGGGCTCCTGCCTTCAAATTGAACCCTCCCTCTGCCATGCCACCAAGGGTACTCCAAGCAGGTCCGGTCCTGCCACTCACTCTTCTCCTTGAGGCATTATTCTCTGCTGTTTCGTGTTGCAGAGAAAAAGGCTTGCCTGCCAGAATACAGGCCAAGACTTTTAGCTATCCTTTTCTCTGATCCAAAAAGGAGAGCAAGGGCAAGGCAGTGAGACCTAGAGAGGAAAGAGCAGTGGGTCTGGAAGGTCAGGTCCCTGCTGGCAATCTGTGCTCTTCTACTCACTAGTGGGGTGACCTCAGTGGAGCCAGTCTCTTCCACCATGGAAGCATAGGCTTGCTCATCTCTAAAAGAAAGGTAAAAGAGTAGTTTCTTGAGAGTAGAGGGCCTTCTTTTATTTGGTCCTTATATCTACCATGCCTCCTACAGAGTTGATGCTTAACGCATCCTTGTTGGATTGAATTGACCTACTTCTTCTTCCTCACACACACCAGCCCATCTCCACTCCGGAGAGCAGGTCATCCCCAATACCAAACCCTCTCTCATAAGCACTGTTTCTTGCAATTCTTCTTTCTTTGAAGCCTGGTTTAAACACAGCCCTCTAGCTGGGTCTCCCAACTGTTCGTGTGACCCACAGAAGCTGCCTTCTATTGGTTGTCTTTAATGGCTTTTTGTTGACACGTGTTTCCTTGCATGGAAGTTCCTTGAGAATACAGACTGCTCTGCTTGCATCTTTACATAACTCCACATGGTAGATGGCATGACACATTCATTTAGCAAGTACTCCTATGAGCCAGGTCCTGTGCAGCATGCTGGACCAAAAGGTAAAACAAAGAACACCTCTGCCCTCCAGAAGATTCCATTTTCCCTTACATAATAGGTCAGGAATTTGAGGCTTACCACAATTAATAATGATTTAATGTTGATTCATGGATTCGATTGGATTCAAAGGGAACAGGGAGTGAATCAAAATATGGAAATGTCCCTCTCCAGTTTTTGAGCCTATAACGAAATGATTCTCAATCAGATATAGCAAGTGGCCCTCACTCAAATGGTGACAGAAATCTGATTCTAATACAAAAGCCCATAAACTCATGGAACATGAGCTAGGTGATATCCAAAATGCATTCCACTCAATATGGAGGATGGAAGATGCTTGATGCCACCAAAGGGCCATCTTCTGTAGGACATGGGAAAGCCATGCAGAGAATGGATGGCTTAGAGAAAACTTCCCAATTGAGCAGCTGCTGCCACAGTCAAATCAGTCCAGCACGGCAGTGAGTGCTTTCCAAACCATTATCTGGAGATGTCTCTAGAAGGGTTGTCCATGCAGGTACCACACAAGGCAACCAACCTGACCCCTAAGCATTCAGTGAAGGAGTGAGAAGGTGTGTGTTCACTTTTCCAGGAATCTCGATTGAAGTTTGTTAGTGTTTTCATCTTCTGGTAGACAATGGGATTCTGTTTCCACTAGAGTTGCCTGCTTGGTAAATGGTCTGTTCCTGCAATTCTCCATCAGCAGGGAGTGCTCATGAAAATGTTACTCAAAATCAGAACTCCTGGAATGAACCCAAAAGAGGTCAGGAAATTGGTCCTCCAATGATTTGCAAATAAAACGAGTTTCAGAAGCACGTTGCAGCCTCTAAAACTGTGAAGCCTGAGTGGGGAAAGCAAGCCATACTATTCAGATTTCCCTCCTCTGGAACTCAATGGGAGGATCTGCCAGGGTTTGTGGCAGGTAAGAGGTTCTAACTTGATTTTCTCCAATAGGCTTCACATACCCTGTAGCCCGATTTGCTGCTCAAGAATTAAATGATGCAGTTACATGCCCTATGAGAATTCACCCATGGACTTACCATGGGATAATATGCTAGTCCATAATGTAGGAAGTCCTGTCTCAATTTTTTGCATGTTTTAGAGAAAAAAGAAGAGAAACCAATAGCCCAGTTGTGAGGGTGGCTTTTATTTTATTCCATGGTTTCCCTGCCTAAAGAGAGATCCCAGCCTACATTTTATTCACTAAAAAATTTTTCAAGGTTTCCATATGCTCTCCCCTCCCCTCTACTAATCTAACCCACACAGGGGTCTATAATGAGGAAATGCAGCCAGTGTAAACAGAGGCAAGGTACATCCTGCCGAAAATAGACCAAATGGATTGGGGGGGAAGGCTTACAGCTGAAGGAGAGAAGCCATAACTCATATCCCTCCCATTGGGATGCCCCGTAGGCAGCAGAGGCAGCGTGGTAAGTACAACGAAAATTGGATTTAATAATTGCCACTAATAAAGGGGCAAGGCTGTATGGCAATTTACCGTGCTGTCGGCAAAATGAATTGCTGAAGGCACATTAGCCGTGTGTTAGATAACACATACACACACACACGCATGCATGCACAAAGTAAGTAAATTAGGATGAAAATAAGTGGGGAGTAAATACTCCATGTATGGTCCCACCATAATTCTTTTTAAAAGTCTTTTAAAGATTCCCAGTGATTCTCTTGTACATGTTCATGTTTTATCCAATTCAATAAACATATGTCTCACTTTTTTAAATGGTCGTGATTGGCCTTTTGATTTTTCCAATTGGTAAGTGAAGGAATGATGTCATATGGTCCCATTAAATACTATTAACCCGAACATAACGAACCTCCACAGCTTCCATCCGACAGGAGCTGACACTTTTATGCCCTTGGTGACAAATGGCTGCTTGGGTTAGGCAAGCATTTTCCAAAACAAGAGTACCAGTGTTGCTCATGCCACTCACCAATAAGCGGGGACCAGGATTAACGGGCCTTTATGAACTTTTCCAAAAGAACTCTTCTCATTCAAATACTTGGAGAGTCTCATTTCTTTTTATCTGAGGCATCATTTTTCATGGAGTGCTGGTGCCAAAGTCAACAGACCTGGAGCCAAGCTCTGTTCCCTGTTCTCCATTCGGATCCTCCTCTTCTTGGCTGCTCCCATACTGTGTCTCTTCGAGCTGGGAAGGTAAACAAATGAGGCTGCCTCATCAGAGTCAGTTCAGCCAAAATGCTGACTAGCACATGATTGTTCACCAGCTTATTCCAGGGCCCACTGTGAACTTTTTCACTCACATTCTCTTTTTCTCCTCCTTCCCTTCCTTCTTGAGTTATTTTACTTTATTTTATTTTATATTAAGAAAAGAGCCCTTTCACTCTTTAATAACAAGTTTGGAATCTCAGACTATGACAAGGACCCTGGACATTTCACTATACTTATTCACAATGATCAGTACTCCAGAAAAGGATGGATGATGAAAGACCCGGGATTCTAAGCAGCTCACATGAACATGGACTCAAACAATCAATCAGTAAGCATAAGATGATTGGAATAGTGGGTAGATCCCAGGGTATGAAGGGCTTTCATTAAAAAAAAATCAAATCCAAAGCCAGATGATAGAGAAGCACAAGAATTTAACAAATGGAGGAGTGAGCATCAACCTTGCTCTAGGAAAACCACTGCAGTGTTTTGTGGAGGATAAGCTAGAGTGTGGAAGGCCCACAGAGCCTGGATCCACCCCCTCAATAACCTCCCTGAATTATAGGGGGGAAGTGAATTGAGACCACTTGGACCAGCTTACCAATCAGCCCTCCAGAGTGTCCCCTTATATCCATGGGCAGTGTTCAAGGGGAACACTCTCCAGTTGGAGCATTAAGAAATTAAGATCTGCATTAAGGTAGGAGGGAAGACTATGGGTCCAAATGTTCAGGTATTTCCTTTTAACACATAATCCCAAGAAATGAGTAAGTCAACAGAATACACTTGCATAACACCTTTAAAAACTCTTAGTCTTTTGCTACTACATAAGTGTTGCCAATATCCTTTTGAGGCCACCATGATTCACTCCTAAAACCTCATAAAATTACATCATACAGAAATGCAGATATTGTTTAAAGAAACAAGGATTCCCACCCATCCCCTTTGTGTTTATTTTCTCCTATTTGTAATATCTCATACACAGTCAGAAGATCCTGAGATCCCAGAGTTAGGGCTGGAAATGAAACTCTGAGACCATCTTGCCCGACTTTCTCATTCTCCAGAAAAGAGGTAGCTTGGCAAATGTTACCCAAGGAGTAAATCCCAAATCTAGGATTCAAATTTGGGTCCTCTGATCACTCATTCACTCATTAATGTCCCAACCATCTATTGAGTATCTATTGTGCATGAAGCTAAAACCACCCCTTCTCTGATGATCTTCATGGACCTTCTATCTGCCAAGACTTCTATATATTTTTCTATTAAAAGCGATGAACCTTTTGGGGCTGTTTTGCTTCATTTTGTTTTGGCCCTTTTTTGTATCCCCAGGATTAAGCACAGTGCCTAACACAGAGTAAGTGTTTAGTGAAGGCTTGTTAACTATTCTCTGTCTGAGTGCTGGGTTTGGTGCTCAGGGAGATTTAAAAAAAAATGTTTACTAGATAATACATGGTTGCTTTCACTGATACTATGTGGAATGATCTAGGGATGATAGATTTACAGTCCATAGATTTATAATGCATTGGTGATAGATTTAGTGCTGGGCAAGGTCCTTGGAGATTATCTAGTCCAACCCCCTCATTCAGAGCTTGAAAGGGCCTTAGGGGCTATTTCATCTATGCCCCCTTCCATTTTACCAATCAGTAATCTGACCCAGAGAGGTTCATTTACTTGCCCAAAGTCACACTGGTAATAAGTGACCTCCGATTAGAATGTCACTCTTCTGGGTCCTAATAGACTTTCATTTTTCTTAAGCTGTACCTGCTCTCTCATCATGGACTCTATGACTTTCAGCAGAACACATATAAAGAAGGAATGAAAAAGTGTTCTGGAATTTCCAAATGGTGTCTACTGTCCAAGTGAGTCAGGGAAGTTCTGTATTAATCAACTGAAATCAGTAGATTTACAAACACTAGTCTAGAATCATATATCCCTGGTATGCCATCTAAGCCTCCTAAATGAGTAAATACTGTGGATTCTCTCCAAAATGGAGTACTACTAAAAATTCTCTAGTTAATGTTGACACTATCCAGCAGTGGGAATTGACTGAAACACACACAGATACCTGAGACACATATAGCAATATACATCCCAAGGCTGTTAGATTTTTGTTAAGTTTTGTTTCTGAGAAAGTGTAAAGAACTCTGTCTTGATCTGCCTTAATTCATTTCACCAGCATTTACTGTTTACTGCATGTGAAGTTAACTCCATCCCTTTTCAGATTAATTTTATATATCTTGCATGTGCCTAGATTTCTACATATTTTCTCCCTATTAAAATATGTACCTTTGGATCTTTGTTTTTGTCTTTTTTCATATCACTAGGACCTAGTACAATGTCTGCTTGGTAAAGACTTGAGAACTCTTCCTTTCCTGAGAACTGGGCTAGGTCCCACTTTCATTGAGAACAATCCTCAAAGGGGACAACAAGGTTTCACAGATTCAAAACAATCACCGATTCTGTCTATAGTGGAGTCAGCAATATTCACAACTGGAGTGGTTACAGAAGATTCTCCAGTATCTCCAGTCACAGGTTCTTGACAGCCCCTTTGGACACAAGCCGAAGTATAAAGAATTCCTGTGACTGCTTCTTAAGATCACAGGATGTAGACCTTGAAACGATCCAAGCCCTCCTCTTCTAGAAGAGGAAAGAGGACCTGGGCAAAGGGCAAGGCAAACTCTAGAAGCACCAGCTGCTTAGGGGCATGGCCATGAGAATAGTCAACACTTACAGAATCCCTACTATGTGTCAGCCACTGTGCTAAGCACTTTACCAACATGATCTCATATAATATTCACAACAATCCTGGAAAGTAAGTGTTATTATTATTCCTATTTTACAAGAAACTGAGACAAAAAGAGGCAAGTGACTTTCATGGAGCCACAGAGATCATAAGTGTATGAGGCCAGATGGGAACTTTTGCCTTCACGCCTCCACATGTAGCACTCTATCCACTGCACTGCTTAGCTGGCCAATGTGCAAGGATCCTCCCAAAATGCTTCTCAAGCTTAGAGATATTCTCACTGGTATCAAAAAGCCATTTGGAAGTGATAAGTTTAAGATTCTTAAGGCAGGTCCAAGAAAAATAGAGACTTAGAAGCTTTGAGTTTGAATAAAGAGGTTAAGGAGAATGGTGGCCAAAGACAAAACACAGTCAATCCCAAGTTATCAACAAGAGTGTTTGGGGTTGAGTACTTCAAGATACAGATTAGCATCCTGAGGTCAGAGCTTAATAGGAAGAATCCATTTAGAGCAATTAATACTTTGACAATACCAGGCTTTCTCAATATTTCTAGGAGAGTAAGATAGATGACAATGGATTCTGAAAGAACTCAAACAAAATCATATTATAATAGTAACAGAAGATGGAGCCCCACCCCCCACCCATTCCCCCTACCCTCTTTCTAAGGCCGCTAGAGAATTCTCTTTGATTAAATCACAAACTCAATCATGCAAAAGTATAAACTAGATCTTGAATCACTTCAAGTCATTGTGCATTGGATGAAATCATCTGAGCTTACACAGGAAATGTATTGGGATTGGTTAAAAGTACTGGAGAAACTCCCAGGTGTAAGTATATCAGAGAAGGAATTCTAGGAGCAAGTCTGATAAGCCTGAAGTTCTTTGAGGAAGAAGACTCTTGTACCTATAACTAAAGGTTGGGGGAGGACTTTTATCCTCTCTCTAATTGCCTTCTTTGAGGCTTCAGTCATACTGAGAACTGTTAAAAACCTTAACTTGAAAAAGCCAAGATCCCCCCATGCAGCCTACGCCATCTCCAGTTGTCCCAATCCACATCTGGCCACTGGACCTAGGGGGTTCCTGAGAAGAGAGTGAGGCTGGTGACATTGCACAGCCCTCCCTCATTCAAATCCAATTCACTTGCAGGTCATGGCATCGCCTTCCCAATGTCATGGTCCTCTTTGAGAACAAAGAACAAACAGCAATTCTCTCCTTGAACACAAGACAAACTTACAAACCATGAAAGGCAGAAAATATAGACTTCTCAGCACTATAAATAGTTGTAGCCATTGAATAGCAGCATATAAGATATTGGCATGCTAAGGACAAAGTGGATACACTGAGGAAAGATAATGTTGAAATGCAAGATAGGTACCAAGACTCAGATCTCCAGAGAGCTGCCCCTATGGGAAACTTCACAAAGGGAGGAAAGGTTCACCTCCTTGGATCACTTCTAAAACTTTGATGATTTGCTGCTGGGAATCTCTTTTGTGAAACACACAGAGTCATGCTTATATCATTCTTCCAACCAATTGTACTACATTTCCTGTGGGTGGTTACTTCTAGTAAGCAGGAATTCATTCTTTAGCCAGGTGTGCTCTCTCAGTTTGAGCTCACTCTCCCCATAGAATTTGTGCATGTTTATGGGAGACCATGTTCCAGACTTCTGGAGCACTTTTCTGTGTACCAACTGTTCTTACTATACCATATCATTTGAAAACCCCTTATTAAAATCCAAAGAATTCTGACTGATCATCTGACAATCAATAGAGAAATCACCACAGAAGGATTTGAAAGGAACAGTATAAGAAAACATTCTCAATCCTTTAAGGTTATCCCAAAAACACTCAGGGGAGCTGTGGTGCGTTACCTTTAGGGGAACCAATTAAATCATGTGTGCTTGGGAATTGTGGGATTGAGAGACAAGGCTAAGGAGGGCAGTATACAATAATACATTTTCTTGATAGCATATTTTACTCCTTTCTTTCAAGTTTGCTCACTGACTATACATTTCCACACACTCACACCTACCCTGAAGCTCTCCATCTTACTCTGTGTGAGATTCATTTCGTGTCTTCTATGAATGATATTTGCCATATCCCTAACAGAAACTTCACCCAAATTACAAAATCACAGAAATTCAAAGCAAGGGCAGTTTTTGCAACCAATTAGTCCAATCCATACTTTGATGAACCTCCACTATAAGATAAGGGAAAAGTAAATCACTTTTCAGTCTCTTGAAGGTCTCTAATTATGGAGAAGGTTGCAATCAAAAACATGAACTTTTGTTTCCATGGGAAGCTTGAGACTTTGTAGCCTTTGCCATTTCCCAAAAGCAATTCAGACTTTTCTCTTTCTCATCTCTACCTCTGTTCCAACTTGATGTTTATCTTTCTCCCAAATCTACCTATTTATTGACAAGCTCTACATGTCATTATCTGGACAACTGACATTCCTTATCCACTTGGTCTTTCCTATGTGGATGATTAGGTCAGACTCTCAAGTCATTACAGATCTCTTCCAGGTAGCTCCATGTTATTATCAGGCTTAATGTCCCCAGTACAACATCATCCAGAAACAGGAACATCTGGAGGTCTCACCAACCATAAAGAAGCTCTCTTCAGCTTGAACCCTGCACTGGATCACTCCCATCATCTTTGCTCAATATTCTTCCTTGTTGTAGGCTTAGACTGAAGTTTACAAGGAGATCATTGACCAAGGATCTTCTTCTTAAGATCTCGAATGACATTATTGCATGAATGTGATGTGCCTGGTCTGGGAAAGAATCTACAAGGTCACTTTCCTGTTGGAGGTTTTTGAACTCCGTTTTCCACATTTTCTTCTGAAAGTCTTCTTGATCCCTAATAATACTTTCATTAAGGGTGTCCTTCACTTGTGAGTAGATGGCCAACATAAAGATGGTATGCAGGTAGAAGAGTAAACAAAAAAGAATAGTAGTCATTGATGATTTCTCAGTTGTTGGCTTGGGGGATTTTTTTATGAGTGCATATTCTAATGAGTTCTGAGTTGTTTGGTTTCTTTCTTATGCTTTTAGTAGTGGTGCTAGCCTTGCCCTGAAATGTACCTTGCAAGTATATCAACTCTTGATTCCCTACTTGGCCCTCTCTAGCCTTTAGCACAGATCTCTATCCACATTTGGTGCAAACAAGTTGTTTTCCCCCCTGTTACAGTTGTTTGACTCTTTAGTGCTCTTTCTACCACTCTTATACAGCATATTCAAGACTATTATGTTAGGCTTCACTTCCATTTTCTTTGATGGTGAGAGCAGTTAATTATAGTTAACTTTATAGATAGGTCCCATTTTTCTCCAATTTAGTGTTTATTCACTTTTGTCAAATTCCTTTGGAATGATGTGATTTAGTTGTAATTCTTACCACCTGTTTACAAATTTTAAAAAATCAATTATTTTTCCACCTGTCCAATTGTTTGCCAAACATCAAACATAAAAGAATACAATAGGGTAGCAATTTCTCTAGAACCATCCCTAACTAAACTCCAATGAACATGAATAAAAATCATAAGAAAAGTAATAAGAAATAACCTTTATATGGCATCTCAGGCTTTGAAAAGCCCTTTATGTGAGTTTTTCATTTCTGTGTCAAAATAGTCACGAACTCTTTAACAATACAGACATAAAGTTTGAAACCTTGCATTTCATTTTTTCCCTCTAGTATCTCAAAGTGATTTCTGCATACCACCTCTCCAGTCCCTTCAGCTGATTTTGTAGTGAGTTCAGAGTTTTATTGATATTGTGTGGAATCCAGAGTTGATATTGTATGGGAAGCAGATATATACAGATATAGATAGATAGATAGATAGATAGATAGATAGATAGATAGATAGATAGATAGATATATTCATGTTTCCAAATTGTAGTAACCATAATGGTCAAGGAATACTATGAGTATGAATTTAAAATCTTATGTATAATTACCTACATTTTACAAATGAGAAAATGAAACATTCAAAAGATAGTCTGTGCTAAGGGAAGCCTTTTCCGATGCTTTCGGTAGTCAATATCCTTTTCTTGCTCAAATCATCTCGTATTTTCTCCTGTGACAACTGCATTCCACAATAACAGAATGGAAGTTCTTTGAAGACACAGCTGTATCCCTTTTGTCAATGTTTCCCCTGTTCCTTGAACAGAGTAAGCACTTAATGTTTGTTTGATTAAATGGAACTGAATGACGAAGGAGTTCAGTGCCATGACCAAGTGGAGGTTCTTGCCGGGACCACACTACTGGCCAAAAACCAAGCCACAAGTAGAAATCTAATTTCCTGCTTCCAGGAGTGCTGGTTTTTGGGTTTGATTGGTCTCACCACCACCACCAGAAATATCAACAAGTAAAAGCCCATCTCTAGACTGAAGTGAATTTGGCATAAATGAAATACTCCTTTAATTGAAGTTGAAGAATATGTTGGAGGAGCAAGCTGTATCCATCCATGTAGGGCATTTTTCCTATCCCTAAGGCCAAGAAAATGCACCTAGTAGGATGACATTTTTATTTAAAAGTAAAACAAAACCTGCTCATAATTATTTGTATTTGCCCTACATTTGTACAGGGAGAAATTACAGTAAAATAATTTTAACTGTATGTATTTATTTATGCATTTATTTATTTTAAATGTATGCATCAATTAATGCATTTGGTTCATTACAATGCAGATTCAAATACATGCAATGTCAAGGCAGTACTGAATGTAGTCTGAAGGACCACCACGACTGGTACCACTGCCATGAATGCCAGTCCGAGAGAGCTTGCTCCAGACAACCAAAGCATGAAACGGCTCTCTGTTATTCCTCTCTGCATCCACATCAGACTGCCAATTGGAAGGGAAGAAAAAGGGGAAAGCATTTATAAAGTGCCTATATTGTGCCAAGCACTGTGTTAAGTGATTTACAAAGCTTTCCTTATTTGATCCTCCCAACAACCCTGGAAGGATGATATCATCACGATCTCCATTTTGCAGTTAAAGAAACTGAGGCAGACAAGTTATGAGAAACTCCCAGGTAAGGTCACCCAGCTAGTAAGTATCTAAGGCCAGATTTGAACTCAGCTCCATCTAGCTCCAGACCAAGAATTCTATTCACTGTGCCGCCTAACTCCTTGGGAACTAACAGCCTTCAGATGCCTCCCCTTCATTCTTTTCAACAAATATTTGTTTGGCACCTATAATGTGCAAGACATTACTGAACAGAATGATGGTATGAGTCCCTTACCCTTCCCAACTTAGGCAATTATCCTTTGAATGTCAGCTCCCCCTCTCACCCATTCCTGAGCATCTATACCAATTCTTCAGGCTGGGAGGGGAGGTCAATATCATTGATGTGCTGTGTGTATGTGTGTGAATATGTGTGGAGGTGTAACAGTGTATGGGAATGTATATATGTAATGTGTGTGCTTGTCAATGTGCAGGTTATATAGATATATACACATGCACAGAGGTGTGTGGTATGAGCGAATTATGCCATATACGTACATGTGCATATATGTGTGCATATGAATGCTTATGTGTTATGCAAGTCTATGTGTGTATATGTGAATGTCTGTGTATATGTGAATGCATGTATGTGAGTATAGATGTGCTAGAATTTATGTGTATGTATAAATAAATAAATGTATACGTGGGCTGTGTGTATCATATGAATATATATATGTGTGTGTGAGTTTATGTGCTTATATAAATATATGTATATGTATGTGCATGTGTGTACATGTGTGCATGTGAATGTTTATTGTGCATAAGTTCTGTGGTGCATCTATGAGCATATGTATAAGTGCATTGTGTGGGTGTGTGTTACATGAATATATTGCATGGGTGTGTGTGGCTGTGTGTGCATATATATGGTATACGTGTGTGTCTGTGTTGTATTATGCATGTGTGTAGAGGGTCTGTGCATAGACATAAGTGTAGAAATGTAGAAGTTGATATGGATTGAGTTGTCTGTGTCCACATTACATGCATGTATGGTTATGTATTATATGTGTATATATTACACATGTGTTACATGTAGTTTGAGAAAGACTGACTCCATTTGAATGCGAGCTCCTCGAGGGCAGGCCTCTCTCAGCACTTTTGTTTTGTTCATTACTAAGGCTCAATACAATAGCTGGCACAAAGCAGCCCCTGAATGTGCTCCCTCCATCTTTCTCTGTCTCTCTGTCTCCCCATCGACCATGTAATCTGTGTAGCATCTATCAGCCACTGAGTGGTCTGGCTCTCTAGCGGTCATCATCATATATACATCTATCCATCTCCGTCTATGTATCATCCATCTCTCAGTCACCCATCACCTGCCAGTTCCTCATCCACCTCTCTCTATGACCCAGCTGTCTGCCCACACATCATCTATATGTCACCTACCTCTCTATCATCTCTGTCTAATGAGTAATGGGAGAGAGAGGGGACAGACCGGAGAGGAGGTCCAGGACCAATCTCAGGTGCTCTGGTTTCAGAACACAGAATTCTGGGGCTCTCTTTCTTTAGCCTGCCTCCCCTTCCTTTGCCAACCCTGCCTCCACATACACCTGCCTTATTCTTCTCCAGGGTGCTATCTTGACCTGTTCTGAGGGGTCTGGAATTCCAGTGATGGCACCCACCAGCAAAGGGAATCTGGAGCACATCCCACCCAAACAGTCCTGTCTGAGTGTAATAGGGGCAGGTGGGATGACAGATATGAAACTGGTATTCTCCAGCCCCATCAGCCCCTATTACCCCTCAGCTAGACACCTGCTAAATGAAAAAGCCCCAGGCCAGAAGCAGAATTTAGTAGAGATGGTGAAGTGTTTGTTGAACTTGGAGTCAGAAAGATTCAGATTTGAATCAAGCATCAGAAATTAGTAGCCCAATGGCCCCAGCCAAATCATGCAGCTTCTGGGCCTCCGTTACCTCATGAGCAAAATGAGGGGGTTGGACTTTGCTATGGTGCCTTCTAGTTCTAAATACATAGCCTTCTTTTCTCTCCCCAGGTCTCATTTGGGGCTGTGGCACAGACAAGGCTCCGGGTTCTCCTTTGGTGCTGACAAGGCTGATGACAAGAAGACTGGGAAGGGTTTGTTTTTAGCTCTTATGCCCTCTGATACTATAATGATTCAAAATAGCTTCTTCCAGAATCTATCAGGGTCTCACTAGATGGCACAATGGATAGAGCACTGAGCGTGGAGTCAGGAAGACTCCTCTTCCTGAGTCCAAGTTTGGCCTCAGACACCTACTAGCTACATGACTCTGGCCAAGTCATTTTACCCTATTTGCCTCATTTTCTTTATCTGTAAAATGAGCTGGAGAAGGAAATGGCCAACCAGCCCAGCATCCCTGCCAAGAAAACCCCAAATGGTGTCAAAAGAAGTCACACATGACTGAAATGACTGACCAAGTAAGCACTGAGCTCACAGCGGGAAGAGACCTGAGAGACCATCTACACTGACCTTTGTTAAAAGGATCTGGAGAATGGGCCTAGAGAAGCTTATCCAAAGTCACAAAGCCTCTAAGCAATAGACTTGAAATCCAGTGTTCTTTCCATGTTCAAAAACATCCTTTGTGACCCTGGAGACCTGGACAAGTTTCTTTCTTTGGCCCTCGATTTCTAAATCTGTAGAATTGGGAAAATTACTTCTTCACCTTTTACCCTCCCAGTGTCTTTTTTTTATTTCACATTTTTGCTTTTTCATAGGGGCAATTGGGGTTAAATGACTTGCCCAAGGTCACACAGCTAGTAAGTGTTAAGTGTCTGAGGTCAGATTTGAACTCAGGTCCTCCTCACTCCAGGAACACTGCTCTATTCACTGTGCCACCTAGTCAACCCACAGAGTTTTTTCTAAAGAAAGCATTTCTTCAGTCTTAAAGCTCTCTTTAGTGTGAGCTGCTATTATTTTGCAAATGAAGAAATTTTCGGTTGAGATGAGTTAAGTAACCCGTCTAACATGCTTTCAAGTCAGGAGGGCTCTGAGTAGTCATCAGATCCAACTTCATTTTACAGAGCAGCTAACTGAGTCCTGGAGAAGGAAAGGTGCTTTTCCAGGGTTTTTTGGAGTTTTTGTTTATAATAGCAGAGCTAGGATTCAAAGCCAGTTCTCCCAGAATTCAAATCGGGAACTGCCTCCCTCGACCTCTTCACCAACCAGGTGACTGCCTGACCCTGCTGGATTTGAGCCTTAAGGTGAATCACAGATTCAAGTCCAAAGGGTAAGCTTTCAGTTCCATTCCTGGAACATGTGGAAATCAAGCTGATGGGTTTTGCTGTGTTCAGTTCCAAACTTAGTGCTTGCCTGGAAGGTATGGAGCATGCATCATTTGAGGAACTTGGTCTGGGACTCTCCAGTTGTTGGAATTTCAATAAAAGAGACAGCTTGAGAGACCTTGAGCTCTCGCCACCCTCCTGCTCTTGGTGACTCCATCTCCTAACCTGGGATGTAGTGATCATGCTCCTGTGTGTGACAGCAGCCCACACAGCACATGGCAATGGAAGCAGAAGATGATTCTGCTTTTCTAATTAGAGAATGTCTGCAAGACGCAGATAGTGTACGTTCATGCCCACAGAACAAAGCACCTTGGTGCCCAACAGCCAGGTGGATGTCACCAGAAGCTGGGGATTATTCTGAGGCTCGGCAGAACCATTAGCAAGACCAGCTCCCAGAGTGCTCAGGGCCAATAAACAGGGGTGCCATGCTGAATATGGGCTTGGAGGGAAGAAATGAAGAGAGTGGCAGAAATGGCTGGATTTTTGTATCCAAAGAGGAGATTTGTGTTACCTTCATTTCTTCACTCACAAAACAAGCTTCAGAAAGACTTCATGCTCTCAGTCATGAAATCACAGACCACAGACTTTAAAAATCAACACACCACACAAACTTCTGGAAGTCCTGATGCTGCTGAGCACAAGATAAATATTTGGTCATTTGTTGGCCTTTTGGCTGCAATTTTCTTGTATTTTTGTGGAAACTAATAGAAAGTTACATTCTGGGGCAATGGATGAGATCAAGGGAAGCTCAAGTCTGAACAGTCCAATTCTATTCAGTTGAAATGAGCTTGGTGACTAATATATGCAAGGGGCAAGGGGCACAAAGACGAATGATCCTGCCCCAAATGGCCCCATCCTCAAGGAGCTTCCCATCAGTTGGAAGGTGGCAGAATCCCAATCCAGAACTAGAAAGCACCTTTTAAATTATCAAGGCAATCATGCAATTAATTAATCAATAAGAGAATCTACAAGAAAGAAGATTAGGTAGTAGCCTCTAACTAGATAAGGACGTAGAAGTGATGTGTTTAAGGTCACATAGATAGTGAATAGCAGAGGTGGGATTGGAACTCAGCTTCTCTGACTCCAAATTCAATACACTTCACTGAACAAGAGTATAGATACATACAAAATTGATTTCACATGCGTGTACAACTATACATACACATATGTGTATACATACATGTACAGGTGTATTTGTGCAAGTATTGCATAAATATGTGTGTATGTGTATGAAAGAAAGAGAGAGAGAGAGATTATAGCAGGAGAACCCAATCATAGCTAAAAGAGTCAGGAAGTCAGGAAGATTGAGCTGAACCGTGAAGGATAGACATTCTGCAAAGCAGAGAAGAGAGGAGAATGTGTCATAGCCATGTGGACAAAGGTGTGGAAGGAGTAATGGAACATGAGGTACACAGGGCAAAAAGTCAGCCAGTTGGGCTCAAACATCCAGTGCTAGCAGGGGACCAATGTGGAAGTCACCACGTTGGAGATAAGCTGGAGCCAGAAGCTGAACCACTTTTACTGCCAAGTTTGGCGGTTGCTTTGTTTTATTTGGAGGTGGCACAGATTTGAAATTCTCTGGTACTCTTTGGCACTCCTTGACCTACTGACCACAATTAGAAAACAAGTTTTTAGAGTATCTTAAGTACAAAAAGTTGGTTATGAGAGTGAGGTGAAAGGTTAACCTCTGAATGAATCAAGCGACCATTGAGCTTAGTGTGTCCCTCTCCAATGGAAGGAGATCTCTGTTTACCTTAACAACTACATATCCTACTTTCAATCACTTAACAAGTATTTATTAAGTACCTATCATGTGCCAGACAGAACGTTATACACAAGAACACAAGTACAGAAACAAAAGGACCTCTGTCCTCAAGAAGCTTACATTCTAATGGAAGAGATTGCATGTACTTATATAGATTTGGACAAGATGTATAAAAAACACACAAAAGACTATATTAGAGGCAGAGGCACCTTGATCCACAGTGATTTATACATGGGAGTGAAGGTTGGGTTTAGTCTAGATGAGAGATCATGAAGCACAATTCAATCCTTTTCAATGTGGATATCTAATTCAAATCCTATTAAAGCTAGACAGCAACTTCTTTTGAAAAATATTGTCCAATAACTATTTTAACATATTCCAAAAGTTATCCTGTGGAGTAGGGATTAGTCTTATTCGACTTGGCCCTAGAGGTCAAAACCAGGAGCAATAAGGGGAAGATTCCAAAAGTAAGTTCAGAATCAATGTCAAAAAACACATTCTAACAACGAATGTTGAATAGGCTACCTTAGGTAGGAGTGAGTTTCCCGTGACTGGAGGTCTTCAAGAAAAGGATGACTAGCCACTTGTTGGGGACAGTGTAGAAAGAATTCCTTTTTCAATTTGGGTTTAGACTAGATGTATACAAAGAGCCCTTTCTACTCTGATTCTCTTTGGCTATCACATGGCAAGCACTTAAATGCTTGCTGATGGATGGGTGGATGGAAAACAGTAAGGGGACAGTTAACAAGTGGATGAGTCCCAATAGGGCACAGAGAATAATTATAGGGACTTGTTATAAAGTTCTCAATGGTTCTCTGAAGCCATCCATACCAAAGAGTAACCCTACCCCCAATAACACACCTGACAAGTGGTCAGAGAATAGTACATTTGGCTTTTGGGGATACATGCTAATAGGATAAGTCTTTCCCCTCAAGGAACTCCCAGAGAAGAAGATTGACAAGACAGAAAAGTGGAATCGACAGGAACGTGCTGCTCCAACATAGAGAAGTTCATCATACACTCAGTCAGCCAGCCTGGGAAACTACTATACTTGAGGTGAATATTATGGAAAACAAATTATCCAGAGAAAATTACTCAGAAAAAGATTCCTTTCATAGAAACTGTTCATCCCAGCCAAAGCCAAATGTCTGTTCTTTGCCAGAGTTTTTATTTTATAAACTCCTCCACACTAGAGTTTTCCTGTTTCCTTTAATGATCTCTACTAACTTCAACAAAATATCACTTAGACACTTCAGCTGGTCACTTACATTGACTTTGTAGTTGTTGAACTGAGTTAAGAAACCAGTTACATATTCACCAGATGTTACAGTTCTGTGGGTCAAGGGGAAATGTGTGGACCCCATGTACTCTGTGTAATGTTCACACGCACCACACACACACACACACACACACACACACACACACGCCACATAGACTGAGAAGATTAACTTCAATAAATCTCCAAAGATTTAGGATGGGTCTTACTACTTTACTTTTCCTAACAGAGGCTCTAGTGGTACTCTCACTGGCCCTTCCAGGTGTGCTGTGTTTTTTTGCTGTTGCCCTTGGCATCCTGTATGATGACTTTATGCCACCCTTTCCATGAATACATCTCATCACTAAATTGTGGTAAGGACTAATATTCCTCTCCATTTCTACCAAAAAAAATGGAGAGGGAGAGAGAAAGAGAGAGAGAGAGAGAGAGAGAGAGAGAGAGAGAGAGAGAGAGAGAGAGAGAGAGAGAGAGATTCTCTAATGGTGAAAGCTTAATTACAAATCAGTCCATTGCAAAGTTTGTTGCTTCTGTCTTCACAGCACCTCTTGCACATCCCCTTTTTCCCATGTACAGAGCCACCATTCAAGTTCAATTTCTTATCACCTCCTCTTTGCACTATAGCAATCAGCTTGTATTTTGGCTTTCTGCCTCCAATGTCTCCCCACTCCAACCCATTCAGCTGCTGTGATGGCAACCACACTGGCCTTCCCAGGATGGCTTCTAGCACAGGTTGTTAGATATGCTTTACTAGGAAAGATAGCTGTTTAAGGAGTTACCAATCCTTTTTAATTATATTCACTAGTTCAAGAAAAAGTCAGCAACCTGAGTAGAAATACTTCACTCCCAATGGGAGATATCCTTCAGTCTGTATTATCTAGTACATATTCTCTTGTGTACACTTTTTCTGACTTCTGTTTCACTATTGACTTGGATGAATGGGTTTCTTTGCTACTTATTATATGTGTTCATTGTGGACTTAGTATTTGGTGGGTCCAAAACTTTGGTCCTCCTTTCCCCATTAATAAAGAGTCAATAGAAGTTTGGCTTGAACCTGAAAACTACATCTCTTCAACCAACAATTTCTTTTAAAAAATAACTTTTATGTTTATTTTTAGTTTGCATCATTCATTTCCACAAGATTTTGAGGTACAAATTTTCTCTCTGTCTTTCTCCTGCCCACCACCACAAAACAGCAATCCCACCACATACATCATCCCCCAATCTGCTCTCTGCTATATCCTCCCCAATTCTCCCTCTGACTTTCCAGTAGGGCAAGATGGCTCTCCATACCCCAGTGCCTGTATATCTTATTTCCCAGTTGCATGTTAATAATAATAATAAGTTTTTTAACCATTTGATTTTACAACTTTGAATTCCAGATTCTTTCCCTTCCTCCCTCATCACCCACCTTTACTGTGAAGGTAAGCAATTCAATACAGGTTGTACATGTGTAGTTACTCAAAACATTTCCATAGTGGACATATTGTGAGAGACTGACTAGATTTCCTTCCATCCTATTCCGCCCCCCTCCCCACTTGTTCTGTTTTCTACTTTGTCCTTGTCCCTTTACAGAAGTGTATTTTTCTAACTAACCTCCCCTGCAACCTGCCCTCCCCTCCATCATTCCCCCTTTCATCCTGTTCCCCCCCTACTCTCCTGTAAGCCAAGACACCAAATTCAGAGTGTATGTCATTCCCTCCCTAAGCCAAATTCAATGACAGTAAGGTTGACCCATTCCCTTTTGCCTTCCTGTTCTTCCCCTCCATTTTAACAGTTATCCTTTGCCTCTTCTTTATAAGATAATTAACCTCATTCTGTCTCTCCCCATCTCCTTTCATTGTATTCCTCCCTCACCTCTCAATTTCACCTTTTAAATATCATCCCTCCCTCTTCAAGTGATCCTGTGCCCTCTGTCTATGTATACCTGTACACACACCCACATATGTATTCATATGCACATATACTCTCTTATATAGACATATAAGTATGTATACATACACGCATACATACATATACACACATTTATATTCCCTTTAACTATCCTCATACTGAGAAAAGTTTCATAAGTTACAGTTATAGTTTTTTCCATGTAGGCATGTAAATAGTTCAACTTTGATAAGTTCCTTATGATTTCTTTTCCTTGTTTGTCTTCTCATGCTTCTCTTGCTTCTTGTGTTTGAATGTCAAATTTTCTATTCATCTCTGTTTTTTTTTCATCAAGAATGATTGAAAGTTCTCCACCTCATTGAATGACCATATTTTCCCCTGAAACATTATACTCAGTTTTGATGGGTAGGTGATTCTTGGTTTTAATCCTGAATCCTTTGACCTCTGGAATATCATATTCCAAGCCCTTTGATATCTTAAGGTAGAAGCTGCTAGATCCTGTGTTATCCTGATTGTGTTTCCACAATATTCAAATGGTTTCTTCTTGGCTGCTTGTAATATTTTCCTCCTTGATCTAGGAATTCCAGAACCTGGCTATAATATTCCTAGGAGTTTTCTTTTTAGGATCTTTTTCAAGAGATGATTGGTGAATTCTTTCAATTTCTGTTTTTCCTTCTGGTTCTAAAATATCAGGGCAACATTCCTTGAGAATTTCCTGTAGGATGATTTCTAGCTTCTTTTTTTAATCGTGGCTTTCAAGTAATCTAATAATTTTTAAATTGTCTCTCCTGGATCTAGTTTCCAGGTGCGTAGTTTTTCCAATGAGATATTTCACATTGCCTTCTATTTTTTCATTTTTTTGGATCTGTTTAATAGTATATTAATTTCTCACGAATTCATTTGCTTCCGTTTGCTCCAATCTAATTCTGAAGGAATTATTCTCTTCAGTGAGCTTTTGAAATTCTTTTTCTATCTGGCAAATTCAGCTTTTTAAGGCATTCTTCTCCTCATTGGCTTTTGGGGCCTTTTTTGCCATTTCAGTTAATCTATTTTTAAGGTGTTATTTTCTTCAGTCAGGTTGTTGACTCTCTTTTCATGATTTTCTTGCATCATTCTCATTTCTCTTCCCAATTTTTCCTCCACTTCTCTTACTTGATTCTCAAAATACTTCTTAAACTCCTCCATGACCTGTAACCACTTCACATTTTTCTTGGAAGCTTTTGGTACAGGAGTTCTGATTGTGTTGTCTTCCTCCCATTCCATGCTTTGATCTTTTTTATCCCCCCAAAAAGAATCTAATGTTGGATGGCTATGCTTTCTTTGTTTTCTTTGCTTGCTCATGTTACCACTCAGTTACTTGATTTTTGAGCTCTTTGCCACAGTAGATCTCTGCTTCCAGAGGGGAGAACTTTGTACCAAATTGCTGGGTTTTTCATAGCTGCCAGTGCTATTAGAAGGGCACCATCTCTACAGGCCCCACCAGCTTTGTCTCACTGGTCACATACCTCAGGACCACCACCCAAGATTGTGATCCAGATCAAGGCAGGTTAAAGCAAGAACACTTAGCCTCTGAATGGTCGATTGGCCCACTACAATCTCCAGGCAGGGAGCTCTAAAGCAGCCATTTAGGGACAGCTGCACAGCTGCTGCTTCTGTTGCTTCTCACTCTGGGGGTAGAGGCTGGAGCACACTATGCCCCCCACACAGAAACAGCAGAGTTCCACTGACCTTTCACTTTGTCTTTGGCACTTATTGGTTGATAATTCTGTAAACTGCCACAGCTGCTTGTGAGCCACTCTACCAAATGCTCCAGCTCTGACTGCTTGGGCTTCCCTGGGGCTAAAACCACAGGCTCATGCAAGGCAGGGCTGTTCTCCCAGTTTCCTGGAACCTTCTTGCTGGCCTGCCAGGCTGTCTTCAGCAGATTTGTTTCCCTCTGTCGCTTTGTAGATTCTGTAGCTCTAAAATTTGTTTAGAGTCTAATTTTATAGGTATTTGAGGTGGTTATGGGAGGAGCCACAGAGTTTTCTTGCTTCTATGCTGCCATCTTGGCTCTGCCCCCCTCAACTAACAATTTTTAAGGGTGAACAGATAGAATTCTAGCACAGTACACCCTGTCTCTGACAACAGTAGAGTAGCAGTCAGCCTTCTACCCCAACCACCTGATTTGTCTTCTCGCAGGAATGAAAATCACCCTTGGAGAAGGGCGGGAGAAGAAGAGTTTAGGTATGTCTCCTCTGCCTCCTGTCAAGCCACACAATGACATCCCCATACTTCATGTGGTGGGGGGGGGGGAAGGGAGGCTCAGCCAAACTATGTATGCTTCACCTCTCTCCATGTACCAATGATCCAGCTGGCATCAGACTTTATGACTTGGGACATATCATCTCTTATCTCCATATCTTTGCACTGGCTACATTCTGTTCCTAGAATGCCCTGTCATCTCAGTTCTGGCTTTTCATTTCCTGACCTTCCTTTAAGTCTAAGCTTAAATCTCACCTTCTGCTGGACGCTTTTCCCCCAGCTGGGAGGACATTCCCTATATGATTATCTCCCATCTCCCTGAGTACATTGCATATACATTTAGTTATGTTCATTTTGTCTCCTTCATTCATTAGAATGTAAAATTCTTGAGGGCAAATACTATTTTAATGAGTGTGGGTTTTTTTTCATAGAGCCAGCACTTAGCAATATGGTGGTACACTGTAAATACTTAATAAATGCCTGTTGATTGATTAGTTCAAAGCCCCTAGTTTCTTTCACATGAGAGAAAGTAGAGCTCACTTGTCTTTTCTAGAAAGACCACATGATTAATATGATTAAACACTTTAAACTCTTCACAATAAACATTTCCCTTTTCAAAAAAACCTCTGGTCCAACTTCTGTTGAAAACACTTCTCAAGTAATCAGCCATATTATCATAGTGTAGAAAACACAGAAGGGTCACACAGAAGAGATGCTGGTGCAAACTGAGTCATTCTCTTTCCATACAGATATTTCCCCTGGGACATAGATCTCTAGAATGTAAGATCCTTGAGGACAGGGACTGACTCTATTTTTGTTACACTGCTCTTATCACTTAGCTCCATAAGTGGCATCTGATAAGAACTTAATCAATCACTCTTTGGGTGGATAGATGGATAAGTGAACAGTACATTTCTCATCTCTTCCATTCACAAGAAATATCTTCTTTGGAGAGTGAAATTGCAAATATAGAGTAAATGAATCCTCATCTCAAAATTCTTCTGGATGATGGAAAAATGAAGAGGGATTTTTTAAAGGAGAAAGTCCAAACAGGCTATACTTGGTCTTCTTAAAGGAAGTCTTTCTCTCTGAGCTTAGAAATACTTACATTTAATGTTAATGTAGTTAGATAGAAGGCATGTTGATGTAATTGAGACTAAATGGGAACAGATCAAACAATTCATTCAGATTGACCCTTGGAAATGGGGTAACATTGCATCCCCTAAGAACAAACCTAAGCCAGATGGCTGATTTTTGTGCTCTCCAGTCAATCACCTTAAATCTTTCATTTCAGCCACAACTGACACTTCAGAAACCACATGGGGGAGAAATGTATGCAAGTATTCCTTTTACAAGCGAATACTAATTTCCTCCTCTCCACAAAGCTGAAGAAAATCTGTGAGGGTTTCTCCACCCAACCCCAAACCTCAGATGAGAAAACTCCATGAACTATCACTCCCTCCCATCACTGAACTCTCTCCAAGCATGATAGAGCTCCTCAAGTCCTTAGCAGCCCTCCAATGGAACATACACTATGAAGAAAAATACAAAAACAAACACAAAAATACCTTAGATCCAGTTGTGGATCTAATGAGTCTTACATCAAGGGCTGAATTATAAGCTGGCAGCAAGAGCCAGAGGGCTCCTGACAACCACTGAGGCCCGAGGAGCAAAATGGTGAGAGTGTAAGTACTAAAGAATGCAATGGTCCCAGGGGCTTTCTCTGTACCACCTATGGGGGTGGAATGGATATGATTTCAGCTGGAAATGGAATCATCCCCATTCAAAGAGAATTTCCCACCAGTGAAGCTGCTTCTTGTTATTATAGTATCCCCATGTATTTCTCAGAGTTGTTGATTTATTATTTTACATTTTTTATAATGCAAAGGGTGGCCTTTCCTTCTGAATCTCAGGGTGGTGGCTTGATTTAAATGGAAAGGGAAAGGATTCAAGTGCTTGCCAAGCTCCAGAGGCTATGAGAAAGCCAGGAGGGAGAGAGAGAGAGAGAGAGAAAGAGACAGAGAGAGAGAGAGACAGAGAGAGAGAGAGAGAGAGAGAGAGAGAGAGAGAGAGAGAGAGAGAGAGAGAGAGAGAATTGCCATATGACAGCTGCTATACCTGGAACTAGCAAATTCTAGCAGATTATCCCATGGATTTAAATTTTGTCAATTAGGTTCTGTGATCCAGTAAATTTACAAAATCAATAGAAGAGAGATCTTTCCAGGACTAGGGTTATTTCCTGGAAGAGGCAGAAAAATGCAGCTGACCTAGATTCTAGGTCCATGGCCCTGGGACTCTGGGACATGGCTCTCAACAGTGTTCAACTCAGGGACTGCCATAGTTTAGGAATGACAGAGGGTACCCACAAGAAGGCAAGGATGGGAGACCATGCCACATAGGGATAAGTTGAAGTAACTGGGAATTGGAGAGGAAAGGACTGGAGACAGGACAACATGATGATGAGTTTCAAGTATTTGAAGGACTGTCATGTGGAAGAGATCATAGATTTGTTCTACCTGACTCTAAAAGGCAGAAGTAGGATCATAAAAGAGGAAGGTGTATGTTTAATATAACAAAGGATTTCCCAACAATAGGCTCACAGACTAGAGCAGGATGGCCTCAAAGTCTATGGCTCCAACTCTCCCATTTTATAGATGAGCAAAGTGAGTTTCAGGGACATAATATGACTTGCCAAAGTTATACAGGCAGCAGGTTATGGATGAATCCAAGTCCTCTGACTTCCGTGCCATTGCTTTTTCTGTTTAAACATAAACTTGACTGCTGAGTGGGGATGCATCCTTCCTCCCTAGAAGCTTTCAGGCAGAGGCTAATTGGCCACTTGGTGAGTAGTGTATAGAAAGTATGCTTTTAAAAACATAGTTTGAACTGAATGGCTACAAAGGCTCCTTCCAAGTGGGGGACTGGTTGATGCAGCTAGAAAACCAAGGCCTTCCTAAGGAAGCATCATCTGATTCAATTGGTTGCTTGGTTGGTGGTTGGTTGGTGGGTTTTGGTCTATGCTCCTGTAATTTTATCAATATGGGGAATTTTCAGGGTGGATGTTCCCATCCCCTTTGCAACTTTTCTGAAACTTAATAGTTGTAAAGAGCTACTCACATCAGCCCTTAAGTGACTTGCCCAAGATGATGACATGGTCTTGCAAGAAGAGAAGAGTGTATTTGGAGTCTCAAGCATGGGTTCCAATTCCAACTCTCACTTACTCCATATGTGACCTTGGTGGTCTAGCTTAACTTTTCTTTGCCTCAGTTTTCTCATTTGTGAAACAAGGAGATTGGACTAAATTACTTCATAAGTGTCTTCCAACTCTAGCTCTATGACCTTAGCTAGTTTGTAAGCATTCTCAGGACTTGAACTCAGGCCTTCCTGACTATTCAATCAGAGCTTCTCTACAGTGAGCCAGGCTGTCTCTGATGTTGGGGTTACTGGGGCAAAAGTTGACTCCAATCGCCGCTGTCTCTGGGGTATTTCTGGAAACAAATACTCAACCAGAATTCACTGCCAGGAAGTATTTGAAAGAAATGGGGTTTGGAACTGTTCCCTCATGTTGTGGGAAACAGAAATTGGCCCTGCTCCCTTACTGTGGGAGCAGGATTTGCAAGGGCATCTGGAGAGGAAGTAATACAGAGGAGGAAGGGTCATGGAGAAAACAAGAAAGAAAGCAAGGATGGAGGGAAAAGATGAAAAGTCCCTCAAGAGCAGAGAGAGAAACAAAATAAGAAAGGGGAGAAAGAAGGAACCAGAAAAGGAAAAAAAGAATGAGGGAAAGAGAAAACAAAGAGGAATGAATGAGGAAGAAAATAGAGAATGAAGGAAATAGAGAGAAGGGAGGAGATGGGAGAAGATAGGGAGGGAGGAGGGTTGGGAAGAAAAAGGGGGAGGGAGGAGGATGTATGGAGGGGAAGAATCTATAATATCAGAATTCTTCAGTGATTCATAATCTTCCCTTATGTTGATGTTAGGAAGGAATCTCAGGTCATTGGCTGACTTGTTTTATTCCAGGCACTTTATCTTCCCGATTCCATCATTCTTCGCTTAAAATTAAAGTTGCA
This sequence comes from Pseudocheirus occidentalis, assembly GCA_028646575.1. NCBI lineage: Eukaryota > Metazoa > Chordata > Mammalia > Diprotodontia > Pseudocheiridae > Pseudocheirus > Pseudocheirus occidentalis. The sequence goes on along the minus strand of CM053598.1, from coordinate 5,015,130 downwards.
AATGATTCTTTCCCCAAGAAGGGAAGTGGCCCTAAATTGGACTCAGCAGCAGGGATATGCATCCTGAAACTCAAACTTGCTCATGTTTAAAGCTCTTAAGAGATAACTTGGAAGCAGGAAATGCAGAGTTGACTCCATCAGAAATCAGCCCAGCTGGGACCAACCAGTTGAGTGGGATGACCTACTGGCATCACTTTGATAAGGTTCTTAGATAGAAGGGGGCAATGTCATTCCTGGGTGCTACAGAGGCCACTATGGCTTTCAAAGTCAAGGAGTGATTTCTTTGACAGTGTCATGAGAGGGGCCCCCAACTCTGTCAGTTCAATAGATCCCCCTTTGATAATTGTCAAGAATATTTGGATTGGTTGCTACTCTGATCTTTTTGCATGCTAGGTACTTCAAGGGCTACAGGAGAATTCATTTATGTAGACCCTGACCTGAAGAGGCTCACAATCTATTCTGGAAAAGAAAACTCACAAATATGAAATGTCAACTGAGTCTTGGGAACATTGACTGGTCACATAAGGCTATTTTACTCAGCCCCTTCACTGGTAGCATGATCAAAGCCTTCCTGAGCGCAAGCCCAGCAGCTTTTGATAGGACAGGAGAGATGAGTGAATTGTATTGGTCTTCATTCATTTTAAATGAATGTAAGGACTCAGACCAAGATTAGTTATATACATCTCTTGGTCAGCATTTATTAAGTACCTATTGTGTACTTAGCTGTGTATTCCTTGCCTTCTAGGAGTTTATAGTATCTAAGGAATGACAACATACACATATAAACATATAGAGACTGTATACAAAATAAATATAACGTAATTCCAAGTGTCAAAATGAGCTTGGAGGGGCCAGAAGGGATTCATGCAGAAGGATGTACTTGAGTTTTGAAGGAATTTAGAGGTTCTAAATGGAGGGAGAGAGAACAATATACAGAAATGTGAACAAGATCCCATCTCCAAACTATCATTTGGATGGTGCCTCCTGCACTGCAGTCAAGGTGTTAAGCTCTTTCCAAATATCTTCTTTAATTCTCACACCAAACCTGGGAGCTAGGTGTTATTATGGTCTCCATTTTATAGTGGAGGTGAGGGGCATGTCCAAGGCTCCATTACTGGTAACTGTCTGGGACCATATTGGAGCTGAGGACTTTCTGACTCCAGGGGCCAACACTCTATTGACTGTGGTGCCACCAGCCACTCCAAGAGTACTGGAAATGGAAGCAGAAGACCTGAGTTTAAATCCTGTCTTTGAAATGGCCTAGGAAAGTGACCAAGTCAAAGTCACTTCTATTTTCTCGGCTTTCATATCCTCATCTGTAAAAGGGAGTTGTCAGAAATAAAGTCAGTTGTCAGAAAAGTTTCTTGCCAACTTTAAAAAGATTTATACATTTGAATTAGTATTTCATAGCCATTCCATGGCTATGAAATTGTAAGAAATTCTGGGGTGAGAGAAGGACCAAAAGCATAGAGCTTCCTTGTATAATAACCTTAATAAAGGTTATGACAAACTACTTAACAGGAAGAGAAAGGGCTTCCAAAGAAGGGAGTGCATATTTACTGTCAATAAGGGTCTTCAGGAAGCAGCTGGATGGTCACACATTGGTGGTGCCATAGAGGGAATTCCTTCCCTCATGCTGGTTGGGCTGGATGGTCTCAGAGAGTCAGTGGCTTTGTGATTTTCCATGACTTTGTGATTTCAGACACTTAAGCATCATCACAATTTTCCAAAGCAAGGATAAGTTGGAACTCAGTACCTAAAAGGGCTTGTCATTTTGGCATCAGTCTTTGCTCAAATCATAGGGATTATTATCTGAACAAGCATTTGTGAGAACACAAGAGAAGGAATGATCAGTGAGAGGAAATATGGGTTCACTAAAAATAAGTCAGGTCAAACTTATCTCATTTCCTTCTCTGTTTGGGGTTTTTAAACTTGGTTTAACTACCTTGCTCATCTTGGTCAAGAATTTGGGTGGAGACAAAAGAGGAAGTCATACATATGTACAACTAGCACCAGACTGGGATATATGTATATATATATATGATAGACTGAGGATAAATCCCAAAGCTTGGAACTACTCTGTAAGCTTATGGTTTCTTAAAGGTGTTTAGGAAAGCTAAGGGCAGCAGAGATAAGCAGACAGAGACACAGAAAGACAGAAATAGACAGAAATAAAGAGAGAAAGATTAAGAGACAGGCAGAGAGATGGAGACAGATACAAAGACAGAGAGACATAGAGGCACAAAGAGAAGACTCAAGCTAAGTTGTTTTATTTAAAAGCTATGTTGGAAACAGCAGAGGAGCAGAAAGGGATAGGGCTGCTACATTTGGGGCAAGTAGGACAACGATGATGGATGACAAAGGAAATAATCTCGTCCTTACAAATCTTTTCCTCTCCTTGCTAAGTGATTCCTATTCCTTTCAACCATCCTCATGTCAGAAATTCAAGATGTTTAATCCAACTTGATTTCCCCTGGACATTCTTTAGATTCTCCATGTTTGACCTGAAGCTTGGCCAGACTGTTCATATTTTACTCTGCTTCTGTTTCTCTTGCCAAGGAGAATGATGTTTGCACTGGAAGGACAGATTTCAAATATCTGATAGGGAGTTAATATTCAAGGAGATCCATAGGAAGACTGGCATAGAAAAACACACTTCTGTTGAAGTCAAGTTATTTGAGGGCATTGGACTAGATCCCTGTGGGGTCGCTGACACCTCTAAATCTAGAAATCTATGATCTCATGATGTGACCCAAACACATAACCTTGCATATTGAACATAACCAGAAGGTGTGATGGCTAAGCCACCATTAGTGATATTGAAAATATCATGGAAACTAGGAATGAACCAGGCAGATACATGATGCCATGGATAGAGTGCCAGGCCTGAAGTCAGAAGATGAGTCCTAGTTCAAATCTGGCTTCAGACACTTACTAGCTGTGTTACCCTGGGCAAGTCACTTAACCTTGTTTTCCTTGTCTGTAAAATGAACTGGAGATGGAAATGACAAACCATTCCAGTGTCTTTTTCAGGAAAATCTCAAATGGAATCAAGAAGAATTGGGCACAGCTGAAATGGCTGAACAACAGCAAAGGAATGAGCCAGCAAGGTGGATGAAGGGCTAAAGTTTGGGTTTCCAAAAGAGAGAAGAAAATGAAGCACAAACTATAAACCAATGATATTAACTTCACAATGTAGCAAAATGCCAGAATATATTATTTAAAGGATGGTTAATGAACATTTAGAAAAAGAGGCATTGAATAGAGTTTCCATAACTTTACCAAGAAGAGATTATACAGACTAACCTCCTTTCTTTTTGTGACAAGAGCAGGTAAAGCGCTACATCAAGGGAATTCTGTTACTATGGGTTTCTTCCATTTTAGAAAAAAAATTACAAAGTACGTATTCTTGTGGAAAGGATGGAGAGATGTGAATTCAATGATGCTGTAATGATGTATATTTGCCACTTAATAGTGGGATCCAAAGAGTAGAAATCTCTCGTTAAGGAGGAACATCTCTCGTGTAGGACCCCCAGGATTGCTACCTGTCCACTTGTTTTTTCTCAGTTTTTGAATAAAGTTAATCAATATCATGGGGATCAAATTTAATATGGTTGTTGGGTTTAACTAATACATTGGGTAACAAAGAGAAGGAAAAATTGAACAAGCTAGAATATAGGACATGCATAATAAGATAATATTAAGTGGGATAAATGTAAAATCTTACACTTGGGTTCAAGAAGTCAGTTCCACAAACATGAGAGTGTTGTCAGCTCTAGTGCCAATTCCAGCTAGCACACCCATAAGCTGGAGAACAACCAGAGGAAAGAAAAAAAGGAATGACCAACCATGAAATGTGAGCTTGTTGGATGTTTGGTCAGGAGAAGAAAATACTTAGGGATCACTGGTTAACTCCAGAGAGAATAGTTTCAGTGGAGAGATAAAAAAAAATACTTTGGGAAGACAAAATAATTTTCTTGAGTGTTTAAAGAGGTGTCACCTAGAAGAGTGATTTGATTTGGTTTTGTTGACTGCAGAGAACAGAACCAGGGGCAAAGAGACCAGTATAGACTTTATGCCAAGAGACATTTCCTCTCCCAATGAGAACTGTCACCATGGAATGAATGAGTTACTTCTGGTAGCAATGCGATATCTCTCCTGTTGATCTTCAAACAATGTCATCTTATTGGGGGTGGTTTCCTAGGACAGGCAGGACTAGATGTCTGTGAGGTACCTCTCCAAACTAAAACAGTGATTTTTCACAAAGGACTGAAGTATCTTCACTTAGGAGGTCTGCCCTGCAAAGCTGCCAGAAAAACAAACAAACAACAAAAAAACCCCCAAATCTAAGAACTGTTTCTCTTTGCTTAAATTCACAGAGAAGGCGGGCTTTAAGGGACAGCCATAAGGAAGTATGGGAGAAGAAAACATTTAGAACAAATGGGTTCTTTGCTTTCAATTCCTTTAGGGCACTTAACCTCCTCATGACTCTCACAACTCAGGTGAAAATGGGGGCAAATGACCCAATTGGGCCAACTCTGGTGATGGCTCCAGTGACTGGGAAAAAAAGGGAACTACGAAGACTGCTCAATCCATTCCCTGACAGCTGCACAGCCAGGGGCCAATTTTGCCAATCTCAGGACTTTTTGCAGCAGCCAGGAAAAGTGTTTGGGGAAAAAATGGGAAATTCTGAAGATTTTCTTCAGGGTAATCCCCAGGCCTGCTTCCAAACCGTTTCTCTGCTGATCATGTCACATCCATCGATACAGTTGGACTAACCAAGCACATCAACAGAACTGGTGGGGTTTTTTAACCACTTTAAACTTTATGGAATGTTCTTCACACATTCACTTAGTTCTCAAAACAATGCTATGCTATGAGTCAGTACAACAAGCATTATTATCTTCCTTTATAGATCCAGAAACGAAATCTTGCCCATTGTCTCACAGCTAGTAAGTACTGAAGTGGGATATGAACTCACATCCCTTTGACACCACCTCTAAGGAGTATTGCACTATATTACAGTCTCTTCTGTATTAGAATCTGTTGGCAATAGAGAAGTAAAATTCAATCACTTATTCAGTATCTACTCTTCACGCTAGGCTTTCTTCCAGATTCTGATCATCAACTCATGAATTCCCTCCAAAGCTACAGATCTCATCCTGTTTGATGATACCCACTCTGTGCATCTCTTGTCCAACATTTTTTGTAAACTCACCCTAAGTGATCCATGTGATGTGCTGGAGGTGGGGTGGGACTAGTGACCTTGATCTATCTCTCTTAGAACCATGAGACTACCAGTGGAGCACATAGGTTCTTGTCATCTCAACATTTGCGGATTCTTTTTAGCTCACACATTTCTCTGATAAAATATTCTCTGTCTCTGTCTCTCTCTGTCTCTCTCTCTGTCTCTCTCTCTCTCTCTCTGTCTCTCTGTCTCTGTCTCTCTCTCTGTCTCTCTCTCTCTCTCTCTCTCTCTCTCCACATTCATCAGTCTAAAAAGCAAAGGATCTAACCTTTGAGTCTTGCTTCAAACCTGCCACAAGAACCCCACCCCACACACACAAACACACACCTTCCCAGTGAAGTATCTTGCTTCATATTTCGCTCAAAAAACTGAGAACATTGGACAAGAGCTCCCCCTCTCCTCCCCTTCTCACATCATTCAACCATATTTCCCCGCTATGTGCTTCTTCATACTCATCTTACCTGAAGAAATTACCTTTCTACTTTTTTTTTATTACCTTTCTCCTTGCCAAGGTCACCCACTGCACATATACCCATGACACTCCCATTCTGACTTCTTCAGCAAATAATCTCCACAGCTATCTCTACTGTCTCTTACTTTCAATCTTTTCATGACCATCCCTACTAGCTCTCATCCTATATTGCTTCTCCCTTTCATAACTAAACTCCTTGAGAGAGCCATATAAAATCAGTGTGTCCAATTCCTCCCCTCTTGCTTTTTCTAAACTCCCCAATCAGGCTTCTGACTTCATCATTCAGCTGAAACTGCTCTTTCAGATTTATCAGAGATCTCTTTTCTAAATCTGGATTCTCCTTGACCTCTTTGCAGACTTTGATACTGTCAAATAATTATTCTGCTTGGACATTCTGTCCTCACTAGGTTTTTGTGCCATAATCCTCTTATGGTTTTTCTCTTCTCAGTCTTTTCTTCTTGTTTTTTAGCCATGTCCCACCTGGTAGTTGTGGTTATTCCCCAAGAATCTGAGGGCCTAGGCCCTTTTTTCTTCTCCTCTATACTGTCTGATTTGGTGATCTCACCAGCCCTCATTGGTTCAATTATAATCTCTAGATCTATAGATTTACTGCCAGTCTTTCCCGTAAGCCCCAGTCCTGCATCTTCAACTTCTTGGACATTTCAAAACGTATCTCAAACTCAATAGGTTAAAACCAGAGCTCATTATTCCCCTGCCTTACCCTCCCCACCAAAAATCAAGAGAATAAGTATTCTTCATCCACTTTTTCCTGCTCAAGTGGTGAGACTAAATTTTTTTTGAGTGATCACAGATCTTGCCAAGGAAGCTCTGAAATGATCTGGGTCTTGATGCAACCAATACAATGTCATCTGAAAACAGCAGCATGTGGAGAAGCTCATCATCTTATTCCTTTTCTATTTGAGGTTGGCTTTGTATCTCCTCCCAGCTAGTGATGGTGAATTCCCTGGGATACATGGAAGGAGACGACGTCTCTTTGCTCTATGTCTGAGCTGGTATCAATAACGAGCTCCTGGACTCTGGTATTTCATCTTTCACAGAATCTCCTTCAGTTTTGACACACTGCTGTAACACAAATGGCTTCGGGTGAGCTTTGAAAAGGGTATTTTCCTCAGCCCAATCCAATGATTTTTTTTGTAGTCAGTTAATTAGGAGAGTAGGATTTGGTATTTCCTATGTCTCAGTGAATTGTGTGTTGTTCTGCTGTTGCTTGTGAAAGGCCTCTTGCTCCTTTCTAAGATGCACTTCAAGGATACCCTTGATGGATATGGAGATATTATATAGATAAGAAAGGGGACATTCATAATCATAATCATAATTCATAATCTCTCAGCCAAATAAATAAAAAATGATAAAAAGTATCTATGTTCTTTTCCCAAAACTTTAATATCTTCCCCTCCTTCTCATAGAGCTTGAGAATCAATCTTTCAATCTCCTCAGAATTATGTCCTGTTCAACATGGGTTTCTACCATCCATATAAAGGGTCTAATTCATCTCTTTTATACAAGCTTGATCTCTTCCAGTGCATTTGACCTTCCCTATTAGCACACTGGGACTGGTTCATTATGGTGAAGAGAGTTTATTATATCTTTTCTATATTTCATCTGGGAGTTTTATTCTTTTATTCTTAAATATCCTTATGATATGGATTCATTTTATTGTGTCTCTTTCCTAACAACAATAACTTCCATTTACACATTACTTAGTATGTGTAAGGCCCTGTACAATTACTGTCTCATTTAACTCTCACAACAGCCCTAGTAAGGAAATGTTATCATCATCCTGATTTTAAAGATAAAGAAACCAAGTTGGGGGATAAATGACTTCCCCAGGGTCATACAACTACTAAGTGTCTGAGGCCCTTTGGGAACTCAGCCCTACCTACTGAACCACTGTTCTCTTCACTTTTTCTTACTGTTTGATGAGGTGATAACCACTCTTAATCTTCCATCATTCTTATTCATACAAATTTACTAGAGTGTATGTCCTCAATGGTTGTATCTCTTGTCTGCCATCTTTCTTGACTTGGATAGTAAGTTAGATGCCAACTAAACAGGTTTTAGGGTTCTTTTAATGTCAGTGTACTTGATTTATTAAGTTATATGAATGATAATTCAGGCTGGATTTATTATAATCGCACGTCACAACATTTTTCTCATTTTTATTTTTGTTTCTATCTGATTTTAATCCTTACTACAAAATATTGGTATAACTGTATGTAGACAACTGATTCAGGATCAGTTACCCAATCCATATCAAGCTGGTTCCTACTAGTTAAAATATAATCCATTTCAGTCTGATTGATAAGATTGGGTGCTTGTCACATCTGGTTCCTTGTGATGTTTTTCTTGAAGACAATATTCAGGACACAGAAACGTGAGCCCTCTCTGTTAAGTTCAAGTCTTCTAATTCTCTCTTTATTCCTGAATCCTTATTATAGTGTTTATCACAGTACATAGCACATAGTAGGTACTTAATAAATGCTTATTGGCTGATTGAACCATACTTTTGAGCCTTTTTAATCACATTCACTATTTTCACCTTTTTATTGAAATTATGAAGTATTAAATACATGCTGATGTAATTTGTAGAGTCTTATCTAATTATTTGTGGAATTTCTGAACTCCATTCTCTACAACTAATATTGGTGCAAGAGTAGCAGGTCCATGTGAAAGCCCCTGCCAATTTCTCCAGTTCTTTTCTTGGTCCTTGTTCTTTGGCGATGCCTCTGGAGTTGAACATCTCCTCTTACCTCCTCTATCTACTTCACCTCCATGACGCTGTCCTCTCATGTCTCTCTTCCCCTAACTCTGATTGTCTTTTTCAGTCTTCTTGTGCCTCCGTCCATATCCCTTCCCCTAACTGATGATACACAACAAAGCTCTGTCTGGGTCCCTCGTCTCTCTCTCTCTCTCTCTCTCTCTCTCTCTCTCTCTCTCTCTCTCTCTCTCTCTCTCTCCTTTCTCTTGATGGCCTTGTCGGTTCCTTTAGGTCAGATGGAGAGGAGGGCCTTCAAAGATTTCAGCCATTTGGCATGGGGCAGCCTCTCACCTGGCGTTTTGTGTCCTTTTGTGTATGGTTGGACTAGGCGGCAGCTGAAGTCCCTTCCAAGTTTCAAATTCAACGGTTCTGTGATTTGTCACACCCAATAAGATTGATTCATATTAGAAAAATCAAAAACTGGTTTATTCTTTAGTCAGTTCTTTGACATTAACCAAGCACTTGATCCTCCTAAAATTCTTTGAGGTACTAGGATTATGAGCCACTGCCATTATCAGCCCTGTTTTACAGATGAAGAAACTGATACAGAGAGAAGCTGCAGGATTTAACCATCCTCTCAAAGCTAGTAAGTGGCAGCAGGAGTCAAACCTAAGACTCTTCTGACTTGAAATCCAACCCCACTTCCATTCTACAACATCAACACCTTGAAAATTATTGACAAGGATTACAAAGACAAGTAATTGAAGATCTAGGGACACAGGCCATCATTGTGTCACTGCTACTGGTTGTGAAAGCTGGTCATTTAGAAGACAAAGGTGACTTATTGAAAGAACTATCTGATGAAGACAAGCTCTGAGATCAACACTTGGATTTGGATGGACAGAAACAATGAACTCTTCTCCATGGATGAAATTATTCAATGGAGGCCCGGGAAAAATGCATTTACTCCTCTTTTTTTTGCTTTTTTTTTTTTTTTTTTGCTTTTTGGAGGGCAGTTGGGGTTAAGTAACTTGCCCAAGGTCACACGGCTAGTTTTTTGTGTTAAGTGTCTGAGGCCGGATTTGAACTCAGGTACTCCTGACTCCAGGGCCGGTGTTCTATTCACTGTGCCACCTAGCCGCCCCTACTCCTCTTATTCCACCTTGGTGATGATACCTCTGAGAGCCCCTAGTTTGTTATTTAGAGGGCAGATTAATATGAGGACCCACCTTCATACTTGGAGGCTATGTCTGCTACTCACAATCATCAAAAATGTTCTCTGAATCTCAGAGAGATTAGGAGTCTTGTCCCTGGTCACACAGGTAGGAAGCCTCAGAGGTGCTCAGGCTCACAGAGTTACAAAGATTGTTTCTGCTAGCCATGATCAGAACCAAACTCTCCTCTAGCCCATTCCACCCTAGGAGCCTTCCAGTGTTCTAATCCATCAATCAACAGGCATTCCTTAACCTCTTACTATGCTTAGCTCTGTGCTGTCCAGGAGTTACAACAAAAGAGAAATTCAGTCCTTACCCTCAAGAAGCATATATTCTGCTGGGAGAAACAACATGTAAATAATGAAATGCTGAGAGTCTGCAGACAGTGTAGAGGCAAGGAAATATTTCGAGTGAAAATAAACCAACTGTCTGGCAGAGAGATGCCCATTTATTACTGTGGGATAATAGGAAGTATACTGTAGGAAGATTCTAGAGAATATTCGTTCTTCTACTTTTCATATTACCCTAGGCAAGCCCCTTCTTTTCTTTGGGCTTCAGTCTCCCTATCTGCATAATGGGCATCATAATCCTTGTAATATCTAACTCTTAGGGTGACCAAGAGGCCAGGGCTAGAGGAAATGGGAGCTATTACTATTGCCATTGGGACTCCAGTTCATTCTTATCTCCCATCTCTTCTCTTCCCCAGGCTTTTTACATGGGGGACAGTTTTTAAATAAAATAGAAATTCCTCCTGCTTCCTACAGATTGGAGTTGATTAAATATTCCATTGATAAAGGGTAAGCAAATGTCAGATTCAATATAATAAAAGGAGAAATGAGAGTTCATACAAGCAGCAAAGCAAACAGCCCATTTTCCTGCTTTATTAGAAACATTTACTGCCGTAATGTCTACATTAGATTAAGCAAGCAGGTGGAGAGGTGTTCCGCGCCTGGGCTCCTCAAATAGCTTTATTTGGAAGATTCTATCTCCCTAGTATTTAGACAGATGTTTTATTCCCTATAATCGAGCTGGGGCATGAAATGCTACCATTTCACTTACTACAGAAGGGTAGAATTGTACTTGAGGATCATGGCCTGTCATTGTGCTTTCCACCATAATGGGAGACCATTAAGTACTCAGTTTTTTAGCTTTGACTTTCTATTCCCAGTGGTGGGCTGCTTTAGACATAGACGGGAGAGCTCAGCACTCACCATGCATTGGCGAGAGCCCTAACCAAATCTGCAGAAGCCAATGTCAGTTACAGTAACTTTCAATCACCACCCTCCCTTTACAATTGTATGGCTCCCCATGCCTGCACCAGGACCAAAAGTTAAGAGATCAGAACAGTCTAAGATTCCACTAAGACCCATATAACCCCGGTTGCCATCCTAATATACTTCTAACATGTGATCATGAAGGAGAAGAAAAAAGCACTTCCCTGAATCTTATTAAAACTCAAAAGTCCACCAGGCCCCTGGATGGCCCATTTGAAGAAAAGTTTTCTATGACAGGGGCTTAACTTCTTAATTTAGCGAATCAGGAAATCTATTTGTGCCAGTAAGTCCTCTCCTTATTTTATATTTCTCTTAATAAATCTGTGCTTTCATTCAAGCATAATCTTGTCTATGAATTTCACTATTAAAAGCCCAGAATTGGGCAATTAGAAATTTTAATTTATACCTTTCTGGGAAAACATGTGATTCGATGAGGAGGCAGAATTTTGGCCACTTCTTGATTTATTTTACTGCACCAACAGATATTAACTGAAGAGGGCTGGATGAAACCCAATGCTTTTTAATTGTACCCACATTTGACTCAGTCCCCACCCTAAAGAATTTTAGAGTCTAATTTGTGAGAAATTTTTAATTTTCCAGTTAAGTAAAGTGGATAACAAAATACTAATTTTCTATAGTCCACAAGCATATATTTTGAAGTTGTTACCAGTTATTCTGGGTTGTTCAGTACTATGGAATACAGTCACATGGAATTACGAACCTAGGTCATTTGGAAGGAAACTTAGACTTGTCCTTCTTGGTCTTAGAAAAGAGGACCATGTGGAATCTACAGAAAAGCAGAAACAGGTTCAGTAGAAAAGGAAAAACTGATCCAGTCTTTACAGTGGTCTACAAGTGTGATAGCTGCCCTGACAGTAAAGGACTTCTCTTTATCCAAGATCTTGGAGGGAAGGCAGTGGGGACTCTCATTTAGGTGGGAGCATGATTTTCAGGCCCTTCGCCCTTCTGGAAGTCTGCTTCTGATCACTTCCCTTCTTTAACAATGTTATTACTAAATGCCCTCCCAGGAACATAGCATATCAAAAAGACGCATTCAGTCCAGGGCAGAGTCCAGCACAATGATCCTCTTCACAATCCTGGGCACTGCCCATCTCTCAGAGCAACCCACAATTCCAATATCCTCACCAGCTGCCATGTTACAGAGTTAACATATTCAATTCAAGCCCCACAAAGATTTAGGAGGAGTCAAGTAGAGAGTCAATAAACATTTGTTAAGCACTTTCTATGTGCCAAGCACTGTGCTAAACATTGGATACAAAGAAAAGTATGAGATAGTCTTTTCCCTCAAGGAACTCTTAATCTTCATGGCAATACATACAAGGAAGCTCAACAATGGAGCAATCATGGAGAAAGTTGTGAGAATCAGAAGTAGAACCAGTTGAGGAATGAAGATGTGCTTGGCCTGAGCACTTTCCTGAAAATGGAAGTTCTGAAAGGAACTGACCAATCAGAGAAAAGGATCACTGGGAGAGAGAGGAGGAAAGGACTTGTAGATTGAGAAAGTTGTTGTGGCATGCTACAGCTTAGCTGGCAGAGTCAGGAGTGGAGCCCAGAGAGGAAGGGAGACCAGGCTTCCATTCAGTCTGTCGTCCTCCAAGGCAACTGGATCTCTTTGAGAAAAATGACTCAAGCTACATCTCCTCAATCTTGTTCTTAGGAAGTTTATTTTTTTATTCCGAGAGTTGGACTTTCCATTTATCCTAGTACACTTCATTTTATTCAATTCAATATTCTACTTGATCAAATTCTTTTTTATATCCTAACTCTTGCTTATGGCCTCATCATTCAACTCCAAGTGTGGTCTCTGCGCTTTTAGTCCTTCATTTTTCAAAGACCAATAACACCATGGGGTGATATCTTGACTCACGTGTGAATTGATTTTAAGTAAGGTAGAACTGCACAAAGTAGTCAGCCTCACTTTGTCTTTCAGTTATGGAACTCCAGAGGCAAGACAAAAGTCAAGATGACCATCAATGGCCTGGGATGCAGTGGATGACCTTGGCCTTTTTGATGCCTGACCAAGTTCTAAATCCTCCACAAAACCTGCTTCAGCTGCCTTCATGGCTTGGAAGAAATTGTTCTCCTCTGTCGATTCCACCAGGGTAAGTCTTTACATGCTTGGGATATACATACCCCCTATCTCAACAACAGATTTGAGGCCCATAAATTACCTTTAGCTTGGTTTGGCCCATATGCTAAGATGGTTCTACTGGGGTGTGGCTGCTGTACATGTTACAACTTCTTGGAGACATAGATGAGAGTTGGGAGTCAGATGGACACCAAAGGTAGATCAACAGCCCTGAATGGTTAAGCAACACCCTCCCCCCCCCCAGCCACCAGAGGTGCAAGTCCTCTTTGAACATACCATAGATCCCTGCTCTCTAAAAGCACTAATGATTTGTCCAATCCAGTGGCCTTTTCTTAATCCTTATCCTTCTTGATCTCTTTGCAGTCTTTGACACTCCTGATCAGCCTCAGAAGGGAACATCAATACCATCTCTAGTTTTTTTGTAACACATGTCTCTCCTGATTCTCCTCCTACATGTGTGACCACTCTCTTGTCTCCTTGGCTGGCTCATCATTTGTGTCAGGCTTGCTACACACGACAGTCCCCCAAAGCTGCTTCAGAACTTCTTTTCTTCTCCTCCCATAGTATTTCATTGTGTGTTCTCATCATTCCCCACGGTTTCAGTGATCATCTCGATACAGATGACTCTCAGACCTAACACTTCTACTGCCCCCCATTCTCACATCTTAAGACCTGCCTATATCCAATCAGTTGTCAAGTCCTAGGCTTCTTAACATCTCTCATATATAAGCCCTTTTGTCTTTTGATACTGCCACCCACCAGTGTAGACCCTGATCACTTTATGCCTGGACTGTTATAATAGCCTATTGGTTGGTCTCTCTACCTCAAATCTCTCCCTACACCAATCCATCCTTCATCCAGCTGTGACGCAAGTCTTCCTAAAGTGTAGGTCTGACCACATCAGGCCCTTTATTCAATAAACTCCAGTGACTCCCTGTTATCTCCTGAAGCAAATACACAATTTTACTGTGTTGAGCCATTCCCAAGTGTCAGAGGCATTCTCAGGATGAGAAATTCCCCAGGTTGCTCAGCTATCTATTCCCCTGTGCACCAAGCACACACCCCTCTGCTTCTTGAACCAAAACAAACAGAATCCTCAGAAAGAAAGGACCAAAAAGTGAAAAATTCACCGCACTGCTCTCTACCTATGACCAAACTCCCTTAGAGAATGCATGGAAAAAGAAAGCTGAAGATTCAGTACAAGTAAATGATGATTTCCTCACAAGCCATGATGCTTTGTAGATTTCCTTTCAGGCCATAAAACTGCACACTTCTCATAGAAAAATTGATTTAAAATGTGTTTTTATTATATCTCAGCATCAACAAACCCAAGTTTTGTCAGAACAGGGAAGTAAAAAAGGGGAAGGAGTGTGCTGTTCTTAAATTCAACACAGATTTGAATGTTTCTTTCTTTCTTTTCTTTGTGGAATCTCAGTGGTGAAATCCCAAACGGCATCTAGCCCAATCCAGTCCTGACCAAGTACCCTCACTATAATATTCCCCAAAAGGTTTCATCTAATGTCCTCTTTTAAGATTTACAGTGAGCAGGGAATCTAACATCTCTTGAGGCTGACTGTTCAACTTTGGCAAAGCTCTAGTAATTAGGAAATTGTTATTTTTATTATAGCAAGATTGTTTTTGTTTTTGCAACTTTGACCCACCCCTCCTACTTCTGCCCTATGTGGTCAAGTAAAAAATAATAATAATTCTCCCCTCCCTGGGAAAATGCATGGAGGGCTGGCCTGGAAGTCAAGAAGACCTAGATTCTAATCCCACCACATGCACTTACTAGTTGCTTACCCCTAGGTAAGTCCCTTAGGTCATATGTGCCTCAGTGCCCTCATTTTTAAAAGGGAATTAGACTTTGATAATCCCTAAGTTTCCTTCCAGTTCCAAATCTATAATGCAATGACAAGTACTTGAGAATAATCATCACATTCCCTGAGTCTTCTCTTCTTCAGACTAAACATTCCCTGCTCCTTCAACTGATTCTTATATGATGTTATCCTCAGGTTTTGCCAATGATGATGGTAATGGTGATGATGGTGGTGATGATGATGAGATGTAATGGACAGGCATGTCTAGGACATTTTAAGGTTTGAAAAGTGCTTTATATCCCTTAGATTCTGTAATCCTTATGAGTTGTAGAATCTCTCAGCAAAAAGGTACATTTTCAGGGACTTGATCACAAAACTACCATGAGATTAAGTGCTCTCTCCACTAAGATATGGTGCCTTTCCTTCATTTACCTAGTCGAAACCTAGTCCAACCCACTGTGCCTCAGTGTCTTCAAATACAAAATAAAGTCTTTTCAGTAGGCAGACTCTGAGGTGTCTGCCATCTCTAAATCTATAGTTCTTATTAGGTTAAATTAGGCACTTTGTAGGTTACTCTCTGGAATCCATTCCAAAAGCAAAAACCCGTCCTTATCTCTCTCCAAATCAATGAACTTACAGCATGATCATGTTGTATTATGATCACCATCACTGTCACCATCACCATCCTCATCACCATCACCATCATCACCACCACCCTCATCATCATCATCATCACCATCATCATCACCATCACCCTCATCACCACCACCCTCATCATCATCATCATCACCATCATCATCATCATCACCATCATCACCATCATCATCATCACTATCACCATCGTCATCATCACCACCACCACCACCATCATCATCATCACCACTATAATCATCATCATCATCATCATCATCATCACCACCACCACCACCACCATCATCATCATCACCACTATCATCATCATCATCATCATCATCACCACCACCACCCTCATCACCATCATCATCACTTTCTTTAAAGAACAATGTAGGGCTTGGCAAATATTTCCCATATGTTACCTCATTTCATCCTTCCTAAATGCATTGGAATAGCTATCCACTGAGGCATCTTTGAACTCAGATCTGGTGACTTCTGTCATTCTCATCAAAAACCCTATGAAAGAAATGAAGCATAAAACCAGTTTTCCAGAGTTAGAAACTGACTCTCAGATAGAAAGCAGCTTGGCCAGAATAATACATCAAGTAAGTATCTGGAGTAGGATTTGAACTTAGGTCTTCCTCTCAGGCTGGTACTGTAGCCAGTACTTGAGTTATCTCTTAATTCTGCTGATGTAGCTACCAGCACTTTGTCAGCCAAAACACAATTGATAGAGAAATGAGGAGATTTTAACATCTCTTTTTCAAAACTCCCATAATGTTTAAGTTGGGAGTGCTTCAAGTCATGAGAAGCTGCCTGTTCAGAAGGGTATAGGCTTTACTCAGATGGAGTAATCCCCTGTGCCCTCACTGGCCCTGACTGCTGTGATTTGGTCAGAGGACCTCCACAAACCACATGAACCATTCCAGGAGTGCCCATGTCAGCAGCTCAGCAGCCTTCACATTCCAATGCTGAGCAATTAGCTGAGCCGCCATATATTTATGGAAGCCTGTTAAGCCATTTCCTGTACCCCAGGGTCATGCCAGGGGATTGCTTCAGAAGGCTCTCCTATTTCAAGTTTCACAACTTTTATTCCATTGTTAATACCACGAAGGAATGATGTGAAAATTTCACAAGGTTCCCAAGTTTGGTTTGGAAGAGAATCCAAAAGTTCATTTGCTTTCCCAGAGTTTATCCAAACGTCTTGGGTTGGGCAATCATGCCTGATTGGGCTTTCTCAGGAGACTTTCTTGGCCTCTAGCCCAGCCAAAAATACCACTTAGCCAGACCATCAGGAAGGACAGAGGGGCATTGGATGGCCTTTTTCTCTCTTTAATTCTGTAATGAAAAAGTACATTTTGGACTATAAGAAATAAAGATGTGTTGATTCATGCTTTGTACAGAGCTCAGGTCTAGACTCTGCTCATGCAAACACATACACAAGCACTTATACATGCTATTAGAATCAGAGAAACAAATATCATTTGTTATGGAAATTAAGATGCAATATGATATAATGAGGGGAAAATGCTAGAAAAAACTTGGGCTCAGCACTTGTCTCTGACACTCAGGAGCTGTGTGTCTGGAGCAAAGATAACCTCTCTGAGTATCACTTTGATGATCTGGAAAATGGGCACAATAACAACTTATAAGGTTGTTTTTGAGGGATCAAAAGAGCTAATATTGGTCGATCACTTTACAAACTTTAAAGTGACATAACAATGCCACTCTAATTGCATGATATAATGCAGAGACAGCCATCATTGTCCTGGTGGCTCTCTCTACACCATGTTCAAGTCATCTCAACACTGAGTGTGCCAAGATGACTCAAAAATAGAGATGAGGATGAGGATGTGCCAATGTATTTCATAAATCTATGTCTTTCCCTGGTCAGCCAATGAAGACCAGTCTTAAGACACATTCTCCTCCCTAAGCCTAGAAGCAACCAAATAAGAAACAAAATCAAGGAGCCATTCAAGTCTAAAGATGAACTAGCTTAAAGACTTCAAGTCTGTGAAATTCTTCTAGAAATTTTACCTAATAACAAAAAGATGCCACAATGTCATTCAGTCCCTTCTGTCATGTCTGATTCTTTGTGACCCTTTTGGAGTTTTGGTGCAAAGATCCTAGAGTGATTTGCCATTTGCTTCTTCAAATCATTACTAAGGAACTGAGGTAAACAGAGTTAACAGATGTGTCTAGGGTCACACAGGTAGGACATATATGAAGCTGGATTTGAACTCGTTAAGGTGAATCTTCCTGATTTCAAGTCCAGTGATCTTTCCACTGTGCCACCCAACTGTACCAAACACAAACAATACCAATGTCTCCAATGAATTAGAGAAGGATATGGGCACATTGGAATTTCTAAAGGTCCTTTTGTGATCTGACAGCATGAATCCAGCTAGCAGACCTAAAACAAAGGATTCAACAAAAGCTGGGATTTGCTAACACACTCTCCCATAATATTTGACAGGATTGTAGAAACGTTTCAGGACAAATCCTATTTTTGACAGTATGTGACACAGTTAAAGATATGACAGAAGGGGGAGAGCTAGCAAAGAACACCTTTAAGGGAAGACGGTAAACACTGCCAGGGAGAAAACCACTTGAGAGACTTAGTGAATGTCTGTGGAAAGACAATTGAAGACTGGAGCAATATCAAGGCATACTTGAATTACTCATAACCCACCCAAAGGTAATACATAAAAATATGCAGAATGGAATCCAGAAAACAAAAGTATACCGGAAATTACATATCCCCTTAATCAGCAATCTAAAGAAAAAGACAAAAGTTTCACTCCAAAGCAGCAAAGCAAACAAAAATAAACAACTTAACATAAATCAAAAACTTTATTCCAGAGATTTAAGATGCAAAGAAATCAGAGGAGACAGAGAATCTTCACACATGGAGGATTTGAACAATCGCTCATCATCTATTAGCATACAAGAAATCGAACACAGCAAAATCATGGGCTGGATCAAGGAAGAATTAGAAAGTTTGTGCACAATGAATAGAATGAAGAGTTACATCAAGCAAGGTGACTGAAGTGCCAGGTTCTCTTCAAAAGTGTAAAGTGGGGAAGTGGACAAAATGAGTCATTATAGGCTCACACACTCCCTGGTGGCACATATACTCATTCCTAGCAAAGCACTTTCCCAGCTTCTTCTTAGATGAAAACATGGTCATATTTTTCATAAGAGGTCATCAATTCTAAGCTACCAAAAGATGAGAACACCAGTGACCCCTCCAAGTAGAAACCAATTATGTTGGTACATAGCATCCATAGCTTGTGGTGCTTAAAAAAACCTATAAATAGCTAGAACTATATAAAATTATATATACATGTATAAAATTATAAATACAAGAAAGCATTTATAAATTGATGATAAATAAACCGTAACTATCATATAATGTAGTTATATAATGACTATAAATAAATAAAACAATAAATACTAGAAAACATTTACAAAACTACAAATATAAGAAAACATCATATTTTCTGAGGATTAAAAAGGGTGTGCCAAAATGGCCAAGGGGTTGAAAGAGCTGTTCATCGTTTATTTGAAATTACTGAACAAGTCGCCTGAAACTTTGATATCATTCACCAAACTCTCATTAATTATCAAAATGCCTTTTATTCCTTACTTCACTCATGGCCCATTTGTACATTGCAAATATATTAATTGGATACAGAACAGGGAAGGTGGAAGAGCATTTGGCATCCACATGGAAAATTGTTCCTATGTAAAATGTCCTTCTACCAAATAAGGTAAAAAACAGAAGATATGCAAAGAAGCAGTTTTCAGGACGCTGGTTTGATCCCATTATAGCCATACTTACCATCGAATCCATTGCTGTATTTCCTAAATATAACTAGCTATGACTTTTAAATTAAACGGGGATTCAAACTAAAATATCTCATTAACCATTTGATGTTAATGGAGGACAGGCAGCTAGGTGCCACAGTAGATGGAGTTAGGAAGACCCAAGTTCAAATCCAGCCTCAGACACTTATTAGCTGTATGACACTGGACAAGTCACTTAACCCTGTTTGCCTCAGTTTCTTCATCTAGAAAATTATCTAGAAAAGTAAATGGCCAACAACTCCAGTATCTTTGCCAAGAAAATCATACATGGGGTCACAAAGAGTAGGACACAACTGAAAGAATGTCTGGAACAACAAACTATGGAGAATAAGAAACTCTATGATTTTATTTTTGTATTTCTTATCTTCTGTTAAAACTTAAATACTAAAGTACAAAAGAGAAAGAAAGAAAAAACAGCACTGTCATGTGTACCACATGTTGTACGAGAGGATTCAAAAGATACAGCACCAACTTCCATGTCAAGAAAGACTTGATAGTGAATACTAGGTTCCAAGCTCTCTATCTTTTCTTTGCTTCTTTGTAAGCTGTCTTTTCCTCTCTGCTGGGCACTTCTTACTTTGGTCTTTTTTACCCCTTCCTAAACCTCCTCCCCCAAGATGGCTACAATTAAGCACAGAGATACACATGTGCATACACAGAAATGCATACACGAACATGTAAAACATAATGTATACATGTATGCATACCTTACATGCATATACATATACTTAGATATCTATAATCAAAATAATATATTCACATATACATCCACATGCATCTGTGTAAGTCTGCTATGTACTTGTTTGTCCTATATTTCTCTGAGGTTGGATAACCTTCCTTCATAGGTCCAGTCTTTACATATTTCTCTAAGTCCACCAACTCATTGTTCCCTACACCACAGCAACCTTATACTAAACACACACACACAGGCACACACACACACACACGCACACATACATACATGCATACACACACCGATGTATATATGTATATAATATATGGATGATGAATGGATGTATATATATATATACACACACACACAAACAATACACACACATATACATATATACACATACACACATACATACATATATACATACATATACCCACATATGTGTATTTATGTATACCTCATATTTTAGATAGTCTAAAACAATTTTTATACGGTTGACATATAGAACAGTTTCCCTGTTTTTCTCTTTTGATTAAATCTGTTCTAGCTTTACCTTTATCTGAGATCATGATTACTTAATTACTATTCCTCCCTTTTTTCTCCTAATAAATTCTATTCCTGATCTTTATTTTATGTTCATGTGTATCTCCTATTTCCTATCCCTCCTGACTCCTCTACTTTACTTCTACCACTAGCTTGTCCTTTAATGACTTAACCTAGACCCCACCAAAAAACCCTCCATTATCCTCTCCCCCTACCTTCCTTGTCCTCTTCCTCTCCCTATCCCCTTATCCTTTTATTTCTTTCTGAATTTAAAAAACTTATTGCCCTTCTAGATATATGTATTGTTATAGCAATGAAATTTGAAGATCCCTTTATATTGGAAAGCTGATAGGTAGTAGCACCTGTACGTACCACTTCAAATTAAGCTTCTGTAAAGAAACAGGAGGTATGAGCCCCTATTGCTGATGTAACAG